>JAGQAX010000009.1:25380337-25980337 GCA_019142605.1 Cephalopholis sonnerati | reverse complement strand
ATTACTCTAATGGAATACATCACTACCCATAGAAAGTTCACTCCTATAGATTTACAGGATATCAGGAGTATAGCCCAGCAGCTGGCAGTTGCATTAAATGCCCTGAAGACCATTGAACTGATCCACACAGACATAAAGATAGACAACATAATGCTGGTGGATCCAGAAGCGAAGCCCCTCAAGGTAAAGCTCATTGATTTCGGACTGGCTTTTCAAACCTGGACGGCTAAGCACAAACAGGGCAAATCTCTTCAGACAAAGCACTTCAGAGCTCCAGAAATTTTTCTGGGACTTCCATTTTCAGAGGCGATTGACATGTGGTCCGTAGGTGTTGTGATGTCAATCATGATGTTTTCTTCTGTGCTTTTCAAGGGAGTCAATTATTATGATATTATGCGATGGATGGTGGAATACCTGGGTGTACCTCCAGACCATCTACTGGATGCAGGGATGTAGTCAAACAAATACTTTGTAAAAGAAGTCTCCGGGCATTGGAGACTTAAGACACGTCAGTATTGGCAAAGTGCGACACCTCCCTGCAAATACGAGCCTCTGCAATTCTGCAGCCTGGATGATTTAGAGATGTTGCCCCTGGACAACCTGAACATGGTGGGGGCTGACGAGAAGAAGGAGTGTATTGACCTGCTTAAGGCAATGCTTCAGATTGATCCCCATGAGAGGAGCACCCCTAGTCAAGTCCTAACCCACCCATTTATTACAAGAGGCACCCTCCACAAAAACTCTCATGCAAGTGAAAGCCCCGGAACACCTCTAACAGGGGGGTTGAGGACAGCGGGCAGAGTGAATCATGCCCGTCTGACTGCCTGGAGAAGCTCTCTGAAAATAGACCAGTGGCTCCCCTTCCAACTGAGGACAGTAATGTTGAACAGGATCTCACTGACACAGCATCTGACCATCCAGCACCCAAGACCAAGAAGAAGAGGAAGAACTGCTTCAAGTGCTTTCTAGCCTGGAAGAAGAAGACATTCAGGATAATGGATCATGAAGTGATGTTTTGGGATCAAAGTATTTTCAGGATACAAAACTGTAAATAACCTGTGGTGCTCTTCAGTGAGATGTTTCAAAAATACAGTCATTCCCTCAGTAACACATGGGGAAAATACGATGTTCACAATATGCAACAACAGTAACAACAAATGCCAGTGTGTGTCACCTTTTGGAACAACATCTCCGAAGATTAGTGGGACATTCCGAATAACGCACAATGTTTGACTGGCATTAAGCCCAATACCACTGCAAAACACATTAATGTGTGTTGGACGATTTTTTTTTTTAATCCATGAAGCCATAGTTAAATGCATATACACATTAGAGTATGTTTTAATTTGAAATAAAGTTCTGATTCAAATACTCAAACAACAACTTAATCTCATATTGTGCTACGCCTTCTAAGATATCATGCATTATATCAAACACAAAATTATCAGATACATTGAAGTATGACAATGAAGTAAGTATACTATTGAGCCCAAAACAAGAACTTTCCCTTGGATTCTCAACAAGGTAACTGTAATGCTGCTCACTGGTTAATCTGGTTCGCAAAATCACATGTGGATCACTTTCACTAAACACAGTTTGAGCTGTTGCTTTATCAATGAGACGCATTCTGCAGTAATGGTGTGCAGAGAAAGATTCAACATAACCCAGAATTGAGTTCAGACCTAAACTGTCACCTGTTACTCGTGCAATGGTGCCAAACACAGGTTGTTCAGCAAATGACACTTTCATTCCATTGCTCTCTAACACTTCAACATCTTCTACAAATGGAGTAAGTATTTTGTCAATACCATTTTTTTTTTCATCTTGCGAATGAAACAAAGAAATTAGGTGGGATGAGTTTAGATATGGTGGCAAATTGCGGAGTGTAAAATATAAACATCC
Source organism: Cephalopholis sonnerati (assembly GCA_019142605.1). Classification (NCBI taxonomy): domain Eukaryota; kingdom Metazoa; phylum Chordata; class Actinopteri; order Perciformes; family Serranidae; genus Cephalopholis; species Cephalopholis sonnerati. The sequence goes on along the minus strand of JAGQAX010000009.1, from coordinate 25,978,435 downwards.
TAGCTTATGAATACCTTGTTTTGACCCTAGCGGATTTGATGTTTCAAAGTCATCATAATGAACTTGAATTTGCAATGCATTTTTTGATTTTTGAATACAATGCGTATTTTCCATCACAGAAATCCTGGTATAAGCTAATAGCAGCAGATTTATTAATCTGACAACACACTTCTTCATCCTTGAAAATGAACTTGAATGTTTTTAACAGGGGTATGTAAATGAAAGTGTCATTTACTGGTACCTGCTCATACACTCCAGATATTTTGTTTCTCTTTGAATCATATCTCACTCCTAAGTGAATTTCTAGTGGTTCAACAACACCTCATTTCTCACTAAAATACTTTGTCCATTTAGAATTTGTGTTTAAGTCACTAAAAGGATTGAAAATATTGTTGAAGACTTCTTCCACTGCACTTCTACTGGGACTTTCAGCAGGCACTGCATTTAACACTTGTTCTTTTTGCATGAACTTCACTGACATACTCCTCCATGCTTTCAACGACAGATAATACAACATTGTTGGCAACACCACAGCCCTGTAACTTTGAAATGATTGAAGCACACATATCTTTTGCTTGATCTTTTGACATGTCAGATGTTGAAGGTTGATTTATCAAATCAAGGTCCATGTCAGAGATATCCTGTTGTGAGCTCTGTCCACCCAAGTCTGACTGATGTGGTGTTTGGATATTATCATTGCTTGTCCCCATGTTAACAATACTATGACTATCATTTAAATGCTTCCTAAAACCGGCAAAACTTTTAAACTGCAATGAACATCCTTCTTGAGCACAAGTAACAACAAACTTTTTGCCTGGATATAACCCATGAAAAAACTTAAGGTGCTGAATTAATGCACTAGGTGCATCATGCAAAGATCTACAAATATGACATCTATACATAGTTCAAGAAATCTGCTTTTAGCTTCTTATTCGTAAAGCAGGCTTTGTGCCATTTGGCTTTCTTTGATAACAGAAATGCTACAGACTAAGAAAATTACACTTTTGCCAAAATATAACCTCTGCAAAAAACAAAAAAAACAAAGTGCTGAGTATATGCACCAAGTGCATTGTGCAATTACATACAAATGTTGCACGTACTTTGTTAAGGAACTTGGCTCTTAGAAGAAAAAAGGGACCCAATGGACCATCCTGTTTCATCAACTGTTTAGTTCAAGTCACATCTTAAAAAAGGGATAGCTTGGTTTTTTTAAGTTGGGCTACATGAAGTACTTATGGATAGTCAGTATAGTAACTATAACAGATGGCGACTGGCATGCCACTAATTTTGAGCAGCAGAGAGTACCAGCAAGGAAACTAAGAAATGAACTGCTATGGGCAGGGTCTTGCCAGCAGTACATGCTTAGCCTCTGCCAGTACTCATTTCTGCTTCTCCAAAGTGGATGGTGCTGACCAGCACCTACTGTAGGTCATGCACTGACTATGGAGAGGTACCTCATACAAACACACTTAAGATAATCCGAACTATCCACTTAAGTACTGCATAGAACAGTTGTGCATAGAACAATACATTAATGTCATTTGGCATTTCATTGAATACCTGGGCGATCCTCAGAGGATTCATCATTGTTCTGATTCTTGGCAGACTTCAGCAAACTCTTGAGCACAGGGATGGTTGTAAGGCTCTCTGCTTCTCTGATCACCTTTCCTTTAAAGGACGTATGCCACTTTTCAAGCAGTTTGGCAGCTGTTTCTGGTCCAAAGAGGAGACCGAAATCTTGATGTATCTGCAGAGAAATGGAAGAAGATGTGTGGTGAAATTCACATTTCTGGCAATCACAAGCTTCTAGCCATGAATGGTGGATGCCTATACTTACCAGCCCTTTAATGTCCAGCAGCCTTGGAAACACTGAGAGTATGTTGTGAGACTCACCAGGATTGTGGATGAGGTGCTGTCTGTATTCAAAGGTCTCCTTCATCTTCTGCAGGATGATGTCTCTGTCACTTGTGTGGTTCATCAAGGACCGGCCGGTCAGTCTAAAATACGCCAATTTAAAACACCGGTCAAATTCCTGTCGCACCACATGACTGACATCATGTAACACCATCAGCGCACACACATGCATATGTGCAACTCACTCCTTGGGCAATGTGAGGAAGGGGACCTCAGGGTCCTTTGGGTAGGACAACTATGGAATAAATGATTCCGGCCAGATCATCAGGTTCGAGAGGATACTTTCATTTTCAATGCAGGAGGTTCACAACAAGTGTGTATGTGTGTGTGTGTGTGGCCTATCAATTTGGCCCCAACCGACCTAAATTTTTAGCAATTATTCAGTATGTCAATTCATTTAAAAGAGAAAAAAGTTAAATAGGTGCCAACTACTTAACTCTGGTATCATCAACTTACCCTTCTGTCTCAACCACGTGTGCCGCAAGAATGTTTACCATCTGCCTTCTTCTAGTGTCACACAGTGTCCCCGTTTCTTCATGTTCTTCAAACACTGTTATCCCTCCTGGTTTTATCTGCAGAATCTGCTTTATCAGCTAAAAAGATTATAACAACAGCAGTTTTAATATAATCCTAGAAAGGCAAACCAGTTTGCGACACCATTATAGCAGAACTTTAATGATTAAATCATGGCAAAGCTAAAAGGAAAATCCAGATTTTTATGAATGCAAAATCAAGCTTTTGAGGTATTGTACTTAGTTTTTTTAATGGATTTTTTACTTCAAGCACATGAAATAAATCAAAAAGGGAACAATTACGATGATGAAACTTACATCTCTGGCTGAAGAACTCTGAAAGGCTTCTTCATCACCCCTCTTTCACTTGGATGGTCTTGATGTTTCACTGTCACTGCTACTAATGGACACAGAGAGGAAGGAGGTGACTGAGATGTGCCTGAATCTAATAACGAAAGATTAAAAACACACAATTCACCTCATTGGCAGCAATGCTGTGGATCAGATTTGTAATCAACCACATAAGAAACTCTGCTTCTATTCTTAAGAATCCAGAGAGAAAGGGAATGAACTGAAACAAACAGCCAAAGAGCTACGTCAGACTTTGTGCTAGAGGACAAAACTTTAGGATTTGCAAAGAAAACTTTAGGATTTGGAGTTTTAATCAATCATTTTTTGATTGCAAAACTACTTTGTTTGATTGAATAATGTTATAACGTTTTGCAACTTGCAAAATGCTGTCTGTGTGATCAAGGCCTCACTTGGTTTGAAATTACCAGATGATCTGCCCTGCTTTCACATTAGTGGACCCATAGAGCAAGCGCAGAGACATCCGCCAGCACTAGAACTCCACTAACTTGAATGGGGTAAAATAGTTTAAGCAGCTCTCTTAGACTTTCCAAATACTAGCGGACTGAATGGACTATATCCTGGTAATTAAACAAGTCACTTTGTGGGGGTTGTGACACTTAAATTCATCCACTGATTAACAGATGTCATGTTTCCAACGTAAGTCTATGGGGGAAAAACCTTTAGGGCCCAATGTCATCATGTGACAGATTAAGGAGGTTTAGTTTGACTGTTTGGCCACTACTAAAATTGGGTTAAAGCCCGGCGCACTTCCTGAGAGCCTGAAAGAATGTTAACAATGTTTTCTAGCGATGCATATGCTGCCAGGCAATAGCCATAGTTGCTGACCATTCATGAGTCCATTCTAAAGACTGGCAGTTACGACCAGGCTCAATAAAGACCAGTTGGTACAGCCCACACCAGATGAAGTCCACAAGCCAAAATGTGTTGCAGTTAAGTTTTTCTATATTCTTCAAGTGCTGCTGGAGTTTCAACTTTAGACCTCTTTCTCTTCTCCGTGCACCTTCGACGTAGTAGGACGTAAGTTATGCCAGACACCCCCACCCTGCTTCTATAGTAAATTAGTAGCAGACAGAACTGCTTGCAGCCTGACTGACAGATTACCCATAAAGCGAAGTGTACTGTGTTAATGTACTTATGAGTGCACTGCCGATGAATTAAATTACTTATGCAATAAAAAATGAACTGCCAACAACTTACACTGATTAATAATTTATAGTCATCTATCAAGCAAATATGTTACACATTCAATGTTCTTAAGTATGATGGCCACTATAAGTTATTTTTGTGATATTTATAAACCAAATGACTCAGTGAGTAATAGAAAAAATATGAGGAGAGCTCTAATATTTATTTTCCTTTGGTTAAAATAAATGGTCTTCTCATTAAAATCAGGCGCACCAAAGGAAGATTATTTATCTGTTTATTTCAGTCTTGTACCGGCATCTGGACTTTTAAGCACGTGTCATGTAAACACTCACTCGTCTGTCGCAGGGCGAACACAAATAGACACTCGTGTTCATACTGTTCCACATGGACAATTTAGTCTCTCCAAACCACTTGACTTGGCGTGTCTTTGTGCCGCGGTGGGGAAACATGGAGAAAACCCATTCAAATTCCAGACTGAAAGGATCAGGACCAGCAACTGAACCCAGGACCTTCTTGCTGTGAGGCGACAGTGCAAACCACTGAACCACCACGCTGCTCTGGAGTTTCAGTTGAGTTTGTTTGAGGCAGAGCCGCTCTGGAGACACGGCTAATCATATTTGTTGAGTTTAACCTCAGTGAGTGGAGCCAGAGACTCTCTGTGTTTCTGGCAAAGCAGCGCCAGAATAGCAGCCAGCAAAAGAAGACATAGCGTGTTGTGAAGCTTTAGCACACTTGCGTTAGCATTAAGGTGGAGTTATCCAGTTACGTAGATACGAGCTAATGATAATTATCCCACTTAACATTCCAAGTGATTATACTAACTGTTAGCCTGGTAAGCTAAAACACATAAATACACCGGCATTTGTGCTTCATTTTTATTTTTATACTATTATTTGTCAAACTGCCTTAACAGTGTGAATGTTTTAGGGTGCAAATTTCAATTGTACTCTGAGTTTGAATTGAAAGATACAAGGATCTCTCACACTGATAGCTTGATCATTTACATAAAGTCTCCTGCTTATTTAAGGAGAACACGTCCCTGGGTGGGCTTGAACCACCAACCTTTCGGTTAACAGCCGAACGCGCTAACCTATTGCGCCACAGAGACCTGATTTCAAAAGGTGTGGCCTCAATATGCAAGCCCCTCCCACATCCATTTGCTGTTTACTTCTGGAAGTCACTCTGGATATAGCAAATATTTTAGTCACGTCATTGTAAATTGAGAATTCATATCACCTTTTTGTTTCCTGTCGTGAATGTCATTCAATTATAGGTGTAATGCTGCTAACGTGACTTTCTAAATTTATATGTTCATCAATTTATGTTTCTGTTTTTGGTGAAAGTAGAAGCCACCTTACGCAGACATTTAGAAGTTAATGATGTGGGGTTTCTTTTCTAAATTCCAATTGTAGACTACACTTACGTCAAAGTTAAGTAGTATGGATACATACGGCTAATGACTATGCGTCAACACTCTCTCACAGTCATGTATTTGCCGAGGCACTGAAAGTAGCAACTTCATTACCATTAAGTCACTGGTTATTTGAGAACAACACGTCCCTGGGTGGGCTTGAACCACCAACCTTTCGGTTAACAGCCGAATGCACTGACCGATTGCGCCACAGAGAGGTGTTGATGTAAAGTGGGTGTGGCCTCAATATATATGCTTCTACGCACCCACATTTCTTCTATTTACTTCTAGAAGTCAGGCTGGCTAATAAGGCAGAAATGACATTGTAAACTGACCATTGAGCATCAGCTTTTTGGTCTGTTTCCTGTTGTGAATGTCCTGAATTTAGAGGTATAATATTGCCAGTGTGGCTTTCCAAAATTATACCTTCATCATATTATTATTCTGTTACTTGGAGAAGCTGCCTTACACTTAGAAGCTAATGGAGTGGGGGGACAGTATGAACTGTAATCTGATTTAAATTCAGTTTGAGTTAGTTTAGATAAACGGACATACTGCTATTAAAAATTGCATGACATTGACATGAAAATGTGTCTTATAATTCAGTCACACAGCCGTCTGAGTCATACTTTTTCTCCTTGTTTCTCAACCTTTTACCCCTGGACATGAAAACTAGCATAACCATTCACATAAAGTCTCATGGTTATCTAAGTACAAACGTCCCTAGGTGGGGTTAAGCCACCAACCTTTCAGTTAACAGCCAAATATGCTGACTAATTGAGCTGCAGAGACAAGTACAGCCTATACTTGAGGGGGTGTGGTCTAAATCTATAAGCCCCTCCCACCTGTATTTGCTATTTACTTTAGGCTGGACAATACGGTAGAAATTGCAATCATGGCATTGTAAACTGAGCATTGAGCATCAGCTTTTTGGTCTGTTTCCTGTTGTGAATATCCTGAATTTAGAGCTATAATGTTGCTAAAATAGCTTTTTATATTTGTATGTTTATCAGTGTATTTTCCTGTTATTTGGAGAAAGTAGAAGCTGCCTTCCACAGACATTTACAATCTAATGGTGTGGGTTATTTTAATTATTATTTTATTTTTCTATTATACTCTGATGTCAAATTCAATTAGTTTGGATACCAGAACATACTGGAGTGCACAATCTAATTAATTCTCTCACACTGTTGTCACAGCTCCTAGTTTCTTAATCAAGAAACCAGTGAAAGTAACTTGTTTGTGACTTTACATTTTAGCTTTGACAAAAAATACGTCCCTGGGTGGGCTCGAACCACCATCCTTTCGGTTAACAGCCGAACACGCTGACCGATTGCGCCACAGAGACTTAATGAGAGGAAGTGGGTGTGGCCGCCATCTTCAAGCCCCACCCACTTGCATTTGCTGTTTACTTTTAGAAGTCGGACATGATGATATGGCGGACAAATCATGGCATTTTATATTAAGCACTCATATGTAGCTTCCACTGTTTGTATAATTGACAACGTACAACTGACAATCTATTTCTCAGCCGAACTGTTACAAAGATAGCAAACCAGATGGTTAAACTGAGCAGTCGAACCAAACCTACCAATTTATGTTTTTAAAGTTTAGATTTGCTTTTGAATGTGGTGAAATGTGAAAGACGAACTTGCTTTCTTCATCTCATTTTGAGGCACAAAACAGTGACATTCCTCAGCATGAGTCTGAACACAGTGAGGTGGGTCTGTCTGTCTGTCTGGAGGCCAGCCTCACAGCACCTCAGACCATTGAGCTTCCAGGAAAAGACAGAAAGGATTTGGCAAATGAGAGCACTGTGGAGTCGATGGTTTAGTGGTCCGCGGCGTGGTGACCTGTGCCAAACTATGCACTGCGACAGCTCTCCAGACGGAGAAAAAGAGGAAGAAAATAAGGAAAAGGAGATTTAGGCTGATTAAAACCAAATGTTTTTCTTTAAAATCATCTAGTACGAGCTGGAGATGGTCAAACAGGTACAGTGGGTATGAGACAGAGGATTTGCCAATATTATTGTTATTCTGTTAACCCAGTGGCAGGAAAAATGTCTGGAATACACAGAAAGTAGGAATAAAACATACCATATTTATTCTAAATATGATATTGCTGGGGTATAATTCAGTGCAGACTTTCATATTAATCTGTGTTTTTAAAATACATTTACACAATAGTAACACACTGTAACTTTGGCGGATAATCAAGTAAACACTCAATCCGCAAGGTTTAAGTTTCTGAATCCCTAGTTCCTGAATTTATTTTCGGGGCATTTTAAAATGAGTGGAAATAAATAACAGTCTGGAAAAGTACATTCCACTTTATAGAATAAAGGTTTAAACGCAAGCAGACAAAAAAAAACCACAAATAACAAAAGCAACTGTCGACAGCAAGTAATATAATAATAAGTATGATCTTTATTTATAAAGCACTTTTCAAAACAGAGTTACAAAGCGATTTACATGTCTGTAATTAAAACAGACAAGACATGAAAACAACTTTTAAAAGAACTGATAAAAACACACTTTGGTGTATAAACACTGAGGAAATAAAAGACAGTTTAAATCAAGTAAACTAAGGAAAGGTTCTCTGATAAAAGTATGTTTTTAAGAAGGGATTTAAATGAGATCACAGAATAGACTGTTCCAGAGCCTCGGGGCCCTGACAGCAAACACTCTGTCCCCTTTAGTGTTCAGCTGGGCCTCTGGAACAGACAACACCTCTACCCAAGGACCTCAAAGTACGTCCTGGCGTGTAGCTGGGTGAAAACTATTAGCCTTAAAAGTAATCTGTAAAATCTTAAACTCTAGTATAAAACATACTGGGAGCCAGTGTTAAGAGGTTGTGGTTTGCACTAAATGGGATAAATGAGGTGACAACACTGGTGTGATCTTGTTAAAGTTCCTCTCTGGCATTGATTAAACTTCTACTAACTCATCTCTGTTCATTAGCGTTACATATATAGACGTTTTTCATGACAAAGATCCCCTCATTCCTTGCAATGGAATTAAATGTAACTCTACACCTTTGCTTCATTTGGTATGCACAAATCAATTTATGTGCAAACGTAACTGTCTTCATTGCTCTCTGTAACATCAGAAACGCAACAGTAATAAGTAGAATGAGCCTCCGCCTTGACTACGTTATCAAACAGCTTTTATGGCAGTTCAGTTGGGAACACTTTCATCATAGATTTAACCATTTATTGTTACAAATGGAAATACAGTTATGTTTGGTGCTGAGGGCTCCGCCCTTGAGGTGCTACCTGGATTAGACAAGCAGTATGCAAGGCAAAAACGGGGCGCGCAATGCAGAAAAACTCCGGAGTATACAAGAGTGGGCCCAAGCAAGACATTAAATACCATTTTGACCATGGAGCCATGTTAGGACTCTGAATTAGTTTGGTTGAGGCAAAGCTTTGCCGGCAGCAGGTGTAGCAGGGATCAATGAGTATGAAGCTATATTCCAAAGGTAGGCTACTGTGACTTCAACGTTATTCAGGTTGGATACAGGAACAAAGTGCTATTGGTGATTTGTCTTATCCATTCTCTCACATTGCTGTCATATTTTTTTGCTCTTAATTAATCTCTTTACATAAAGTCATGTCAATTCTGACGGACAACACGCCCCTGGGTGGGCTCGAACCACCAACCTTTCGGTTAACAGCCGAACGCGCTGACCGATTGCGCCACAGAGACATTTCCTGCAGCCCAATGAGGGGGTGTGGCCTCGATATTTACCCCTCCCACCAACATTTTGCTATTCACTTCTAGTAGTCACACTGGTTAATATGACAGAAACTTAGAAACTTTAATCATGGCATTGTAAACTGAGCATTGAGCATCAGCTTTTTGGTCTGTTTCCTGTGAATGTCTGAATTTAGAGGTGTAATGCTGCTAACATGGCTCTCTAAATTTATATGTTCATCAGTTTATTTTCCTGTTATTTGGAGAAAGTAGAAGCTGCCTTATGCAGACTTACTGACAATGTGTTGTATAAATTCTGTCACACTGCTGTCTGAGTCATATGTTTATAAGTGGACCGCCTTGTGTGGGGTGGGCTGTGATTGGTGTGTGACTGATAAGGAACAATAATCCAATCAGCTGTCTGTCAGCTGGTTACAGCTGGGGTGTATGACTACCGTGTCCTGCATGAACTTACACAACGCTTCATTATTATATGAACCTTATTCCCAGCTGCCAGCTCTGACAAGTTGAAGTAAAAGTAAAACTGAACTTGCAAAATACAGCTATGTAGCTGCACCAGGCCTCTCCTCTGATACCTCTTGTTTTAGCGTTATGCTAACGATATGGAAAATTTAGCCCCACAAATTGATGGGATTGGTTCCTTATGTTTGTGACATAACAAACCCAGGAAGTCAGAATCTGTGGGTTTGAGACTGTCATTGGTACACTGCAGTTCCAGGTTGTAAATGCTGATTTTGCTCTTATGTTTTGTTGCATATAAAAAGCACCATATGGACATGTTAACAAGGTTAAACATTTGGTTTTCACTGGAGGGGGTCTTTAAGTTCAAGTTTAAGTTTAACTGCTCCTGTCTGAGTTCATTTCTCCTTTTGATTGTAAATTTGACAGGTTAATGTAAAATACAACGTCTGCTAATTACACCTTTAACAGAGATGCAAACAGTTACAGATGGTTTGATGTCCTGTTGGCGGACAGACACGAGAAACATACAGAACAGATTATCTAAGAAACTCATACAGGTGCAGGAGAATCTTGGAGAGATCTGAAAACAGGAAAAGCAACATCAGAGGGAGGGTTGTTGCATTATCAGGCAGCCAATTGTCCAGATTGAGAAATGGACTCAGCTGTGCTGGCAGGACAGAGGGAAGGATAGAGACAGAGAGACTTAAAGACACTAACTGAGAGCTCCAACAATCCTCCTCTTTCTTCCAGGGCGCCTTTCTAGTGTGCTTTTATACTCCTCTTCACATCCTCTGTGTCTCATTTTTGTTTCTGCCACATATACAGTGTCATGGTGGAAGCCCACCAGCACTAAAACTATCTCTCTCTGGCTCTTTATAGCTAAAGAAAACTTTTGGGTGTGGTGGCCTCTCTTGGGAAACTATTCTCAGTTGGCCCACCCTACCTGTTCGCTGAAAGGGGAAACCTTACACCACAGTATTTTTTTGTTCTTATAACCACTTTGAATTTCATCAAATCCACTTTCTTACATCAGCTGACTTGTCAGTACTCACCCAGCTGTGCATGCAGCTATCCTGATGGGAAACAGGGCAGATCCTTTTCATCTGACAGTGATTATGAGAAACGGATGAAGGAGGGATAAAGGGAGGAGAGGACAGAAGAGGAGTTTTGTGTTATGTTGCCAATGCTATCACTCAGCACTGCAGCCAGATGAGGGGGATTGTCTGGTTGTCTGAGTCAGTGTCTGAGTTGTTGTCCAAGATGGAGTCACTACTAGGGTGGGATTGAAGCAGGACACCAGGAGTTGGAGCAGATGACGGGGGGACATGGTGCGGTTCTGCGGTCTGTCCCTTTTGTGAGAAATGTGCATGTTAGCTGACACTATGGGGATGAAAGTGACATGTAATTATGTGTTTATCACTAAGCGGATGTGTCTTAAGTGGAGCAATTACATTAAATGACTTTCCATGGTAATTAGTTTCAGCAAAGCCACAAAGGCAAATCCAGCCCAGAGCAGAGATTATGAATGAACAATGGGGTCGTAAAGGTAACACAACCTCTGACTTTTCCCCTCCACTGACAGGTCCCGCCAGGTCTCCACCAACTGCTGCTAAAAATCAGCCCTCTGTACGGCGAGCCACCAGGGTGGACAGAACAGCTCGCCCACAGGGCGTATCTAATACCAGGACACACAGGAGGGCCCCTCAGTCCTCATCAGGCCCCAGGCAACCTGAGAGAGCTGTGGCAGGAGCTCCCCCGCTGGAAAGGAGACGCCAACACCACACCAAGCCTCAGTCTGACCAGAGAAACCGAAACACACCCAAACTAAGTAAGAGGACTCACATTTTACACTCTTAAAGGTCCAGTGTGTAGGATTTAAGGGGATATAGTGGAATATAAATTAATACGTCTGTTTTCCTTAGAAGAATCGTTGTGTTAGCTCAGGATAAGCCGTTTTTATCCACACAGGGAGCATCCTCATACGCAAACTGCCGTGTTGCAATGCCACGTCTCTACAGTGGCCCAGAACAGACAAACCAAACACTGGCTATAGATAGGACCATTCATGTTTTTGAGTTTTCAGTTTTTCACGTTTTTGTGTCAGCCACCATAGTTAGCAGCCCCTCAGGGACGAGCTGAACAGCATAAAAAAAAGCACTGATTCTTAGCAGCTTAATTTTGTGTTTAAACCTGTTTGAATCCCGGGGTCTGTTTGTTTTGGAGAGGAAGAGACCTCTGCTGATAATTCGGCTCCTGGTGAAAATCTCCTGAACATATAGATCTTAAGTTAACAGAGAAAAAAGAGGAGAACATATAGCAAATGCTGGGCTAGTGGCTCATCCACAATGACGCCAATGTGCGTCTGAGAGATACTGATTTAAACGTGAAATTCAGTGTATTTACCAAGTTTTGATCACCTGGTCGATTTGTTTTGGAGAGGAAGAGACCTCTGCAGATAAATTGGCTCCCAGTACAAAACAAAACAATTAACACTGAAGGAATCCTAATCAGGAGCCTACATTTGGCATGCAGGAGAAGTTTTAGCTGGTTGCAATCTGCAGTCCTCACCAATAGATGCCACTAAATCCTACACACTGCTTTTTTAAACACCAGATTAAAGGAGCAAAGCTTTCATTTAAAATGAAATATGATGCTGAGAAGACTGACAGCTTCCATTGTACATTTTGCAAATCTTGTTTTATTCTTTTAATGAAAATTAGCTAAATGCATAAATTCTGTTTGCACTATCTTTAGTGTCCATAGTGTAAACCCTGGCCGTGCCTGGTATCCCTTTCTATTCATAGCATCTGAGTCCGTTCATGTGGTGTCACTGCAGGCACAGAAAGCCCTGGGCCGGAGCGCACCCGCCAACAGAGCAGTCGCAACCAAAACCACCACACCAGGTACCCGCAGGTTTAGAGAACCTTTTTAGCATTGTAAATATCGTAAAATAGCTCATCAATAACCTTGTAAGTTTGAATTTTTGATATTTGGTTGTGTATGTTTGTTAAAATGTGAGAAACCAAAAGCAGGCCTTTATCAAAATATCTTAGAAATAATTTTTAAAGAATACTTCACCTGGGAATTGACTATTTGTATATCAAGTACTCAGTGCATTATCTTGAATTAGTGAAGAATGTTTTTTCTTGCACGCTTCCTCAGTGAACGAAGAATCCAAAAAACATGTATTTTTGCTAAAACGATACAATATTAAAACACTTCTACCCAGGAGTAGTGTGCCTGTGCATGTGTATAAGCTCAGCTTGAGCAGAGCCCAAACACACGTGCAGGCCCAGACATGCTACTCTGCAGTGCATGAGACTGTTTGGACTGAGGTGTCCCAAATTGTAATGTTTTAGTGAAAATGCATGTGTTTGGGAAATACTGAGCATATGATTAAATAAGTGAGGCTTAAATTACAGGAGTTGTGTGGGAGTGTCTACACGAATGTTCTGATATAGTTTTGTTGTTTTTAAACATGGTCCCCATTTACGTAAATTCATAATTCATATCTGGATAAATTCGTCTGCCCTTTTTGGATTCTCCATTCGCCACTGAGGCAAAACTTTCTTTATGAATTCAAGGTAACAAACAGTGAATAACTGTTATACAAATGCTCATTTTGAGGGCGAAGTGTTCCTTCAATTTTGGTTTGGAGCTGGACATGTTTGTTTCTATGTCTTTGTGTGTGTCTGTGTGCATTGTACAGAGCCACCGGAGTACGAGGCCCAGGACATCAGTGTCAGGGTCATGTCTCCTCAGTCGGTCCTCATCTCGTGGGTTGACCCTGCGGTTGAGATGGGGAAGGTCAGCCCTGGGGCAGTCAGGTGAGATCTGTTAAAGTAAATGTGTGGGTTAAAAAGGGAGTTAAAGACAAAGATTGACTGAGTAAGACAGAAAGCTAACCCTTTTCACTGGAATAAAACTTCCATATTTTCTCTATCCAGATCGTACACAGTCAGGTACAGGGAGAAGGGTGAGTCAGCGCGCTGGGAGTACAAGGACAGCGCCCAGAGGAGGATGATGATAGACACCCTGTCTGCTGACGGCATGTATGAGTTCTCTGTCAGAATCTCTCAGGGAGAAAATCATGGGAAGTGGAGCGTCTCCGTCTTTCAGAGGACCCCTGAGTCAGGTACGCACATGCAGCCGCTGCCTGCTGACAGAATATCATTTTTGTAGGTCACAGTGCAGCTTAGGAAAAGTGATGAGTAGCGAGTCATGAGGAGTAGCTATAGAGAGCCAAAGCTCTCAGATATGAAAAGAGAAATTATTTCTGCAGAAAAGAATTCATGCCTGCATAACTCTGTCAGTTAGCTCATTTCTACTTATTTCCTCTCACCACACTTCATCACATTCACTGCCTATTTGATATTGGATTCCAGCTTTGGCTGCAGCTCTGTCATGATTGCAGATTTTATACCATGTCATAGCAGCTCCTGAGCTGCGGTTCACTGGAATGTCAGCATTTACTGCCTGGCTCACAGCTCAGATATCCATCTGCAGTTCCATACATGATCTCAACGGGAGGTTCCTGACACCGTATGGCAGCAGTGCTTTTCTCAGTTGAAGCCTTCTGGCACAAACTCGCTGTTTTTACATTCTTTAAGCAGCAATTTCCTCACCCTGTTCCCTCTACGTTGCCTCTGGTTTCTGTCCGGCTGCTCCTCCTCTCACCGCTGTCTTTCCATTCACGTGTGTTCTCCTCACTTGCTAGCACCATCTGGGCCACCAGAGAACTTCGAGGTCAAGCCGCTGAGGGGGAAAGGAACAGCTGTCGTTGCAACATGGGATCCACCTGAGGAGCCCAATGGGAGGATAAGAGGTCAGGCCAGGAGGAATAAAATATATTCTTTTTTGCTAAATAATCTGTATATTTATATCATTGGTGTTTGACCTGCAGACTTATTTGGTCAAATTCTAATTAACAAAAAGAAGAAAGTTGAGGTGTCCCCTTTTGTTCTTCAGTGGCCGTTAATTTTATTACTGTAATTTCATTGGCACATACAATGTAGGGGAAAAAACGATTCACTAAAGTATTACGATTTTTCTTTTTACAATTTTTGATTGACTTTTTAATGCCTGAGTCAATATAGTTTGAATGCAGAAGTGGAAAGAAGTTGCCACTTTTCTGCGGTAATGTATGAGTAACATGATGTCATGTCTGTTTCAAGAAACACAAATCCAAAGTGAGGAAGCAGAAAATGCTGGCCAGTCCAAGGACAGGGACCTTCAGCTGTTAGAATAGCAAAGTGAATTTAGCCAGCCCAGCGCAAACTCCCTGCTGGATCGCAAAACTTTCTGTTGCTGCCGTTACATAGATTAGACCCAGCCCGCTGTGGACCCTTAGCGCTGGGATTCGGCTGAATTCAAGTTGCTACAGTCACTTCTGGAGGTCCGTCTCTGGAGATTCCTCTTGCTCTACCTCCAGCAAATACTCGCCTAGCGGCTGAAAGTGAGGCCATAAAAACAGTTATTAGTTAATTTACCACCATTCTATGTAGTACAAGATGCTCCTGAAATAAAAAACAGAAAGACAGACTGACATGAGATGCACATTGTTGTTGGAAATAAGTCTCATGATACACAGTCTCTGTAAGTTTCTGATTAAACTTTTTCCTATGGTCTAGTGTTAATAAAGTAAACAGAAATATCAATACATGTAGAACTGCAATACTTGAAAATTGCAATAGTGTACATGGCAAATCAGCACCCAGAGATTGATATTGATAGTACTGAATTGAAAAATAAGCATATCGTCCCAGCACTAATGCATAACTATTGTTAGATGGGTTTGTTGAACAAGGTCAGACATTTCTTGTATGTAGTCATGATTTTTAGTTATGACATTTTCTCCTGAATGGTCACACTTCCTCTCCTCACTACAGTTTTCTATGCTCTACCTCCATACAGAGTACATCCTGTCTTATGCTCCTGCTATGAAGCCGTTTGGAATGAAAACTGTGACGTACCGTAGCAGCACCAGCACAGCCACCATAGATGGCCTCACACCAGGAGACCGGTACATCTTCAAGATTAGAGCGACCAACAGGAGGGGACAGGGACCACAGAGCAAGGCCTTCAGTGTTGTCATGCCAGGATGTAAGCAGCAATAAACAGTACATGTGTGCATGTATGCTTCACATTTTTATAGATCCTAAATTCATTACAATTTTTGTCTACTGCCAGCCAGCAGCACTGCCTCGTCGTCTTCAAAAACCACAGACAGACGCAGGCCTACCCACACTCCTTCCAAACAGGATACTGACCATGAGGAATCTGACCCCCAGTCAACAGAGGAACCAACTACTCCGCCACGCCCCGCTGTACCTGCCAGCAGGCGTGTACGCCCACTTTCCCAGTCACGCTCTTATCACAGCATCTTCTCCTCTGTAAGGGGCTCAGTCAGGAACACAATGAACAGAGGGTCGTCCAGAGGAAGAACTCAAGACAGAGAAGATGAGGAGGAGGAAGAAGAGACAATACCCACAACGCCACCTCCAGTAGTAGAGACGACAACCGTGGAGGTTGTACCCGAGACAAAAGAGCCAGATAACGAAGTTTCCCCTGAATTTGAGGATGAAGTGGGATACGATGAAGAGCCTTCGACTACTCAGACCCCCAGCCTCAAAGTTGTGACGCCCTCCCCAACTAAACCTCAACCCAAGCCAGGGCCTAGAAGGCCCATTAAGATTAGGGTTCATCAAAAACCAGGATCCAAGGCTGATTCCTCTTCATCTTCTTCTACTTCATCCTCCTCTTCTTCTGCCTCCTCTTCATCTTCTACTTCCTCTTCATCCTCACCTTCTACAACCTCATTATCCTCCTCCTCAAATATACAAGAGTCGGCAGCCAGTAGAAAGGACTATGTGGCTTCCACATACCCAGAGAGCAAGGACACCTACGATAAGCCCAGTGTAACACATATTAAACCCTCCCCTACACTTGTAAAAGAGACAGAGGCTACATCTGATGGTAGAGGTTCAGCTCCAGCGGGTCGCACCAATGGGTCTGGATTGGGCTCCAGGTACGGTTACAGTCGAAGACATCCTGGAATTTTGTTTAGAGGGAATTCAACTCGAATGCTGAATGGCTACAAACCAGCCGTCACCACACAGTCAAATTTGCCGAGCAGAACTCCGAACCAAGCAACTTCAAACACACGTAATTCAGCACAGTCCACTTTACCAGACAGGACTCAGAATCAGGGGACATTGCATACTTTCAATTCTAGGTCCCCTTCAGGAGGTGGAACGCACAGCCAGGCAGTATCAGATCCATATACAAATTCACAGAGCTCAGGCACTAATCCATCCACCACAGACACAGCAGGCTCTTCTCAATCAACGTCACACAGAGAGGCCCACAGCTCTGCAACTTCACACAACACACAGAGCTCACGCACGTCACCTGAGCAAGACACAACACACAGGGAGGGAAATTCTGACAGTAATTACAGAAACACAGACACAGAAGTTACTAAAGTTGAAGAGCCTACTTCAAGCTCTAAACCACAACCCACAGAGGAGGATAGAGGGGAGGGAGAGGGAAGGGAGGAGAGCAGTAATGCAAAACCTACGGTTCCTCGTACAAGACTTAGCCCCTCATTTGCTGAAAGGTTCCCTTGGTTAGCTAGCCGTTACCCAGGCAGGTTTGGTTCAGGGACGAGAACTTCATCCTCCAGGCAGGATGGTAGAACCCCCTTGACCAGGACGTCATCTTCTGTGGGAGCTGGCAGACCCGTCTTGAGTCGGACACCCACTAGGGTTTCAGGGGCCACAGGTGCTGCAGGAGTATCCACAATACAGGAAACTAGTGAAGATATTAGGACTCATGACTCACTAAAAAATACAGTGGGGGCAGGTTCAGTTAAGCCCTTGACCAAACACAATACAGAATCTAGTGATGCTAGAAACCCAACTACCTCATCATCTTCCTCTTCAGCTGCCTCTTCCTCAAACTCTGATTCCCAACGTTCCTCAGGTGGGCACGGTGAACCAAGTGAGCCCGTCCATAGAGGAACCTCTGATGTCAATAATAATGATCATAATAAGGATTATCTCGATGAAAGGAACAGGGAAGTCAGTGGAAGTAATGATAAACTTACAGACTCCACAACAGCCCAAAAGAATCCCAGTATAACTTCAGCTGAGCCTAACAGAAACACAGAGGACAATGATAGTGTTGATACAGAGGAAACTTCTTCAAGGACGAGACCTGGCTCAACATCTGGAGGCACTCCAACTTATCGTCGTCCTGGTGTGGGGGTCAACGGGAGGGTACGCTCTCCTCTGTTGGCTAACAGGCAGTTCGGTGGATCTAGGCTTCCCATCAGACCACAGCCAGCACAGAATTCAAGGCAGGGTTCTTCAACATCCGATGCCTCTTCATCGTCAGCTTCTTCCTCAAATGTTCCCCAGCCAGTGTTGACCTCAGATCGTGACGTTGGTAGTGGTACTACTGTGACAAAGACAGGGGGAATAATTGGAGGCAACTCCCAGTCCACATCATCATCCTCGGCATCTAGAGACAGCTTTAGAGGTCAGGGGGGCCGGTCTCGCTATCCCATCATCAGAGGGAAACCAACCAACGGGGGACAACTCAAACCCGCCAATGGAAACGGTAAAGTCCATTGATGAAGTGCGTAGAATTTGAAGTTACTACCACTGCCAACTACTGTATTACTCCTCAGGTGCAAGATTTGCTTGAGCATTTTATATTTTTCAAATCTAAATTGTGAAGAATGGTATTTCACTCCTGTGTATGCTGAGTGTGTATTATGGATGCGACAAGTAAACTTGATTCAGATTCTGAATATGACTCTGCTTAAACTGTATAACTGTTAGGTAAAAATGGACGACCTAACCTGACAGCAACAAGCGATAAAGACTCCTCTTCCTCTCATGGAATCAGCAAGGCTGTTGGTCAAAGGTTTATTACTGGACCTGATGGAAACAAATGGGTAAGTTTATTTAAAGAACTGATTGTAACCATAGTTGTAACCTTACATTGTGATGAATATATTCTTTATTGCGTTATTTTGTTTCCGGCCTGTTGTAGCGTGACATACTGTAGATTGTAGTGTAATGGTAGCCTGACAGCACCACTAATTCACAAATTCAAATTAGTCTGGAACCTCCAAGTTCATTTTTGATTGCCAAGGGGCATCATCAGTGGCTGTAGACCAATAGCCGCTGCATGCAATTCGATACACCTACAATCAATCACAGCAATGAAACGTTGTACTGTGCCATTTTTTCCCCATTGTTCACTTTGTGGTGAACAATGGGGCCAGTTGGTAAATTAAACTTTGACCAGATCCTGCTAGAAGTATGGCAAACACAGCCTTCTTACCATTAAAAAAAAAATTGCAGATTTACAACCAGCTCTGTGTCACCACAGTGCATGCCGATAAATGGTGTTTGGCATTGGCAAAAGTCTGCCAGGTGTTGCATCACTCAGTGGGCCCCCACCAGCATATAAGTGGGGCGCTTGAGGTGCTTCACAGAGGGAGGTTGAGCATTGTTCATTTGCATGTATTGCCCATGTTGCAATGGCAGAGAGCTGGTTGAAAATCACAACAGCTTCCCTTTAAGTGCAACTGTTAGTTCTTCCATTAGAGAAAATATACTGTCCAGTTTGAATAATACTGATGCGTTCGTGGATTCAACAGAACATTCCACAGCAGCGGCAGCCATCTTGGTTATTTACAAAAATGTCTCAATGGCGCTCCTCTGTCAGACATTGTATCAAGTCACCCTTTATTAGCTTAACAGTTGTGATTGGCTGGAAAATTGTTTGAAGGGGCACCAGACCGTCTGTCAGAGCAAATAACACATGAGCTCACATATACGTCTGTTTTCCACGCTATTGTAATGTATCATTTTTAAGACATAGTTCAACATTTTGGGAAACACACTTCTTCACTTTCTTGCTGAGAGTTAGATGAGAAGACGTGTACCACTGTTACATCTGTGTGGTATACTGTAAGTGCTGCTGCAGCTTTGAGATGGTTAGCTTAGCATAAAGACTGGAGACAGTGAAACAGTGAGTCTGGCTCTGTCCAAAAGAAGTCTCTGCTGGTAGACTGAAAACCTCACAGTGATGATTAGACCATAGGAATTTACACTGCCTGCCCAAGTGATGATTCAGCATTTAACCCGCAGTTAAATGCCTCTGATTAGTTGGTTCGACTCTAATTGTTGACTGAATCTATTTATTAAAAAATATAGTGAATAGGAGTAAAACTTCTCTAAATCTCACACTCAGGATGAGACAATAATTCATATTTTATCTGTTGTTTAGATGTAGTAAATGTTTTTGTCTCTCCAGGTGGTTGACTTGGAGCGGGGGGTTCTCATGAACCAGGATGGACAAATTCTCCAGGACTCCAATGGCAAACCTAAGAGAGTGGTGCTTGGAGAGGATGGACGCACGATTTTTGGTGACACGCTTCAGTCAATCTTAAATGACATTTAAACATACACTACACAGCTTCAACATGTATTTTAAAATGGCTTTAATCATTCTCATAACCTCACTGCTGAAGACAAAGTCATAAATATTCTGCTTCCCCTTCTCCTTGCTCTTCCACTCCACTGACCACCAGACCACATGGGCAGTCCCCTGGTTAATGAAGAAGGTATGGCTCTGTTTGGCCACGGCCGAGACAGCCGGCCTGTGGTCAACCCCAAAGACAAGGTCCTCATGGTTGGAGGGAAACCTCTTCTTGGCTTGGACCTTCCTCACCACAGGACCACTACCACTACCACCACCACTACCACAACAACCACCACCACCACTATGGCTACTACCACCACACCTGAACCCACCACCACTGAGTGGTTCATAGAGGAGTCTACCACTGAAGCACCGTTCCCAACCTGTCCACCTGGAACTTTCTCCAAAACAGATGAGTTCGGGTATCCAGTGGTGGATCAAGAAGGAATATTGGACTGTTATCCAGAAGGTGAGACTATGAGAAACACATTCATTATAACGCACTGCAGACTGCATTTGAAAAGAGTTATTGAAATAGAGATTTATGCTATAGGAATGAAACAAAATACTGCAGGGCAGCATCGCTCAGTAAATAGCTTTTCCACATAGCTGAAGTCAAGTTCAGTGAAGCATTTTAGAGCCTGAATAGCGAACATAAATACGTATGACCTCACTAAATCTCTCAGTTGTATTGTTTGTCATATCCATCTAGGCCAAGGCCACGAGTGTTTCCTGTCTATACCCTCAGAGTCCTATAATTCTATAACTGTATGTCTTGTGTGATCTGGTCAGTGTGTGTGTCTGTGCATGTGTGTCTCAGTGAGACCACAAGAACCACATGTAAGTCTCCACATCTGGGGCCTGACTGTGGTCAGAGCACTGCTGGTTTAAACAGAGCTGTCATTTGCACACTGCCATTTGTGTTATCGCACAAAGACAATGACTGAAACATACTTACACTGCATGCAAGAACACACAAAGCATGGCTGTTATAGTCATTACAGCACACATGGTGGGGAGTTTTAAAATAATAAAACAAAACCAAGTCTATAAGATCAGAGTTGTAGATTTGCAATAAACCAAAAAACTAAAACAGAAGAAAAAGTTGTTATTTGTGTTGCGTTATGAACTTTAAATGCATTGTAAATGTACAAATTATAAGCCATAATCTGTATTACTTTGGCTTTTGAATTACAAACAGATAAGTGATGCTGCAGCTAAACTGATGAACTTGATGTAAACATTTAAAGGAACTTATAAAGCATTTGGTTTGGGGCTAAGATCTTGATAAGCAATATACATATATATATATTTTTGTGTGTGTGTTTGGATCCTATATATACTAATATAGTAACACTGATTTATACCTTCAGTGCAGTCTCTGAGATATTGTTCTCCTCATAACAACCGATAAATCCCCACATAGGAGCTCATTAAACTACAAAGACTTCTCATTATAATGGCAGCATTGTCTCGTTATGATGACATACCATGCAGTATAATAGTAAACTTTCCCACTGTAACAAAACAGGCGACTATGACAATGATTTTTCCCCCCACTGTGGCAGCTCTGTACTGTACAGTGCCCGTTATTAGTGTTGCAGGAACACTTACAAGCTCAAACACACCCAGCAAACTGAGACAGCTGGAAAGATGTTTCCTTGTAAAGTCTGAAATAAAGAATGTGGGGCCAGAAGGGATTTTACAATATTTTTTCACTCACTCATCTCACTCTTAAAGGGGCAGTTCACCCCCAAATCAAAAATGCACATTTTTTCTCTTACCTATAGTTTTATTCATGAATCTAGATCAGGAGTCTTCAGCATTTTTCAGACGAAAGACCCCTCAGGTGAAAGAGAGACTGAGCAGGGAACCCCTACATATATAAAATTGACTTGCATATTAAACTGGGCCTGCATTAACATGTAAGGTGGTCTAAAGTGCCACGTATAAACATACCTTTATATGGTGCGTGCAATACTAAGCTATTGAAATAATAATTATAAACAGATTCATATATTTGAACACCATGGATTCATGGGTTGTGTACTGAGAAGTAAATGTTTTTCTTCAGCAATAGGCTGATTTATCTTTGCTTATATGTTGGATTCATGTTAACGTGTATTTTCAGACATATTTTAATTTTTGAAAAAAACTGCAGTAACTCTGAGGACCCCCCTTTGGGTCACAGACCTCCTGTTGAAGACCCATGATCTAGATTGTTTTGGTGTGAGTTGCTGATTGCTGGAGATATCGGCCTTCTCTCAAATATAACAGAACTAAATGGCACTCAGCTTGTGGTGCTCAAAGCGCCAAAAATACATTTGAGAAACTCAAGGGCAATGTCTCTTTACAGAAATCATGACCTGTTTGAAGTAGTTTCATGTATGGACTATTTTCTCTCTGCTGAATTACACCCCCAACTATCATTGCGCAGAAGGAAGCGTGCATCTACTCATGGATGAGAGGCTCGTGCTCGTGACAGTACAAGCTGCAAACACTGATGCCGTCCTCCTTGGCTGAGCTGTAACGTTAGCTAGCTCAGTGGTGCTAGGTGAGCTAGCAGTGGATGCGCAGTGATGCGATTTGCAGGTGTAGTTCAGTAGAGTGAAGTACTTCCTACATGAAACTGCTCACAACAAGGTCCATGGATTATCTAGAGTAACCAAGTCCTGATTTTTGAAAAGAGACATTGCTGTTGAGTTTTTCTAATATACGGGTCTGATTTTCAAGACCTGTTCCCAAACTGAAACTACGGCTTGCAAAACCACAATCGCCATGCCACCTGCACATATGACCAAGTAGTTCTGCAATCCAACCCGACCCGCTGACACAAGATCTGCAGCCTGATGCGAAACCGCAGATCTTGTAATGTCCCTGTTCGTAACACACCTGACTGAAGCGACTCTCAAATTCCAGCTAGCGCAGAAGACAGAGCCGACACACAAAGTCAGCAGTCAGAGTGTTAAAACGTTCAAATATTAAATCAGATTTGTATTATTTTAATTTTATTGTATTATTTTTATCACCCAACACGTGTGATCCAACCAACCAATCATCTTTGTTGAACACAAAACCCAACCCGGAAATAAAATGAGGACAGAATAGCATCTACTAATCACCTTCTTTGTGGGTCAACCCAGTGCAGGACTCTGCCACAAGCTGAGCGCCAACTAGTTCTGTTATACGTCTATATATGTGGGTGTTCATGTCTACGTGTGTGTGCTAGCTCAGAAGTGTGTACATGGTGATTGATGCTCCAGCTTGTTCTGCCTTCTCTGACAGAGGAATCCTCAGGAATGGAAATGGACCACATGGTTACAGGGAACATGGTGCCTGATGCTTTAGCTCTTAAGAAAGGTATTGGCTGGGTTTGGCTTTCGGACCGACGTACCGCCACTGGGCTGGGATGGACTAATTTGCACTATAATGCTCATTGTCTCTCGACTGTTTACTGCACTGTTTGTTTATTGTCTGTTTATCTGTCAGTGGATCTGTTTGCTAGCTCTTCCTGTCTCTTCCTCCTCGCCTTGCCTGTGGTCTTCCCTTTGTTTCTCTTCTTGTACGTTTGTTTGGCTTGGTCTTGGTTCATGGCTGGGGTTTTGGATATTTTCCATCATGGGCTGTTTTTAATCACTTTTATTCCAAAGAACCGGACCATGTGAACTGCATTACTAAGCTGAAGAGAATGCCCTGGCTTATGATATTTGCTGTTCTTAATGTTGCTTTGTAATATAATAGATGAACCCGAGCTTCAGCCAAACACTAGCTGAATGGAAAACTGCAGCGTTTGGTTGATGCAAGCCTTTGTACTAATTTCACTACAGGTGTTTGGATCTCTCAAGGTCGCACGTGAGCAGCGTTTGATATTTTCTTTCTTTTGCCGGGGTTTTGCTAGAAAAGACACACTGAGCATTAGAATATTTTCACAGCATTTCCCTGCCATGGCTCAAAGCTGGTTGCATGTGTTTGGACCATGATGTAATGCCAAGGCCCACTGATGCGGCACAGGGAAAAAAAAACTGTGATGAAAGCAGAGGGAGCTAATTGGATTTCACCCACTGAATCCCTCAACATTTGTCAGCCATGGAGACTTGTGAAATGGTCGTTGTCTTCAAGCCCCCTCTCACATGGAAAATATGGGTAGCAAAACATTACATAAGAATACAGCTTTGGGTGTTCGGGGGAAAAAGGGGTTATTTGGAAGTGAGCTCACACATCTGCCCACAATTAATTAAATCGATTTGACACTCTTATTCCGTAGATCATGGTGCCAATTACAGAGGATTAATGGAACACAGCAGCATGTTATTGAATTAGGATGTAAATAATATAAATCTGTGTAAATCAAAGGCTCACTGACACGTGTGTTGTTGCCAGATGAGTATTTTGTCCAGACCACCATGCCACCCACAACCACCATAACCACCATCGCAGAGATCCTGACTCTGGAGATAGACCACAGACCCTCTAACCACGGCCCGTCATCTGAGTTTGACCTCAGCGGGAAGAAGCGATTCACAGGTACAGAAATGAGTGTTTATGAACAAGTGTATGCTCATGTATATTTACTCTTGCACACTCTCTCTTTCCTCTCTGTTTGGTGCACAACTTAAAGAGTGAGCTCAGTATTTTAATCAGCCTGGACCTTATTTTCCCATGTTTTTGTGTCTATAAGGGACTAATAGAAACAACAGTTTTTAAATTGGTTCAGAATTGAGAGAGTGCTGCAGAGAGCAGCAGCTAAACAGGCTGCAGTGTAGCCATTCAAGGTATGGTTGCACCGTCAATGTACGTCCACTAAAAGTGTTTTGCCACTGATAGGCTCAGATTATTATTTTAATGTCTGACCACGAATGGAAAGGATCCCTACAGAGATAAACCTTTTTGTTAAAGAGTAACATCCAAAGGGAGCTCAGAGTGGAGCTGCTGCTCCTCTGCATTGAAAGGGGTCAGTTGAGGTGGTTCGGGCATCTGATCAGGATGGCCTCCTGTTAGAGGTGTTTCATGCACATCCCACTGGTAGGAGGCCCCGGGGCAGACCAAGGATACGCTGGAGATACAACATATCTCATCTGGCCTGGGAATGCCTTGAGGTCCCCCAGGAGGAGTTGGAAAGCGTTGCTAGGGAGAGGGGCGTCTGGGGTGCTTTGCTTGGCCTGCTGCCCCCGCGACCCAGCCTCGGGTAAGCGGATGAAAATGGATAGATGGATGGAGCAAGATCCTTTTTGTTTAACCAGAAACAGCCTCAAGGCAGCTATCACAGAACTGAACAGAGTCCATTTAATAAACATTAATTTTCTCACAGTAAAACACACTTCATTCAGACTCAACAGAAACAAACAAATGGTTTGTCTTTCCACTGTTCCTCCAACCACCATCTATGGTTTGGATGAAATACAACCTTACTTCACCTAGTTAGATGTGAAAATATGCTGGCTGTATACACGGTAAAATTACCGTTTATGTAAATGAAGTCTGGTGGAATTGGCGATAGGGATTTTGGGGCTGTTTCTGGTTAAACAAAAAGGATCACACTCTTTAACAAAAACGTCTATCTCTGTAGGGATCCTTTCCATAATGTTGTTAGATACTTATAATAATCTGAGCCTGTCAGTGGCAAAACAAACACTTTTAGTGGACGTAAATTGACAGTACAAACATGCCACAGGTGGTTACATTGCAGCCTGTTTTGCGCTCTCCCTCAATACTGGACCTGTTTCAGAAAATCTTGTAAAGTCCCTATTATTCATTTAGACACAAAAACACAGGAAAATCTCTTCCAGAGTTGGCTTGAGTTTGCTGTGCAGCTCTAAACTTAGATTTCAGATTTAATATCACATTTCCATTACGCATGATAGATCTCTTTTCAAAAGGAACTTTAACCCCTTCAGACAGATTAGAGTTTTCTATCTGTGTTTCTTCCAGAGTTCAGCTATGAGTTTGCGGTGTAGCTTTAAACTCAGATATTAGGTTTAATAGCACAGTCTCATTATTCAAGATGAATCACTTTTTAAACGGAACTTAACCCCCGCAGATATAAAACAAGTTAGACTTTGACCTGATGTATGAAAAACAAGCCTCTAACAGGAAGCAGGAAAATGTATTATACATATATAATATATTATTTTTATTTGTTTCTGTGAGTTTAGTTGACTGTAAATGCCAGAGAAAGAAACATTATCTTAACCTGACAGCACAATAAATAGCATACGTCTTGCTAAGAAAGTCAAACAGCATGACTGACCACGTTTGCCTGACGTCTGTGTATTACATGTTTTTGTCCTTGTTCGTGAGTGTCTATGATGAATGACTCGCTGTGCTGTAAATAACGATAGGCTGATGGGAGTTCTGTTTTGTTTTGTCAGGCAGCAATAAATTTGGACCTCTATCTTGGCTTTCTCAACAATCCCTCATAAATATATGACCCTCTCAGACTTTACAGTAACCATGGCCAAAAATAGGAAAAGTAAAAATTTATGGTAGTGTAACTTATTATTTCCTCATCCATATCATAATGCAGCTAATCGCAGCCACAGTAAAGCACTCAACCACTGAATTGTGGAAATAAGTGTATCTCTACTCGTGGATTCAAATTAGTTCCATCCATGCCTAATTGGATCGTCATAGCAGAGTTCACTGAGGACACATAGTTCAGCAGGGTCTCAGCCCCCTGCTTCCTTTTTATTGTTCCTATGTGCTGACTTTGGCCTCTCAAACCATATCACCTCATCTGGTTGCACAAACAGGCCGCGATATTCTCTTGACAGAAATAAAAACAGCTTCTACTTGACTCCAGCCCTCTAAAAACTCCATCATGTCAGAGGTCCTTTCAATAGTGCTATGTTTAATGACTGTATTTTTGTCATGTTTCAGCTGTCGAAATAACTAGTGCTAAGTTACTGTGACCACAGACTTTAATAGTGCAAGCATTTATACACGAATAACAGGAAGTAAGTATGTTTTTGTAGGTAACAACGTAATTCTGTCTTCTCAGAGGAAATAAGAGATTATCAAAATATAACCTACAACATGGAGGCAGAGAACCTGGATTATTTGTCAGGGCATATAAGGGGATTATTCCATTTATACACCCTGACAAATAAAGGTGCTAACTAAACCCATGTAGGGTCTTTTGGCTTGTCCCCATATACCTCTTTTCCACCACCATGGAATGGTTCCTGGTTCAGAACCCCAAATGTCGGTTCCCATCTGGAACCAATAAATATCAGAATTTGCTTGGCCTAAAGTGCGAACCATGACAACATCAGTGGATGTGTCATGTTCTATAGGCTGGAAAGAGAGGATGGGGTCTTGCACATAACAGTGTTCCGCATCTTTTTATCACCCACGGTGGTGCAGTGGTTAGCATTGTCCCCTCACAGCAAGAGGGTTCCCAGTTCAAATCCAGGGTGGGGGGTTCGAACCCTGGGTGGGGGAGCCCTTCTGTTGGAAGTTTGCATGTTCTCCCCATGTCAGCGTGGGTGTCCTCCCACAGTCCAAAGACATGCAGGTTAATTGGTGACTCTAAATTGGCCGTAGGTGTGAATGTGAGTGTGAATGGTTGTCTGTCTCTATGTGTCAGCCCTGTGATAGTCTGGTGACCTGTCCAGGGTGTACCCCGCCTCTCGCCAAATGTCAGCTGGGATAGGCTCCAGCACCCTTACGACCCCTAACAGGATAAGCAGTCACAGAAAATTAATGAAGGGGTAAAGGGAAAGCCCTTTTTGTTTCTTCGTAGACCCTCTCATAAAGCCTAGTCCAGACTGAAGATTCACAACGAGATGAGTTGAAACTTGTGACTACGTGCAATGCGCCAGTCTGCAATGTTCTGAAAGCCTGCCAGTTCACACCAATGTGGCTAGACGAAATGGTTGATTGTCCCCAGAGCAACTTTATGTCTGATGTCTAGCTTTTAAGGATGAGGATAGCGATAGTGAGATACTTGCTACAGTGGCATTTGTAGTAGTGATGAATCGGCAAATACATAAATAAAATTACCTGACGGAAAAAATTGAGAGTGCTGCACTGGGTTAAGGCACTGTGTAGTTAATAGATAGTGCAAATAGTCACTTGAAGATAAGAAAAAATGACTGGCCAGCTCGCTCAGATGTGAAAGTAGTCTGACTGTAGTTGATTCATGGCTAAACTAAGGCCTTGTGGCGTTGGATTATCCGTTAGTTTAAAGGGAGGATTTATGGCTGTGTCTTTATCAGCTTCAGATGGACCGTATTCATAACAATTACGCCACAATCACTAAAATATCAGCAAACATAAATCAGTCATTGAGTCGGCTGTGTGTGTGAGACATGTGCACATCCAGCAGACATTAAAAGAACTCTAATATTTCACATACTATTCATTAAGTTGGGTGACTTACAAGAGATTCTTAAAACAATGTAGTGAAAGCCAAGATATCATGACTATTAGTCCTACGCATGGGTCAAGCTCTAAAAATACTGGATACTACACTTTCCACAATGCAGCTCAAGCCTAGATACATGTAAGAGGACCTATGGCTCATTTTTCAGACTTGACACAGCTCCCCCCAAAGACCTTACGGACTGTGTAGCCCTTCCCATAGCGAGTAAATTGACTTTGACATATAAAATTGGCGGAGTGTGAAATAATGCACAGATTCTGGCCAGCAAAAATAAACGGTTATCATTCTGGATGCGAATGAGTGCCGTTAGTTTCAATGCAAGCCTGTTGCTGTTCTAACGAGGTGGATAAGTCCTTGAGTAATGGCTTCACTGTGATTCACTGACAGATTAAACACAACTTGTCACCGTCACTCTTATATTGATTATTGTAAGAGACCTTTTAAAAGGGAAGATTTATGGCTGTGCCTTTATCAGGGCAGTGTCAGGACTATCAGTATCATCTGCTCCAGAAGCAACAGGGGGGACGATAACATGTCTAACTCTGGACACCATCTATCTTGGTAAACAACGGCTGTCTTGTGATCAAACCTCACATACATGTAGAGCCATCTGAAAGCTATTACTCTCCCTGAGATAAAAACAGGCAGGAGAAGAAGAGCAGTGGAAATCATAAAAGTTAAGGGTGCTGACCGCAGCACAGAGAGAATTCGGAGTTGGCTCGATGTGGAGACATCCTCTCTCCTATTTATTAGCTTAATATATTCTAGGTCCACTTCAGCACCCTGCCAGTCCACTGACATCCTTTGCATGAACTGTCTGACAGAGTCTTCCCCTTAGTCTCTTTATCTGTCCAGGCATGGTTTGAATGAATCTCACCCGAGGAGAGACGTGGAACAAAAAGTATTAACTAATAATTCTCAGCAGTTGCGTGAATCTTCTTTACAGGAAGATCCAGATGGACGGAATTTGCCACATTGGACTAAGAGATGAGTACCAGGATATTTGGACGATTCCAATGCTAATTTATGCCTTACTAGACTGATATTAGAGTCGACATTATGTGAACTGTCCTGATACTGTTTCCCAGTGTCATTTGATCCAAGTCTGGCTCACGCACGCCAGTTTTCGTCAGTGTTTTCGGATTTGGCTTTTGAACAAGCAGAAGAAGACAGACAGAGGAACACATGAACAGAGCAAAACATCTGGATCCTCTGTGTGTTCATGAGCCTGCACTGATCCTGGACATGTGGGCGCTGTACAGAAATGCAGCATTACAAGCACCCTGTGTATAGACAGACACATAAATCTACTCACCTTGACGACAGATCATGTATCTCAGAGTTTGAATGTGTAATACGTAAGCCATATGACTGGGTATACACAAACAGTAGGAGCCTGTGACAGCCCTAAACCGTACAGCCTCAAAGACTGTGTGGTGATTGTGTAGATTCTGACACGTGTTAGACTCTTGGCCTGCACGGAGGGCCAATCATCTGGGGAGGTGGGAGCGACTCCAGGCTCCAGTGGTTCCCTCCAAATCTCAGTCAGACTAGGAATTGTGGGATATCTGAAGTATTCACAGCTGTAGGTCCAGCTGGCATTTCCAGAGTCGCTGAAAACAAACAAAAAGAGACAAAAAGGGGAGGAGAGGAAACAAGGAGAAGATACGGGGGTGTTCACATGAGGCACCAGATTAACTTCTGGCGGCTCATGTGAAAAAATAACTACCAACAAACTACAAATTATGTCTGGGACTGACTAAATTAAAGTGGTATGACCTGGAAAAGTAAAATCATCTTTTAAATTCTGTGTTACATGTGAAAGTTTGTGCCATTAAGATACATTTTTTTCAATAAAAAATGCAGCATAAATATTTGCATTCATTATAAATTGTCTATCAGGAGATCACATAGTTAAAATAAATAAACTGATTCCTTTACATAACTGTTTCCTGCCATCAGCTCCATATGTGAACTACATCCGGAAGGACCCGGCTGCTCCTTGCTCCTTGACGGAGGCTCTGGAGTATCTTCAGGTCGACGTCCTAGAGGACCTGATGGAGAAGGACAGCCTGGCAGCCAATCAGAAACTGCCTCCCAAAAACAAGCCCCATAACTTTACCGTGGTCGCCATGGAGGGCTGCCACTCGTTTATCATCCTGGACTGGGGCCGCCCACTGAAGGATGATATGGTGTCAGGTAAGAAATGTTTTTCCCCAGTTTTAAAGTTGACATCAAACTAAAATTATTTTTTCCTTAAAAACATTTTTAAAAAATAGCACCAGTGACAGAACCAGATGTTGTAAACATTCGCGGCGTAGCCCAATCTCAGGGGGTTTCAGGGGCCCCCGGCAGCCATACGCACTATTTCTCAAGCCACTTGAGATGATACAATACCCCAAAATCTATATATCATTTTGAAAAAACATGATAGCTGCAGAGGAAAAAAGAATCATCCAGTAGAGTCTACATCATATGTTGTATCTAACTTTTTCTCCAACTGTCTTCATCATTCTGAAACTACAACACAACAAATGTTGAGGATAATTAATTTTCACTCCTGCCTCCTAAAAAGAGGTAAAAATTGTCTGATGTTCCCTTTTTTAAGATACATAACTTAGGTCGGGTAGGAATGTGGTGTAAACAACATCACTAATACTATATTAAAACCTATTTATGCTATACTATGCTGGAGTAGAGTTCACAAAATAAATGTTTAGCTGGCAAATCTGCTACATTTGAATCGATTCCCTATTGATCTGGACCTCTCTATTTTAAACTAAGGAATCTCAACAATGTCGAGTAAATGTTGTCTTCAGTACTCTGAATTAAATATTCAACCCAATCACCAGAATATGTGGTCTGCACTGGTCTGCAGCAGGTATCACACCATCCACCATCTCCTCCACCTCCTGATGACAAAGTCAGCTCATATACTTTAGTCACTTTTGAAGCATTGAAATGATCAGATGAAACGTACAAATGTAATGTATCCTTGGTTTGCAGAAATGTACAAAGCCAACATTTTCATCTGGCATCAGGGCTGGAATATTAGGCCAGCACATGAGCATTTACTGGGGCGGCACAGTGGTGTGGTGGTTAGCACTGTCGCCTCACAGC
Organism: Cephalopholis sonnerati; assembly: GCA_019142605.1. NCBI lineage: Eukaryota > Metazoa > Chordata > Actinopteri > Perciformes > Serranidae > Cephalopholis > Cephalopholis sonnerati. Next base: position 25,946,899 of record JAGQAX010000009.1, on the reverse strand, counting down.
AAGAGGGTTCCTGGTTTGCATGTTCTCCCCGTGTCTCTGGGTACTCCGGCTTCCTCCCACAGTCCAAAGACATGCAGACTGAGGGTAGGTTAATTGGTGACTCTAAATTGTCCGTAGGTGTGAATGGTTGTCTGTCTCTTCATGTCAGCCCTGCGATAGTCTGGTGACCTGTCCAGGGTGTACCCTGCCTCTTGGGCTCCAGCACCCCAACGACCCTCAAGAGGATAAGCGGTTAGAAAATGGATGGATGGATGAACATTTACTCAATTAGATTAGATTAGGGCAGTGGTCCAACCTCAGGGTCCAGATTTCTCCTTCATCATTAGTTCAAGGTCCACACAGTTTAACACATTCAGCGTCATACTTGCGTTTGGCCATGTCATCAAGCTAGTTTGCTGTCTCTGTCAAGTTGCTGTTGGGTAGTCACTCACTCTACAGTAGGATACAGCACTTCAAAATAAAAGACCTGTGCTGGAAACTCACTGTGCTTAAAAATTAAATGTGTTTTTTGGTCACTTGTGGTCCATTCAGACTAGACCCTGCGATGCCACTTTTGGACCACAACCCACCAGTTGGGAACCACTGCTTTATGGAATTGCATAGTAGGTTAAACAGTGGACATATATTATTAACTGAATGACACAAAATTGAAGATATTTAAAAACCTAAAAGACTTGGGGCATTTGATAAAACATTTAGGGCTGTGGCCACCCAACTCCCACGCCCCAGCTCCGCCTCTGATTAGAACATACTTGGTGTTTGTTTTGTTTTGTGTATTTATTTGGTCAAAACTGTAATAAGTAATTAAGTTTTTGTTTATTTCTCTGCTCTGATAGTACCTGCATTAGTGTCCTCCAGGTGGGGTGATTTTTTTGGTTCAAACTGTCAATAGGCAGATGTAGCACAAATCCGTATAAAATTTCCAGAAAACCGGCAAATTAAAATGCAAATTAATTTGTGCTTCCACCCACTACTGTTACGTGAATATAAGTGTAGTGAGATAAACCATTGATGAGGTTAATTCTTCAGTCAGGCGCAGTTAAAAAAAACTGCAGAATAAGATGCTTGAAGGATAAAAAAACATGGCACTCATTTTGTTTCATGTATTTTGGGAGAAAATGTTACAGTCCACACATATTTGAATTTATGTCTGCTATTATTCTTGGTCTCTGTTTCATTAGCCTCCTCTGTTGTGGTTTAGGTCTTAACATGTTACCAGCATCCCTACTGACTCAGATTTTAAGAACTCGCTCCAGCAGTTTATTGTGAATCAATCATGAAAAAACACACTGTGGTGAACACATGGAATACAGCTCCTCAGCTCCTGCAGAGTTTCTCAGGGAAAACCGAAATTCCTTTGACCTATAAAGTGACACATGGGGGAAAAAAAGGGACAGCGAAGGGAGTGAAGATAACGGCATACTGTATGAGACGTGGTGGATTATCAGAGGTAGCGGTCTGGCCAGCTTTGAGAGGCAGTGCGTTTTCTTTGGCAGGGAAACACAAGCTCCTGGTCATGCTGTGGGCTGGTCCTTCCACTGATGTGTAAAACAGATAGTGGGTCTGTCACCGGTGTTTTCTTCCACTCGTTCTTTCCATCTGCTCTCCTTGGTGTTTCCTCTCTGCTCACACACTGTCTTGACACTTTCTGTACTACTTGAACGCACTTTCTGATTTAATTTGTCTAGACGTTTTTGCACCTAATCACTATTTTCCCCCATTTCAAATACTTCCTCTGTGAATTTGTTTTATCTAAGATACCACGCTGCATTCCAGGACCTAATTTCTCTTAAGTGTTGCGACACTGCTGTACTGTGCTGGTGTAATGTATGATATCAAAGATAAGTTGGCCAAAACTCTGTGAACTGTGAATTTCCTCATAAACTTAAGTGTTGTAGTATTGGCAAGAAATATGCTGTAAATCAGACATTATCTGACACACACAGTTCACACATGCAGATACACTCACAAGGTGCTGTTTTACTTATCAGGGCGTGTTTGCACAGCCACGTCTTACGAGTTCTGGGTCACGGCTTTCAAAACAAGTTCATGGAAACAGCTGTTAGCAAGTGGACTCAAGAGATGAGGGACATTGGCAAGAGTTTTTACCTGAACCCAACTTCTGGTTCAGTTTACTCGGATGCTTTCAGGACCTTTTGCTTTGAGATTTTGGGTCAAACAAACATACACATTATTCATTGAGTATTATAAGTGTTGCACTTGGCTCAAAGGACCAACTCCTTGGGAAACATTCAATACATTCACACCTAAAGCAGGGAAAGACAGAGTAGGCGAGAGTCTGCATACCACTCTATCAAGCCTCACTTTAACAATGTAGAATGAAGAGGGACTGAAAAACCAAAAGAAGAAAAACAAAGTAGCTAGTATTTCCCTTCTCTCCTGTCAGCAGCCAGCTGTGTTGGTGTGCCTCCAGTAAAAATAGAAACTCAGACTCAAAAGTCCAATAGAAACAGTTGGTAGTTTGATGTGCGGCAGAGCTGGTCTCCATAGCTTTAAAATGAGTGATCGAGAGCCGCGTGACCTGACGTTGCTTACCGGATTCTAAGGATTAGTCTGCGTGACTGAGAAGAAGAAGAAGAAAACAGACAGGCAGGTTGGAGGACAGTCAGCATGAGCTAGAGAAAATGCCAGGGCAGCAGTTTTTCGTCAGTTAGATGTATATGGGGGACCACCTACTCTCACATAGTAACTGAAAGCATAAAACAAATCTTGATACTCAATAAATAATCATAGGTCATGTAAGTCCAGGGTTGATAAAAAAAAAAAAAAAAAGCTGGCAGGTGGGTTTGTTACATTTGGATGGAGTCAGGGTGGCTATTACACCCTGTTTCCTGCTGCTGCGCTAAGCTAACCTGCTGCTAGTGGTAGCTTCATATTTACCTCACAGACATGAGAGTGATATCAACTGTTTCATCTAACTCTTGGCAAATAAATGTAAAAATGTGAAAGTATTCCTTTAAAGGTTCAATTTTAATTTAAATGAATTCAATTTCATTTATAAAGCCCAATATCATATATCACAATTTGCCTCAGAGGGCTTTAGAGCATATGACATCCCTCCGTCCTTTGGACCCTCACAGTGGATAAGGAAAAACTCCCCCCAAAAAAACCCCTTTAATGGGGAAAAAAATGGTAGAAACCTCAGGAAGAGCAACTGAGGAGGGCCAGCTAAAACCACAGTACATCAATATACTGAGATTACGATATGGGGCACTGAATTTGATGGATTTACTGGTTATCAGACCACAGATGAGACACGAGTTAGTTAGCTAGTACAGCCCGTGAACTCCGCCTCACTTCCTGGTGCTAGGGCAATATTTCCCCGGAAGGAGAGTGGACAGCAGCTCGGACCTTAGCCGCTGTAGCAACTTGAATTGAACCAGTCCAACTCCGGCCATGGAGTTTACAGTTGGCTGGTGGCCAGCAGCAGCAGGGTGTCTAATCCATGCAACAGCAGCAACAGAAAGTTTACTGATGCGGAGGGGACTTGGGCAGATAAAGATCAGACCCTGGACACCTGGGAGCTTGGTCTTTCTCTGGCTAAATAGAGGGATGAATCCTAAACCCAAAAATTAGTTAGCATTTTACAACTATCGGTTCCCTCGTCTCGAGGTCGCTGGGTTTTTGAAATAGGTCTGTGGTTAACACAAGCTCAAGAGACTTTCATTTTTTGTTCTAAAAATAAAATAGATCGGTAAATACCCCACATGTGAATTTTTAAGCTTTTATGCGTCTTAAAAAGGCAGTTGCCAAAAAGTGTCTAAATGAGAACGTCATCGCACCGAATGCGGCTTTGCAGCGTCATTGTGGTGGTGGTAATGTTTAGTCGGGCAACTGTGGTGTAGTTTGTTTATAGCCTAATGCTTTTTACTTCTGGCGATTGAATTTAGGCTTCAAAAATCATAAAGGTGGTGTTCATTTGTGAACAAATAAGAACAAACATTTGTTCGCCACAGAGCTTACTTTATGCAATAATCGAAAATCCAATGGAAAAATCCCACAGGTTTTTTGAGGGAACCAGGGCAACACTAACTTTCATGTTGGCCTACAGCAAAAAATCATACCTGGAGCGCTCTATTCCAGTTGCTACAGGGCACTAAGGGAAGGTCCGTGTTTGCCAGGCTGCTGCAAAATGTATATAACAAACAGCGTGTGTGGACTCTGTGTTGTGGTCGGTGCTGGTCATTGACATTAGTGGACTCCATTTCCATTTCATTAGCACTGTAGTGGCGCTTAAGAGAGACAAGGCACTCAGGGACGTGCACAATGTCACATCTTTAGGATTTTTTCTGACAAAAAGGCCTGATTCCTTCACATAGAAGTCAGTCCACAGGCTGCAAGAAGCGAACAAGAAGGTTGAGGAAAGCCTCAGTTTTTAAGTTTAATACAATACAAAATGATTAATACATGTATACAGTTACATAGAGTATCTTTAATGTTGAATCTCAGTGTATTGTTCACTGTAATTTGATACAAACATAGACAGGGACTTTATTTCTAACTTTGAGTCTGCTATAGCTATTTCAACTTTATCTTTTTCTGATCAACTAATAAGGTCCGCCCTTTTATTTCTTATTGTTCCCTACAGGCTACATGGTCCACAGTGCCTCATATGACGATGTCCTCAACAACAGATGGTCCTCTAGACCCTCCAGTGGGACACACCTGCCTGTGGAGAATCTGAAACCTAATTCCAGGTAACACATCACCACCTTGTGTGTGTTTATATCATTGTGTGTGCATGTGTACAATACACACAGAGTGATTCACAGCATCATCTCACACATGGGAGTCATAGGAAAAGAGAACCCTGAACTTGAAAACAAAGATGTGCTCGGTTGCATGATCCTTTACCCTGACCTAGATGTAATGTTTATGGTGGGGCTGCTGCAGGTGCTTGGCTGTGGCTGAGTGTTTATATCATTGTCCCGTCATCACGTAATACGCAGAACATGCATCTTGTCTGGATGTTTGTGTGCATGCATTACTCCATGTTTATGTGGGAATATGTTTCCAATTGTGATATCAAACCAGGCTGACGCTGATCGGAGCAGAGTGCGAGTTGGACGCTGATACTGTAATGTTTGTGTAAGCTATCTGAAAACCCTCAGAGTGAAGTAAATCAGTTTGGCTAAATGGAGGCAGGTTAGGAAACACATTTGAATCTCCACCAACATGTGACATGCTGTAAAACTCTGCGGAGATCTTGGAAAATGCAGCGGAACGTTAAAACAGCACATATTATCTGACACTTCCACACGGATACAGTCACCTCGGTCTGTTGCAGTTATTAGAGCGTGTTTCCAAAACCCTGTCTTACGGGACACGGGTTACGCTTTTTAAAATAAATGCATGGAAACAGCTCTTAGCATGTGGACCCAGGAGAGGAAGGGAGAGTTCTTGCCCAAAAACCTATTTCTCGCTCAGTTTACCGCTGTGCATAAAGCACCTTGTGCTTAAAAGTGTAAAATATGCAGGTAGAAGTTTGCGCTGTAGCGTTTAATCAATTTCACATGGGACTTCAGTATCAGAATAGGCACATATCTGTTTATCATTTGGTCAATATATGATGCAAGTTAGATACTATAAATGGTCCTCTACCACTGGCTCAAAACATCTTGATGAAGCATGGTAAGACAGCTGAGTAAATGGCAGACAGGTGAAACTGCTAGCAAGCTGTATGTCATACCACAATCTGGTGGAAAAACACTTTCAGATGTGTGAGTTCATCAAGGATAGAAGTATCCCCTTGCACGTTGGAGACGCAAATCTGCTTGAGGTGTTATGATAGGTGTCTCATCTCGGGCCTTAGGTAACCAAACACCTGCTGCTGAACACAAACAGAGCTGCGTGCATTGGGTAAAGTTTTCCAACAGTCTGCGGAGAGGGATTCCCTCCCTGACAACCAGTTTGTATTCATGATAGTGTGCCGCCCGTGGTTACGGTTGATTCTGGGATGGTTTATGCGACAGGGTTGGCATTTCCCATGCTGCAGGCTCCTTCTGGCTGCCAGAACCACTGAGCTACTATAGTACTGAACACACACATGTGTATGTACATTCACATGTGGACAAATTTCCTTGGACCTACAAGTTTTTCTGCTCATGTAAACAGATAAATGTAGTGATTTGCAGGACTGTAAAACTTGAACTCATCTAATTGGATGATTGTAAACTTTGGATCTTTACAGAGATGCCCGTCATTGTTGAAAGCAATACTTCACCCCCCAAATTACCATTTGTATATATATTGCTCACCACGTGTTGCGCTGAATATCAGACACAAGGGTGGACTCACAAATGCAGACTGAGATGCAATCCAAAGTTCAGGGTTTTTTAAGTACAGTCAGGGTCAGTACACAAAAGGCAGTCAGCACAAGCAGAGGTAACCAAATCAACAGGCAAAAACTCACTGGTCTGAATACGAGATTACTGCTTTTGTCAATGGAGTCTGGCTTTGAAGAGAGCATAGGTAAGTTTGACTTTAAGTTTAGTTCCTTGTTGGAAAGGCTGTTTGTGAAGCACTGTGCTTACAACTGGATAAATGAGAGTTGGGTTATACTGCATGAGTTGTTTGAGAGTTTGTAAACGGATGTTTTGCTTAAGTTTTGCGGTAGTTAACATGGTCACCTATGACTTAAATTCATCAAGAATTTACTTTATTTTTGGACTCTGTTTACTGTGTAGACATGCGAGAAAGAAAGAAAAATGAATTCAACATAACATGGGGGCAAGTAAATTAATATACAAATGGTCATTTGGGGGTTGAAGTATTCAATAATCCATTAAACATTTAAGTCATTTTTCAACCCGAAAAATTTATAAGAATGGGCTGCTTTTCTTTCTCTAACATTATAGTAAATTTGTCTTTATTGGTCGAACAACACAAGACTTTTAAGGATGTTACCTTGGGCTTCAGGAAATAGTGACGGACATTTTCACTGTTCTTTGGTGTTTTATAGACTAAAGAAATAATCCAATAGATAAGAAAATAATCATCAGATTAACTGATATTAAAGTAAGCTCAAGCTGTTGCCGCCTTGTCCATGCACTTCTCTTCTGCTGTATTCATGTCTCTCTTGCAAAAGGGATCCTGACTCTAATTAAATAGATTTCATATATCAGATATATGCAGCTACATTGTGACTTTGAAACTTCCCTGCTTGTTTTTCCCACTTCAAACTTACTGTATATGAGTGTCATTACGTTGATATCGACTTGTACAAGTTTGCTAGATTTTGTGGCTGGACTACCATGAGGAGCATGTAATATGGCAGAGCTGAATATGGGCCACGGTGTACGTGCAGTTGCCACATCGATTCTCATCTGAAGAGAAGACAAGAAGAGCGATGCTCTGAATGAAGCTGTATTGAAAGTTTCAAATGGCCAGCTTGGCTCGATGCAGCGTTTTGTGGTCTATTCTCTGTTTTTATATTCTGACTCACATTTTCTTTTTTTTCTAACTTCTCCAATATCTTCTCCAATTTCTTCTTTCATTACATCATCTCTCTGCAGCTGCCTTGCCGCCTCTCTCCTCTCTCCCTCTCTCTGCTGGTGATATGTATTTTGGTCACTGTTGTCACGTGGCTGTGGTGATTGGATCCAGGCCTCGTGGCTGTACGTGGTGAAAGTTTTTGGCTGGGGATTGACAGACCATGAACTTACTGTGTGCGACCTTGCAGAGTGAGAGGGAGCACATATGCAGACAATACTGCATTACACACACTTGCACAAACACATCTGCTGTGGAAAAGTTTGCAAACTCTCGAAGTTGTCACTGGTAGTGTTGTTTTTAATCTGATAGGATTTTACAATTCCTCCACCACCCGAAGACAAAGTGAGCTCACTGCCGTGTTAGAGCTCTCTGTGAGAACTTTCTCCTCTGACTCTTCCTCTCTTTCAACCAATTTATTCTACCCTGTGCTTTACTTTTTCCACATCCCTTCTTTTCTCTGTCTTTCACTCTTATGCCCTATCCTCCTATCTGTTAATCTCCACTTGTCTAGATGTCTCTTTTTCCCCTCACCACCCTCCCCTCCACTCGCCTTCCCTCCTTCTCCCTTCAACACGAGCCAAATAGCCATTTTATTGTGCTGCGCTCACTTTGGATTCATACGAATATAAAACAGACGAGTCTTAAATCAGCCTGACTGAAGCATGCCCAGTCATCTGCTACGGTCATTAACACTGTCCTCACCTTCACCCACTCACAACAACACTGGCAGAGTGACACTTTAACTTCTAAATCTCTCACTAAATACATCTGTTGTGGTTTGTTTTCATTCAGGTACTACTTCAAAGTGCAGGCCAAGAATGTGTTTGGTTTGGGACCCTTCAGCGATACGCTCACCTATGTCACAGAATCAGGTGTGTATCCTGTCAACGCCCGCAAAGATAAACTTTAAGACGCCCCATTGAGTACAGTTCAACTTTCAGTCAACTGGTTTTAGATTTCCGTCTGTATGCAACGAAAATATCACGGTGACGTTCATTGTGCTGCAATGTAAGATATTCAAATATAAAATCACTTTTGCAGTCAAAGCCGCCTACCAGCTGTACTCTGCATTATGTGCACTATGGGTCTTTTCATTCACAAAATCAGGTGAACGCATTAAACCTGCGGTGCTGACTGTGTGTATTTCCTCCCTTGTGAAATGATCGCATTCTTTCTTTCAGACGATCCTCTTCTCATCGAAAGACCACCTGGTAAGTCCATACACCGGCCGCACGTCTCTAATTTGAGGTCAACGAGCTACTGAAGCTGCACTGAGGTTTTAAAGAAAGAGACACCGTTCTGTTAAACAACATGACAACATGTGGATTTTCACCTTCAGCCATTTACCATCAGTAGCCCTCCTATTACTGCTACTGCGTATATGAAAACGTCATTCTCCTCTCTCTGAATCCATGCCACTTTCCTCAAGAGGGCCAGTTCAGAGTGTTTTACATGACATAAAAAATTTATCAAGATGAAATATAGAAGAAACACAAGACACATAACTAGAATTTAAAGGGACAGTTCACCCCAAAATCAACATGTTTTTCATCTTACCTGTAGCGCTATTTATCAGTCTAGTTTTTTTTGGGTGTGTGTTGTTGATTGTTGGAGATATCGGCCATAAAGATGTCTGCCCTCTCTCCAGTATAATGGAACTAGACGGCACTCGCCTTGTGGTGCTCAAAATGCCAATAAAAGACATTTGAGACTCGACAGCAATGTCTCTTTCCAGAAATCATGTCCCGTTAGTCAAGATAATCCACAGACCTTGTTGTGAGTTTTAGTAGGAACTATTTTCTTTCTACTGAACTACAACCACCAATCATATCACCACGCAGAAGTAAGTGTGTATCTACCTATGGACAAGAGGCTTATGCTTGTGACAGTGTGAGATGTAAACACAGTGGCTGTGGCTCAGAGGTAGAGCGGGTTGATCCCGGGCTCCTCCAGTCTGCATGTCAAAGTATCCTTGGGCAAGATACTGAACCCTAAATTGCTCCCAATGGCTGTTCCATCAGTGTGTTAGTGTGTGTAAATGGCTACCGAGTAGCAGGTGGCAGCATGCATAGTAGCCTCAGCCACCAGTGTGTGAATGTGTGTGAATGGGTGAATGTGATATGTAGTGTAAAAGCACTTTGAGTGGTCGGAAGACTAAAAAGGTGCTATACAAGTGCAGTCCATTTATCATTTAAAAATTTATGGCGTCCTCCTTGGCTGAGCTGTAACGTTAGCTAGCTCAGTGGTGCTAGGTTAGCTAGCAGTAGATACACATTTCCGTCAAGCTGGGTGCCGTCTACCTTCATTACACTGTAGAGAAAGCAGACATCTCTACAGCCAATATCTCCAGCACCAAAAGAATCTAGACTGATACACAGCACTACAGGTCAGATGAAAAATATGTATTTTTGATTTGGGGGTGAACTGTCCCTTTAAAAAGAGCAAAATGAAATACAAAATAAGCTAAATTCAATAAAACAGAAGAGCACAAACTTGAGTGCAGCAGACGGTATAAATGAATAATCCCAAATTAGATACTGGCAAACAGAAACGTTTCAAACATTGATTTAAAAGAACTGAGAGTTGGAGCGGACCTGAAGTTTCCTGTGAGTTTGTTTCAAATATTTGAGGCATTAAAACTGAACGCTGTTTCTTCATTTTTAGCTTTGATTCTGTAGACAGTAAGCAGACCCTCACCAGACGGTCTGAGAGGTCTGGATGGTTCAGAAAGGATCAAAAATGTATTCTGGCCCTTAAACCGGTAGAAGGATAAATCATCTTCTGAATTTGGATGCCTTCTGCCATTTAATATCTGACCATGAGAGTAACACCTGTTTAGGATAAAGTTTGATATACTATCAGAGGTCGTTTTTATTGTTCAGCTTCACAGACAATATGTATTGTATTCTCTTTATCCTCTCATCATCCTCCTCTGGGTATTCATAATGTGTTTACGCATATTTAACCACCACATGATGCATCTCCTCCTCCGTTCTTCAGGTGGAGAACCAATCTGGATCCCCTTTACCTTCAAGTATAACTCAGCCCACAGCAGCTGTAAGGGCAGCCAGTACGTCAAGCGGACATGGTACAGGAAGTTCGTGGGAGTCGTACTGTGTAACTCTCTGCGATACAAGATCTTCATGGGAGATGGTCTTAGAGGTAACGTACGACTTCACCTTTATTTCAAATTAGTGTTTTCCCACTGCTATCATTAAAAAAATCCTAATCTTGATACCCACTTAATCCCATTCTCTCCACAGAGCCATTTTACAGTATAGGAGATACATTTGGTCAGGGAGAGGACCATTGCCAGTTTGTGGACTCCTACAGGGACGGGAGGACAGGTCCAGCATACCTATCGAATCATCTGCCCTCAGCACAAGGTAAACAAGTTGCACATTTGTGGCCTTGATACTTAGACCTAACCTATTATCATTTTTTCCATGCAGTCTGGCTCTCTGGCTCCTTAATGGACCAGCTGCATTGATCTTATCTGTGCAAAATACAGACGCAGACTAGTGTTTAAAAGAATACTTGTTAAAGGACCTACCAGGGTTTTGCATGTTTTGGCCCAAAATCGCACATGCTTTTCATTACTGCAGACCATTTTCTTAATTATACCATAACATCTTAGATTAATGCTGTAACTTCCTAGCAGTTAGTGGTTTCAGGTCATATCGGTGCATAGTGAGAGTTCCTGAAAATTGCTTGGGATAAGTAATCCACCACAGTGAGCATCATTTACTGGTAGTTGGCTTTTTTCTGTTAAAGTTACATTAGCCTAATGAGGTAATGTAGTTAAAGAGAGGAGGTGTTATGAAAACTTTCTCTTGTTGGTGTGTTTGACATCCTAGACCTGAGAGTCAGCTGTTACTTAGCAATGTTTTCAATGCAAGAAAAGACTACATTTTTCTACATCTTCCAATATTTCCTCACTCTTTGCCCTCTTGGGTTTCTCGTGAACGCTATAGACGGACTGAATGTTGGGCTTCTTTTACTGTTAGTAAACAGTATAACATTTTTTGGTGGGCGGGGCTTAGCTGGAGGCAAAACAAGTCTCTCAACAGGGCTCTCATATTAGTGTAGAGCGTCAGACTGAAGTTACAAATGCACCATGTTAGGTCACTCACTTTCCGGGAGCACGAGTGTCACTTGAAAAAGTAAACACTGACCAACAGGACCAGACTGGCCAACCCGTATGCTCCCATTCAGGACAATCATCCATTCACTGTCCCCGTACGGGACGGTGAATGGATGATTTGACAGGATTGCTGAAGGTGGTTTGGCGGCTTTGTGGTCGATTACTATGCCAATCTCAGAAAGGAGGACGACACTTGAACAGTTTCCATCAGTTTGTTTTGCTATCAAAGCTAACGTTAGGTAATGCGCTTAAAAGTTAACGTTATAGAGAATTCCAATATTCCTCTTAATACTGCCTTAATTTCTGATTAGGTGGACATGATAATCCTTAATACACATAATGATATTCATCCCTACAACATATGAAGTGTGCACATGCGAGTATGTTTGATGATCCACCCAGTCCTTTTGTGTTATCGCATTTAACCATAGTTGTCTCCATTTTTGTTGACGGGCAGTGGCGGCTGGTATGTGTTCAAATTTAAGTTCTGAGCCATGACTCCTTCTATTCTGGCTCCCAATCACACAACAACACAATATATTAAAGCTCCTATGTAGCCTACAGCTCTGTGGTAGCGAGTCGTGTTTTGCCTCCAGCTAACAAACTGATGTCATTGTGGCGTCGGCCCTAAAAGGGTCTATATTCATTTTTAATTAAGGCAGCAACCTCTAGTGACTGTAGTGACGGGAGCAAAGGAGGAAGTCAGCTGACGCAGTACAAAGAGTGACAAAGACACAGATCTTTGACTCAAGAGACCAGGATTCTGACTCATGTGAAACCAAAAGTCAACGTTGAGTTATTTTAAGTCATGTATGTAAAGTTCTTCACGTCTCATGTCACAGTATTCTAAAAAGGAACTCAACCTTGACTGTATTTTTCCATGTTTTTCGTGTCTAAGTGACTAATGGGAACAATTTTTGAAACTGGTCCAGTATTTAGAGAGAGTGCTGCAGCCAGCAGTGTAAGACAGGCTACAGTGTCACAACTCAGGGCAGGTGCACCCCTTCAGTTTACATCCTCTAAAAGTGGAGACAAGACTTCTCCTAAGCAGGACTCGGACACAAAACAGAACGGAACAAGCAAAACATGTAGAAGTACATTTCATTTCTCTGTAGTGTCCTTTCTGTAATGTTGTAAGACACTCATAATAAAGATAATCGGAGCCTGTCTGTGGCAAACACAAGAACTTTTAACAGAACTTTACATAGCTTAGTGTAGCCTGTTTCACCGCTGCAGGCTGCAGCACTTTCACACCATACCAGACTGACTTCAAAACTTGTTCCTATGAGTCATTTGGACACAGAAACATGAGAAAAGAGACCAGGTTGAAAAACACTAGTTTCCTCTTAAAGGCTGTCCTAATTCAATATTTTTCCTATTGATTATTAAGCCTTAAAAAAGCTAACAATTTGTCAGCTCGTCTGCCAATATAAGGCGACTGATTTTCCTACCCTGTTTGTGGCACTCACTCGAATATTCTAATAAATATTCTTATGAAGCTGGGCACTGCAGTGTTAAGGCAAACATTATTTAAAATGAACTAAATAATGCATTTGTTGGGGGCTATTTTTAGCTGCGGAATAAGACAAATTTGGTGTTCAAGTGAATATATACAGGACGGTGTGTGTGAGATTTTGTTCAAAACAACCTACAGTCCCCATGTTCATTGTAAGGGACAGGTCACCTGGTGCAGTTGTGTGGCTCGTTGGTGTGTTTCTAATAGTTTTTGGACAAGATGTGGTACGAATGTTATCACTTGATTAAGCAAGTGTTTTACATGGATAACAGCATCATAGATATGGATTAGAAGGATCCTGCTACACTGACTAACGTGTTTAGAAAGCTGTTATCAGCATATTAAATGATCATTTTTTTATTGTTACGTGGCAACGGAGGAAGTCAACTGACGTAATGTTAGTACAAAGAGTGAGAGTTTCCACATAGAGATGCTGATGGATGGGTCAAACACAGGACTTTTTCCCAGGACACCAGGGCGTGGGTCCCGTGTGAAACTAAAAGGCAATGCTGACTCATTTTAAATACATGACGTGAAGTGTGTCACGCATTGTTCCTTATTTTAAGCCAAACCATGATGTTTTTCTGAACCTAAACACCTTTGTGCTTTAATTAAATTCACTAGCAAGGACCACAAATATATGTTGTTTACAGGTTTACTTGTAATTCAGGAGGTGTTGGTTGTTGAGGACTGATGAATGGATGTAAGTGTCGGCTGAAGGTGGAAGGTGTTTTCCACCCGAGCTGATTACAGGCCCCTTAGACGAGACGTAGGAGAGGTACGCACCAGATTGAATAAGAAGAGATGAGGGGAGAAGGGAAGAGAGGATGAAGGAATGCTGGTAGGTATGAGGCCGGGAGGATGATGGGTGAAGGGAAGGGGAAACGAGGGTGGGTCAAGAAATCTGAGGCAAACAGAGCAGGTTGGGTTGACCAAGTGTAAGTATGCTCGGCAGGTAATTAGAGGTGTGGTTGAGGCGTGGCCCTGCTCCCAAACCTTAGTTAACCAATTAACTTCATGAAAAGTGAGAAAAAAGTGAAACCACATTAACACATAACAACATTCTGAGGATATTTGTCAGTGTAGCTGGACCTTTCTAACCCATATCTATGACGCTGATAACCATGTGTAACTCCCACTTAATCAAAAGACATTTGAAATAGGTGGATCTGACAACAATGGCTTTGGATACACAAACAATACTCGTATTTTCAAAAGGGTTGTCGAATAAGAAGAATATCGAACATGATTTCAGATGTAAGAGGCTCTTGAGGGCTACAAAACTGCCATCAAGTCAAGCCGAGAAACAACAAAGTGATTGCTAACGATGATTATATACAGAGAAGCTCACTGTTTACTGCGTTTAAATCTCCTGATACATTTCTGTATCATTTCTTTGTTTTGCAGGATTTTATCGCGCCTACAGACAGGAGCCAGTCTCATTTGGAGTTATTGGCCGACGCACGCCCCACCCATTCGTGGGCTGGTATGAATGCGGGGTGCCCATCCCCGGGAAATGGTAACACAGGAGACATTGTTACCGAGGGCAACCCTTCTGCATCCTGCTGCAGGCTCTTACCTTCACTGTCCCTGCCCTTAAAAACAGACTCTTGCCTGCCACAACGAAACAATGACACCACTACAAATTTATTACAGCTTCACAGAAAGAGAATATAGTACTTTTTAAACAATTCAATGTATATCATTACAATGCACTTTTTATATAAAGCAGTCTGTATATGAGGGGAAAAAAGAAGCATGTGTGCTCTTGCTTAGTTTAACTCTTGTCTTAAAGTGTCCTTGTACTATTCCCAACTATCCCGGAGACAGGTCCTCACCCAGTGTTATTTATCTCACCAATAATGCACACACGCGGTCAAACAAGTGACATTGGACCAAAGCACAAGCTGCAAAGCAAACTGTAAGAATGGGCACTTAAGGTGTGTATAGGTCTGTTAATTTTCAGTCGTGAGATTTGTATTTCATAATGTAACGGCTTCTGACAGCTACATTTTTTGTTTGTTTATTTGTGTTCTTAAGCCATCATACTGTTTTACTGTTTTTAACACCTTTTTGGTATTCACCAGAATTCATTAAAAGTTACTGTGTAAGTTTTTTTTTTTTATGTATACGGACAAAGAATAAAAGACCAAATATTTGCTCAGGAATTGTGAGAGATTGAATAAAGGTGTTATGGAAACCACAGCAATCCAAAAACATGAATCATATCATATTCTCCGGCTGCCACATTCTTTTCTAGCGAAAGCTTCCACACGTGATCCAGATCTACTTAATCAACCTAATGGAAGATTTGACTAACAGAGAGGGTTTGGTGGAGCCAGCTGGAGCAGCAACTGTTAAAAATCAGAAGAGATGTCAAAAGCAGCATATTGTGGACAGAAGCAGGTGAGCAAGGAGAGATAAAATACCAGTTTACTGGCTTTAAAGACGTGAGCGAATGTGGAGGGAACCTTCAGCCATGTGTAGAGTATTAACACACTGCCCCATAAATATACAAA
The DNA here is from genome assembly GCA_019142605.1 of Cephalopholis sonnerati. Classification (NCBI taxonomy): domain Eukaryota; kingdom Metazoa; phylum Chordata; class Actinopteri; order Perciformes; family Serranidae; genus Cephalopholis; species Cephalopholis sonnerati. Next base: position 25,931,205 of record JAGQAX010000009.1, on the reverse strand, counting down.
TTGGATTTGTAATGCATACCTTTTGCACCGTAATTAGATTTGGCTTGGTGGAAAGAAACTAAATACATTTACTAAAGTGTTTTCCTTAGGGGAACTGTGTGTACGGTTTAGGGAGATTTAGTGGTGTCTAGCAACAAGGATCTCAGACTGCAACCAGCTGAAACTTCTCCCAGTTAGAATTCCTTCAGTGTGCATTGTTCAGAAGGTTTTTACCAGCAGTTGAATTATCTGGAAAGGTCTCTTCATCTCCAAAACAAACAGATCAGGTTATTCAAACTGGTAAAAACACTAAATTAAGCAGCTTCATGTTACAAATCAGTGTTTCTGCAATGCTGTCAGGGATAGGACGTTAGCCCAGCACCTGCTGATGTGTGCTCAGCTTTTTAAGATACAGACGATACAGACGTTCAGAGGGGTTTTACAGGGAGCCAAATGATTCGCAGAGGTCTCCTACTCTCCAAAACAAACAGACCAGGTGCTTAAAACTGGTAAAAACACTTAATAAAGCAGTTTCATGATACAAAGTAGGTGTTTTTCTGGCACTTCTTGTCATGGAGAGGCTTCTTACAACAGTGCCGATGCAAAAACTTGACTGGCCCTAAAGCCACTGTTTGGTTTGTCCATTTTGGGCTGCTGTAGAAAGAACATGGCTATCTCCAAGAGGAGGACTTGTTCCCTATGTGGATGTAAACAGGCTCATCTAAGGTAACGAAAACACGATTCTTATCCATATATCCCCCTAAACCCTACACACTGGACCTCTAAGTGCAGACATTCATTTATTTGAGTACCTCCATTTTATGCTACATACTAATTCTTAAAAACTGTACTTTCGACTCCATTGCATTTACCTGGCAACTGTAGTTACTGCTTACTTTTTAAATGAAGTACGTATAATAATATATGACTCTCAGGAACCAGAAAGACATATCTTAACTCTGATTACTATAAAAATAATCAGATCACTGTTCATCTGCACGCACTGTGATGCCACACAGCTGGTTCAATATCAGCAAAGTTTCCCTTTATATTCATTGTCTTCTGTGTCGATCAGCAGTGATGTGGTGGTTCACTTTTACACTGTGATCTGTAGCCTATAGTTGGGCTTTAGCTTCTAACTATCTTTGTCTTTTTAACCTGTTGTTGCTGCTGAGTCAGTTTGACATCCTGGATATATCCTTCAAACACAGACTGTAGACCCCTCTGTCTGCTTCTCTCTGGAGTCACTGTTTCATTTTCCAAAACTATGATAATATTTCTTCAGGGAGTGCAGTTAGTTACAGTGTGGGCTCCATGCTTACTGCGACAGCTTGTCGGACCATCACAAAGGGGCGGGGCTTAGCGAAAGGTCAACTCACAATTGAAACTATTACAAAAGAATAAACAATTAAAGAATACAGGATTTGCAAATTTGGTCTTCCTCTTTTTTCTTTTCTTTTTTTCTTTGTACTGCGCCCCAGATGGCTTTTACTTTTAATTTTATCTTACTCTAATGCTCTCCACATGCCCTCAACTCCACCATACCCATTGATGCCCCAGCATGTTCTGACTGTGTTGATTATTTACTGATGAACGCATTGCTAGGACTAGAAGTGGTACTCCCACTACAGTCCGACCATTAGCAGTATATCTTTGGGTCACTTTTCCCTTATGTTTGTTTGTTAAGGGGTTTTTCTGGAATGTCTGGCTGGCGTCCCAGACAACCGCCTACCTCACCTAAGCAAGATTTCGAATATAGGACTTACTTGTGATGTTAAGTATTGTTACATTATTATAACACTGGTACTTTTACTCAAGTAAAGGTGCTGAATACTTCCTCCATCACTGCTTGAAACAGTACCCACATCTGCTGTGTTAGATTTGGAAAGGCCTAGTGTAAAACATTTGTAGAACTGATTTTCACTGGTATGTTCTGGATCATCTCACCAAGTATTAATCCAATTACCTGACAGACAAGTCAGACTTTGCGTCTAATGTTGCTAACTTCGGATAAAATCTTTCACACGGAGTTGACTTTCATTGTCGTGCCCAAAGCCAGATATGGTGCTCAAGATTTTAATGTTTTGTTTGAACAAGAATTATAGCCCATCTGTGTAAAATGACTGTGATATAAAAAAGAAAAAGTATGATCATAAGTGGGTCAGCGGCACAATAAACCAGGTGGAAAATATTTCACAGATGAGGCTTAATGAATGGAGGTCTATTTTGCATGTCATGCCAATTAATCATTACTCCAGTTATGAGATTTTGACATTCATACTTAAGATTGATCGCTCTTTCCGTAAGCCCAACAGCAGAACCAGAGCTGCCCTTCTCAGTGCTTGCCTAAAACTGATTACAACTGTCAGCTTTGACTCGGTGAGAAAAATTGATGATATGCAGCAGCAGCCAAGCTACTCGTTTTCAACACATAATGCACAACTCTTCCTCATAGCAAAACCTAATGTATCACCCATATTAATCCCCATATTCCTCCAGGAGTGGAATATGATTTTTACAACGCACAAGAGACGAGAGACTTCATCATTATGCTATAATGCTACACTTACTCTGCAGGTATGAGCCAAGAGCGGAGTTGAAAGTTCACTCAGGTTAGTGCAAGAAATATAGCCGTGAAAGTGCAGACTTTCTCCAAAAAATATTGCTTTTATTCCATGATAAGCAGAGTTGATTCAGCTCTTACTTCCAGTGCTTAAACTCTGCACAGTATCAAAGGTCTAACCTGCAATCTCTTATCTGAGAGGCACAGGCGATACTTTGTTGAGGTTGGCTCTGATGTGCTATGGCAGTCAGATTTAAAAGACATTAAATGCAGCTTGAGTTCTGAGAGGGCATAAAATATTTCCCCTGTGCAGCGATGGAGAGATAATGGTTGTTTTTGGAGTGATTACTGACCAATCGTCAACACTTTGGTGGATGGTTGTCAGATTCAAACATATTTTCCAGGTATGCTGTGTGTGGATGAAAGCGTCTGCTTCCATGTGTTTTCAGTGAGCGATGAGCCTCTCTTTGCCCCCAAATATTTTCATTGGCTGAAGGTTGCCGTGCCACTTGACCTGAGAGAATAATCCTGTTAAACACAAAGCAACATCACTGAAGCACAAAAAAACAAAGTGTTTTTTGCAAAGAGAAAAAGACCAGAGGAGGAAATGGAGAAAAAAAATAGAAAAAAAGGAGACAGGAGGACAAACACGCTTCATAAACACGTGTACATGAAGGCTACCACATCTGCTACAGATGTTAGAGAGGATAAAGTCATACTTAGACACAGTATGTGTGCGTGTGTGTGTGTGTCCCGGTCAAAAATGATGACTGCTGTCAAGAGGAAGAAGAAAAATAGATAAACCATAACCAATACAACAGGGCGACGCAGAGCTACAAGCAGGAAAACAGGAGTGTGGTCCAAGATTTAAACTCTGCACCATTGCTTCCCCCCAAAGGCATTGCTTCTTGGAAAGACCTGAAACACAGCGTTTAAAGCACGAGATGCTGAAACTCCTAATTGAGGAATTTTAACAGCCTTTTCATCATAATAAAACAAAATCCAATGCTTCAAAACAAGAGTCTTGACCGTGTGAAACTAAAACCAGCCCTCACACTGATGAGTTTTGATGTTACATACAATTCTGATAAAAGGATCATTGCTTTCAGTGCGTTTGTGGAGAGAGCTTTAAAAATGTAATTGAATGACACAGTGAAGGGTTTCAATGTCACTTGATAAAAGTGTTGTTTTTTCAAGTTGTGACTAGGACATAAAGTAGACTCCAAAATAAACTGAAAACATACGAGTCTATCGCATTTTTTCCACAGTTAACATGTTAGTAACACGAAAAACATGGGCATGCTGGGCATCATACACAGTATCCTGATCCTCACAAGTTTTCATAGTCATCATATTATAGTCAGGTCCACCAGTTTCAACCCGGTTTCACTCTGAGGTCGCGAAATCCAGCACTTGGGCAGTGACTTGCGGCATCAGACACTGACAAAAAGCCATCTGCATCATATGTGACCGGCTGCTGTTATAGTTTACCAGCGCTCAGTGGCGTCAGGTGAAATGCAGCAGGACAAGAACGAAAGTTAAGGCAGCAAAAGTCCTAGCAGGGCAGGTGGGAGGAATCCAACAATCACCAAGAGCGGTGTTTGCGTCCCATACGATTATACAGCCAAACCCTGTTCTTTTTTCCTAAACCCAACCACATGCATTTGTTATTGGAGGAAAAAAAACATCAATTTGCGTTGTTGTACTGGCGTGATGCGTTTATTTTGAAAGAGACATTCATGTCCCCTTGTGATAAACAAACCCGGTCTCACTCTAAAGTCATTAAAATCTGGTGCTTGGGCAGTGACTTGTGGCGTTAGAAACCAACGAAAAAAGCTGTCTTTTAACATCTGCATGATACGCGGCCGGTTGCTGTTATAGTTTAACAGCGCCTGGCTGCATCAGGGGGAAACACGGCGGGACAAGGACGAAAGTTTAGGCGGCCAGTCAGTCTGGGGCGGGCAGGAGGGGTGGTGGATGTGTCTGACAAACACTAACTTTCACCCAAGAGACCGGTGTTGGTGTCCCGTAAGATTCTAAAGCCAAACCCTATTCTTTTTTCCTAAACCTAATCACTTGCTTTTGTTGCCTAAAGCTAACCACCTCCATTTGGTGTTGGAGGAAAAAAAAGGTCAATTTGCGATGTTGTACGGAAGAAGAGTATTTTGAAAGAAGACAATGCATGTAACAGGCAGAACTTGACACGGGGTCCAGAACATCAACAACCAACACACCCAGGGTACCTTCATGTCGTAGCTGGACGTTTAAGGTCCATGACCAAATGTTGATACGTGATGAAGTCGGGGTGAGAATGTGTTGCTAATTCCTGAGAAAATGTGTCTCTTTGGCTGCATTTTTTCACAGCTAGCTACAGTCACTGAATTCCATCATGCAGTGATGTAGCCTAATGTAGCCTCATACAATGTTGGTATATCTTACAAAAATGCACTATAGTTCATGCAATATTTAACAAATTAGTGCCCCATGCATTGCATCGTCACATTACATACTTAACGTTGAATTGCGTCGGTTAGGTTTAGGAAAAGAAAACAGTCCTGAACACAGCTCTCCTGGGGGAAAGTCCTGTGTTTTGTGACCCATCCACCACGTCAAACTGTCTCCTTACTTCTCCTTTCGGTATTTATACTACTTCTGTCTTTGCTCCCATCAGAGATCCCATCATGATCACAGCCTTTCTGAATATGTAAGTATGCAAGAATTACCGGCTCATGGTTAAGTGTGTTATATACAAGTTGTGGTGCATTACTTTTCATAGGTACACTATATGAACAGTGCAAGAGAAAAGCCTCTATAGTGTATCATGATGTTGGACAAACAGGGATCAGACCCAAATCAGAGGAGAAGACAGCAAGGTAATGGAAATAAAGTTTACAGGTAACAGGCAACAAACATAACACGGCAACGAAGATGAACCAACAAAGAAACAAGGTTAAGTGGTTTGGTAGGCCCTAAGTAGTAAGTGACTGGTGAAGAAAGTGAGAATAGGGGAGCAGGTAAATTGAGATGGAGGTCAGGTGACTGCAGGGCTGATGAGGGAAGTGGGAGCAGGTGAGCACATAAATAGAAAAAGTCTGAGGGCATCTGGTGGACCAGTGGGGAATGGCAACTAATAGTCTCTGTGGCTGAAGAGGAGAACAGAGCAGCAGAACATGATAGTGTGAGATTTTTGAGTGGAGAAAAAATGGGAATGTGGAGAGAGGAAAAAGAAGAGATGGGTAGTCTGACAGAAGCAGAAACTCTCAAGGTTTTGGAAACATTTCTTTTTGAAAGTAGGTGTGTTAGCTGCACTACACCAGTCTGTGCCAGCCAGTGGTGTAGTGGTAACTGATGAGGTGGGTGTAATGTAGAAGCAGACGGGTAAGTTACAAAGGAGGAAGTCTCCTATATATTCCAATGGCTTTTTGGCTGATAGGTGGGTAAACTGTAATCAACTTTTCAGCCTCGTGGTGTGAGACCTTAAGTCTGTGACCTGCTCACCCTTTTTCCCCTTTAAGGGCGGTGGTCTTGCTGTCACCGAGAGAGGTGACAAGTCATACGACGGTAGTGTAGTTTTAAACTTAGGCTTCAAAAATCATAATAGTGATGGTCATTTGTGAAGATTGTCTTTGCTGAACAAAATTATGTTTGCCACAGAGTTTATTTTCTGTAATAATCCAAAAACCAAGACGAAACCAACGTCATCCCTGCAACAGTCTGTAGGGTAAATATTTCGCTAATAGCTACAGCTAGCTGCTCTAGCTTAGTCACCACAAAGTAGACCATCTTCATGTCAGACATTTTGGCTTGTCAAGAGAAAAGCGCAGGTGCGATTGATAAGATTAATGATGTAAATATTAAATGAGTTAATTCAATTTACCGTAACAACAAAAGTAGTTTGAAACTTGGCTGGAGAGACGGCTAGTAAAACATTTAAAACAGCAAGCTATTAAAACTCTCATATTTAAAAAATCTGAAAATATAAAAGACACGCCAAAACATTGCCATCCAAAGCATATTAAAATACATAACACACCACAAAAAAATAACAAAGAAGGGCTGTGTTATTATTTCACTTTGCATGACATAAGCCACGCTGATGAGACAGCATGCATCACAGCAAAGCCCTAAAACTGGAGCACCTGATTTAAATGCAGTCATCATCAGTTAATATTATGAAAAACACATTTTCCTGTCATGACAAGTCAAAACGTCTGCTGTAAAAATATTCTATTAATGAACAGCAGACATTTGGATCATTAGCCCAGCTAACAGCTGCCTGGAAGGATCTGGATCTGCCAGTAAATATCCTCAAATGGCACCTATGTTAAGTGATAGCTGTCAATTAATTCAGTTAATTTGCACGTCAGTTTAGTGCTGACTGACGTTATGCCAGTAGAAGCACATGATGTGCCACGAAGAACACTCAGATGTGTGATGTTATGGCAGAAACAGCTTTGAAGCCATTTTGACATAGTGGCCAAACTGTAGAATTACAACTTCCAGCTCCGTCATGTGACGCCACAGGGCCCAAAAAGGCTCGTTCCTACACACTTACATTGTAAAAAAGACATCATTTTTCTGAGTGTCACAACCCCTGTGAAATGATTCATTTCACGACTGGGGTTTGATCCATTCAGTCCGGTAACATTTCAAAAGTCTTAAAGAGCCACACGATTAAATCATTTTACCCCCATTCCAGTTACAGCAGGGCTTAACTAGAAGTTAGCCACTTAGTTGGCGAAAGTCTCCAGTGCTCCTGCCCTATGAGCTCCATAATGCCGAAGCTCGGGTAATTTTACAACCAGGAAATCTAGCTTTTTTGGCTTCATGGCAGATGTGTCGCACTGTGTCTGTGTTTCATGTATTTCAGCCATTACAGCAAGCAAGCAGCTAACTTCCTGAAGTTTAAATCCGTATTTAAATGGGGATAAAATTACTACACATCATGCAGCTCTTCTAGACTTTAGAAATGTTATGGGACCGATTGGATTAAATCCAGATAGTGAAACAAGTCATTTTGCGGGGGTTGTGACTCTCAGGAAAATGTACGTACTGATTTACAGATGTCTCTTTCACAATGTAATTCAATAGGAAGAAGTCTTTTTGGGACACAGAGCATCACGTGACAGACCTGAATGTTTTAATTCCAGATTTGACCAGAATTGGCTTTAATGCTAAGAGTTGATCCTGAGGGCTTGGTTGATTTAGGCAGGGTGGTCCTCAGGGAAAAAATGTACTCCACACACATCAATGAACAGACAGGGTTTGGCTAATCAAGTGTAGGATCACTGATGTTGTTGTCATTTTCTCTTCTCGTTAAGAATTTACTTCGTCATTCTTCAGCCTCAACCTTTGGATTAAGAGCTGGATTGTGATTTGTTGCATCTGCTTTGATCGACAAGCCAAGAGCTGACATCAGTAGACAGAAGGATGAAATGGTGACCGCCGTCAACATCAACCCCATGTACACATAAACAAAAACACACGCACACACAAACGCTGCCTTTTAAATCCATCCAAAGATGTTGAAATTTCGCTTCTTTCCAGCCAAGCTAACACTGTGACATCCATCCATAATGACACGGCACTAAAACATCATGTGTCAGCTATTTTCCAGTGTGTGTCAGATCCTCTGTAATAGTTTTCAGTCAAGGTCCGTGCACGGAGCAAACTGCAGATCCTTTATATAAAGAAGGGCAAAAGGCCACGCTAGCTTGATTGAGTCCAGGCCCAGCTGACTTTCCACACGTGGATCCTACATTATAAATTCAGCTACTTTTCAAACTCTGGCTGCTCGATGCCAGTGAGCTACTCCTGGCTTTATTGTATTGATTTAGAAAAAGCTAATCTCCATACATTTGAATATCCCACAAAATTGCTTAATTACAGGAACATTAAAATCTCATGTGTAAAAAAATGTGTGGTTGTGAAAGAATGCAGGTCTTCTAACTGTTTTCCACATGCTGCTTTTTTTGTTTCTTTTTGATAGAAGTGGGTCACACGCTGTTTGGGCTGGAAAAAGTTAGACTTCATTCTAGAGAGCTGAAATCATTGCAAGAAGAATCAGTTGAAGGTTGAAGAGAGAAAAGCAAAAGAGAGGGGGGGAAAAGAGACACCAAGAATTTTACAAGCAATGTCATGTTTTATTCCTGTGCTACGATGCTTAAAGGTACAGTAAGCAACTTATTTTAGAAGCTTTTTTTGTTGTTATATTTTTGTGAAATTCTTTTTAGACCCGATAGCAATCAATAAATAAAATGCTCTGAAAAAAAAGAAGAAAATCTTGTATCTGTGGCTGTCACAGGCCTGTAATAAGCCCATTCAGTCAAGACCCTCAGGCTTTAAGGCCACTTTTCAATTACAACTGCAGAGTCCATCATGTGATGCCACTGGGCCGAAAAAACATATTCCCATAGACTTACATTGTAAAAGAGACATCTGTAAATCAGTGGATACATTTTTTGAGCGTCACCTCCTGCCAAATGATTCTTTTCATTATCAAAATTTGATCCATTAAGTCCGATAACATTTCTAAAGTCTGTAAGAGCCGCACAATCTAATCATATTATCCAAATTCACAGCATGTTAAACCAGAAGTAGCTGGCTCGGCAGGCAGAAGATTCCAGTGTGCTTGCTCTACGGGTCCAATGATGCAGTTGGGCATTTTTGGCTTCATATGTCACTTAGAAACTTTCATAGGAATGAACGGGGTCCCACCTACAACGCTGTATCCAGCTCTCTTTATACATCCATCCATCCATCCATCCATTTTCATCCGCTTATCCGGGGCCGGGTCGCGGGGGCAGCAGGCCGAGCAAAGCACCCCAGACATCCCTCTCCCCAGCAACGCTTTCCAGCTCCTCCTGGGGGACCCCAAGGCGTTCCCAGGCCAGATGAGATATGTAATCCCTCCAGCGTGTTCTGGGTCTGCCCCGGGGCCTCCTACCAGTGGGACGTGCCTGGAACACCGCTCGTGGGAGGCGCCCAGGAGGCATCCTGATCAGATGCCCGAACCACCTCAACTGACCCCTTTCGATGCGAAGGAGCAGCGGCTCTACTTCGAGCTCCCTCCGGATGTCCGAGCTCCTTACCCTATCTCTAAGGCTGAGCCCAGACACCCCACGGAGAAAACTAATTTCGGCCGCTTGTATCCGCGATCTCATTCTTTCCATCACTACCCAGAGCTCGTGACCATAGGTGAGTGTTGGGACGTAGATGGACCAGTAAATCGAGAGCTTTGCCTTCCGGCTCAGCTCCTTCTTCACCACGACAGCCCGGCGCAGCGCCCGCATCACTGCAGAAGCCGCCCCAAACCGCCGATCCATCTCATGCTCCATTCTACCCTCACTCGTGAACAAGACCCCGAGATACTCTCTTTATACATCCATGGTGAAATTATTTAATGCAAGATTGTATACCTTACGTGTCCTTCAGAGAGGGGATGCTTGTATTTCCTGGTCTACCAATGCAGATGCACATCTCTTCAATGAAAGCTTGATTCAATAGCAGAGAATCCTGCACAGAAAGTTGCCACTCCAGCATTGGCAACAACTACCTACACTGCAAAGCAACCCAAAAGGAAGATGGACTTAGCAAAAAGACAGTCTGACATTAAACAAAATAAGTCAAATGTCAATATCCCCAAAGCGTTTCAGAGATGGCCTGAAAGTCTTACTAATAGTTTAGCCTTCTGCTAACTGGAGCCAAAGGCTCACAGCTGTGGTTTCATGTTCACATTTATGTAGGCTTGGCCAGTGCTAGCTAGAGCCTCATATCACAGCGTGTCCTCCTCATCACTCCCACCTGCTACAGACCACCTCACAGACGAAAGCTGGAAGCAGCTCCTGAGACAGACCCCAAGTCAGCGGCTGCAGCTAACAGGTAAGAGTAACAGGTTAGACCTGGTGCTGCTGCTGGCCACCAGCCTGCTGTGACACCGGAGGGTGGAGGGTTTGCGCTGGCTGAACCCGAGCCACAAAAGCTGCCTTCAGAAAGTCTGTTTTCCGAACCGCTGCCTGCTCTCCTCCTGGAGAAGCAGTTCACGGCAGTAGGAAGTAAGGCGAATGGACGGTGGGGTGGTTAGCTAGCTAATTCTAGTCTCATTAGTGGTCTGATAAACAGACAGAGAAAAAGAGGGGGCCTGAGTGAATACCATGCATGAACTCTACAATCAATTAAGGTTAAAGAACTCAATGTAAGGGTTACCGAATGAAGCGTGTGCTTATGCCCTTGGTCGCCTGGTGGGAGGGGCTTGAGACAGACAGGGGAGAGCTGCAGGATAGGGGTGTATTTTCCTTTTCCAGATTTTTGTCTACCCCAGCTTTAATAGATTTTGAAAGTGTTTTCTTTTTGTTGTATCTATTTCAAATATACTGTAAATAAAACCCTGAGGCACATATCCAAAAGGCTTCAATTTTCCTGTACGCTTTATTTTTCTGCAGAATTTGGAAAAGCACGGCCATATTTTTTGTTAAAAGAGTTGAATTTCTGGTCTGAACTTGAGCTGTTTATTATAAACCTGAATCTGTCACTTTCTGTTGCTGTTTTGGTTTAAGCAAAAAACTACTTGTGATGGACAAAGAGGTTGTACAGCCCTTAGAAAATACAGTCCTAAGGTTTCAGCTCTGTAAGGATAAATAAAAAATGTTACATGTATTGGAGGAGAAACTATATTGGCAGGAGAAAGGACTTTCAGAGAATCAGAGGGACTATCGAGTATCCTCTGCAGTATCAGTTGGAATGACGGGAGCCATAAACAACAGAGAGACAGAGAAAATGGCCTGTCCCTCTGAACAAGGTTTTTGTGAAGAAAAAAAAGGGGTCTATTGAAAATTAAAGATCTGGGAATTCTCAATTGCTCAGAGACATAATATTTACTGAACTCCAAGATTACATAACAGGCAGGCTGCAGTGACAGAGACTCAGTTGTTTTGCTCTGGGCTGACTGTTCTTTTAATGGGGTTTGGATGAAAGTCGGGACTCTTTTTTGTTCACTACTCTGAGCTCATTGTAAAAGTCAGTTATGAACTCAGCCTGCTGAGCTTTTGCAATTGTATCATTCTTCTGGCACGTGGAGAGCTCATGCATAAACCTAAGAGCCTCTGCGGGGGAGAACTGAGAGGTGAGCACAGAGGAGTCAAATATCATCATTATCTTTACAAATTATCGGTGATTAGGCTTTTGTTACCAATTAAAGCCTGGGACTTCAACGGGGGGTGCAGGACCCCTAGGGGGTCTTCACAGTTAGTGCAGGGGAGGCGCCAGATTATTGATTGCTAATTTTCTGAAAGTTTTTTTTAACACACACTGACATGAATCCAGCATTTTTTGCCTTTTCCTACAACTTATCTTTGTGAAAGTAGAGTTTCCTCCCTTTCCTATCTGAAAAGCAAATACAGATGAGGATTGCAGCCTCAGTCTGATATGGCCTTCTGCCTGACAACCTCCATCTGCCCGGTTTAATATGCAATGCCATTTAATACAATATATGCAGCGGGGGGTCCCTGCTCCGTCTCTCTTTCAGCTAAGGGGTCCTCTACCTGAAAAACATTTAATACCCCTGTATTAAAGGAACACTGCATAAAATTTAGTGACATCTAGTGGTGAGGAATACAGACTGCAACCAGCTGAAACTTCTCCCAGGTAAAATTCCATCAGTGTTCATTGTTCAGGAGGTTTTTACTGGGAGACAAATTCTTCGCAGAGATCTCTTTATCTCCAAAACAAACAGATCAGGTGATTAAAACTGATAAAAACAATGAATAAAGCAGTTTCAAATTACAAATCAGTTTTTCTCTGATGCTGTTAAAGATGAGCTGCTAACCTTGCACCTGCTAATGTGTGCTCACCTTTTTTCTGAGACAGACATTCAGGAAGTTTTTACTGGAAGCCAAATTATCCACAGAGGTCTCTTCCTCTCCAAAACAAATGGACCAGGTGATTCATTCATTCATTCATTTTCCATAACAGCTTTTCCTGCTGGGGGTCACAGGGGAACTGGAGCCTATCCCAGCTGACATTGGGCGATAGGCAGGGTACACCCTGGACAGGTCACCAGACTATCACAGGGCTGACACATAGAGACAGACAACCATTCACACTCACATTCACACCTACGGACAATTTAGAGTCACCAATTAACCTGCATGTCTTTGGACTGTGGGAGGAAGCTGGAGTACCCTGAGGAAACTCACGCTGACAACATGCAAATTCTGCCCCGAAGGGCTCCCCCACCCTGGGGCTCGAACCAAGAACCCTCTTGCTGTGAGGCTACAATGCTATCCCCTATAGCACCGTGCCATGGACCAGGGGTCTCACATAAAATAATGCGTCAGATCCATACTGAAAATGTACGTATAAACGAAGGCTGACAATGGCATGCGCTAAAAAATGTTTGACAATTTCTACAATCAGGCATCCACCTCACCATCTGCGTCGCCTATTTCCCATCTCTGAAATGTTCACAAGCATTTGTCCAAGTTTCTCCCATCAAGTCTGTTTTTATACATCACAACATTTGCGTGGGACGTGGCTTACGCCTCTTTCAGACCTCGTATTGTGTGTACGCAGTGTTTATTAACGAGACCGCAGGTCATTTAAACCGGTAAAAATACCGAATAAAGCAGTTTCAGGTTTAAAGACATCAATATTTTCGATGCTCTCGTAGCAGAGGGACTGCAAACTATGGTGGCCGATTCAAGAACACAAATAGCCCTATTTAGAGTCAGTGTTGGGTTTGTCCATTCCAGGTTACTGTACAAAAACACGGCGACCTTCATAGACGAGGACCTGCTCCCTATGTAGATATAAACAGCTCACTGTAAGGCCACAAAAAGGTCAACAACTCTTATTTTCAAATGATTACACATTAAAGAAAAGCATACTTGTTATACTGTATTCCATTGCTGCCAGTTTATCCCTCCTAAATCCTTCACACTGGACCTTTAAAGGTTAAAGTTAAACACAAGAAGTGAAAGTCTGAAACATAAACCTCAGTGTCTCATTTCCTATTGTGGGAGATGCAGGAGAGAAAAAAGGCAGACACAATATGGTGACAGGGAGCTTAGAAATTAGAGACATACCGTACTATTCATGTCATGGAGTACTGTGGAAGTCTTTAAACCCAGCTCCTGTTGCCCAGAAAATGTTGCCAATGTTCATTCAGCTCTAAAAAGTAAACACACCCTATTATGAAAGAGCTGTTTAATGTTTTGGGCACACCGCAATCTAAGGCAGGCAAATAAGGATAAAATTCTTAAGGCAAACTAATTTCCAGGTAATCAGGTCAGGCTGAGAGAAAGTGTTGTAGCATATCCCAATTCTGTCAACAGCTTAGCCTAAAAATACTTCACGTGATGGAAACAAATCTGGAAAAACAGAGAGGATTTTAGACATCGTTAACTCTGGGAGAGCAGGGTATTTACTTACACTTAAGCACTGACATTGATTACAGCTGACCTTCCTCTGTGACTGCGTGTGAGGTCTGACGTGCATTTAACATGTCCCACGAGTCATTATATGCAACGACAGTTATGCATGCTGCTCATAAACAACTGCACTTGTGTAAATACGTAGCACACATGTACACCTTCATGACACTTATGTGAACAGATCCTTCCAAATCCAGTGGCTTCTAGATAATGTTCTCTTTTATTGGCCCATAAACCACAAAGATAGGGTTTGGGATTATAGATAATTGTTCCCATGGCTTTGGCTAACTAAACCACTATGTCATCCTATCATACATGGGTGGTTTATACACTGAAGATCTGATAAAGAGGCAGTGAGAGAGCTTAACTGAGTTGTGGTGTCTTTACAGTCTCTGTTAAACCCATAATGAAGTCAGTTTTAGACACTATGATCGATTAATGAGGCTCCGAAAATCCTGACTGCCAGGACACAGAGGCGCTTTAGATTCAGTAGTTTTTTCTGTCATGAACTCCAGCTCTATCTCAGCTGCAGAAGGATGATGCATTTTCTTCTCAGGATTTGTTCCTTTTCTGTGCGAGGTTGATGACAGAATGAAAGTATTGCCTACATTAGATGGCAGTTGGCACACCCCCAGTTTGGAGAAGCAGACAGGAGTACCGCCACTGCAGCAGAATGTATTTTAGCCCCTATATTTAGAACATGTTTACTGCTTTACCTTGCTGTCAGACAGCGATTTACAACCAGGAACTGAAGCCGTTATATTGCTCTTCTCAAAGCCAGATTCCATTGACAAAAACAGTAATTTTACCTCGCTAAACAAATGTGCTGCTAGTCTCACTCCGACCTCGTCACATGGACTTTCCACGTCCAGATACGACGTGAAAGGTACCCTGGAAGCGTTGGCTGTTAACATTCTGGGACACCATGTCAAGTTCTGCCTGTTACATGCATTTTCATCTTTCAAAATACACTTCTGTTTCACAGAAAACTTACAGTTTACATACAGTCTCTTTCAAAATAAAAGCACTATGTCAGTGCAACAACAACAACGTGAACTGGTGTTTTTTCCCTCCAACAACAAAAGCACATGGTTGGGTTTCAGAAAAAAAAGAACAGGGTTTGGCTCTATAATCTTATGGGATGTGAACTACGCTCTCCTGGGTGAAAGTCGATGTTTGTTGGACCAATCCCCCTCGCCCTACTTGGACTTTCGCCGCCTTAACTTTCGTTCTTGTCCCGCCACATTTCCTCCTGACGCCGCCATGCATCCTTAAACTGTAACGGTGACTGGCCGCGTACAATGCCGACGTTAAAGGACAGCTTTTTTTGTCAATGTCTGACGCCACAAGTCACTGCCAAAGAACTGGATCTTGATGACTTTGGAGTGAAACTGGGTTGGTTGCCTTGATCAATTAGTCTGTTTGTGTAATTGTGTGACTTTGGTGAATCCAAACTACCAAAGTAAAGGGCTTTGCACTCCAAGTTTGTATTTTTCAGCTGAAATTGCAGCACGTGTAAAAAAAAAAACAACCTCATGTCAATTACAGTTATACACTGACTTTCATCCGTTGTTTGACAAAGAAGCAGTGAAGAAAATGTGGTGTAACATGCAGGACACATACACCTGCAACAACAGAGAGGAACAGGGCACACTGAATCATTTCATAACTCAGATAGTTTATTGTCACAATGAGTGGGAGGATGTAATAGAGGATGAGGAATGCACACAGACAGAAAGACAGAGAGCGACAGTGTGGAGACAGAGAGGGAGGAAAGCTCAGCCCCTTCTGCTGTGGTGCCAAATACAAGATGCAGGCAGAGAGTAGCGACGGCCAGGGAGGTAACTCCAGTGGAGTGAAGCAAGGGAGGAAATATGTCTTTACATATTGTCTCATATTTCGAATGTTTGCAAAAAAAGAACAATAAAAAAAAACAATAATTATATTTATGGTATGTCAGATTAAAAAAAAACTCGAAAGGAGAGAACAAGCTTCACTCTCAGTCTAGTTCCCCATCAGAAAAGGCTGTCTAATGGCAAGGTAAAGCACTGACAATATTCTAAATATAGTGTTTTTATAGGGTTAACCTGTTACAAAAGTAACGCATTACAGTAATACGTTTTAGCAGTTATGAAGTAATATAACGAGTTACCTGCAGGATTTCAAGTAATATTGTTACATGTACAATGTCGCTTAACGTGCTAACACCTGAAATAATCTATTAATTGCTTTCATTTTTCATTCATCCACAAAGCTCCACTTCTCCCAGTGCACCACCAGAAAAAGTATCATCCCAAGGTGTGCGTTCTCATGTCATTATAGGCTACAAGAAGGGTTCTGCCGGTGATTGGCACATCTGGGTCATGTCGTACTCTGCGTTATCATGTTCAGTGTGTTTCCATTAATACACCTGCAACGTGTACGATGTATCCTGCTCTGCTTCTGCATCCTAAGGCGGCTAGAAAGTAGTGGGGATAAGGAGCTGGCCCTCAGTTTGTTTATTCCTCATTCCGATGTCTTGGTGATGTTAGAATAAGTTGAATGTGTTTCAATTCATGTCCCCTACAACTGCAGGGCAACGCCGGCACACTGTCCCATTCTTATGTATAACTCTGTCTCCAGCTCCGATGCAAGCAGGGGGTTTAAATTCAAAGTGGCAACCACTGTATGTGAATGAGCAGCACTGGGTTTGAAATGAACTGTAATAAATAGGAGCTTCTGTGCTTTGATTACCTGCTGTGAAACAACATGACCCTCGTCCATTTAAAATGAACATTAGTTCCTCTGAGGTCATTTGGTCAAAGTAAAAGCAGTGTAATAAGTAACATACTACTCTTCCGTGGCCGCACTTATGCCTGTTTCTTCAAACTGGGAGCCATCTAGTGTGGGTAATACACTGGCTATGGTTAAGTACCTCATACAACCCCATTTCAAAAAACCCAAACTACCCCTGTAAGTTCTTGTTAATGGTTTGAGGTGACATATTGAGAAGCTGACTGCACTAAAAGGGAGTAAGCAAAGTCTGACTTTCGAGAAAGGGACCAAGTTTGTTTGATGGCCTGACACTCCTGACAGGTATCTCTCTACAAAAGATGTCACATCTCATTAAAAACCAGATAGCAGTCAAACTTCAGTTTCCTAAAACTTACACTATCTGCTTTCCCGAATCATGTCCATCTTTTCCATGGGTGCTCACCAACTTTATTTGCTTCTATCTGTCACGAGAAGTCAGATGTGGCAGGAAACATGAGCAGTCAGAGGGTCAGACAGTTTGAAACAAACCCCCACATTAGCCAAACTTTTGTGCAAGAAAAAACAAAGTTCAAATGGTAAAATTCTTATCCAAACTGTCCGCTGTAAACATCCATCACAGTTTACAGACCCACTTCCTGGTACAACCTTGACCTACCAGACTTTCCAAAGTTGTTTGCACACTTTTAATTTGACAATAAGTGATTATTACAGACTTTGTTTGGGTCTATTTACTTTCAGTATTCCCAGATCTCAGCAGTTACAGTGTAATCAATAAAAAATATGGTTGAAACTATTAAAATGGGACCCTGGTTGTAATAAACCTGAATTTGCCTTGAAGCAGAATGATCTCACAGTTAACTGAGGGCATCAGGAGTTCTGCTGTTTTTATGTACCAGTATAAATATAATAGGAGAATGTGACAATATATTTTTTACTTCTTCTGCCAGGCTTGATTTTAGGGATAATGGGCTGGAAAATACTTTCTGAATTTGTCATTTGCTTAGATTTTTAAACAACAGACATTTTGTGAAACATGGAGAGAGGTATCGATCTTCTTATCTGAATAAGTATATTTTCCAAAATGCTGAGCTATTCCTTTAATGCTGAACATCTTTCCAGTGTAATGTGTGTACATGTGAACCACTGCCATAGTTGCATTTGCCTCTATGGCACCTTCTGCACATAATCATGACGGGAGTGTTCAGGAGTGATAAAACTAGATAATTTTAGAACAGTGTTAATATCAAAGTACCCTCACTGATTCTGATGAAGTCATATCTTTGAACTCAACAATAGGGGCCACCGTGTTGGAAAGTTAACATGGAGAAAAATGACGTCCAAAACAATAAACTTGTCAAAGGTAGACATCGCTGCCAACGTTGTGTTTTGATTATCAATAAAAGCCGCTGCTGGCCTTGGCCTCCACTGGCACCGACTTTTCCGATGACGTATTTGTATCTGCTGCAGAGGTGGAGGATAATAATGAAGTAATAGAAAATTTGAGCAACTTGGCATTTGACAAGAGCAGTGGAGGTGATTTAATGAGCCTTAATCCCGAGGTTTGTAACTATGCCCAAGGTCTGGAACACAGTGTCAGATGAGCTCAGTATCAGATACGTGGGTATATTCTGATGTTAGCTCAGCTGTCACTCACATGAAGACACTTACTCAATACATGTTTAGAGAACAAGCCTGTCTCCTAGAAGTTCTGTTTGTGTATTACTAAACTGCTTTCATAATAAGGTTGTGGTGAGAATGTAATCGCTGCCTGGATTATGTTGAGAGACAATGTTCCTTTGAGTTAATGAAATACTACATTTATTTACCGTGCTGGGATCACAAGGAGGTAGTCAGAGTTTGTGTCCAATCTCCTGTCTGTGGTTAAGTTTAGGAAACAAAAGCACGTTGGTTAAGGTTAGGGGAGGATCATGATTTCAGTTACATGTAAACAAAAATATAATAATGATTAAAAAAAATAATGCTGTAGTCAGAGTGGATAGTGTTTTTGCAAGAATGCATATTTTGGCAAAACAAGTAAAATACGATATTAGTGAACATTTTTCCCAACACGCTCAGTATCAGTAGCTTTGCAACTTGTGAGGTACATTTAGCATATATATCCAGCCTGCTCTCACTGAAAAAACAGCCACAGCTGGCCACACCAATTATCACAAAAACAGAGGAAAAAGTGAAGAGATGTAGCATAAAAAGCACCAAAGTCTGTGTAATGTACAAATATCAAAGGCGCCCCTATGGGATGGGTGGGATGGATAATGGGTGGGTCAAACAAACACACAGCTTTCAACCATGAGACTGATGTTTGTGTCCCGAAGTCACGTTTGACCTCTTTTAATAATAACATAGCCTTGTATGCTAGTATGTGTAGCATGCTATGCTAGTGACATGTTGTATGTGACATATATTAGTGACAAAAGTACTTATTTAATGCCAAACTAGGATGTTGTTTCTAAACCTAACCATGGAGTTTTGGAACGGAACAGCAACTGTTTTGTGACGTCAAAACTGCGACCGTTAAATTGGTAATATATGATGTTTTGGGGTTGGTAGTATAAGTTGTTTTGGAAGTCAGCAGATATCAACTCTGTCCTTTCGGTATGAGAGAGCCTTCACTATATCAATATATGTATAATATTACGAAGCTAGAGCCAGAAGAGGTTAGCTGAAATTATCCATCCATCCATTCATGTTCAACCGCTTATCTGAAGCCCTGGTCACGGGGGCAGCAGGCCAAACAAAGTATTCCAGACGTCCCTCTCCCCAGCAACAATTTCCAGCGTTCCCAGGCCAGACGAGATATATAATCCCTCCAGCTGTGTTTGGGGTCCTGCCCCAGAGCCTCGCACCAGTGGGACATGCCCACAACACCTCGAACAGGAGGCATCCTGATCACCTGAGCCCTTTCGACATGAAGGAGCAGCAGCTCTACTCTAAGCTCACTCTGGATGTCCGAGCTCTTTACCCTATCTCAAAGGCTGAGCCCAGCCACCCCTACTGAGGGAACTCTTTTTGACTACTTGTTTCCACAACCTCGTTCTTCAGGTCACTACCCAGAGCTCATGACCATAGCTTATATTAGCATAGCATAAAGCCTGGAAGCTGAAGAAAACGGCTATCCTAGCTCGTCAGCATGCTTTTATGCTTCAATTTTTGAACCAACAGAACTTTTCACTGCAGACATTTTGACATGTCATGGTAGGGAAAGCACAGCTGTGTTTAAAAACATTATTGATGACTCATTCCACTTATGGGAGTCACCGACATTGTGCATGCTGGCTCACTGGAACATTTAATAGAACTGAGCCACCATTAATGTGATCAATTTCACCTGTGCTTTTCCCACTATGTCAAGTCAAAATGTCTGCTGTGAAAAAGGTCTAATAAACAAATGAGATATACCATGTTTGTTTCTGCTAAACTAAGCTAATCTAAGCTAGTGTATACCCTGTATACTTGTGTATTCCCTCCACTACAGCACTACAGTGTATTTCCCCAAATCTGAAACTATTACTTTCATAAAATCTAAAATTTCTGGCCTCAAGCATCAAAAGCTTTCAGCACATGCTTATTCCCCTACAGCCAGTCTGGAGAACATATTGATCACCACAGGGCTTAACCAAATGCTCATCTGTCTTCATGTGGTTCCCTGTAATATGGAGTAAATCCGAGGTCAATGCTGCAAACAGCCAGGTAACTCTTTGGTTTCCTAGTTTCTCCTCAGATGACGGAGATGATCACAAGGAGCTTTCCCTTTCTCTGCTGTTATCGTTGTCCAGAAACCTCTACTGTCTCTGGAGAAGCATACACTTCAGCAAAAAAAACATAAGAGGCCGTTTGTACAGGTACCAATGAGAAGATAAAATACGAACCAGGAAATTCAGTTTGAAGGCTTATCAGACGCCAAGACACTGCACAGCGGTCTATACTCCTTTGAAGCAGGATCTTTCTGTTCTGGAAAGTTATCAAGGCAGAAATCATATTCTCCTCCGTCTGGAGACCAACACAGTGGCCTCATTGAAATGAACGAGGAGGTTGCCTTTTTCTGATGCAGCAGTAATGACTCATGTCTGAGCCAAAGACTGTAACACACTGTTAAATTGGTGCTTAAACTTTTATCACATTATGTAATTTGATGGGATGTTACATCAAGTATCGTGCATACAGTGAAACAGCGTGAAGTCAACAGAAAAAGGTTAAACTGTAAACACACAATAAAAGAAGGCATGGCTAGCGGTCGCTTAACGTAAAGCAGACATGTCTCTGCATGTGAGCATGGTATGGAAAGTGTTTTGGTTTATTATGTCTCACTCTCTCATAGCTCATTTATTGAACTGAGAAAATCTGACAAGTTGACTTATTCCTCTTTGCCACGTGTTAGATGAAGGTGGAATATGTGCGTTACTCTGTTGGAATTTCTTCCCATATGTCTCTGGGCTATTGAATCTCAGCTGCTGTGATCCCTCAAAGTCAATCAGCCTTGGCTTGACGTTTTGAGGGGGGGAGCAGTTGTTGCAAATAATTATTAGCATTTGTTGAAACCTGCTGGATCGCCACACAGGTAGATCAGGACCGCTCGGACAGTCTCGGGTACGTCAACTGCCAAAAGGCATGCTAAACCAACTTTCTTGTGGCACATTGTTTTGTCCTACTTGTCAAAACTCATCTGATACTCCACCACGCAAGTTAAAACAAATGAGAAGAATTGTTTGCAAATGCTTTTTGACCACTTTTTGCTTCGGGTTTGGTGACTTTTACATTTTGCTCTCCTCTTTCTCTGAGACTGGCCTCCATTTCCATGAGTCTTTTATACTCAATCCCACCCTGTCTGACTTTCTAAGGCTGTAAATGTTACACCCTTCTGCCAGTGGCTGAGGAAACAGACAGACAGGGAACACAGCAACACATAGAAACAATCTGGGTTTACAGGCGGTAGCTTTTAAGCAAAGACGTAACCAGTCTGGTCCTTGCGCTCATGATAGACGTCGTTACTTATCATTTAACTGCCATTGGAAAGCACTTCGGGGACAAGATTTATTTATGCACAGAGGGACACTAACAGATGTGGAATAAACAGAAACACAAGTACTTCCGTGTGTGCAGGCATACGCTGCAAACACAAACGGTACAGACACAAGACAATGCAACAGCACATACAAACATGATTACACTCGACTCAGTGAGCGGAAGTGATGCTTGATCCAAACATTGTCCATTGTCTTGTAAATCTAAAACCAGTGATTGAAGATACGCATTGCTCTGCTCCCTTCTTGCCTCATGCATTACAACACTAAATTAAAAAAAAAAAAAGAAAAACACTCCATCTTGAAAAGCCATCTCACACGAGAGGGAAGTCATACATGGAAAATTTAGAATGCAGTTTCCCAAAGAGGCTTCCAAAGCAATATTTTACTTAGTGTATTATTAATCACTCTGCATTAAAAAACATCCTTGACGGTGGAGCCAGGAGATGTTGTGAAAGAACAGGCCCTGCTCGTCTCAGTCTGATTGGCTGAGTCCCACAGCTCTGGATGGAAAAGTCACATCACAACAGGAGCTGCCTGGGCTGGCTGGCTGAGGCGAGACGACGGCCAACAAACGGAAGCTCATGGGAGGGACAAAAAGAGCGCAACATAGGATGTGTATGGAGGTTGTAGGTGTATTTTTACAGTGACAAGGCTCATGCTGTATGTATGTATATGTGGATGTGTGGATTCATTAACATTGGGGAAGGCAACTTTAAATGCGAGTAATCAATGTTTTTATAGTAACAATGGCTCACATGTAATATTAAAGGAGTTGCTTGTATCGGTAAACCAACCAAACCAGGTGAGTTATCGCCTGACTCGACAATTCCCTCAGCTCTGTGCAGCATCATTTTGGTTTGACTGCCCACAAATTTACTTGCACAGCGCCTTTCTAGTCTTCCAACCACTCAAAGTGCTTTTCACACTACGCCACATTCACCCATTCACACACACATTCACACAATGGTGGCCGAGGCTACCACACATGGTGCCACCTGATACTCAGTGACCATTCACATGCTCTCCCGCACCGACGGAACAGCCATCAAGAGCAATTTGGGGTTCAGTATCTTGCCTAGGGATACTTCGACCTGTGGATTGGAGGAGCCAGGGATCAAACGCTGATTTTTCAATTAGTGGACGACCCGCTCTGCCTCTAAGCCACAGCAGCCCCAAGTTAACTGTTTTGGATTGCTCTTACTGCTTTCAACCTTGTTTCCAGCTGCGTCAGACTTGTCTATTGCTCCATCCACCACTTTGGTGCACATCAAAATATCTCAACAGCTCCTGGGTGAAATTTTTCACAGACATTCATGTTCCCTTCGGGATGAATCCAAAAAACTCTGGCAGTCTGATTTTTCTGTCAATGGCATTTGCAGGTTGTGGATCAAGAAAAATTGTCTTGACAACTTTTGGATGAATTAAGATGCAGTTTGGTGCAGATATTGATCGTCTTTGTGAATGCCCTGACTTTTCATTTAGCATCATCATTTCAATGTGACCGCATCAGTCATCATATCTTGCTGCTTTGGCAGAGGCCCCAGCTGTTACTTAAATGATGCCAAGGGCAGCCTTTTGAGTTGTATCTTGACGCAGAAGGGGTCAGCTGTAAGGAGGGGTTGGTGGTTAGGCTCAGGTAACAAAACTACATGGTTAGGGTTAGGAAAATTCAACTTACGTCACTAAATAAAACACCCAGCTTTGAGTGGCACAGACTCAGCGAGAAAAAGGGATTATCAGTAAGGTTTAGGCAACAAAACTATTGGTAGGAAAAGAAGGCAGATGTCACCAAAAAAAAAAACAAAGTTTGAGTGCTACAAACAGCTGGAAGGGCATCGG
Source organism: Cephalopholis sonnerati (assembly GCA_019142605.1). Lineage (NCBI taxonomy): Eukaryota > Metazoa > Chordata > Actinopteri > Perciformes > Serranidae > Cephalopholis > Cephalopholis sonnerati. Next base: position 25,907,599 of record JAGQAX010000009.1, on the reverse strand, counting down.
CATGTTGCTAAAAAACACCCGGCTTTGAGTGCCACAAATTCTGCAACCAATGCTGTTGTTTGTTGGTCTCTAGCATTGCTCTCCTGGGTCAAAGTCCGGTGTTTGTTGGACACATCCCCCTTAAGCATGCTATCAGACTCTATACACTTTGTCTGCTGCTCTGAGCATGTAATTATGATGTGAATGAGTTTGCATTGGAGTTGGTGGAAAGCCCGGTGCATCTCAGAGACATGCTAAAAATGACAACTGCCCAAGCAACCTATTTTGACAGTCTGGAAGTGAGACCAGGCTGATCATATAGATCTTCTGTTCAAAGCATTGTGGCAGCTTTGGTTTATCTGTCTACGAGTCCTCACAAAGAGCTTTACAGCCTTACAGAGAGGCTAGCTTTGCTCTTAGATTTGTTTATCTATAATGCTGAAATTAAGCCCTTTTTTTATTCAAAACTTGTGTTGTCAACTTATATGCTATACCTAAATGGACATGGTAATTATTAAATCATTACCACACACAGCGCACATTGTTATCCTGTTTGAAGTGGTGCTCTGTCCATACCAAGCTCTGTCTTAGGGCCCAGACACACCACACTGACTTAAGAGAACTATCATTGATAAAGCCCCGCTGCTGCGTTTCCTGACTTCGCTGTGTTTTGGCCAAAAAATGTGCACATGAACATTCTGCAAAGACTACAGCCAGTGGTGAACCAGCACATATGTTCTGTGCCTGCGTGAGAGGAAATAACTTTCCACACCAGCAGGTGGTGGTAGTCTGTAATCCTCATTCAAAAAGGGAAACCACAAGACCATCTTGACACTAGTTCGCCAGTTAGCACATTAACAACACAATTCAATGCTGAAAGAGTAAAGCATATTTACTGTGTGCCAGTGAACAGTAACACAAGCCATCATGAAATGTTTCTGCTTAAGGGCTCAATGACTAAAGAAAAATAATCTTACTTTATGTAACAAGTTTGTTTTGGTCTCACGCCCTCTTGACTTTAGCTCTTTGTTTACATTCCTCAATTTTGTTTCTCCTTTTGTGCACAGAGCTAAACTGCCAATCAGAGTGATTTAATTCACTGGCGGGCTCTGCTGTCCTTGAGGCTGACTCAACATTTTGAATGGGCCAAAAAAAAGCCTACGAGGCTGATGGGGGGCAACGGCACAGGACACACCACACTGATGAGGGCGGTGGATGCTCACCAACAGCTCAACTTTGGGTTGACTGTCAGCTTGGTGTGTCAGGGCCTTTATAAAGTGTATAAACTGCTGATGTTGATAACAAGCACTTCTTTCACAGTCGGATTCACAATTCACTGTAAATATGTGGGTTAATAAGTAAGTGTGGGTCTATATTGCATGCAGACTTCATGCACACACTGTATGTGATACGCATTTTCAAATGTGTCTGAATGGATAAACATGTGCACACTGTGTTAATTCATTCATCAAGAGTGTGTGTGTTCGTTTGCATGTGTTGATCATAACCCCTGCAGAGTGCTGAGGCCCTTCATGGTGCCCTGGTTGGTAACACACTGCGGCAGATGTGTGAGGATGAGGTCACTCACGTGCTGCTTTAAAGACTTACACTGATGCTGAATCACGTCACATGGACAGAGAGCAGCAGAGGGAGGGAGGGGAGGGTAATAGTGAGAGAAACAGACAGCACACAGGAAAGGCGCGAGAATGAATTACTTGTTGGTTAAATCTGTCCCGCATTAATGAAAGATTCTCATCAAAGCGGAAGATTTCCTCTTGCAGGAAATGAACGATGTGCAATAAATTTGTCTTTTCAATACTGACATTAATCAGTGTGTTTGTTTTGAAACGAGCGACTGCTGAGAAGAGGCTGAATCCAGAGTCCTTAAAAAAAAAGTGGAAGACTGAGAAGAAAAACAGGCTGAGACTGGGAGTAAAATAGTGAGGCGGGAGAAAAATGAACAAGAGGAATCAGTGTAGTCGAGGAGGTTGTATTAAAAGAAGGAATGGCAGCGAGAAAGTGGGTGAGTGTGAAATTAGCTGGGACAGCAGGAAGAATGCTTTGAGGGCTTATTTTTCTAAGACTTTCTACCCAACTACTGGTCCGACTGCCAATATTGCATCTGTTTCTGAATACAGCAGTGACTATGGAAAATCCCCTGGCAGGGAGAATCTCCATCACACACACACACATGGATGCACACAAACATAGACAACCTGCAGCTCTACCTTCACCGTATCTACAGTTTGATCTCTTATATAGCTCACTCTGACTTTGACCTTTGCTCCCTCCACCCTGAGGCTTGCCCCTTCATGTCACTTGATTTTATCCAGATCTCATCTCATCTCTGCCACATCCTCTCTGGCCTCACATGCTTTTCTCCTTCCTTCCCCACAAGCGACCAACACATCATGCCACATTCAAGAATTTTAAATTGATCGACAATCAAAGGCTGGTTCTTGTTACAGAGCGGCAGTCTAGACTTTCCTGCTAATTTTGGGCAGCTTTCCTTGTTTTTTAGTCACAATTTCAAACAGGATTCAGACTCATAAAGGCCTGTGGCAGGTGAAACAAGACAAGAAAAGGAAATGAGTTAAAAAGCCCTCAAAAGTCTCCCTTTAGACTGAAAACTCCTTTAGATGTCTTCATGGGAAACTTATCTTTTCTATCATTTTTTCAAACTGTGACAGGAGGTAAAAAATATACCGTTGCGACACTTGAAGTAGTGTTTGACCTCAAGTCTCTTTTTTTCTTCTTTCTCTTTTCAAAATACCTTCTGTTGTGACCCAGTCATCTTTTCCATTCTGCTCTCTGCTCCTAGTTTTCCATGTGGAGATGTGTTTAGACAGACAATGAAATATAACAGACCAGAATGATGAATGGATTCTGATGGATTCTAGCGAAAATACAGACAACCGTCTCTCCTGTCCAGAATGATTTCATTATGTATGACATATGAAGTCAGCTGAGAGCAGTTTGCAGATTTAAATAGCTTGGTATGATTATTGGATCACTCTTTACGTCAATGAGTTGATACTTAACTGTTTCCTAAAAAGATATTCAGTCATACAGGACACTGGATCTCAAAGGCAACTGGACGCCTTCTTTGATCTTGAGGTTTCACCAATCACCACTCATCTGGTGGCGACTTTTTTAGCAACCTACAATGCCATTTAACATCACAATCCAGACAGCTTTACAAAGATTCACACCTTAAAGGGTTATGCTTAAAACAAATTAGTCTGTATGGTGTGTCTATGCTCATACTGTGTAATAAAGATGGACGACATGGCAGCTGCAGGTCCCAGGACATGCGCCAGGCTTTGAGGCCAATTTTCATAGTGGCCAAGATGTGTAATTACACCATCACATGACGCCCTGTGGTCCAAAAACACTTTTTTCCCCATGGACTTACTTGGTGACAGAGACATCTGTAAATCAGTGGATGATACATATTTTTTAACGTAACGACCTCCGCGAATTGGGATTTGATCTATTCGGTCCAGTAACATTTGGAAAGTCTAGAGGAGATAAATTAGCAGAGCGCTTAACTGGAAGTGTCCAGCTCCACCAGTGGAAGTCTAGTGTGCCTGCTCTATGGGCCACACAGTGCGGAAGCTGATCATCCAGGTAATTTTCTACATGGGCTTTATGCGCCACTGAGCAACTTTCAAGGGAATTAGGAGGACCCTGCCTCAAATGCTGTATCCAGTTCTCTTTATACATCCAAGGACAACTACCCAAAAGCGAAGCCAAAACATCTCAATCGCCCCCTGGTGGCTGGCTGCAGTATAGGTCATAAACTCTGACCCTTTCATGTTAGCAGATGGGACATGGGCCAATCTAAGGGATTAGAGTACACATCAGATACATTTTTCCTCAAGATGGTTTCTGTCATTTTATATCATGTATTATGTATATGATATGATGTATGTTAAATTGTTCGTTTTTCAGATAAGTTTGGTAATAACTAGTAATCTCATGCTATAAAAAGACGGTCTGACATGACTGACAGCTTTGTGCGCCAATTGGTCGGGTGGTAGGAACACAATACCCTGAAGATTACTACTGTGCTGACTCTGGTGCCAAATGACGTCCCCAGTGCAAGACGCCCGCAGCGGTATCTTGGATATTTTGGCTTCATTTTTGTACAGTAGAAGGCAGTGCCACCCTTCCATCGTAAAGAGTGGCAAGACTTGATGAATTATAAAAGATTTGTCACATCAAGCAATCTGAATGGTCAGCCATGATTTAATAACAACATACAGTGATAATGACGTCTAATTCCTTCACACAATTCTGTATCACTCCACCTTTGCTGCTACACAATGGAAACATTTAAGGTCAACCTCAACCTTCGTGGCAGCCTAACTGTGGAGGAGTTGATTGAGTAGTGCGTATCTCTGGGGAAAACCTCCCTTGGCTCCACACTCGGCCAAACAACTCCTCTTATTGGTGATATAATCACAACATACCACAGCCTGTTGTGAGCTGATGCTTAATCGTACAAATGGGAATAATGACACACACTGCTGCACAGTTTCTTCTTGAAGACTTTCATGGTGTGGCAATGAATGCAATCAGTTGTACGCACTAGAGTGCAGCTCAGGCCACATATATCTGTTCGAACCCGCCCCAAGCCAGGGAGAGTGGTAACCGCGCCCGACACGCATTGTTATTTATGTCTGAACCTGACCCAAGCCCAACGCAGTTAATGTAGGCTACTGAAGCACTGAGTTTGTCCCTGTCGTGCTGCCATACTTACAGCTTGCCTGTATACTGTGATTACACACGTGGCACCAACTGTCGAAAGGCATTGGTTTGTATACGCTTGTACAGGTAGGTTGTTTTCCCACAGACACACACATTACACATCATCTCTATTAACTCTTCTTGAACTATAAGCGCTGCTAACTGAACCACTTTGCATTATTCAGTGCCGTCAATTCTGTCAAGTCCTGTCAGGCTCAGATGTGGTATTTTTACTGTAGTACACACAAAAAGTTGTGCGAAGACTGAAAGAACAGAGAAGTTCAAAGGTCTCAGCTCTGCACACCTGGCCAATCTATGTGTGAAGTGGACGTTAGTGTCAGCTTCAGAAAGTTAAAAATTCATTTCCAATGTTAGAAAAGTTGTTCAGCCCTTAAAAGATGAAATATTGACTGATACAATAAACAATCACACATGCACACATGCACCGTGAGGACAAAGGCCTGTGTGATTCATCTTCAGCTAACAGACTTGAGTATTTACAGTAAGCCTCAACTCATTTCATAGTCTTATTTCTCCTGCATGCACATCTGTCAGAGGGCCTGTTTTCCAGCTAGTGTGTTATAAGGAGATTCTCCTTCATTCCACCTCCCCAAGGGAAAAAAAACACGTCTACTGCTGCTGCTGCTGCTGCTGCTACTAACACAGCCAGCTTTCCACGGTGTATTGGTAAAGGTTAAGAAGGAAAAATTGCAGACACAGCTCAATGCGTTGGCATTTGAGGAACTGCTAATAGAATTTATGTCTTGTTCAGACTCATATGCGCTCATGAACATGCAACTTTGATTAGGATAGCATTGGTCGGGTCCAAAGCTGAAACGTAACATTGTTTGATCTCAACAGTCACTGTAAGAAATAAACATATTTTTGGTTAAACTTTTTTCTGCATTCTTATTTTTGTTGTGTTATTAAAAGGTGCTGTGCATGACATTCATTACATTAATATAACAGCGAATAACTATTTGCTATGTAAAGATATAGCGGAGTAATGGTGTCCTGAGCAGGGTCTTGCTACCTCTCTGTGTGTTGAAAACCAAGCTTCTCCCTCAGCCGTTACTGCTAATAACGTCGTCCAGACCCACAGTGTCATCACCGAAGCGTACACACCCACTTTCCAATGCCTCCCACGTTAACACTGTTAGCTCTGTCAGCACTGTTGCTGTTGTTACACATTCCATTTGTTGCATGCACGACATACCCTACAAACAGCACCCACCCCTTGTACAAGACAAACTAGGGATGCACAATAACATTAGTAAATCGTTATCGGCCAATATCAGCTTTAAAATGAACTATCAGATCCTGCAAACATGCTTTTCTTATTTTGCACAATGAGTGAATATTACATACATTTATAAGTATTGTATTTCATGTCTCCATCTGCTGGTGGGCCATCACAATAAGAGTATGCATGCATAATAGGATGATAATTCCAACACAGAGGAGACGTGATGATCACTAAAATTAGGTAGGGAAAAAGTGGATATATCTATATTGGTATCGGTTATCGGTCAAATGAGTTGTTATATATCAGACTTTGGCAAAAAATCCAATATCATGCCTCTCTAAGACGAACATGTCACTGCGACGGTTGTCTGAACCTTGCTACAACGTGGCAATATGGGGCCAAATGTAGAAATAATCAACTTTATAATTCATTATACATGAACACGTGATTCACTCAATAAGCCAACCTTGATGAACTTGACATTCCCTCTTACCTGACTAATTAGAAGTACACTCAAACAAGTAGCAGTGTAGAATGCAAATTAGCATGTTAGGGGTAACACCCCTCCACAAACAAACTGCTTGCGGTGCATTCACTGTCAATAGTAAATGGCATAACTCAAAGGGAAACAGGCATTTAAACACATTTTGTAGGGTTTAGTGAACAAATAACCCAGGGGTTACATATGGATATGATTGTTGGTATCAATATCAGTGGTTGCAGCTCAGCTTTTATCTGAATACAGAATATGTGAAGAACTTATACTTGGCATACAGACTCTGACCTCATCACCCCCTGTTGGAGTAGACTAAGCATAGCAAAAGCAAAGCAAGTAACTGGGCAAAGCACTGACATCTTAACTATCACCTTATTGCACAGACTGTTGGATATATATTGCAGGCAGAGCAGGATGTTGTGTGAGTGTATCAGTGCAATTCCAGTTCGTTGCCAGGACTTGTGTGCAGGCTTCGGTCCATTTAAATAAAGTTTACAGACTTTTATAGCTTTGTGTGAATTAGTCATGTCACACGTTGCAAGTACAGGCCCTTCACACATGTAGGGGGGTGCTGTGTGATATATTTCACCTCTCCCACGCATTAATGCTCACGTTCAATCAAGTCGTTCTTTTGATCCAAGATTCTGTCTTGTCTGCACATTGTCAAATCTGTTGCTCCATCACCTTGTAAAGACAGTATTAGATAAAGTCTTAGGTTCTTTGATCTTGCAGCTTCTCTCATTCATGTTTCAGTCTTTGTTGAACTGGTACCAAAAATTCCATCAAAATCAGATAATTTCTTAGAGGTCGACATGTGTATCTAAGTGATATCTTTACTGTTGGAGCCAAAACTATGTCAGGTTTGCTCTATATATAGTCGCGCAGAAACAGATGTACTGTAAACACTCGTTGCACAGAGCCAATGAGAGGGTACATGAAAAATGAACTCAAGTCTGTCTTAATATATGTTTTATTTTTTAGCTAACCAGGCCTGATACACACACGTCTCTCTTTCTGCAGTGTCCCACAACTGCTAGGGTGACACATACCTCCCACTTACCCATACTGTTTTAGATTAAAGGAGCTGTATGTGACATTTAGAGCATATCTATGATTCAGAGTCGGAGCCAGGATTGCCTGCCAGTGTTGGTCGTGTTGCTAATAAAAAAGTAATTTTTTATTCCTTACTCCTTTCAGAAGTAATACTGTTACCTTATTACCTTTCAGTTACACCCCACAAAATTGGTAATTGTTTCCTTTCTCCTGAAAATTCAGACTTGGCGTGTACACCTGTGTAAATGTCAAGGTTACCTCTGGTAGGCGCCGCCAAGGCTAGATAGCTTGCAAATGAGTTTTTACCCAGGGGTCTCCTGTTGCCTGTGTCCGTTACTTTCCCAAGGATCTGTCTGAAGGACGGAAAGTCAATCGTGTCGACAAGCAACATTTCATCCACCACACATCCAGCCGCAAGCTTCATTAGTTCTTTGTCCCCTGTAGCCTGCAGCTGTCCACCATTAAAATCCAATTTTGGTTGCTTAACCATTGTAGGGATACAGACATCCTCCGCGGTTACGGAGGACTCCTCTTTGGTGGGAAGCATTTCCACAAGCTTCAAGTTGTTTTGATGTATGTTGTAGCAGGTGTTTGAGGGGATTTTAGGTCATGTTTTTCACAGTGGAAAGAGTCTTGTTTCTCCTGACAAAATCAAAGTATGAGGAATATTTACAGCTGCTGAATACATGATAACCATCTCCATGTGACGTGCATTGGCCGTGCAACAGTTATGAAAATTAATCAAGGGATTGTGGGATTTCAAATCACAACAAAAGTAAGGCTATAAAGAGTTATATGTTTGGGGGGATAACGTTAACTGTAATATTATTACTGAAATTTTATCTATTATTCGTTACACTACTCATTATTGGGAAAAGTAATATTACTGTAATGCATTATTACTGCCCAACACTGTTGCCTGCAAACAGCTCTAAATATGGAGGTGCTAACAACAGTGCTGACAGAGCTAACTGTGTTAAGTGGGGGAGAACTGGAAGGTGGGCTTCTGCAAAGACGCTGCCTCAATATCAGCGGTAACCGCCCTATGAGCACAGTGCAGAGCGGCAGCTATAAGCTAGCTGGTGGGAGACACACACAAGGACATACTAAAGTGTACGCACTGCTGGACCAACCAGCACAACAAAGAGAAGCTCGGTTTACAGCACACACGAAGAGAGTGTGACTTCATTCTCTGCTCAGGACGCCATTACTCCACATTAGCTTTACATTCAAACAGTAGTTTGCTGCTATGTTAATGTTCTAAATGCCGTATACAGCTCATTTAATGTGTGTTTATACTCTACGAAATCAGCAGTAAATTCTTCAGGCACATGGTAAATAATGGCAATTTTGGCTATTTCCTGGATTTCCTAATAGAGAAACCAAAGAAGCTGCCTCTCTTGCTACTGTCTCACCTTCTGCCATGTTTGAGGCTACCTGGAAATGTAGGATAAAGGAGGTTTTTATGTCTTTATGGAAGTTTTTGTCATAAGAGGCCACCTGGAGAGACTGATATGATTTTAAATATGGACGTCCACTCCATCCCAGACAGGAAGTCCAGTCTACTGCACTTGAATGCACCGTATTGCATTATAATACTCTCTAGTCTTTGGGTATCCTCCAGATACTCTTCATGTCTTTTCAGTCTCTTCCCCCTCTGACATCCTGAGCGCCCGGCCAAAGAGGATCTGCTGAGTGCTGACGCTCAGCAAAGGATGAGAGAGGGCGGCCAAATTCTGACAGAAAAACTTATCCGCTCTCTTGATTGAATCCAATGGGATTATTGAATCAAAATCCAACAGGCTTAATTGCCAAGATGAATAACACAGAAATGGAGACGGCAGCTTCAGAAATTATGGTTATGGAAAAAGAAAATATGGGCAAAAACAATAACTTTTAAACAACTTTAAATCAAGGTGTCGGTGTTATAAAGCTTTTCACTTCCATGCTTCAAAGCTAGTGCTCCAGTTTCACTGATTTGAGCCTGTAAAATGATCCCTGAACCACGCAGAGGTGGGGCTTTATGAGTATAAATATGTGCAATTATTGTTCAGTTCATAGATACAAGGATCTTAGGTCTACAGTTTTTTTGTCCTTGTATGAGCTACGCTTGGCAGCAAGGAGAGTATTTCACTTTTTACAGAAAAGTCAGCGATCTCCGTGTGGATTTGTCAAGCTTGGATCAATCCCACATAAACCTAAATGACCTCAGGCCTGCAGTGATTTATCACACTCTGCTGCCTGAACGATGTCCACAAGCCTTTAGACTCACTGGTGCAAGTGACTGTTACATAACTGGGAAGAATTAACCAGACACAGTCACGCCCTCTTGCTAAAACAATCTCTTCCTCTCTTTTCTTGAAAGCAAAGGCTTTCTCTGAGGGAGATTTTCAGGTGTAGAAATGTTAATGCTGAGATGAAACACCAACAGAGGCAGAGGAGTCCAAGTCACAGGGAGCTGATGAAATATACTGTATACACCTATACTTTATTCAAGCTCTTGAGGATGCTTTTCTGTCTGCCCGGTCTTTTCAGCAGCCATGATGAATCAATCACTCTGTCAGGCTGAGGTATCAAAAGCTTCCCACAAAAGCCTGCTGCCACAGACCCACTGAAATGTCTGGTTCCTGGCTCTCAGCGCTCAGTGGAGAGCTCCCTCTCCAAAGCACTCAGACTCGGGCTCTGACCCAAACGGGTGCCCCGAATTTAGCTCCGTCACCCTCTCTGCCAGGAACAACGGACGGCAAATGCTGGAAAGTTTTACCTCCTTAATGTTGACACTTCACTTTTTCTAATGGCTTTCCAGTCCAAATGGGACAATGACAGCTTGTGTAGAGCAAACAGCACTGGCAATTCCCATGAGGGAACAATGTGGGACAGCTTTGCAAGGCGGAGGATAGTCTGGAGCCTAGAAATGTGATGACAAAGCTGCAAGGGTTGAGGAGACAGAGATTAAAGACCTCCATTCAAGAAAGAGTCATATGACAAGTATGCAGAGCTTGGATATCAGATTTGCTTGGAGGCCAATGACAAGTATTAATCTTTCTCTGCAGGTGTGAATGCTGTACAGCACGTGGTTGCCAACCTTTTTTTGTATGCTGTACCATACAGCCCTGTCAGATGAACTCAGTGCCCTCATGGCCCTCATGATGAGGGCTCAATTAAATGGATTCTAAACTGGATGGTACTTCATATCATTTATCCACAACTTTTAGTGACTGTTTCAACTGAATATCCATTACTTTTAGCTAACTGGTTAAACTGTATCATCATGCTTTCTGTTACTTCTTGCTAAATAGTTCAACTGTTGAGCCATCAGATTTAGCTAAATAGTTTACCCATTAGTTTTAGCTAACTACTTTAACTGTATATCCATTAGTTTTAGCTAACTAGTTCAATTAGTTTTAGCTAACTAGTTCAACTAACATTACATATCCATTAGTTTTAGCGATCTAGTATAACTGTATATCCATTAGTTTTGGATAACTAGTTTCAACTGTAAACCAATGGTATCCATTACTTTTTGCTAACTACCTCTAATTGCTAATTGTTCTAAATGTATATGAATCAAATTGAGCTAATTAGTTTACTATATATTCATTAGTTTTTGCTAATTAATTCAACTATCTGTAACTATCTGTTACTTTTTGCTAACTGCTTTGCTAACTGTAAACATTAATCCATTAGTTTTACTAACTAGTTTAACTGTATATCCATTAGCTTTAGGTAACTCACTTAACTGTAGCTAGTCTATTACTTTCTGACAACTAGTTCAACTGTATATACAAGAGCTAAAAAGTTGAATTGTATATTTGTTACTTTTTGTTAACTTGTTAAGTTACAGCTGACTACTTCAACTGTATATCTTACTAACTTATAACTGTTTGTCCATTATATTTAACTAACTATCATTACTTTTAGCACACTTTTTCAACCATTTATTACATTTAGGCTACCTACTTATTTAAACTGTTTATGCTTTGCTTAATCTATCTATCTTATTTATCCATTACTTTTTATTTAACTCTTTATATGTCTCACATGCTAATATGTTGTCATTGGTGCTAACTAGTTTTCAAACACAATTGCAACAAGCAGTGTTCAGGTGTTACAGATGATTCAATATATGTTTCCTCTCTCTCTCTCTCTCTTTTTTTTTTTTTTTATAAAATTGTAATTTCAGTTTTTTAAAAATTATTTGAGCTATTGTACAATCATTTTCTGCCTGGAAGCTGCAGAGGTACTGCACCTTTGTGCATTCACATAGTCATGACTAACCTGTTTATGATCAGGTTTATGTGTTTGAGCATGTAAACACCATATTCTGTTTATCAGAAATGTGAACAGTTGGAGCTGGAGTCTGAAAGAAATCAGGATGTCTTCAGGCAATATGAATAACCTGATTTCTCCGTGCTCATGTAAACATCATATCCTGTGATCATAAGCAGGATAAGCTTCATAAATGGGTTATTCATGTCCATGTTATCACACTCAATCAGTAGCTTTACATTGTCTCTGTGTTAAAAACCCAACAGAGGGCTACAGAGGCATAGAAAATGCTAACAAGCATGAATAATACGATTTTATATTTCAAGTTCCAACATTTATCTTTGAAATATGGGACAACATTAACAGTGTTATGCAAGAAGAAAAATAAATGCCTCTGTGTGTGGCGATGCAGGCCATAATTTGAATGAGTAAAGAATACAGTATGTGATGGGCACGCACTTCCACCACTCATGCCCTGACAATGAAAGAAAGGATGTGAAACAAAGCCACATGCGAGTCTCATTGCATGCTTGTGTGCGCCCACTGAGGAAACCGCACCAACAGTTGAGCTTGTGTTTCCCAAAGTATGTGTGTGTGCCTGTGTGTGTTTGAAGACAGCTAAACAAAACAGTCCTCTTGCCTGAAATCGAAAGTTCTCTCTAACACTGATCAACATGTGTTTCTTTTGGATGGACATTTCTGATGGAGGCTAATAATAAGATAAACCACAAAGCTGAATGTGTTTCACTTTCAGATTTTTGCATGAAAATTGGATTTTAGGAACAAATACTACAGAGAAAATCAGGGAGAGGGGAGTAAGAAGAAAAGACAGACTTCAGAGAGGAGTTTTACTCAGTCCCACTATTTTCCTTTCTTCCCTTCCAGAGGTTAAAGAAACTTTATCCTGAGTGAGTTCCATCTTTTTTACGAGTTGTGGAAGAAGGAAATAATTTTTGGCACACCCCAACTTTTACAGAGCAAAAGTAGGCCACATTTAGACAAACCACCATCTTATAAATGGGGGAGACTTCTGTTTTTAAAGGCTGGCAGCGTCTCAGAAATGAAACTACTCAAGTTTGTCTAGTCGTATTTACAGCTCTGATAAATTCAGAGAAATTCTTAGTCGTCCTTTCCAAAGCAGTCAGAAGTCAGTTGTCATTAGCCAGTTGTGTTCCCACAGGCTTTCAGCTGCAGCTGCTTTCTGCCACATCAGTAGTTTTTTGATACACAAGTCCCAAATGGCCTGTAGGTCAGATTTAGCAATTAATATCCATGTAACAATGGAGTCAAAATACGCCAATATGTAATAATTCACAGACGCATCTGCAAAGTGTAAATCAACACTGCTTAAATGACATGCTTTTGATTCATTCAGTAATCCCATCCTGACCAAAATCATACATAACTTAATAAAGGGTGCTGATTCCAGTCACTCAGTTGGAGTCTGGTCGCCATGTGCTCGAGCTCACAGTGTCCACCGAAAACCAATTCACCTCTACATCATGACACCACCTCCAGGAAAAGGGAGAGATCTCTGGAATGTGAAATTCCCACTGGCAAACTGGTCAGTCTTAATCACTGACAGGAAGAGTGGAATCACTTGGATGACGGGAGATGAAACAGCTGGAAACTATTTGTACAGTCAAAGTAAAGTCCTTGATATCATTTTAAAGGAAACCTGCTTTTTAAACATAAAACTCCTGCGGCAGACACACTGTGCTGCTAAAGCCTTTGAAAAGATCCACTGTGGGTTGTATGGATTAAGAAGTGATGATCTTTTGAAAGCTTGTCTGAGCCAATGCCATGAATATATAAGTCCTGTATAGTCATCATTTAAATGCACTTGATAATAAAGGGGTTTCTTTGCAAAGAAAAATGTGTGCATACAAGCCAATGAGCTGTACAGAGCATCTACAGCAGAAAACCTTGGCAAACACTGCCCTCTTTTGGTCACACTGTGAAGAAGCAGCACAAATCACACAATATACAGTCTATGGGTATTAGACACTTAAATATAATGCTTTCTAAGACCTCCTCATGATCATTATTAATAGGGAAGAGCGAGTACACCATTATCTGTATCTGTATTTGTATCTGTACTCGGAAAGAGCAGAGTTTAAACTGGAAACAGGTGGGACTTATTTTAATCCTGAAATTAATATGGGCTGATCAGAAGTTGCTCTATTTATTGTTTATTTAATTGAGCATCAGATCATCTTTGATCACAAGAGTAAGAGACTGAACACATCTACCTACATGAGCATTTATCTTCATCACAAGTACGAACATTGACAAAATGTACACTTGTTTCATCCGAGTATTCGGCTCAACCTTAGTTATTAACTAAATTTAGGGCTGATTGTTGGACATATCATCATCTGCACTACGGGGAAGTATAAAGGCAAGTATACTGTATATGTGGTCCCATGCGGAGGTAGGTTTATAGGAATATGGTTATCAGAGTGAGTTACTTTTTGTCAACAGGTGAGTGCAAGTATAAAGAGACAGTATCAGGTTCAGTGGTAGGTTTTAAGTTTTGTAACACCAGAAATGTAGATTTTCAAGACAAAAAGAAATAAAAACATAGACGGATGAAACAAAATAAAATTAAGTGTGGCAATTAAGACCTCACATCTTCTAATTTAGGACTATATATTAACCTTAAAGACCTAATATTTATAAAATTGAATCTAAGATATTTTAAGGACTTGCAGACACCCTTGAACTTAATGGCTGGAAACTTTTTATTTTCTCCAAGTCTGATATTTCAGCTCAGAAAAGTTCAGGAGGTTTAACTGTTACCCAGACTGCTTTCTTCTAGACTCCGCCCATCACTGTCCCAGTCCAGCACTGAGGTCTTGGTCCAGACATTCGTCACATCACGTATTGACCATTGTAACGCAGCGCTCTCTGGCCTTCCCACCAAACTCTTTGACAGGCTTTAAATCATTCAAAACTCTGCTGCCCCACATCAACTGACCACATCACTCCCATCTTATCCAACTACTCTGGCTCCCTGTTCAGTGCTGGATCGATTGCAAAAACCCTCTGCTCACTTCCAAAGCCCTCCACAACCGAGCCCCCACTTAACTCTCTGACCTCCTACAGGAGTACACCCCCTCTCGCTCCCTGCGCTCTTCCTTGGCTGGCCTCCTGACCATTCCTACCTCACGCCTCAGCACCATGAGTGCCAAGGCTTTCAGCTGCACTGCCCCCAGGCTCTGGATCTCCCTACCTCCACACATTCGACAGTCTTACAGTACTGGACGTACAGTTTATGCCTCAGATAGTGTTAAACACCATCCAAACACAAGTACGTGCACACCCCGTTCGCTGAAGTTGACATTATCAGCAGGGCTGTGGTTTCTCAGCAAGCTCTGTTTTTCCACAAAAACTCAAACCTTTTGATTGGAATAAAGCCAACTTGGCCATGCTGCATAAGAAAGAAATCTTTCACAAATAGTGGGAAAACAAATGTTGATAGCCATCACGTTGCGCCATATATGAAGATGAAAGCTGAGAATTTCAGCTAGTGAGAGGTCTTTGAAGTGGACTGGTAATTTAAATTCTAGATATCGTACATGCCTCACAAAATGTGGTAAAAATGCTTTCACTTACATCCAAAGACTGTGTTGTTTTTATTATTTTATTAGAAATTTCATGACCCGTGTTTAACACCCATTAACACTGATCTTTATTGTTATACTGCTGGCTCCGTGCTGTACACTGCTGTGACTACAATAACCATGTTTTTCTTTTCCCCGACGCCTTTATAGCTCCTAACAACAGATTTAAAGAGCATTTTAAGGGGATTATCTGTCACAACACACAGAAATAGAAGAATAAAGCACCAAGCATGCAGCTTGTATTATTGAAATCTTATAATTTTATTATAATACATCAAAACATGGACAGCAAACTCTTTGATTTTAGTGCGACTTATCCTGTCAAAGGCAAAGCTCACTGAATACGCACTCTGCTCATGAGACACCTACTTTAAGTTAATGCCAGTCAATATCTGGGTGTGATTAACAACAGCCAGCCTTGATGTGAAAGGTGGCCGATTTGTGCGCTTGAAAAAAGTATGAAGGTCGGGATTAGACCTGAGATAAAAAGCGCTTGCAAATAATATTTCGCTTCAGCTTGCATGAGATCAGGGCGACACATTTGTCATAAAGACAATGTCATCTGCACCAAAATAGTACAGTGAACTTGATCAACTTTGATGCAGGGGATCATCTGACTCACCACTCTACATGCGTCATGATACTGAATATTATTTGCAACTACTGTTTGATCCAGGTCAGGGTGAGAGGAGTTACTGGGTACATTTGGGATCAGTTTCTACTTTTTGGCAGTCTGGAGACGCTCGCTCACATTCTCCCAGTTGATGACATTCCAGATAGCCTTAACATAGTCCGGCCGCACGTTTTTGTACTGAAGGTAGTAGGCATGCTCCCATACATCGATACCCAGCAGGGGGATGAGACCTGAGGGTCAGAGACAGGAAAGAATTACACTAACAGCTTGGTTTAAAGTCCACTCTGCAGACACATTTTGAAGTATGTAAAAAGACTTATTATAGCGGCTGAGCCTGAACTTGAAGCCACTGAGGGGCTGCACAGACAGGCTACTTATTAACTGATGCCTGACCTAACAGACCGCTGATCATCAGGTGAAAACAAACTTCTTCTTTGATGCATAATTCATTTATCAGAGCTGTAGTCTTTAATAAAAAACAGCATACACCAGACTTGATGTGGCCCGGCGTTGCGGTCAAAAAACTATGCCCGTCTTACAACACCTGTCCCACAATGAATGGTTCCTACCTATTGACAGACATCCATGACCATACAGTGACCCCTACAGGACAAATAAGCATCCTGCATATACATTTTACAATGAGAATGGCTCCTATACTACTACTAATATTTCGTTTAACACAGTTTTCCCACAAAATATAAAAAAAAAAACTCTGAAAAGGGGATAAAGACAGATCTAGTCTTTTTCTGACATTGAGAAAAGTGTGTGGTAGGTTTAGTTTTCTGCTTTCTCCAGTGCTGCTCACGCTTGGTTGACCAGTGAAAGAGCAGTGCGCATCAAAATTGCTAGCATTAGCGATAGAAAAAACAACAGAGAGATTCAGCCGTACATGCCTGAGCCTCAGTCAGACCCAGACTCTGATGAGGACAAGAGACATCTCATAAAAGTAAGTGTAGTTAGTTAGCATCTTTTTTATGTGGTTTGTTAGCTTGTAGGCTAACTGTCAGTGGCTGAGAACAGGTTTGCTGACATTGCATTAGTGTTTTGTGAAACTTATAGTAATATCTGCTGCGATGGAGTTTTTGGTAGATAGTGGAAGGAAGTTTCAGGGTCTGGTTTACATCCAGAAACAGCACACCACCATGTTTGCTGTCAAAGCATTCACTTTGGTAATGCTAACCCTGCTCTCTGTAATGATAAGTCCACTCTGTGCTGGCGGCTTCAGGTTCCTTTGCCAGTGTTGTGTCTCATGCGGGATTTATACTTTTGCGTCAAATAGACACCGTACCTACGGTGTAGGCTCTGGGTCGACGTGTACCTCCCCAGAAAGGTGACCTCCTGTCTATGTTTGTAAGCTGAAACCATTTCCCTCAGTGGAAATGAAGCTTTTATTTACTTTAATTTCACAGATAAGAGACAATAAATTGTGAAGACAATAAAGCCTCCACAAAATAGCATTTTAAGTCTTCTGTGTGACTTATCCTTCAGGGATTCATACTTCAGGATTTATCCTGGCTTCAAATGAGCAGAGGAAATCTCCGATCGTCGCTAGGCTAATTTATACAATGTAAAATGCCATAGGCTAGTGCTAATAACATTAGCATGTTACATTTGTTTGGAAAACGTGTTTAGTGAGTCTGTTCCCCTGCTGATACAGGTTGGCTTTCGTATAAGTGATGTACCTAATCTAACTTGCCTGGGGTATGTTTGAATCTCAGATTTTAGAAAAATGTAGACATTGCCCCCTTTAACAGAGGAATGTGAAAACATCCCTCTGGTGAAAAACTTTGCACAGGTACAAGTCAATACAGTCAACATCAGACATTTTAGGGGGCATGAGAAAAAAAAAATACATTTTTGAGTGGAGGGTGGCTTTAAATGTAAATAACATACTGTAGAAAGAAAGTCTTATTTCTGCTTCAAAGCTGTTTTCAACTGACCTGTAGTTCCCTGCAGGGGATCCTGGTTAGCACAAGCAGCAATACGAAGTCTTCCACTCTCCTTGTCGAAGCCCAGCCAGCCCCAGCCTGAGCCCTGCACTGCCACTGTAGCTGCAGACATCTTCTCCTTCATCTTCTGAAAGGAGCCAAAGTCCCGCTTAATGGCCTCCATCAGCTCCCCTACAAGAAATGACACAGACTGGTGATAACTCAGAGTAATACTGGAAATTAAAAGCTAAAAACAAATTCAGAAGGAGTCATTTTTTTGTATTTACATATTTATATTTACATTATCTGAAAGAGAGCTGCCCTGTTAGCCACATACTGACTAATAATTATGCAATAATTAATACAGCAGGAAAATATATTTTTAAGCAAGCCACATAACTCTGTCTATATTAAGCGATGTCTCCATATAAGCAGTTTGGGCAGCATTTTTGACCACTAGAGGGCAGAAAGACAAAAGAAAACAATGCATAATGCTGATCTACCACTAGCTGATGTAACAGACACTGGAGTCATGTTTCTGCCCACCTAATGAACACACAACCAATGTTAATTTAATATAAAAACCTTGTACTTTAGTTTACAGGATGCTTCACAAGCCACTCACTGACTTCATTCTCTGCTGTTTGGTGTTAAGGATGTGGTATATTTTCAGCTTGTCTGAGCTTGTTAACAGGGAGTGGCTGGTTATGTTTTATACTGATGGCTGGAGAGTGTGGTAAGACTCAAAAATAGAGTCATTGTGAGGGCTAATAACCCAAAAACAATGAGCTGCAGAGTTGGCTGTTCACTCACATCCATTGCTACTGGCAACCCTCTCACAGCACAGAGTCATGTGTTGCTTAACGCATGTTTAAGTTATATACAAAACTAAGCAGTGTAGGAAAAAAGTATGAGAGTACTGGGTGAGTTTGTGCCTTACCCTGTGGCTCGCCTCCTCCATTTGGAGAGAGGTTTGTCCAAAAGATAGTGTGGTTAATGTGGCCTCCTCCATTAAACTTCAGAGCAGGCTGGAGGGCAACCTGTGCTGTCACATCCCCTAAAATACAAGTCACATACATGCAGGTGAATATGAAGAGAAGTTTAGAACATAAAGATAGATGTCAGGAAATGTGCAAATGTTTCCTGATATAAATGTTTACATAAAAACTGCACCCTGATAGACAACATTTATGTTACATCTTGATCTGATAAGCTTGTGCGAGACTGTACCCTTTGCTAGTGCCTCCTTATATTTCTCCTCTGCAACATTGAGGTTGTTGACATATGTAGCATGGTGCTTGCTGTGGTGCAGCTGCATTATCTCTGCGTTGATGTGGGGCTCCAGGGCACCATAGTCGTAGGTCAGGTCAGGGAGCGTGTGCTTCTGCCTTGATGCAGCTACCTGGTTTATAGTTTGGCTGAGGCTGGCTGCACACCTGGAACAAAGCAGAGGTGAAACTTACCAACCATACCACTGTGGCTAAAAGTCAGCTTTTAGTCAGGCCTAGAGTAGCCAACATGAAAGGTGCATTTGGCATATGGCTGAGCATAAAAGAGTCTCTAAATGCATGGAGAGACAAAATAACTTAGCTAACAGTGGTGTCTTTGTGACTAAATTGCACAATATTAGCCCAAGATAGCCTGGCACAGGTCAACAGTTTGATAAGCCTTGAGCAACTGGGTTGAAGTGACCCTTTCAGTTACAGTAAGTTGGTCAGGTGTTTAGATATTAGCTGAATGAGCTGGTGGCTTCGAGTCAGCTAGGTATAAACAAGTGTATGAAAATATAACATTAAGTTATCAATTCACACTGAAGGCCATAAGTGCAGGACTTTGCCATAGTTTAACATAATGTTTAATATGGTGCGCCACAAGCTAACCCTGTGCTGCTACACTAAGTTAGCTAACGTTAGCTGTTAGCTCTACATAAACAACTGCCTCAAGTTCAACGCTGCTAGCAGGAGTCAGCTGTCCTCATTTCCTGTGCTCTTTGAACAGGGTAATGACACTAAACGCTAACTTGTTATCCGTTTTACCTGCGTATTTGGCCAGCTCTGCACAGCATGTTCATGTTAGTGCTAGCGGGGTAAAGAACAGAATAGACACACAGTCGTAACTGCCCTTGAAATGAGCACTTTCAACTTGACAGTGCAGCCGACCGTACCATTATCGTCCTGCGGGGGTGTTGACGGGAGTGTACAGGAATTAGATAAACCATAACTGCAACAACTGAAGTCACAATGTCTATCATAAATATTTATATGTAATACATACAGACATGTGTGACGAAAACATGATATGTCGAAATATATTTAACTATAATAGATTATTTATTTCATGTCTCCCTATTCTAAAACATTTTTCAACTCACCCTACAAGTGCATGTGAGTGCAGCTGAACTGCCGTTGCATATTTTTTGTCATAGAAATAACCTGTCTATGAATTATCTTCTTTTTATTTAGAAAAATACGATATCACAGTAATTAAATTATACATTAAAATATAAAAATACACGTAATAATTGTAAATAATATGTAGCAGTGTGCTGCACAATTTCGCAAAATCTTGAAACTAACAGAAAAGTAAAGAATCACGTGAACGTCTCTTTACCACAACGGTGGCAATGCCAAAGATCGTCTATATATGGCAAATGATTTACTCAAAAACAAAAAATTAAAATAAAATAAATTAAAATAAAATAAAATAAAATAAAATAAAATAAAATAAAATAAAATAAAATAAAATAGAAATCAAGGACACCTCAGTATTTGTGATGGGTGGGGTAAAGACTGAATAACTAACTTGGCATACAAATTTATTCTGGACTTATTCTAGTCATTTTATGTCTGTTAATAGACCAACGAATAAAATTATTCAGGATGTCCAGACTTCCCCATATCTCATTCAAGAAATTTCTCATGGAAAAAAATAAGTAAATGTTCCCATCATTAAAAATCTGTGAATATCAGCGAATGAGAGGGTCACAACTGACCGTGACATTCAGTCAGGGTCCCAGCCAAGCACATAAACCTTTGCCTCAATAAACTACACAAAGACTGCAACTAAAGCTAGCTCCACATTAAATGTGGTTTACAAAATCTCATTAAAAATAGTGATAAATATCAACCACATTTTTTCCTGAGCTCAAGCATGGCTTGTTGCATCCAGCCAAAGGTCCAAATTTAAAAAAAGATATTAAATTCATTATGAAAGGAGACAAGGAATCTCATTTGATTCATTATTAAACATAGGACTAGGCAATATGGATAAAAATATCAATATATTATTTTTTACCAAATACGAAAAATATCAATATTGCAATGATATTGTAGGGTTGACAACTGATTGGGCTACTTTTACAAACTACTTCCACAATGAGATTTTTGATCAATAATCATCAAAAATGTGGATTAAATGACAAAGTGGGTGAAGTCAAACAATAGAAGATAGAGATAGAAGTAGAACAGTCTGGTAAGTTCATAAATTACATCACTTTACTGTAATGCAGCCTTTAAAACCAGGAAAAGACAACACTTACAATATCCAAAATTTAAGACGATATCTAGTCTCATATCACAATAACAATATAACAAAAATATACAGTCGTTAGTAATTAATCAAGTATTATTTCGGCTTTAAACTACACAGCTTTTAATATACTTATGCATGAAAAGCACCAAACTGTGTCACAAACACATTGTTTCATTACATAAGATAAGATAAGATAAGATAAGATAAGATAAGATAAGATAAGATATACTTTATTGATCCCCCAGATGGGAAATACAAATGTCACAGCAGCACAAGACAAAAAAGACATTAAATAGAATAAAGAGAAAAGAGAAATAAATAAATAAATAAAATAAAAATAACTTTAAACAAAAAATAAAAACAAAAATTAAAATTAAAATAAAAAAAAAAATAAATAAATAAAACAACCAAAAACACCTCAGTGTTGTCACATTTTATGTCTGCTAATAGGCCAACAAACAAAATTATTCAGGATGTCCAGACTTCCCCATATCTCATTTAAGAAATTTCTCAACAAAATAGGTAAATGTTTCCATCATTTAAAAAATAAATAAACATGAAGAAAAGAAAAGAAATATTAAAAAAGATAAAATAAAATGAAATTGCTACATAAGATGAATAAAGTGACTTTGTTCATTACAAACATTAACTTAAATAAAAAGAAAAAAGCATGTAGGAGCACGAAGAAATACCATGTGCTAAATCTTTCTAAAAAAAAAGTGAAATAAACAACAGTTAACTATTGTTACTTTCATGTTGAGCTGAAATTACTGATAGAGGTGGAGCATTTTTCCCAGTATCTAGTTTTAGGTTCCGGAACTCGCTGCGGAGTGAGAGGTCTGCCTCTTCATCTCCAGTCTCTGGTCGTGCTCTGCAGCAACGCGAGTGCAGTGCAGCAGCTCGGCCAGAGCCATTCTGTTCCGCCGTCAGTGACGAAGATGATGGTGATTACACCGAAACGAGTCAACTACACATAAATTCCCAGCTAATTTTCAACGTAGTTGCAATCTTACGTCTCGTAAAGAATCCGAGAAGCCGAGAGGTTCCAGAAACATCGAGAGAAACGGGTCGGGTAAGTGTAACGAAGCCTGAAGGCCCGAAATCTGCAGCCAAGAGCCCGCTAGTTTCAGGAAAAGGAGCGCAAGGGAGGGAGTCATTTCCTTCACCGCCATTTTGTGATAACAAGGAGCCGAAACCAGAGCCAAGAACTGCATGCTGCCAGGCTGAACATAAAGAAAACATCACAGCTTCACACTATAGCTTCATAGCTTGTATTTATTTCGCTAGCGGATGCTAAATGTTATTAGCACCCGGGAGGTAACCTTGGTTAGCTTATTTGTGTTCGTTGCTATCCATCGCTGCTGCCTGCCACACCAGCTAACATTAGGCTCGGCTGCTCTTGTTGACTGGTAATGTTAACTTCTATTTGGTCGGCTGTGTTGTTAACGTGGCTGCCACACGCTCCTAGCTTCATTTGTTAGCCGGAAACCACAACATTAGTGGCACATTAGCAAACATACAGGTCATGTATTACTGCTTGTGGACAGCCATCGCGTTACAGCTAAAGATGATGCAGCCGCTTCAACACACGACACCGAGCTGTGATTAATGAGTCTTCTCTTGTATTTACTTCCAGAGTTCACAATGACCAACGAGGAGCCTCTACCTAAGAAGGTGAGTCCTTTACAGTTTATTCTTCATGAGTCACGACCCCCTCCATGTCTTAATGTGAGCTTTATTAATTGATGAGCCTCTTTATTTAACCTCTTCTTGTCTTTTCTTCTTAAACAGGTTCGCCTCAGTGAATCTGACATGAAGACCCTGACCAGAGAGGAGCTGTGTACAAGGTAAACACCAGCTCTACATTTAGAGACTAATGTGGTGTGGACTTGATGTATTTAAATTGAGCTGCTAATGTTTACACGTTCTGCTCCTCTCAGGTGGAAACAGCATGAAGCATATGTACAGGTCCTGGAGGCCAAATATACAGAGCTATGTTGTAAGTACATCTGCTGTTGCTTACGCTCAATCCACTGCAACATGTGTTCCCTGACAGCGATAATCACCATATTTGGCTGCTTGTGAGAGTCTCCTGATGCATTTGCTACTCTTCCTCTCTTTGCCGTCTTAGCCAACGACGTACCGGGGCTGAAGGAGTCGGAGGAAAAGCTCAAGCAGCAGCAGCAGGAGTCTGCGCGCAGGGAGAACATCTTGGTCATGCGACTTGCCACCAAGGAGCAGGAAATGCAAGAGTGCACAGTATGTATCTATTCCTCCACTTTTGCAGCACGTTTGATATGATTATTGGAAACTTGATTTTCATTTGATGTTGAATACTTCTGACAGAATTGTTGATGGACCCAGCATCTCCATGAAGTGTAACTAAACTCTTATGCTAAGTGATGCTCTGCAGATGTCCCCTATGAGCATGAGTGATAATGCATTAGCTGTGTAATTACTCCATGATTGCAGCTAACCACCTTTCACTTTTGATTAGTTATTGGACTTTTTAAAGTAAATTGAATCGTGGGTCAAGCGTCAAATGCTCATCACAAGATTCTTAGTCTAGTGAATCGCTATAACCCCACAAAGCACTCTGTATCTGTAGTTTTAGGATGCAAAAAAGCAAGCAAAGTTCTAATCAGCAAATGTTTTGCAATTTTTATGTAGAAAAATTAAAGCAAGCACACATTTATTAAAACATGGATCCTCTAGTTTCCTCTCAGTTGATTGATCTACCAATTGACATCCTTTCAACACCACACTATACCCTGCGTTCATTCATTGTCACAGCATGTGGGCTAAAGGTAAACAGTGTCAGGGAGGGCATCTTTTAGCTCTTATCAGATTGACAGCTCACTGGATCACCCGGTGGCTTCACGGCAGCGCTTGCCATTCCTACAGTGCAGCTGAGGTGATCACAACATACTGGTAGAGGTTAGACAGGTTTTAATCATGAAACCCTGTTTTCACTTTTTTTTTAACTTTAGTATGAGACAGTTTTCAACTGCACTGCCCAAACTCGTAGCTTGGCGCTTGTTAGTCGGGCCCTTTGCTTCTCATGTAAATATATATACAAATAAGCTCTGTGGAAATTTGAGGTCATGAAAGGTGTGACTTTGGCAGGTGAGTTTGTTTGTTTTGAACTTGTCTGGTCTTCCAGACACTCATATAAAACAATAGCTGTTGATGCAGATTTCAAGTGGCTTTCATGTCATATAAGAAAAATCTTAATAGTTGTGAATAATCATCTGGCCAAGTATTATTATTTTGCAGTAACCTGAATCTAAATCAAGGCCAGATGCTGCTCAAAACTGATTAATCTTACTATTTGACAAGGCAGAAATTGCTGTAGTTTATATTTTAGAGGTATATTTTGCAGAGTTAATGGTTCCTTTTTGTAAACGCACAAGAGGGAAAGTAAAAGCCAATCCCAGATTGACTCTCATTTGGCATTTTACCTCACTGTATCTGCGTTTTTTTGGCGCTGTGTGTCCTGGATGCCTCGACCTCACCTGTGTGCTGTGAGGGCACACGCCCATAAACGTCCTGAACACAAAAAAATAAGGAGAAGAAAAGAAAATACATGCAAAGGGCAAAGTCTTAGCAGAAAAAATACACACTTCTAGTGGGTCATAAGTGATGATTGAGAGGGATTGCCGCTCTAAAGGTCTATGCATTGCTTTTTTAAGCAAAATCCTGCATAGTATATCTTTAAAGTAATCTCTTATGACCGATTATGTTCTCCTGACATTTAGGATTTGAAATAATTTAATTACCTTTTAGATACAGAACCAGAATATTTTAGTTCACCTGATTTTGGGGGAAGCTGCTAACTTGGCTCGATCAAGTGGAGACTGGTCAAGCTGAAGGACCGGTACTCGTAACAATCAAAGGTGCTTCATTTTTAGTGATATACTTCACTTTACCACTCAGTAACACCTGTTTGTTTTACCCTGCAGACCCAGATCCAGTATCTCAAGCAAGTCCAGCAGCCGAGTGCGGCCCAACTGCGGTCATCCATGGTGGACCCAGCCATCAACTTGTTTTTCCTCAAAATGAAGGCTGAACTAGAACAGACTAAAGACAAACTGGAGCAGGCCCAAAATGAACTGAGTGCCTGGAAATTTACACCTGATAGGTAAAGACAATCAAAATAACCCCCCCCCCCCTCCCAAAAAAAAGTCAAGACTTCCTCATGCCCCCCACCCTCACTCTCACTGCAGGCATGCAGGAACAATGGTGGGGGGGAAGGCTGACAAATGCTGTACTCACCACGAGACTCAGACTTTACAGAAAGCCAGTCACTGCAAAACAAAACTGTTTTTTGTACTCTTGCACTGTGCCAGCTACATATCACATAACCTAAAGCGAAAAGACAGTATGGTCAGGTGACACTTGTGTTTCAGCTCTCTCCCCTCGTATCCCCTCACCGTCCAAGGGCCTGAAGGAGTCCGGACTGTTCCTGAAGAGGTGGTCACTCACTTCCCGACACGGATATGCCCTCCCAGCCCCCTCAGCTCAAACCAGACAGTTCACATATTAAATAGGGGGGTTATGGTGGAGGTGGAGGTTGAGTCAGGCAGGGAGCATCCCTAGCCTAAAACAGCAATTGAACATTTTACAGACAATCCCCATACTTGGTTTGTAAAGACATTTAACTGTGGATTACACCACACACATACCCTCTAGTCTGCCTGAGAAACGTAAAGACTTTTTGGACAGTCTAGATACATTGCAGTAACATGAGGGAAGTTTCTAGGAGTAAAAGTAAGACTGCGGGGGGGAAGAGCCACTAGAAATGATGTTAAGACTGTGAGCGGAGCAGATCCACGGTCCACAGAGGACTAATGGTTCAGGGATGAGGGTCCAGTCGCCTGTGTCTTTGAACATGGGCCCACTCACGGTAGAGTGTATTTACATGTTTTATTTTGTGACTTGTTTCTTTTTATTGGCATTTCATTTGATCTTTCTCTTGTTTCTCTGAAACAAACACTTACTGCAGTGTGTGTGTGAACGCATGATTGGCTCGGATTGTTTACACTTGTACAAATATTTTCACTTTTACGACGAATTAAGCTCGGCTTAATTCTCCAGATACGTCCCGAAACACACTGCTGTAGGTGCACTGAGTCCTGTTTTCAAGTTGTGAATGCAAATGTCTTAAACAAGTCATGTTATGAGTTGATGAGAATGTATTTATTGTATTTCTGTGTATTTTTGTGATTGACCTCCCAATCTCTCCCTCAGCCATTTACGCTATTAGCTCATTAGACGTTCTTTGTCACCTGTGTGGCGCAGATATTTAGCCACAACTGATGAAACACGCGTGGAATCTGTTATGTGTTTACTGTCTTTAAAAACTAATCTATACTCAGGTCTCTCACTCTTCTGTGAGAATTGAGCTGGCGGCGTACACGCCGTCTTTTGAGAGCTAATAACATGTCTTCCCAGTCCTCTAGAGAAATGAATGATGATGATAATCTGAGGAAAAATGCAGTTATTGCAACCAAGCAAATAATGTTCAGTGCATTTTTATGACACGTTAGAATAACATTCATTGTTTTTGATGAGGTTTCTGAGCTGTTACCACTTAATAACTGTTTCTACAGGGTACAGTTGCTGAGCCATTACTGTTAATGTTTCCTTTTCCCATGGCCAGATGACTTCCACAGGCATGTATAGACGAAACAGATGGCAGTTAGTTATGGTTTTTAAATAATGTGTATGCCTGTCATTTGTTTGAAAACTTGGCTTCTCGATCAGGGCTTTGTAAAGCATAGCTCCAAAAACTGCTAATGTAAAACTAACAGGTGTGCTGGACTGTTGGAGGATTCATTAATCTGTTGTGGAGTTGAGAAAGCAGCGCCTTAAGCTATTTGATTTTACTGCTGAAAGACTTAAACTCCTGTGTGTTTAAAGGGATGACTACACAAAACCAGTGCCTGGTTTTACAGTGAAAATTTCCTTTTTTTTCCACTCATAGTTAAGGGTTGATATTTAAATTGTAGGGTTTCTTGTAGCGTGTTATTCTGACATTACTATGTTACATTTTATTCTGCTTTTCCCTCACACTCAGTGATGTAGCACGTGCATTTAAATTTGGTGGAGGATTGCTGCTGTTGTTTTTAAAGTGCTCACTTTTCTTCAATATGCAACATGGTGAATTAAGTGTAAGAATGGATGCATTAGTTCCAGAGAAATGTGGGTATAGGCAGCTTGTTTTGGGTTTCAGCCACAGTGAGGATATTTTTAATATACACTCAATTTAGATTTTAATCTACGTAGAGAAAAATGTGTTTGCACTGTGGGTCTTTTACAAGAAAACTATTCACATTAATTGTACAGAACAGGTTTGTGTCAGCAATTTTATGTTGCACTGAAATCTAATTTCTATTACGAAAATCTTTTTGTGATTAGAGTGATTTAGGTAAGGCCAGGTTGGAGAGTTCACATTGAGCCGTAGCTTGTGGATCAGGAAGTTGGAACAGATCAATGGCATCTCTCTGCCTGTTGTGTTTGTCTCCTGGTTCACTGCGTGATGTGAGACTTGTCTCCCTTGCAGCCAAACGGGGAAGAAACTGATGGCCAAGTGTCGAATGCTGATCCAGGAAAACCAGGAGCTGGGTAGGCAGATGTCCCAGGGACGCATCGCCCAGCTGGAGGCCGAGTTGGCCCTGCAGAAGAAGTACAGTGAGGAGCTCAAGAGCAGTCAGGACGGTAAGAACACGAGCGGCATCCTCAAGCGTGACTGCATTTAACATTTTACTGCCAGTTAGATTTTTGACTTTGGTATTTGTTCCTGATCTGTGTTCTCTCCCAGAGTTGAATGACTTTATCATCCAGCTGGACGAGGAGGTGGAGGGGATGCAGAGCACCATCCTCGTCCTGCAGCAGCAGTTGAAGGAGTCTCGTCAGCAGCTGTCTCAAAATCAGGGGGCTTTGGCCGGAGTCGGGCCCAGCAGGACTTCACCTGCTGCCTCCTGCTCGTCCGCTGAACCGTCCGCCCAGCCCGAGCAGGCCAGCGCACCCTCTGAACCAATGGGCAAAGACTACGGGAGGGTCTCCAATGGACCAAGCAACGGCAACTCATCCCAGAGGAGCGAGACCACCACACCCAGCCTGTACCGGGAGGTCAGCAGCACCGAGGAAGACTTTCCCATGTCCCCCATGGTTTCCAGCCCCGGCGAAGCTGAGACCAAACTGTCCAACCACTCGGAGGAGGCGTCGGGGAGTCAGACTGCCGCGGGGAGAGTTGGAGGACCCGTGGGTTTCGGGAGCCAGCTGAGCGCAGGGTACGAGAGCGTGGACTCTCCGACAGGCAGCGAGACATCATTGACTCAGCACTCGAATGACACAGACTCCACCACCGACCCCCACGAGGACAAGGCTGCCCTGGTGACCAAGGGCACCAGGACTGCAGGGTCACGGCACGCTCAGAACGGCCTGGACTCCAGCACGAGCGACAGTGCAGTTTTGTAATGTACTTTGACATGTACTGTCTTTTCTTTTTTATACAATTCAAACAAGGCAACAAATGCATAGTCTGTAACACAGCGCTGCTGTCCAAGACATTTTGTTTTCACCCTCCTCCCCCTTGCCTATCGTGATGCCTCTGTCACATTTGTGTTGCTAAAACAGGGATATAACAGGTATTGGTTAATGTTAGATTTGAATTGAGTGGATGTATGATTTAAAACTAGAGCGTTTCATTCTGCTGTTTCTTTGAGCATGTCGATGCTGTTCTCGTTTGAGCTCTTGACACTGAAATCGGGCATCTGGTGTTGTAACTCATCGTCAAAAGTCAGTAAAATCACTGAATTACAGTAGCTTCGCAATATTCAAGGTCATTTTTAGATGTTGGCCTGTATTTTTTTTTTTTTTAATGCAATTTTAATTTTTCATTGACAAAAAATTCAGTTCAAAAGACTCTGTTGAATTGTGAGTAGTTTATATGCGATGTTCATATTATTCTGACTTCAGTCCTTTTCATGTACTGACCAAATACCAATAAAGATTTTTAATACTACAGTGTGAAACCTATTATTACCACCCATCAGTGCATTAATATGGAAACTCAGTGCTTATATAACCTACTGGCTCAGCTGGAGCATGAATATTTAAAAGGCCTCATTTAATCTGCCAAACTGGGTCTGAAAGGCTGCTCATTGAGTGTTTATTCAACTTTTGCCTTATATCATAATTAGTATATTGAAAGGATGAACAATTAGAAAAATAAGAAGGGTTTTTTTTTGTCTTGTGACTTGGTCTTAAATTTAAATCTTTAACATAAATGTCAGATGAGAATAATTTAGGTCAGTGGTTATGAATTTTTTTCCCGTAAGGAACCCCTTTTCAACCTTTGACTAAGTTTCATTATATAGATATTTTCAATGCATAATAATACTTAATGCCTGAAACTGTACAATGAATCCACATAGTGAAGACAATAACTATAGATAAATACTGAGCACATTTTTTTCCCCAGTGAATATTGAATCATAAGATGAGTTTTCCTGATCATTTTAAGAATGTCAAATGCATTTTTGTCTGTATAATGTATTTGTTTGAATTTTTAACAATTATAAATACTTGATAGGCTTCTTTTCTTTTTTGTAATTGAGAAATTCAGTGTCTTTTTTTTTTCTTTTTTCTTAGGTCTGGTTTTTTAACTGCTTAACTGTTTATGCTTTTCTAATGCACAGCAAGGCTGTTTAGCGGAGAGCAAAGGCTCTATCATTATAGCTTGTGTTCATGTCCTCACCGTGCCCTTATCCTGTGAGATTTATAAGTTTATGTCTTACATAATAATCATAACTTAAAAAAAAAAAAATTCATTTAGTTTTCCTCAAGAAAATGAACAAAATCCCAATATAAAGGCCTTATGTATGTGTATTTTTAAACAGTTTTCTCACACCCTTTAAAATCAAGATGGCTTTAAGACAACAGTGGGGAAATTAGCAACATTACAGCAGCAAAGGGTTAGTGCAAACAGGAAGCATAAGTAGAGAAAAATAAAATACAGAACAATATATAAGCATGTAAAATAAGTAAACTGTACAAAAACAAAGAGCAGTATAATAAGCAAACAGTATAAAAACACACCTTGTGAAGCTTTGGCGACTCCTAGAGCGAGTCAGGACCCCCCAGATTGGGAACCAGTGATTTAGGTGGCATGTAATAAGATCAAACTTCTTTAATCTCAGCATTAAAGTAGCACAAAATGAGACCAAATAAGTTAAAAAGGACAGTAGAAAATACACATGGAGATAAATCAAAGTTAGAAAGCTATATAAAGTATGTTACCCTGCATAATGTGGCATAATAAATACTGAAAAATACTACAGATACTAAATTAATTTACTGTGTGAGTCTTGATTAAATATGTGGCTGGGAACCTTTAAAAGTTAAGTTAAATTCAGCTCAATGCAAAGTTGCATTTCAATGAATGACCGCTACCCCTCCACACCACAGGGTGGCGCTGTGGTGCGTTTCCCCCACCAGTTGTACTTACATATAGCCGAGTGAGTGCAGGTCTGACGAGTGTCAACAGAGCACGGTGCAGTGTGGAGCAGTGTGGACAGACAGGAACAACAGTTTGAAGCTAGTGCTCCAACTCCAACCAGCCACTTATCAAAATGAACACCGAGCCTGTCGTCATCGTCTCTGCTGCACGGACACCTATTGGTAAGAGTTAAAACCTCCCTCAGCGCCATTTATAACAGTTTGCTAACATTGCTACTGCCCTGTAGCTACACTGTGACTGCTCGTCTCGCTGGTCAAATTACCTGTATCGGAATATGTAGCTACAAGCTAACAGTTATTTATATATACTTACAGTCGTGTTAGGTCATTTTAAAGCCGTTTTATCAGTTGTCTTGTTTAATTTGACAAAGTGGTTGATGTCATTCAATTAAGTACGCCGACTCTCGCTTGCAGGGCTCTGATTGGTTCGTTCGTGTGTCCGCAGTGCTCCGTGACCACTGATTGGCTGGCCGGTCATAGGGCCACGGAGCACGAGCGTCCTGCCATTGGTCACCTGCAACATGTACAGAGTGACAGAGCAAGTCAGGCGTGTTTTCTCTGTAAGATGTGAACATGTTTTTATTTGACACTAAGGTGTGTATTCAGTAATGTAAACTATTTGACAGCACGATAACATCAACTGACACTGACACACCTTATAATCTTATATCACTTTATTTAACTTTATACTTCGTGATTAAATGTAGAACTTCCGGTTTGCTCAGAGCAGAACACACAGTACTCCATTGTATTGTAGCCTCTATACTAACACTGCACTTTTGCTTGTTGCACTTGCTTGCAGACGCCAAACTTTAATTTGTTTTCTCACTATTCATGCTCTATACCAAGGGTGTCAAACTCATTTTAGTTCATGGGCCACATACATCCCAATTTGATCTCAAGACCAGTAAAACCACTGCATAATAACTTTAGTGTAAAGAAGTCCATTCTCAAACAGGTAATCCATTTACAAAACAATCGATGAACAGCCTGCAATATACTCAGAAAAATAATGTGCAAATTCACCAGTATGTCTCAGTTTTTCCACATTCAGTCACTCAACTTCTCACTTTCATTACATGTGACTTTTTACATAATCTCCCACTAGCTGTTGAGGAAGCAGATGAAGTCATCCCCTGCCTTACAAACCATTTACAGTCAAAAGTTTTCAGTGTCTCAGCAACAGGGTGGCACTAATATTGTTTTAAGATAGAAATCTGATCCTGAATCTTTTGTACTGAAGCTGCTGGTTGACAATATTTCACACAATGTTCAATATCTTTAAATGTGACACACAGAAAGTATTCATTGTTATTAAAGTTTCTCCTGAAACCTCTCAGCTTTCACAAGTGCATCAACATTAGTTGTGCAAAGTATGTTTGACACCCCTTGTCTATACCAGTGGTTCCCAACCCTGGTCCTCAGGGAACACTGTCCTGCATGTTTTAGATGTTTCCCTGCTCCAACACACCTGATTCAAATGATCAGCTCATTATCAGGCCACTGCAGAGCTTGATGACGAGCTGATAGTTTGAATCAGGTGTGTTGGAGCAGGGAAACATTTAAAACATGCAGGACAGTGTTCCCTGAGGACCAGGGTTGAAGACACTGGTCTATACAATGATCTTTAAGTTAACTCTCATCATCAGTAACAAAGTGTGTTCTTTGTATTATTTCACATAGCACTATAAAGCAGATATAGCACTTTTTAGATCAGAGGTCCAAATTGCCTCAGAACAAGGGATAGAAGCAAGACAATAAATAAAGTGAAAATATAAAAGTAATGAATAAAAACACTCAAGTAAGTCTCAACAGGTGGGTTTTGTGCTGCTTTTTAATGGTGTCCACAGTTTGGGAGCCACAACCTTACAGTGTCTTATAGTGTTTTCACACTTGGTCCTTCTCAGCCCTCTAAACTGACTCAGAGCGGTGACTCAGCAACACTCAAACTGAACAATGCAAGGTTCTGCTTGGAAACCTTGGGTCCTGACGTGTGTGGATGCCACTTGACACACACGACCCACCCAAATAGTGTTACAAACCAAGTACACCCCGCTCATGGCAGAAGTACTCTCTGATGGCAGACGAAAAACAAACGCATTTTCTTTAGAGTCTGTCCTTAAAAAAACTCATGTTGATAGTTCTTTGTCCCATATCAGTCTAAAAGGCAGTACAAGCCTCCTCTCCATGTAAAATAGCAGGTTGACAGTGTTTCAGTTAGTTGAATGTCTCTGATTATGTGCTCATGCAATACCTTTCATCATTTCTTCACAGGGTCCTTGAACGGTGCTCTGTCCACGGTGCCTGTGCCTGACCTGTGCTCAGTGGTTATCAAGGATGTTCTGAAGCGAGCTGGGGTGAAGCCAGAAGAGGTCTCAGAGGTTATCATGGGACATGTCCTAACAGCAGGTGAAAGCTCAGGAGATCACTGAGATTAAAGTGTGACAGTGGTCTCATATCCTGTAGCCCTTACAGTAACTGTTGCGTCAACACTTCTTGGGCAAGATATGGCTTTTCTTTCTTACACAATATTTCCACTCACCTAACTTTGTTCACCTCCATTATATTTTCTCCTCCTGTCCTAAAGGTCAGGGGCAGAACCCGGCGCGTCAGGCCAGTGTTGGGGCAGGTATCCCCTACCCTGTCCCAGCCTGGAGCTGCCAGATGGTGTGTGGCTCTGGGCTGAAGGCCGTGTGTCTGGGAGCTCAGTCCATTCAGACTGGAGAGTCCGCTGTGGTGGTGGCAGGAGGCATGGAGAGTATGAGCAGGGTAAGTCATGATGCAAGAAGCATCAGAGGGGATCATGATTGACAGCTGTGCGTGCTAATCGGTGTGCTTGTGTTTAGTGGTGCTGCTCACGATTGGTCAGATTGCTGTATGGGCAGGAGTACATATGACCTCAACAAAATTAGGTCGATAGGTTTCATGCAAGAACATCTGTTGGATGTTTTTTAGTATCAAATTTCATATCAGAACACTCAGTCTAAATAAAACTACGTTCCGTATGGTCTGAGTTATCTTGCGTACCTTTTTGTGAAATCCTCCACTGACATGCGTACATAGGCAAGTATGTGAACAATTTTGTTTGCGACGTCGCTGAATGTCATCGTAAATGCATAATAAAAAAGCATGTGTATCTCCAGCCTAAGATGTCTTCATGGTGTGTTTCCTGGTTCCACCTCAGGCCCCTCACACGCTGCAGATGAGAACAGGCGTGAGGATGGGCGACGCCTCCCTGCAGGACTCCATGGTGGCTGACGGCCTGACAGACGCCTTCCATAGCTACCACATGGGCATCACAGGTGTGCATGGCTGAGAATATACACAGACGAACATGTGTTTGTCACGCGCCTTGAAGAGTATTTATTGTACTGAGAAATCTTATTATATGTTTTCAGCTGAGAACGTGGCGAAGCAGTGGGGAGTCAGTCGAGAGGAGCAGGACCAGTTTGCTGTCCAGTCCCAGAGCAAAACCGAGGCTGCACAGAAAGCAGGACATTTTGATAAGGAGATTGTTCCAGTCATGGTGCCGTCCAGAAAAGGTGAGGAGGAATTCAGTGATTTATTACCAAGAGATCATCTCATCTGCTCTTAGTGTGCATGCACTGTAACATCTGTCTGTCATCTTCAGGTCCAGTGGAGGTGAAGGTGGATGAGTTCCCACGTCACGGCAGCAACATGGAGAGCATGTCCAAACTCAGACCCTGCTTCATTAAGGACAGCAGCGGCACCGTCACTGCTGGGAACGCCTCAGGTCTGACAGTTGGTGCCTTCTCATTTTTTGGACATTTTAAGATGATGTCACTGAGAAATATCTCACTAACCGAACACATGTATGTTCATCTCTCTCTTTATTTTACCATAGGAATTAATGATGGAGCAGCAGCAACTGTCCTAATGAGCCAATCAGAGGCTGCGAAGCGTGGGGTTAAAGCTATGGCCAGAATCGTATCGTGGGCTCAAGCTGGCCTTGACCCGTCTATTATGGGGACCGGACCAATACCAGCCATCAGGAAAGCGGTAAGATATCAGAAGCACCTACATGTAACGATCAAGGCTCTTCACAAAGGGGTGGAGTAGCCAGCTTGTGAGGAAAAAGTAGCCATCCAAGAAAAAATTACGTCTGTTAAGTCTGTATTGGTGGCCTCTGGCACATTGTAATGCCACAGTTCCATCATACATTAATCCTAATTATTGCAGTTTGCACGCATAGCGGGGTCACGTGTGTTGGAGCCTATCCCAGCTGACATTGGGTGAGAGGCAGGGTACACCCTGGACAGGTCACCAGACTATCACAGGGCTGACACATAGAGACAGACAACTATTCACACTCACATTCACACCTACGGACAATTTAGAGTCACCAATTAACCTGCATGTCTTTGGACTGTGGGAGGAAGCCAGAGTACCCTAGAGAAAAAATGCAAACTCCGCACAGAAGGGCTCCCTCACCTTGGCTTAAAACCACCGACCCTCTTGCTGTGAGGCGACGATGCCGCCCAACTTGTTAATCAGAACAATTTTATTGGCATTAAAAATGTATATAATGAAGTAGCCAGCTGCTTCTTCATCGTTATTGTTCTGTCATTTTTCTCTGATAGGTTGAGAAAGCCGGCTGGCAGCTGGACCAAGTTGACTTATTTGAGATCAATGAAGCATTTGCTGCTCAGTCTGTTGCTGTGGTTAAAGAGCTCGGCCTGAATAAAGACAAGGTAAGTCTCACTGCACAGCATCACTGACAGTGTGTCTTGTTATTCCATTAACAGCCTCTAATGTAGGTAAATCTCTCAACATGCTAACATCCTTTTTTCCCTCCTCTCCTCAGGTGAATGTGAGCGGTGGTGCCATCGCCCTGGGCCATCCCATCGGCATGTCCGGCTGCAGAATACTGGTGACCTTGTTGCACGCGCTTGAGAGAACTGGAGGCCATAAGGGCGTGGCATCTCTCTGCATAGGAGGAGGGATGGGCATCGCCATGTGTGTGGAGAGGGTTTGAGATGAAAACCCAATGCTGCTTCACAGATTGCACTTGATCTCGTCTTTGTAATGGATAAGGGATACTTAAACACATTGTTTACACTTAGGGTCATGATACGAAATGTTAACGGTTTACCTGGAATCTTCCAATCACTGTACTTGAGGCAGAAGTGATGAGTTGTATTTGTTGGATCTTACAGATTAATAGCTTGCCATTCTCACTGTGAACTTAAACTTATCCTTCCTCAGGTTATAGCTGTGTAGCATATGACTTAATGTTTGGGGATTTTAGATGTCGAGATCATGTAAATCTAACCTATAATGACAGCTTAAACATGTTATGGTATAAAGTAAGTAAGCACTATTACTGCAGCTAGTAGTTATTGATAAAGACTGGATGGTTTTCCCTTAAAAAAGGGACAGTTCACCCTAAAAACAAAAATATTTTTTCTCTTACCTGTAGTGCTAGTTCTCAGTTGATTGTTTTGTTGCTAGTTGCCAAGTGTTGGAGATGTCTGCCTTCTCTTGAAAATAATGGAACTAGATGGCACTCAGCTTGTGGTGCTCAGAGCACCAAAAATATTTTGAACAACGCAATAGCAATGTCTTTTTCCAGAAATCATGACCACTCAAGAGGGTTCATACTTTTAAGAACACCGTTTTGAGGGACTTTTTAAGCTACTATTTCAAAGTAGATTCTCTCCCAGCAGAAGAGGAGCCATGTGTGACGAAAGTGTACACTGATCGATCGAACACGAGCCAATGCAGCAGCGGCAACCGCAATTTTTAAAAACCTGTTAGCCGTGTAAATGGCAAAACAAACAGCTTGTAACCAAAAAATGGAAGAGAAACTCAGACAAATGAACCGACAGCGAAGTCCAAGCTTTACTGAGCATACATGTCAGGGTGAAAATAAAACATGATTTTGACTTGTCAGAGCGAGAGTGACGGAGCTATACCAACCACCGACCGTCTTACAGTACATCACTTCAGTGTTCCCATTGGCTGAGTGAATGCAAACAGAAAAAAGGCGCTTGAGAGTATGTAGCTCTTGAGGGAGCTCCCAAGAACTGTTGGGTCTGGAAACACCTCTTGTTGTACGCAGTTTCATGTAGGCACTATTTTCTTTCTACTGAACTACACCCGCCAACCATATCTCCGCTCAGAATGAAGCATACATCTACTCATGGACAAAAAGCTTGTGCTCGTGACGGCGTTAGACAAACATAACTGCTACCTCTGGGGGAGACCAACAAGTTTAGCTCAGTGGTGCATGATTTTTGGACATGTTAAGTTTTTTTAATTTATTTTTTTGGCACTTTGAGCACCACACGCTTCGTGCCATCTAATTATATTATCTCCAACACTTGGCAACTCACATGAAAACAATCTAGACGAATAAACAGCTCACCATTTGAGTGAAAAAATAAGTTTGTTATGGGGTGATGTGTCCTTTAAGATGACCTGCTTTCACTGTACCTGTACAACTGTAAAAACATGAAACACAAACTGCAAATGCAAGGCTTTTAGTGCCCAGTATGGACAGGCTTTGGAAGACCCGATACCTTCTTTGTAGATTATTTTCAACTTGTGTAATTTATTTGATAGTTGCTTCAAGCACTCGATGGATTTAGATCACTCTATAATATGATCAACATTCCACTTTCTCTAATCGATGAAGACAGCAGCCTTGAAACACAGCTAAGTGCCATAAGGTAAAGTATGCCAGCCTTCTCTAACCTCGTGCTTCCTGTACAAAGCATGATCTATGTGAAAATGTTTCCTGTAATCGAGCTGTTCTATGTATCAATAAAGAATAAGCCATAGAGTCAAACACTTCTTTGAACTCAATCAAAGCCTGCACAATAACCACAGCTAGCCGATCTGAATTAACAAATCAACGGTCATGTACAACCATTGGAGCTTTATTAAGTGTCCAAAAAAAAAATCACTTACAGTTCCTCTGGAAGCGAGAGCCCCAAGGGAGAGGGAGTGGGAGAACAGTAAACAGGCAAAGTGCACGGCCTACACTAGAGCAACAGCCATGAAGAGCTCCTTGCGTATAAATACAGATGATGAACCTATCGGGACCAATCGCAGCCTTTTAACCCTCCAGGGCTCCCGACTGCACGGCTTCCTGGTACGACTGCCCACCCTCCTTCGGCTCTGGGAACAGTTTGATGAGGTCGTCGATACGGAGGATGGTGATCGCAGCCTCGGTGGCAAACTTGAGGCTCTTTGTCTTGACCATGGTGGGCTCGTACACGCCAGCCTGACGGTTGTCTCTAGGCTTGCCGTTGACCAGGTCCAGACCAATCCTACGAGACAAAAAAACAGTGGTCAAATACTGAATGTTTGACGTAACCATTTCACCTAGCAGCTGAACAACTTGAACAAAAGAAACTATGTAAGACTATCAAACTCGTAGAAAATCCTGCATCTTCTTTTTTTTTTGTTTTTTCTTAAATCCTGTCTCCATTTTATAATTTTAAATGTGTGGTAGCTGAAGCAGGTTGATGACAGGGCTGCAAGGAAGTTATTTTCATTATTGATTCACCTGCCTATTAAGTTACTTTATTTATTAATTAGTTGTTTGGTGCACAACATGCAAAAACGTCCTGTTTTCCCTCATTTTCCCAGAGCCCAAAGTGACATCTTATTTTGTCCAACCTATGGTCAAAAACTTAAGTTTTAAATTTTAATATGACGGAACTTTAGCTGTCAGGGAGCAAGACTAAAACATGAGCACCAACACAGTGCCACTTCACTAACTGGAAACAGATGTAACAGTTTCATGACGGTGTAGTAAGGACGCACTCACCACTTGAGATTCTTGCGCTCAGGATTAACCTGAGCCTCGTTGTGGAAGGCCCGGAGCTTGGCCACCAGATCAGTGGAGTCCTGTGCTGCGTTCACAGCCAGCGTCTTGGGGATGACGAGGAGAGACCGAGCAAACTCAGCAATAGCCAGCTGCTCTCGAGAACCCTGATGAAACATGAATGATGAGCAGGGTTCCAACAGTATGAGACTTATAGTATGATAACAGGCTCGAAAAATACGGTAAAACAAAATTATTATCAGTGACAATGATCCTCAAGAAGAATTAAAAACAAGGGTTTTATATGGCTAAAAATAAATTTAAAAAGCGTGATTTAAGTGTGCTGTATAACCAAAGCATATCAGACAACATGTTAGCAGCAGAACTACAGCATGTTAAGTTAACTACTAAGTGAAAAATAAATGGCTGTGAGCTTTTTGTCTTATAATTATTAACATTTAAAATAGCATACTGTTGTGACAGCAGGCAGACTGCTCCTGCTTGTCCCTTTAACTCACACAGACCGAGTCTGTTTTAAATCAGAGGTTACTGAACAGACGGACAACTCAGACGTGGCCAGGAGCCGGAAAAAGGAAACTGATTTGATGGCACATTTTCTGATCAACATTTAAACCTCAGGGTTTAAAGAAATACACAGGACACGCAAACTGGATCTGTCCTTGAGGGCACCCCCTCATTCTTGATGGTGTTCTACAAGAGTTTTGGGAATATACTAAATAATAAGACGTTTCTGATTTTAATTTCTTTTTTAGTGG
Organism: Cephalopholis sonnerati; assembly: GCA_019142605.1. Taxonomy (NCBI): domain Eukaryota; kingdom Metazoa; phylum Chordata; class Actinopteri; order Perciformes; family Serranidae; genus Cephalopholis; species Cephalopholis sonnerati. The sequence continues at coordinate 25,867,986 of JAGQAX010000009.1, read as the reverse complement.
GGGATAACATTGGTGATATCAGCCTTGCTTCTCTGTGACATCTTCTCTGCTGCTGAATGTGGTTCTGTGGCAAAAGATGATGAGTCTGACAGGCAGTCAAAGAGGAGGTGTGCATGTGCAGGTGAGATCACCAGAGATAAGCAAATATACATGGTATGATAACCAACAATTTTCATACCACTGTAACCCCAATGATGATTAACATCTCAGCACTGGGGAATTTTGGTTACGACAAACACTATGCTCATAGCAACCCATCTGCTGCATGCTTGAAGAAATATAAGTGTTTCTGAGGATATGGCTCACCATGCTGGTAGCGTAATTCTCAAGGTAGATAGACAGAGCTGCCTCCACAGCGCCACCTCCTGGCACTACAGACTTGGACTCCAGCACCCTCTTGACCACACAGAGAGCATCGTGCACTGAGCGCTCCATCTCGTCACACATGAAGTCGTTGGCCCCTCGCAAAATGATGGATGCTGATGTGCGTGCTTTGGTACTGAGGAGAAAACAGAACCAGTACAGTTAACATGTGTCAGGCTGTAGAGATGTACACGCAGATAGATATGAGATACAGATCATACAAATCCTTCTCATTATCACAACTCCTATGAATTCTGGATGATGTAGATTTGAATGCACTGTAATGTTCTGGTCCTATAGTCCTATTTGAATAACTATGACTCAGCATTGTGTCAGAAGTACTTTATAGTTAGTATGTATGAGGTCTAAAACTGCTGTAGCTGCAGCTCTTACTTCTTGACAAGGATGAGCTCGTCGTCACAGATGCGCTCTTGCACAACCTCCTCAGCCTGGCCAAGCATAGTGGCCTCAAATGTCTCCTCTCCCTCCAGATTGGTCAGTGAGGGGCAGATGGTGGCTAAAAATCGACAAACACAACCAGCGTCACCAAGATATCCATTAGTTTACACCACTGAGAATAAGGGCTTTAAACAAGACATTAAAACATGTACATAGATATTCAGTGTATTGCCAGCCTACCTCCTGTTGCCTTGGCGATGCGTTTGAGGTCCCTCTTGAGAACCCTTCTCACTGCCATGGCTCCTACATCCACAAAGTACTTAAGACACATGTCATCGATACCACCGGTGGTCAGGATAACGTTGGCACCCGATGCCAAAATCTTCTGGATCCTCTCCTTGGTGATGTCAGATTCCCTGGAGTGACAAAATCCAAAATTAATTCAGCTTCACCAGCTACACTTAGACACAACACAATATAAATATACACAAGTGTCCAGCCCACAATACTGGTGCAACAGCTCAGAGACAAACTGCTGCTTTATATTGAGGCTGCTAATATTTTCTCCCACGCGTATCACTGTGTAAACTATTGATTCAGCATCACAGCAAATTTAAATGGGATTGTTAGGATGTTTTTACAATGGTGCAGGGAGGAGGAAAGTACAAAGTACCTTTGTCTGATCTGGTCAAGCTTCTCTGGGTCGCTGATAACAACTTGCACTCCCATCTTCATCTTGGTCTTCTGCAGGCTGAAGTCCAGGCAAGCGATCTTGGCATTGAGGACACGCTTTACCATGCCTTTGGAAAAATACGAAACGGCATGTTCAACACGGGAAATATCCAAATAATAATAAACCTTACAACCTGACAGTATGAGGACAAAATAACATTAAAACACTAATTTTATTTCAGGCTATTATTCCATTGTCTGGCTAGGAAAGTGGTGATGCAGTTTAGAAACCACTGCGTCTTCATTCCTTTCAAAGCCAGTTTACTGTCTCCCACGCGTATCACTGCTGACGCCATCAGGTGAGACATAGCAGCAAATTTAAATGGGAGTTGCAGAGGTAATGTACAAGGTGTTACATAATGCTGTTAAGTAAACTGTCACGTTTTACAATTGGAATTTGGGAATTTAAAACAACTAACATACCTTGTGATCCAACTGTGCAGTTCAGCGCATAGCCATTAACCAAGAAGCTCTCTTTCTGGCTGCGGCCGTGGGCTTTCAGCACGTTGACGGAGTTGATGGGATATTTGGCCATCCCCTTGCCGTCCACAAACTTCACAGCAATGGCAGCATCCACCACCATGTTAGCAAAGAAGTCTGCATCACTGAGGGCTCAGGGTTAAGGCAGATTACAGACTTACTCACACAGACAATTATACACTGCCTGCAAACTCCAGTGATTCCCTCGGTTGGATGCTATCAAAACATTTCATGCACTGTGCAGCAAAAAGGATACACTCCAATGATTTTGGAGGACATGGAAGTCTTGGCTGCGTTGATTAAGCATTCTCTACCCAGGTCGTCTGTTCCGATAGTGAGATTCTCATTAATGTAGCGAACTGCTTCCCTGGAAGATGAAAAGGCAAGGTTGCATGTCAAACATCTTTACAGATCTGACGCATCCTGCATTTATCAGTGTCTATTTAAAAACATTTCTGAACAGTGTAAAGAGCTGTTCTCAGTGTTGGAATCTCACTTGCAAGCCAGACGATATCCACTGATGACTGACGTGGGGTGAATCTTCTGCTTCACCAGCTCATCTGCACTCTTGAGCAGTTCTGCGGCAAGGATTACCTAAAAGAACGTCACACGATATTCATTATGAGATAACTGAGAATATTATGTTACACACCTATGTAGAATGTTTAAGGAAGGGTATGAGTTTCATATTGTACCATCGTTTCATTAGGAGTGGCAGAAATGAGGCTGCTCAACCCCTTCAGACACTGACGGACAGTTTCTCTCTCCTGTTAGCATAGCCACACACCCGTAATAAAAGGCAGATGCATGGTACTAAAACAGGACATCATAGTTCACTTTCTAAATCAAACGTGGGATGCATTGATTCAAAAGCTAAACATTGGTATCTGCTCAGCCTGTCACTGAAGTCAAGAGGCAAGCAGGGCTCGAAACTAACAGCATGCCATGGGACAACAGAAAAACCTATTTGGGACGAACAGAGATCTCACCTGGGACACTGTACCTGACGACAGAGTGCACTAAACCCACTACACTATGGGGAGCACAGCCTATTGTTTCCCTCATTTTCCTACATTGTGAACAACACATCCGTGTTGAAATCAGCGAAGGTGAGCTAGTCAAGGTCAGGTGGCTGGAACTATAAGCTAACAGAGGTCACATCGAGTTACACTGTGATACATTCAAGCTCTATCCACTAAAAACGAGTATTGGGCAAAAGTAAATTAGTGTTATCTTTAAGTGTTTAAATGCAATCCTGTGAAACGTAGTTTTTTAATGAGAAACACACATAAATTCACTTGTTTGAGAGAGAAATTTGTTGACATTTTCACAGCAAGTATTCTGTATCATATATACTACAGGCTTTTGAAGCCATCTTTTTATTTTGAAAGGTTGTTTAATAACTATGTGTGTTTGAATTTGTGCTCATTTAAAAACAGTGTAATAAAGACCTGAGTGACTTCATAACGTTATTTGATTACAATGAAGACTTTTGTTTCCCTGGCACATAAGGGTAAGGTAAGATAAGATAAGGTAAAACTTAAATGTCCCCTGTAGGCAATTTGGGATAATAAATAGCAACAAAGACCAAATAAACCCAGAGTTCAGCCCAGAGTTTCACAATCAGTGCATCACTACAACAAACTGACCTCCCTGTAATGTGTGCAGCTTGATTCCCGTTTACCAAGCACAGTTTATTCTCCCTGTGAAAGCATAAGGAGCCAGTAGCTCAGGCACCACACTGGAGCAGCTGTTGATCCAACTCACCACAGACGTGGTCCCATCTCCGACCTCTTTGTCCTGCAGGTCAGCCAGTTCACACAGGACCTTGGCAGCTGGGTGCTCCACTTCCAGCAGCTTCAGGATGGTTGCTCCATCGTTAGTGATGGTCACATCCTATCACACAGTAATATGAGACAGATGAGCGACCCAGACCTCAATATATGTTATCAAATAAAGAGAGTGATGAAAGTGATGTATTGATGAATGTGACACAGACCCCAATGTCGTCCACCAGCATCTTGTCGAGGCCAACGGGTCCCAGGGAGCTCTTGACGATGTTGGCGATGGATGCTGCGGCCATGACTGCAGAGACAAAAAGAAGCCGCAACTAGCTATTAGCACTACAAAAAACAGCCGGTGCATCCTTTAACAAGTCTGACTTAACGTATAATACCTCTGTCATTCATTTATCCTGTCATTTTATTGAGTGGGGCTCACAGTGAAGTAGCCACACCTTCAGACCATGACAGTGTTCCTCTATCCCATTAGCATAGCCGTCCATTCATGGTGATACAAATGGAAGGTACTAAAATGGGAATACGACTTCAAAACTAATGCTGTTGGCGTAAAATACACAGTGTGTATAAATAGCAGACTTTACTGTGTTTTGCAGAATTTCACTAGAGACAGCAGCAGCGGCTTAGGAAGTCAGCTAGCATTAGCATTAGCCACACGTGTGATGCATTCAGTAAATGAAATCACTTCTCATGTCCACCATTCATGACGCACGTTAAATAAACGCAGCGCATATGAAGCACTGAGTAAAAGAGCACCACAACTCACCATTTTGAGTACGAACAGATTCGCCAGTTGTCCTCTGGCCGAGCACGTTTAACGGACCCTCTAGTAGCGACATTTTGGACCACCACACAACCAAGAAGAAAGGAAGCGGCGCGGTGCACTATGGGTAAACCGGCATTAAGCAGAAGGTTCGAGAAGAAAATTTATTTAAAAAATAAGCGGTAATTACAGTATGAGGGCTTTAACTATGTAAAATATCCAAATTTTAATTTTATGACGAAGTTTTAGGTCAAACAGTTCCCTTGGAAAGTTAGAAAAGAATGCTTTGTCACGTTATTTCCTTTATACTACATTTCCCAGAATGCCTCACCTCACCGATGCCGTCATGGTTCGTGCGATGATTTTCAGTTTATGGTGGGCTGCAGCGCCCTCTGCTGTTTAAAGCAAAAACACCTAGAATACTATAGTGTTGAGTCTTTTTCTTTTTTAAAAAATATTTTCTCCTCTTTTCCAATATATTAATGTATAGAACATTAGATTTTGTTCGTTTACTTTTTTTTAGATTTTAACTTTTTATTTTCTTTTTTATATTTTTCCTCAGCTCAATTTTTCCCTTATATATAATAATAATAATAATAATAATAATAATAATAATATATATATATATATATATATATATATATATATATATATATATATAACAATAATAATAATGATAAAATAAAATAACATAAAATAGTGTCACAGTTTGCCCACTAGGGATCATTGACAAGTTTATTTTCTAAGCCATAAAGTGTCCTCAGTAAATGTCTTGGTCACAATTCTTAGACAAAAACAAATTACTAAAAAAAATTAACGGATCCTTCGCAAATTGATTGTGTTTTAGATCTTCAATAAAAATAAAATACTGGTTGGTTTATTCTTACCAGATTAAAAAAAATCTTTATATTAGATATTGGTTTAGGCCTCAAAAAGGTATTTTGGTCAGGCAGTTCTCTTTATCATTGAGGATTCGTTTGACTTTTGGTGCTTTTTTGGAAAATAATTTTGCCTGTGTGGGCACTGGTTTTTATATATCTACTGAAATGTAATCTCTATAAGCAGATATGTGCATATGTATGCAAAAATGTATTATTTATTGATAGTCGTCACATGGCATGATAGCCAATGGGCTCCAAGACTGACCAAAATGTAATGACCAATCAGTCACCAAGCATTATGTTGAAACCTCAAAGGAGTGTGATGATATGCATATTATACTCTGCATTATGTATATAAAATATAAATTGATATCCTTATTATATGATAATGACAAAGACATGTAGACATGTATATTAAAAAATGACTGGGCAATTAATTTTTAAATAATTATTTTCTTTGCAAACGGATTATCAATTAAAGTTTTGTCAAATTTTCAGGCAGTCCTGCTGGTATCAGATGTCTCACAATTCTCCTTGAAAGGATAAACAATGAATATTTCCATACTGATTAAAGTTACTTCTGATTGGTGATCAGCTGCCGTTCTATACCATGTTCATATTTATTTGATAATAACCACAAAAACACAGAGATGGGTTTAATCTGAATTTATTACCTCCAATACATTGTTTTGTTGAGCAATGACAACTAGGCAGTTAAAAAAATACAGTACACTTAACTTAAACATTAAAGCATTATAAAGCATACCTATGGCATACAAGAATAACTTTCCTAAAATGTACATCTTTACAAAGTGTTTACAAATAAAACGTAAAAAAAAAAAAAGACAGAAAAGTGCAAAAAAGAGTCAATGAAGACTAACAATCCCCACCAGTGAAACAGAGGACAAAAATGTACAATTAAAAAATAAAACATACTTCATATTCCTAACTTGTTTTTGATGTACATTTCCTGATATGAACAGTAGGCCATGATATTGTGCTTTTCAACTTTTCACGTGTGGTTGTGATTTGGAACTTGTGTCAAGCAGTGCGTGATAAAAAAAAAAAAATCTTCTGAAAATATTCACAGTATTTGATTCAAATTTTTGCCTAACTCTTAATAAAACCATCTTTTAATAAATACTTTATTTTACAACTTGTCGGTGGCTTGAAGTGATGGTGAGAAGGGCCAAAATAACAATGATGCATTCAAATAAATAGGACAACTTTAGTGATCTTTTCAAAGACAACAAATGTGTGAGACTTTACAGACTTTATAAGGGGAGAGAAAACAATTGTGTCGTATGTATGAACCTTATTAAAGTGACTGACAACTTTCTTTGTGTGACCGTGGATGCAACATCAGTAGTGTGACAGTTGGGAGTGTCCCATAACGTAAACAAAGTAAACAGACTATCCATTTGAGAGAGAGAAAAAAAATACACCAAATACAGTACTGTAGTCTTTTAACTAACTCTCCTTCCTTCGTGGTCCCTCTTAAAAACAAAGGTTAAAATTAGTATGATTAAAAAAAAACATCCACTTGTTGAGATGCACATTTCACTCTACATGACGGACGCCCCCGGACTTTAACACGTAAAAACATCTCTGGTTTACTCACAGATTCAAAATAAATACGAAGCCCTACGGTTTCTTATAGATTATCTAAAATATCAGCATCTTCTCTTGATTTTAAAGCGTGATACCCTAACGATGACGAAGGTGGCAGGTAGAGTGAAATACATTAACTTCAGATAGACTTACAGGTCTAAGTCTAGTTATACTTAACCTATTGGATCTTAGCCAACGTGTTTTCTTTACAGCGGTGTCCTGTTTGTTACAGTTATCGCTAAGAAGCTGTTAAAAGTGACGATCTAGCCTGAGTAGCAAATCTGAAGATCGCTATTTGAAAAAGCTGCTTGGTCAGGACTGTTGGATAGTGTAAGCACAGTTAAAAAGACTAGTCACCACTGTGGTTCACCTCTCTGACACAGGTTAAAGGGACAGTTCACCCCAAAATCAAAACATACTTTTCATCTTAGCTGCAGTGCTGTTTATCAGTCTAGGTTGTTTTGGTGTGAGTTGCTGAGTGTTGGAGATATCGGCCATGTCTTCCCCCTCGCCTTACAATGGCGATAGATGGCACTCAGCTTGTGGTGCTCAAAACACCAAAAAAATACATTTGAAAAACTCAACATCAATGTCTCTTTCCAGAAATCATGACCCTGGTTACTCAAGCTAATCCACAGACCTTGTTGTGAGCAGTTTCATGTAGGTAGGAACTATTGTCTTTCTACCGAACTACACCCACCAACTGGGAAGTTGGGAAGCGTGCATCTACTCATTGATGAGAGATGCAAACATTTCTGCTGTCTCCCTTGGCTGAGCTGTGAAGTTAGCTAGCTTAGCGGTGCTAAATGAGCTAGCATTGGAGGCACACTTCCTTCTACGCAGTGATAAGGTTGGCGGGTGTAGTTCAATAGAAAGAAAATAGTTCCTACATGAAACTGCACACAATGAGGACTGTGGATTATCTTGAGTAACTGGGTGATGATTTCTGGAAAGAGACATTGCTGTTGAGTTTTTCAAATGTATTTTTTGTTGCTTTGAGCACCACAAGCTGAGTGCCATCTAGTTCCATAATATTTGAGAGAAGGCAGACATCTCTACAGCTGATATTTCCAACACTTTGTGACTCACACCAAAAAAAATCTACACTGATAAACAGATATACAGGTAAGAGTAAAATATGTAATTTTGGTTTTGGAGTGAACTGTCCCTTTAATATTAACTAGTGCTGAAAATGCAGTTAAAATAACCTTACCAGCAAATTAAAATAAAGACCTTGAGGAGGTTCTCCTGATGTGGTGAGTCAGATTTTTGATGCTTGTACTTCAGTTTGAGATGTCGGGCACAGACCAGATTTAATTTCTTACAGTTGGTAACAGATATCCTGAACTACTGTAACTGTACAACAGTTTATTGGCACTGAGTCCTCCAGCAGAGCCAGTTATCTCTACCAGGCCCACACGTAAAGCAAAGTGTGAATTCCTTTGAATATTAAAAACCCATTCAGTCACACTGAATACCTTTACAAACAACTGAGAACATTTTTGCTTTGAACGCTTCTCGCTGACCAGTTTGAAACATTCACAGAAGACTGTTTGAACCTGGAAGTGCTGGGGCAGCTCACATGCAGGCTTTTCACTATCACTAGTAACCTATCATGTATTTTACACTGAAGCCCTGTGACAGAGTTTCACATTAGTTGTTACAAATATGGCTGCAATCAAAGAATCTGCTTCTGATCTACGTTTGTTTGTGGGCTATGATGTTGACGTAGGGCGTTCAAGGCAAAGCAGCAGTGTCCCTTTTGTTGCTATACGCTGTATGTTTATATATATTTGGCTTTTATTCATCGTAGAGACTCAGGCGAAGCTACTGGAGCTCAGACACTGAAACTTCTCCCTCAGAGACTGGACGATTTTGGGTTGGCTCTGCTGCGGCTCGCTCCACAGGTACTTCTCCAGTTGTTCGCGGTCCAGAGACCTCAGCGGGTCGCAGGAGCGCACCGGTGTGCACGGCAGACTCTGGGAGTGGGCGAGACCCCGGTTCTGATTGGAAAGGGCCGCCGAGCTGCCGTTTCGCCGCGCCAACCTGTCCTGCTCCCGCTCGCTCTCGTCCTCCGAGCGGATCTCTACATAGTCATCATCGTCTTCCCCATCGTCCTTAAAGTTAGCCAGGTAGTTCTGGGTGGCGGTGAGTATGCTCAGTGCAGACGCCCGGTTCAGGACCACCACCTGTTGACCGTCGTGCAAAGTGAGGTCTGACTGTCCCTGGGTGGAGCGCTCTGGGAGGCTGCTCTGACGACCAGCACGGCCCAGACTGGGGCCATGGAGTCTGTCTGTGGATCGATCCACAGTGGGTCCGTTACATTTGAGTCCAGACTGGTTCTTCTCCTGCTGCTGGCCGCCCAGAGAGCCGAGCGACTGACAGTGACTGGATGGGGAAGACTTTGAGGAGGGCGTAGACGGAGCGTTAAAGGAAGGATGTCTCTTAATGGAACTGTACACGTGCTCCTCCTTTTCGCTCGGCGCCGACATGCACGAGCTCCATCTCTGGGACGGCGGGGAGGTTTGAGAGGGAGGGGAGGTCTTGAGAGAGGGGATGGAGCAGGCGGAGGTGAGTCTGCGCTGTGGGGTAGAAGACGCTCGAGCGTCGTTCAACTCGCTGGATGAGGAGACGAAGCTGGCCAGCTCTCCGTTGCTGTATGTGGAGTGGAGCCAGTCCTCCTCCAGGGAGGTCTCGGGCATGGACGGAGAAGACGGCAGCCCTGGATGGGAGTGATGTGGACCAGCATGAGCGGGAGGATCCTTAAACATCACCTGGTCATAGAGCTGGGAGTACTCTGCTATCCTCGCACCTGGAGAGGGAACACAGAGGATGTAAAGAAGGTGTGAATACATATTTTCATAATATCAAACTATAAAGCAAGGACTGTCTATCTGTCTTTTTTTATCTACTTCACACTTGGCGGGTGTTTCGTTTTTTTGTATTTCACCAGTGTTTCTGTCTGCAAGTAGCTGCGATGGTTGTTTTTCAGGGGCATATTTAGTGATATGAGGCTCCCGGGTAAACACTACCCTTCTTTTCTTTTCACTCTTTCTTTAACTGGGAATGTTGGTATTGCCAGTGATAGAGGAAGTATTCAAAACTTTTTTTTCCTAGAGTGACTCTATTAACCGTTGGTAGTAAAACCTTAAGTGCCACAAAGTAAAAGTCCTGCATTGAAGTCTTTACTTAAAGGAAGACTGAAAGAGAGGGATTATCAGCACAATGTACCTAAATTTACTGTTCAAGGTGGAGTTTTCAGTTCTAATACAATAGTGAATAAATATGGATCATATTTTAATCGTTATATTTTGTGAGTAAAATCTGAATTTGCAATGAACACAGTAAATAATGAGGTAGTATACTGGTGAGTTGAATTCTTTTACGGGTTTTACGGGGGTTCTATATGCTATTTTTGGTTAAAATAATTTAGAATAGCAACATCATTCAATATTTTTCATATCTAAACATCATAATAAATCTATAGCTGTTTGTGGCTGAGGTGTATTTGATTGTTAAGTTGTTTGTATGAGCGGTTCTGGAAAAAGCTGCGAGCAGAAACACCACAGACCAAGCAGTCGGTCTATGTCGAAAAGACAAGTTTTAAAAGCGGCAATGCACAAGTAAATATAAAATTTGCACAAGCCTGACAAGCATGCCGGTGTATGATTGCTTCTATTTCTAGCTGAGATGTGATGTAAAGCTTGATATGACCTTGCAAACGAATGACCCCAGTCATACCACTTTTCCACCAACATGAAACAGGCTACGTTCCAATTCCCGTACCTAATTTTGAACTGTTTGGAGCGTTTTAACAAAAAATAAATTGGTCCAGAACCTGAAAAGTTGGTTTCTGGCTGGAACAGCAAAAAAAAACAGCAGGTTTTTCTTAACCTAAAGTGTGAACCGTGAACACATCAGAGGGTGTGTCATATTCTACAGGTTGGAAAAAGAGGATGAAGAAGGCAACAATCGAGATGTTGCGTGATGAGTGAGAAATCTTTAGAAAAAAGAGCGTGTAGTGGTCTCGTTAACAGTTGGCCCATGCTTGTTTTTAGATAAAAACAAATATCTGTCGGATTAGAACAGAAGTTACAGAGTACTGGCAGATGCTGTGAGTTTCAGTTTTGGGACAGCAGGTCAGGTTTAGCCTGATCAGTGCGCCTATCATCAATGCTTGAGTTAGAAACTATCTTTCTGAGAGCTAAATGTTTTTTCTTACCTATGGCAGTTCCCCCTTGTTTCTTTTCTTCCAAGATGGCTGCCAAGTCTTTCTGCTTCTTCTCCGCTCTGGCACGGCTACAAGCGTCTCCAGGGTCCATGCTCCTCATGCGCAGCAGCTGGTTGGCTTTCTTGATCTTCTGGCTGTACTGCCGTGCCATCAGGAACACCCGGTTCTTTGATTTATCCATCAGGTCCAAGTCCACAGACTCGCCCAGCAGGAGAGAGGAGGAGGCCAGTGGTGAGTCCAGACCTGCCAGCTCCCCTGAAAACAAGCTATGGAGGTCCTTGAGGGGAATATCCCTCTGAGGGGTGCTTCGCTGAGGAAGCTCCACCAGGTCGTCATCCTCTAGGCGGAAGCTGCCGCTGCTGAGGCGAGCCAGTCTGTTACGGATGCTCTTCACGGTGCCTGGGAGGGGCTCAGGGGTGGCAGGAAGGGGGCGTGACGCAGGACCAGGACTGTGGTTTTCTTCTGCAGTGGTGCCTTCATTTTGAGGGTCAGGCAGTTTGATGACTGGGATGGTGAATGACGGCGTTGAGGTGACAGGTAGGGGTTTAGGCTGATGTGTTGGGGGACTCTTGGTTGGAGGGCTGGCTGCTTGAGGACTAATTACAGGAGGGCTCTTTGTTGGGCTGTTTTTGACTGAGGAAGCCTTCTTTGGCGACTCAGTGGCACCAACAGGGAAGGCGGCAGGAAGTCTATCAGCTTTCTTCTCATTGTTCTTGATGTAGTTCTCCAGATCGTTCCAGATCTCATCGACTTGCTCGGACATCTTGTCCCCTTTCTGTGGGAGCTGAGAGAAAGTCTCAGAGGCGGACGAGGAGGAATAATCTGGCTCAGAGGAACATGGGACAGGGTGGGAGGTGTCTGGTGCTTCGTCCTCTACAAAATGGAGGCTCTCCTCGGATACAAACCCTCCGAGGCTTTCAGTTAGGTCCTGCTCAGAGGCCAGCAGACTGTCCCTCTCTTGTTGTAGTTTGTCGCCTTCATTCGTTCCTTTTGGTTCTGCCGATGGAGGCTCCCTGAAACAGATGGTGTCGTAGATGTTCTCCTCCACTATCTTGAGCTCACAAGGCCCAAATGGCCTCCCCTCCTGTGTGGAGGACCGGTTACTATCTGAGGAAGTGTCTGGTTCAATCAGAGGCTCTGTGATGACAGGAACCTCTGGAGCATTTAGTACCCTTGCTGCCTGGCCCTGGGAACCCTGTGCATCTGCAGAGGTTTCTTTCCGGCTTTCCTCGGGGTCTCTCCTGACGAGGCCCATGCTCTTCAGGTCCTCATAACTGATGTTGTCATACACGTTTTCAATATCGTCTATCGTCAGCTGCTCTGCTGAGGATGATCCAGATATGTCATTGCTGGAGGATTCAGTGTGGATCACTTCCAGGTTGCTGTTATCAGTGTGGTCGTCATCAGGACTCTGTCGGGCCTCCGTAGTCTTCTCCCCTGCGCTGCTCGCCCTCCGCAGGACTCTGCTCCCATCGGGTGGAGGGTCAATCTGCACAGTGGGCACCTGTTCGACGTGCCAGCTGCAGGGCCGAGCTGTTTTGGGTGACGAGGTGGCTTCAGTCCTCTCCGTGGGCGCCTCTGGTTCTGGCCCGCTCGGCTCTGTTGGGACAAACATCTGGTAGATGTCCTCGTCCTCGTCATCGGGCTGCATGGTTCGCTGGCGGGTGGGGAACATGGCCCTACGAGCGCGGTGGTCCGCCCAGATGTTCCTCACAGGATTCTCACTTTCTGTGATTATTACAGAGGGGATGGGGGTTTCTGGAGGCTCCTCTGTCACATGAGGTGTCCTGAGAAGTGGCGGGTGGCGACTTCCATCCCTCACCAGGGATTCTCTGGCTTTCTGCAGGACAGGAAAACAGAAGTTGGTGATTAGCATGTAGCTAAGTTAGTCTAAAAACATCATGTTATAAGCAGATTAAATTACCATGGTGAATTTGTGATTAATACCTGTAAGTCTGAAGCGCTCATGTTGAAGGTTTTCCACTGTTCTATACTGTCGACAGACGCCTGAGGGTTCAGCCTCTTCCTACTGCTTTTGCCAGGGACTCGCAGCCGCTTTCCGCCTCCCTGAATGCAGAGTTTTCAGCATTAACACCATTCCTGAAGAGATCATACTATATGTCTGAGCATTACTCAGGCAGCTTTAAACTCACCAGACCACTATCATCTTCATCGTCTGCATCTTGCTGATGTGGCTCCTCCTCTCTGTCACTGTGGTCAAAGTGATCGCCGGGGTCCAGGGACTCCTGCGATTGGTTGATGAGGCTGCGGCTGCGACCGATGGTGCCCAAAGCCAGCTGGGACATTGGTGAGAGCAGGGTGGCACCCAGACTTATTCGCTGGAGAGGAGAGAGTTTATTTTAAGAGTTAGATTAAACAACTTCAGTGAGCATGTCACTTAAAACCAGAGTTTATTTAGTTAACAAAAACTATGACTAAATACATTCATCAGTGACCTTTTTTTCCATAAGTAAGACGAGACGAAATGAGTTTTGCTTTTGTTGACAAAAAAAGGGGGGACAAAACATTATAGAAGTAATGATTCAACCTGTGTTTTTCATCAGATAATGATAAGGTTAAATCTTATGTGAAATAAGTTGGACCAAAATGAGATGTTATTGTTTTATTTGTTTTCACTGACTAAACCTGGACTCAAATAGTGATGTTTTCTTGTCTTTTTTTGTAAAAACCAAGATAAGATTTAAATGCCCAGATATAAAACTTGACTAAAAAACAGAACAAAGTTGACTAGGTATGATAAAAAACTAACAAGGACATTTGACACAGGACTGAGACCAGGACTACATTTTTAAAAATGACCATCTCTGGTCATCACTCACCTTTTCGCCGTCTGTGTTGGCAGCATTCTGCTTAGCATTCTTCAATAATTTGGATAGAGGTTCTGAAAAGTCAACAAAATATTAATTCTTGAAGTTCAGCCTTGCAGGGTGTATCATTTTTAAAAAATATATATGTACTGTAATTTCTTACCTTTCCTGCGTCCTCTACGAGGGGTTGGACCCTCCTTGGTCTGAGGGGAATCCTTCTTGTCACCATCAGGGGTGTAATGAAACCCAGGATGATCTGGTGAAATGACAGCAAAGATGCCAAAAACACAATTATGAAAAAGCACTAAATGTGGTTAAACCCGCTGTATGAGAACATATATAAATAGATACTTACGCATTGCATCCATCTCCAAAATTGCTTGTTTGGCCTAGAATTGAAATAATAAAATGAGGGTAAGTTAAACAGGTTGACACTAGGTGGCGCCACGTTACAGTCCTTCCAACAATCAAACTCAAGTTTGGCACTCAAGAGGCCGCTTTATGTAATCACAGTGACCTTTCCCAGTGACCTTCACCCCTGAGGAGGAATCATCAGTTTCCACTTGCACAAGACCAGAGGCAGAAGAAGAGACAGAACAGTGATTGTGATTTAATGAAAATAGATGAGTGGAAGAAGTGAGAGCACATGAAAAGAAAGGGAGGAGAGAAAGAAAGGAGGAGAGAAAGATGGAGGCGAAGGAGAAAAGAAGTGGACAAGAGGGAGTGGTGTTTCCAATACATCCCACTCAAAGACTGTGTTTACTCCGTCAGTGAACGGAGAGGGAGCTGTCAGGAGACCAGCCGCTCTTACCTTGGCGGGGATTTTGGCCGGATGGTTTTCAAGTATGAGTCTCTTGAGGTGTAAGATCCACATGCGCTTGTCTTGCTGTGATTTGGCCTGAGGGCAGAGCGCGAAACATCAGAGAGAAGATAATATCAGACATGCTGTTTAAGAGGCAGTCGAGAGGGTTACCATAAAACCCTTCAACATTTGGAACACGGCTTTCTTGCGTCACACAGATTAGCTTTTCTTTTTCAGCACTTTCCAAAACACAGTGGTTAGGTAACAACAATGGCCGCCATTAGCCTCTAAACACTCAACATGTCTGAGCAACTCAGCAAGGTGAGCCTGGACACCTGCAAATAATCATCACACTTTCTGATTGCACCCTTGCTCAATGCTGCTTGTAGCTGCAAAGTTCAAACACTTCACACTTTGACTTTTGTTATGATCTGCGCTCTCTTATGCAACACTGCTGTACCTGGACTGTGTGCTGAAGTTTGGGATTCTTGTAGTGAAACACACTGAAACTCAGCGGTTCTTTAGGAATCACTTCCACCAGCATCAGGTTGCAGCACTGCAGGAAAGAACGACAGGAAGTAAGAATACTGCTGCAGAGCAGAAACATCTGTATATTTTTTGTGTCTCTACAGGACACAATATGCTTCACAGACATACTGACCAGTATGTGAGCCTTGTACGTGTAGGTTTCTTCTCGTTTCTTGGTAATAAGGAGAAGCTTGTCAAACAGGAAGAGCGTTCTCTCATTTTTGGCTCGCTGCAGACGAAACGTTCCTTCAAGAACCAACTCTCCGTAGCCGATCAGGTCAGGGCCCTTCCAGTTGGTCAGCAGGCTCTGGATTTCCTGTAGAACACACAGAAATACAGATAAATACATCATGCTGCTAAAAAATATACATTTGATCTACTGCATGCAAAAATAAAGACGCACTGATCTAGTTGGGAAAATAATTTGCCGATGCAGAAAATGAGTGAGCAGTGTGTTCAAAGATTGATACTTATGAACTTAATTCATAAAGCAAACGCAATTACAAAATGTAACATGGGTAAGTAAGAAAGTAAAGTATTCATTTTTCCGTTTTTGAAGAGCATGCTAAAGGATGTCTGTTGTGCTACTTGATGAAGGGATAAACAGACTACAACAAGCAGGTTAAGGACACATTAAAAAAGGAAATGCAGAGGGGTAAGCAAAACAAAAAAGACACTGAAGAAGACAAAACAACAAAATACTGAATCTTTCCACAGAGCCAACCCTTTCTCCAGAGCGGACGCTTCCTCACACATTCCTGCATTCATCTGACCCTTCTGGCTCCCAGCTGATAAAAGAAACAAGCTTCCCTTTTATGTGCCCTCCTTATGCAAGGCCATCATTAGCCCAGTGGAAAGCGCAGCGACTTGCGTAAGACGTGGGGAGGATCAGAGCCTTGGCTGATTCAAAGCTAGACTTCACATAACTGTTCTGCAGAACAATAAAAGAATTGGCTCCTTGAAAAGGCTCGAAACTGCCGCGTCTGTTTTTGTTAAAGGAATAATGAGAGACGTGGAAAGTGTGCAGGATACATCATGGAGGGGATCACACGCTCGACATGTAGTGGACTCGGAGGTGTTGAACAAGTGGAAAACACCTGTTTAATAATGAAATCTTTTGCCTCAGGCATTTGTCTTATTTGTGCTTGTCGTACCTGCAACCTAACAGCGTGCTCATGTTTCCTCTTCATGTCGTTGATGTGCCAGGCCACTCTCTGCATGGTGTCTATGGCTTCCTGCACAACCTCGTAGGTCTCTGTGTCCTTCTCCATGTGGTTAGCTATCTCCTGCACGGACATAACACTGGGAGTCAGCACACACACATACTGAATGCACATGCACAGGGGGCTCACTCATACAGGCACGCGTGTGTGTGCGTCTGCACGTAAACACACTCGTGCATGCACTCTAATGCAAGCACATACAAGGCGTACATGCACAGGAACATACATACTGAGCACCATATGTCTAAACATTTGGCTTCTCCAGTGGAGATTGTCACTGGGAGCTGAGTCAGAATCGCTGTTGTTCAACCGTGCACATCCATTTGTATCAGTGTGGATAAAAACATTAGCGAGTCCTGGACTTACGAGTGCGTGCCTGTGCTTGCTCATCTGTGGGTTTAAGAGTAATTGTTTGCGTGTAAGTGTGTTTTCAAGTGAGACAGATGGCAGACAGACAGCAAGACAGACGTACGTGCAGCAGTAGGTGGTACTTGAGGATCCTCTGCACTGGCTTGAGCAGGTAGGAGCCCAGGGGCAGGGAGTGCCTCAGAGATTCCTGGCGCTCGCGGAAAAACTTGGCCAACGCCTTGTTCCTCATGCACTCTGTTAGCACAGCCACCGACCTGTGGAGACAAAACACAGCGAATAAGATGTCAGGGATGTGTAGCAAAGAAACTTGACAGTGATGATAAGTTAAAGCTATGATGTATGTCCTGACAGACGATACTGAAAAAGGAAAAGATAGAAAGAGATTTTAGGCATGGTGTGTGAAGACAGATCTCCATCCATCTCTCTGCTTTGGGCTGAAATTTATTTCACATTATCAGTTTACGTATTTTTATACCTATTGGACGTGTGTTAAATGCATTAAGCCTGTGCATGCCTGTACAGTCTGCCTACAGTATATTTCAAATATAAAATCACATGAAGAATCTAAATTTAAGCACAGGTTAATAAACAATACTCTTTGCTTGCTGTAATCATCCCTCCTGTTCATACTGATCATTTAAGGGGACCTATAGTCCTTATTTTCTATCATATATCATGTAAAAATGTCGCATGTTCACATTAAACATGGCCAAAGTTTCAAATAATGTGTTAAACATACGTAAAAGTGATCCCTGTAAGTAAAAACCTCAGGCCTCAGACTGTCCTGAATACTCTGTTTCCAATGTTTTTCTACTCTGGCTACAGTGTGATGTCACAGTGTGCAGGATTTCTTTATATGGTCATCTGCTCCAGGCACGCTACTGCAAGTGTTTACATAACGTAGCCCACACTGCTACATGAAGCTACATGCTAACCTCAGGGAAACAAGTAATCTTGGTTGCTGATGTCGTTAATGTCTCCCTGCTTTCAGATCATACTCCTGCTGGGACATGTCCGGTTTTGTTTAGAGGCTTTTATTGGTGATTTTTTTATGGTTGAAAGTGCGACTGTTCTTGGTTACAGTTATTGCCCTGGCTGTAATGACGGTGCAGACACACTGAGATACAAAAGACCCATAAACGGAGCAGGAGGGCGGCTTAAAGAGACAAAAAGACATGTTCTAGTAGAAACCTTTGACACAAGTGTGAGCTTGAAAATGAACATAATATGCACTCTTTAAAAGCTCCCTTTCTAAACATGCTGACTATTGTTTTAAGAGCCCTGGCACAAGCTGATGGTCAGTAATTGGTCGATGTCGAGCCGTCAGTGAGCATCTGTCGATCTAGTTTTTGTTGTGTGTTGCGCACCGTTGCAACTATTTGGCCTTGTTTCTTAAGTCCACTGGATATATTTTGCTGCTGCTGTAAAAATGGAAGAATCAAGTTGAGATGAACAGACTGCGTCTTGAATCAGTCTTGTGGCCTTCCACGTTCCCTTTTTGAATGACGAATAAAGACTACTGCCACCTGCTGGTGTGAAGAGTTATTTCCTCTCACACAGGCCCAGAACGTACATGCTAGTTTGCTGCTGGCTGTAGTCTTTGTGATGTGTTCAAGTACAACTTTTTCAGTCCTCATCACCACTTGTTCTGCGACGTCAGTTTGGTGTGTCTGGGCGTTGATACAGACATTAAAACATGGTGACCCTGTCCTGGATGTACTACAAAAGATAAAACTCTTCACACACGTAAACAAATAAACATTTTATTCATTTTCAATTTCACTTTGTGTTTTCTATTTTTTTATTCCAATGAAGGTCTGTAAATGGCGACGTTAGTAAATTATTGTTCAGTCCTATTTCAGCCTCAGATCTCAGTCAGGTACATATTCCACTAAAAGCAGCAGCACTAAACGACCTTGTAAGACCTGAATATACTGGTTACTGGAGTGAGTTTGCTGTGTGAGCTACTGGAGAAGAAAGAGCCTTTTTCACAAACAAATGGGGGCTGTATGTCTGTGTGTGTGTGTGCATACACATGCACAGTGGAAAAGACAGAGAAAGACAGTTGTGAATTGCCCCAAACTTTCTTTCTGTGGCTCGTGTGTGTGTGTGTGTGTGTCTGTCTGTGTGTGTGAGCGCATGCATGTGCATGTCTGCATGTCTAAATTCCAGTGAGGCTCCACACAGGCCTCACATTGTTCTGGAGGAAACCCGACCTTAGAGCACAGCATGGCCATGATACATCTGCAGCCGCTCTGTGTGTGTGTGTGTGTGTGTGTGTGTGTGGGAGTGTGTGTGTGTGTGTGAGTGTCTCCCGTGTGTGTGTGCACGTCTGTCGTGTGTGACCTTGGTTGGGGTCACCAGCTGTGGTGTGGATGTGGGAGAAGGTCTATCTCAAACAGCTGACAATAGCCCCTTCACACACACACACACACACACACACACACACACTGTCTCACACACACACAATCAGCATTCAATTAGCCACAATTAGCTTGTAAATTGTTTCCTCCTCCACGTGCCTCTCTTATCCTACACTGCGAAAGAAAAATGGTAGCCAGAGGAGAAGGTGTGTTCAGTAGGTGCCGTGTGTCTTGGCATGAAGAATAGCATCACGTTTCACACACACACAGCACACACACCGACACAAAAGAACTCCACATTATTCCTGCCGTCGTACCGCACTCACACAAAGCTTAATAAAACATTAACTGCGTTAGGTATGATGAGGTGACAACTGTAATACCCCATCTGTCAGTGTGTGAGCTGTAACTCTGTCAATAGGCAGCGAATAAAAGAATGGAGGAAAAAAAAAACTGGGGCACGGAGGAGGGAGGTAGAGAGACCCTGAGGCACAACTGAAGGCAGACACATTGACTCCTGCTGAGGTGACTTCTATGGAGCGTGTCAGTTTGTCAGGGAGGAGAAAAAGGTAATGCATTGATCGACATACACAATGGAGCTATGTGAGACGCTGGGAAGACAGTATGTGGAGGTGAGATGAAGATAGGATGACAACAAGAAGATGGGTTTTGTACAGTAGACGGGTGAGCTGAATAAGCACTGCCTCAGACATAAACGCACACACATATACACACACTTAGGCTGCTGTCTTACCGTGGGTAGTTGGTGCAGTACTGAGTGTAAATGTGGAATTCTTCACTCTGTAAAACAAAACAAGGACAAATTAGGGGATGCATTCAAGTGACAGGACACAGGACTAACTCAACAGTCAAGAGAAGTAAAGATGATGTCATGTATTGTCGATGTGTGTTCACTTGTGTGTTACATTTAGGGCTGTCAGATGATGGACAGTACCTTAAAAAGTATCGATATTCAATAGCAATTTTGATACCACTGGAAAAAATTGACATTAAGGGTATAAAATGTATTGTAGTGATAGATATTTGAGCAAATAATTAAGGTATCACCAGGATCTAATGTAAAGAAACACCACCAACGAAGGACCAATGGCTAACAACTGTGGAAGAAATCTTTTTAATAGAGAAACTGACACACATACTGAAACTACAAAAAGCAAAACTAGAAATAAAATGGGAAAAATGGCCTCTATACAAGACTCAAAAAGGCGACACTGGACTGGAATTATAATCAACAGATACCTAAGGCTGTAAAAATGTGTATTTACCCGAGCAGTTGTTGTGTCAGGTATGTTTACCATGTTCATCATCGTGAGGATGCATCTCTGACAGCATTTTTGTTGTGATTTTTGGCTCAGCATAATTACAGGAGAACATTTAATTAAAGGCCAGTGACGTATGTTTTTGCTCTTTAACAACAAATCATGTAATTTGTGTACTTCATCGCTCTAAAACAACCTGCCTGATGGGCTCTGTGAAATCAGTATCCTCTTTTAAATCCCTTCATGAAAAAGTATTTTTATCAAATGACCTTTTTTTTAAAATAAATTAAAAAAAAACAACTTAATAACAAAAAAAAAAAAAATTAATTTGATCTAATTTAATTTAATTTAAATAATTTAATTAAATAAAAAATAAAAATAAAAAATTAGAAATTTGTTTCTAATTGTGTATTTATATATATGGGTTGTATGAATTTATCAGATGTTTTTATGGTTCATTATTTTCATGTGTATGTGTCTATGACTATTTTTTGTTTTTTCACTTTGTAACTTCTGGTTTTGATAAATTCTGTGTGAATAAACTTTATTGTTATCTTATTATTGTGATCATGCATTTTTTATGTTTCACCAGACAGCCACTGGTTTTTGTTCATTTCTGTTTGGTGAAAAAAAATCCAACAGCAGACTCCAGACTGATGACATCACAGTCGACATCAGGTCTACATTAGTTTTTTATGAATGTTACACTATTGTTGCATTGTGACACGGTTTAATTGCAGATTGACTTGAAAAGTCTACACTGTTTTCTCATAACAACAATGTTCCTTTGACTAAACTTGATGCAGACTTGATGCTCACGAAGCAAGAGTCTGCTAATAATAACATCATATGAAAATCATTTGAACACAATAGAAATCTGGAACAATAAAAATTGGTTCAGACAGAGGAGATCCAAACCACTGGTACTGTACGATGCTTTCAAGGTCAAGATTTTCTGTCCTTCTCGCCTCACTGGTTGGACTGTATCTGCAGTGGTCCAGTGCAGATTTCATGACGGCTATTTCATGTTTACAGCTCTACACACTCTGAGCCCACAGACAAGGCATCCCCTCTCCTCCGCTCACTGCTACTAATTGAAAGTCAACCCTGTAGCTTATGATTAGCCTTCGCCCTGGCCTTTAAGTCTCTTTTGATCCCAACGGCCCTGAGCGCTCGGATTATACATCCCCTCATACTTCATCGCCGCCCCTTTAATTGAGACTTTTCCCACCTTGCATGCCTCTCTGAACATCAAAGACATCAGAGGCCGTATGACTTATCAGAGCCTGAATGAGCCTCTTTTTCTCTGTTCTCATTGCCCTTCATCCTGATCTCATTTTCCATGTCATCTCTTCATCGATCTTCTATGGATATTCTTCTGATTTTCCTCTCTTTAGTGAACTAACATTCCTGCTCTTTTCGGTTCATCGCTCTCCCTCGTCGAGCTCTGTTGGAGGCCCGGACGTGAACCCCTCACTGTTGCATAACGCGAGAGTCTAATTGAACTCTATTTGTGTCCATAAACACTTGGGGGTCGCAGGATGCAGGAAGCAACATCATAAACACACAGGGCAGATGACAGTCTGTCCTGGTTCATGATGAGCGCACACACACATTCACACACATTTCCCAACACGTGATTCAAGGTCAGCGCACATTATAGATACACTGGGTGTGTGTGTGAATGTTTCTTATTGTAGATAAATATACATTCCTATTCAAGCCACAGCGAACAATTCAAGCTACCTACACGAATGCAAACAGCGCATCCCACCAGAATATAAATAAGAGCACACACACACACACACACTCACACTCTCACGACTTGTTAGCCCGAGGTGCTCCGTGGGAACTTTCCTAAATTGAAGAGCAGAGCTCTCCTCCTCGTCTCCAGCAGTCTGCCGCCACAGACCAGGCCTAAACGCAACCAGATGTGCCACCATCGATTTCTGACGACACACACCAACGCACCCTCCTGATACACACTCTTAATACCCCTCTGGACCGTGGACACGAGACCACAAGATACATAAATGCTTCTATGAAGTTCAAATTTGTGCAGAGCATGCACGTCTGCAGACTTTGTCATTAAAGCTGACATGTCTGCACACACTCTTTGAAGCCAACCATGTAACCAGCCGACCCCGAAATAGCTCAGATCTATAATATGCTTCCCTTTGAGAAATATATACAAGCTAAGCTAAATCATATAATCATCAAATCCAAATGCTGCATGTGAGAGCTTTGGCTCCTGCACACCATGAAAAATATCCCTTTCTGGAGTATCAGGATACAAATTATATAGAAAGACTTATTTTTTTGAGCTGTGGCTGCAGATCACTGCTCAGTGAAACGAGCCAAGGTCGAGTTGTATCAGCACCCACTGATCATTTTTAATAAGAAAGTCGTAAATCTGCAGTTTTTGTTGATTTGTCAAGACTGGACAGGTCACGGTGAGTCATCAGCGAGGCACTGAACAAGACAGAATCACTAGGGGCGAAAAAAAAGGGAGCCTGAGATCTTGTTGTAATAGTGCTCCCTGTGCTTCAGTCAGCATGTAGCAACCCATAAAACG
Source organism: Cephalopholis sonnerati (assembly GCA_019142605.1). Lineage (NCBI taxonomy): Eukaryota > Metazoa > Chordata > Actinopteri > Perciformes > Serranidae > Cephalopholis > Cephalopholis sonnerati. The sequence goes on along the minus strand of JAGQAX010000009.1, from coordinate 25,844,759 downwards.
CGTTAAAGGCTTACTCATCACATAGCAGAGTTAGGATCTAGTCAAACAGAGAGGAACATGAGGATAGATAGCCAATTATCTGAGAGGGAGGCAGAGATTTACTACTAGATCTGACTCCTCTTCAAACACGGTGCTGGGTTGTGATTCTTGGCCGCTCAGGCTAGAAAAATATTAGCTGCGAGTGTGCGTGTGCGAATGTGTGTGTGAGTGTGTGTGAGTTAGATGTGCGACAGCAGATAGTGAAAGAGAGACGTTGTGGTTTTTCTGGGTCTTAGCGACCATGACTAACCTTCAGCAATACAAAAGAACTCAGGTTACTATTCTGGTCACAACTCTTTTACCAGAAGCCAGCCTGTAAAATGATGAAACCACACATGCACACGCACACACACATACACTTGCATGTCTCAGTGTAAATGGTGCTGGTCAGTAGTTACGCATTATTTCCAGTCAGTGGACTCATACAACTGGGTTAAACCTACTGTCTGACAAATCCACAGAAGCCTAAAAACAGCTTTCACCATCAACAGCTACTGTATCCTCCTGAGACCTGAGCTGTTGTTTGGTACGCATTTTTAATTTCTCCTAGCTATCTGGGATAAGTAGGACATGATATGTATAAAAATCTAAGTATAGTCTTTGAACAGTGAGTAGTTTTGGAAAAAAAAAAAAACGGGGACACTGGGTTTATTTTCAGCAGTCACACACTTCTTCAATGTTTTGTAACGCTCTGGATATAGGGTCACTGTTCAACTCTAAAACTAACAAACAAAATAGAACTGTTTATTTTAACACCTGAACATGACTGTGCAAAAACAAAATTGAAACTCTGTGTGAATTTTCCCTGCTCAACACTCCAAGCTAGGAGTGTCCTTTTTGTCTGTAGGAATACAACTGGCCTGTATGAAATGTTGCAATAAAACAATAATAAAGTCCCAATGTCCTCAAACGAGTACTTTGTAATGACAAGTGTCTACAGGAGCATGTTACTATAGCTTTAATTTATTAAAAAATGTGAGCCATATCAAACTACAAACTTTATTAAGCATAGATAAACAAGTTTAAACCATGAAATCTGATCAGGTTTGTACCTTGTCCACTTTTGTGTCGGGATCGGTTGTAGCCTGACTTGGCAAACATGGCTGCCATCTTGGTTTTACAAGGATTAGTGTACCGTGCTCTTGTTATCACTAGATGGCACATAAAAGTGTCCACGAACGAGGTCTAAGTAAACAAGTATGCAGGGTCAGAATTAGAATCAGAAATACTTATCTGATTCCAAAGGGGAAACTGTGACGCAGGAGGTGCATGTTCACCTCAACTATTTCGAATATGAATATAATTATATATAAAGGGATCAAATTAATCATTTTTTGATATGTAAGGATGGAAACAACAGTCAATTAGCAGCTGCTCTTGAGCTTTGGATCATTGGCTGTCACGATAACCTGCAATATTGCAGTACCATGCTACTGACAAACCAACCACAGTGGATGGCAAGCAACCGCCCCAACCGCTATGTTCACGCTTTTTAATTTTTTTTTTAATGGAAGAGCGGTGCATATTATCACTCTGCTACAAATACCAGCAGCACAATGAGCCGCTGAGCGTCTATATTGCGCTGAGCGCTGCATGTTCACAATTTTTTTCTGGTCACTGAGAGTTAAAAAATCTACAACTTTGGGTTCCACGCTCGCAGCAACTTGTCACTATCACTTTTACCCAGCTGTCCAATCACAGTGTAGGAGGGGCGGGACAAATACCACTAATACCAACCGTTACATCGCTGAATAACTACAACAACAGAAGAGGAATATATACTGACCTCACACAGATTTGTGGGTCCATCCTCTCTCCCTACGTGCTTCAGTCGTCCCTTTCATCCCGAGCAAGTTATCTACTTTGTGCCGGCAGTTTTACTTCTGATGATATTCTGTATCATAGCAACCAGACGCAACCAAAGCGCCTCAGCTGAAAAATGCTCCTCCCCTTATTGAAGCTAATTTACAAAGCGATAAAATCAGGATAAATTAAGTAATTCACAAAAACAGTGACGCACATCGGGCTGTTAAGTCGCCCTTAATCACTACAGCAGTAACTCCTTCACTGAGACAGCACTAGTATCAGATGATCTTCCTCAGCAGATGAACTTTGCCAAGCTGCGGTGTGATTGTCAATGTCTTGACTTCCATTTTCTTTTCTCAGCACTTAAAGAACGTCTTGTGCTATTTTCGAGGTCAAAATGCACTTTAAATCTCAGCTTTTTAAGCCAACATGAAGGAGAAATCTTCAAGAGTGATCAGAACATCAAAAATCCCACAAGAAATGTCAAATCTTCATCCGCTGAGACTCCGGAGCTGCTGCTAATGGACCCTGTGGTGACATTATTTTACTGCTGTTTCCTATTTCTCAATGGGAAAATGTTTTCTTAAAGTAAACTCTGAGTTGTGTAATGGACTATAATAACTGTTTTGGTTGAATTTTACAAAATCAAATTCACTATTTTTGGGTTAAACCCTGGCCACCATGCAGGCCGCAGATTAAACCTGTGTTTTACATGTAGAAACACAACTCAGAAGTGTGTGTGTTTTGTGTGTTGTAAAGGACCTGGAGCAGCAACTCAGGAGTTCTTCCAGTAAAAAACAAGGAATACTGTCATTAGTTTTAATGGACATCTACAGTACGAGTAGCAGTCTCATGAGAGAGAGGTTATCAGAGGCAGGATGTGATTTGGACTTGAAGAGGTGGAGCACTGCTTTCAGCTGGCTGTGATCCAGTTTAACCCCCCAGCTATAAGGACGTTACTGTTTTTATAATAAATGTACTGGCAACAGAATAGAAGTCAACTGTGTCTGTATGTCAGGTTAGGAGATTGTCAGAGATCAGTTCATGATGCTGTAATGTTAATCAGTCAGTAGCAAGATGTCATCGCGCTGGTTTGTTTATGGATCTCAGTTAATTATGCAGAGTGCTGCTGTGGGCTGCTATAAAACTGCTTCGTCTAAACAACAGCTGCTGTATTTAGGGCGGCTGTGACGCTGACTGTGACTAGTTTTTTTTATATATGGTCAAACAGTTGCTCTGTGGTATTGGGTGTAATTGCAGTTGGGCTGGGAGGGAATGTAAAGTGTTTTAGAGGAAGTGCAGGAATGCAGCACATTATCATGGGACATAATCATGCAGTCATTTTTTTAGGGCACGGACAGGGCGAGGAGTAGGAGTGGAAGAATAGCTGAAACACGCAGACAGAGGAACTGGGGATACTCTGACGAGAGTTGCTGAGTCTAGGTTTTCTTGATGAAGCACTGCTATTATCCCCCTCCAGTAAAAAAGGTGATTATATATTTGGACGGTCCTTAAAATTCCTCTGGAGTTGTCCTTCCTCCCGGCCCTCCTGTTGCCCTATAAACATTCCAACCACTGAAATAATGCCACTAGCCTCAATAAACATTACTGACTTCATGCAGCATCTTCACCTGATTTTTTTGTTAAGTTATCTCTTGTATTAGAGCACTGCCTGTTCCTCTTCTTCTGCCCTGTGTGTGTCTGTGTGTGTGTGCATGTGTGAGTGTCTGAACCAGCTGTTTGGACACGTTTCAACGAGCAGAGGAGTGTGCATGCAGGCAGAGAGCCAGGAAGAAGTACTCAGTAGTATTAATACTACAATGTAAAAATACTCCATGACAGGTTTAAGTCCTGCATTCAAAATCCTACTTAAAGGAAACTTCACCCCTGAAATAACCTTTTGTATATCAGTAACTCACCCCGTGTTACTTTTAATTTGTGAGGAAAACTTTATTCTTCTCGCATTCCTCTACGGTGAACGACAAATAAAAAAACAGAGAAAATTCACGATGAATTGAAGTCATTGCGGACCAAGTTAAACTACAGCAAAATATATTAAAAAAACCTGTTTACAAACTCACAGAACTCTGCAGTGTAATCCAAGTCTCATTTGTCCAGTCCCTAACTAAAAAACTACTATTCAAAACACTTCTGCATAAACAGTCTTACACACAGATGAGTAGTGTGCCTGCTCTATTAATGCGGAAGTGTTTGTGACAGTTGTTTAAACAGTAACATTTTAGTGACAATGCATTTGTTTGGGAAGTACTATGCATACGACTGGAGTTCCTTTGCTGTTAAACGCAGTCCAGGGTTACCTCAATTCATCAAGAATGTTCTTCTTTTTTTGGATTCTTTGTTCACCTTGAAGGCATGAGATACAAAAAAAAAAGTTTTCTTTACAAATTCAACGTGACAGGGTACAGTATGCAGAAAATGGCTGCTGTGTATATGATAAAAATTCAACTTTTAATACTGATTCAACAATAAGCATTTTCAGACTGGATGAACTTTTTCATGGCTCCAAGAATCCCCCCTTTCAGTGTATCCACAGCACAAGAAGGTATGACCCATTATTAATCTTGAAACAAAGTTTTGAGGGACTTCTTTTAGCTTCTATTTCAGAGTGGATACTCTCCCAGCACAAGAGGAACTATGAGTGACGTTAAGTGTACTGTGACTGTTGCAGTCATTGTGAGTGTAACGTTGATTGTTTGAACACAACCAATGCAGCAGCAGCAATCGTTTTTAAAACCTGTTAGCTGTGTAAACAACAGATGACACAGAACACAAGCAACAGCTCGTAACAAAAAAAAAAAAAAGGAAAACAAATGAACCAACGCTGAAGTCCAGGCTTTACTGGGCCTGTATGTGACAGCAAAAATATGATGCTATTTTTTTTTTTTTTTATTATTAAAGGGCTAACTGCAAGTCGACAACCAATTACCAAAAATATATATGTATAAATAATTACAGACACAAAGAGTATTGTGTGTTTACAGCAGTTTAAACAGCATGACTTAAGACCTTTTTGCCTCATTATCCTTTTTAACTATGCATACCCTGTAAAGTTTTCTTCAACTATTTTACATTGTGAAAAAGGGATGTGTAACAGAGGTATACATTATCAAACTGGGAGAGGCTCCAGTACATTATTTAAGTTGCTTTGGAGACCAGGCATTCTTAAAGGGATTTATGTATTTGTCAATACCAAAAAAATGTGGCTGTGACCGTCGCACATATAGGATACAGTCTGACTATAAATTAAAATAAATCTATTAATTTGTAGGCAAAGTGAAAATGTTTTTTTTCCCATTATGTATATTTTATTAACTATATCTGTCCATTTTTCTAATGTGGAGGGTCAGCAAGCAGCCAATGTAATATGATGCTATTTTGACTTGTTAAACCAAGAGCGACAGTGCTATACTAACCCCTAGCTTGCTTACAGTACATCATTTCAGTGTTCCTATTGGTGGTGTGAATGCAAAAAGAAAAAAAGACCTTGAAGGTATGTCGTTTTTGGGCGAGCTCCTAAGAACCGTTTGGTCCAGAAATGCCTACAGTTAATAGAGGAATTTTAAAAGAAGAAAAGTAACTATAGCAGTTATATAAATGTAGTGGAGTAAAAAGAACAAGGGAGAAGGTGGAGTCAAAAGGGGGCAAGGAGGCGGCCATGTTTACCTTGGATACGAAGCACTCTGCGATGGCCACAGGGTCAGCGTTGCACTTCTCAAGATCATGAAGAAGATCCCTGAAACAAACACAGAGCTCAAAGAAATCAGTATTTGACTATGTGCACACATAATTTCCTGCATGTTCACACATTACCGACTCTCCCACGACTTATTGTTCCAAACAGCGTTTCAGGAGCAAGAGTCACCCTGACTACAGAAATGAGGTCTAAGGCCACTGTAGGCTCTGAACAAATGAGAAACTTCCATGAATTCAAACAGGGCAGCTCCCGTGTGTAGCTGTGTATGTGCAAGTGCACACTGTGGAAAAAATAAAAACTGTTGGAGTTATTGTTTCATGGCTGAAGCATGAGGTCATCGTGACCGCTTTAAACTGCTTTTTATGCTTCCTTTTACTGGCCAGTCTGTCTGCGCGTGACAGCTGAGAAATGAATAGGTGTGGAGAAAGAGTGTGCATGTTTGTGTCTTCAGACCACCAGGGCTGATGCTCCACTGGCCACCTCGTCTGAATACACAACTCACAGACACAAACACACACAGACACACGGCTCAGAGCGGTGCCTGAGGAGACAAATATGCAGACGTGGACTTATGACACACAAACACGCACCTGACTGCAACAACAACGCCCTTCCCTGAAATCAACAGGTGCTCAGCCCAGTTTCGCCATGAGCAGCACATTGTTTGTTGATCCTGCGAGAGACAAGCGTCTGCCTGCATGTTTGTAGCCTCCAGTCGTCATCAACAAACAGAAAGTCAAGCTCAATGTTTTTCACTGAACACGTCTGAGTTCTGAATATTTATTGACTGACTTTCGCACAACTGAGACACTTTAAAAGAAGAGGTCTAATAATGACATATTGAGGGAGGGTCTTTCTTTTTAGTTTCAAATACATTCAAGTCTTTGGGGAGTCGAGTCAAATGTTGAATTCAAGTTTTATCAAAGCTACTGTAGTCAATTCAAACCCCTGACTTCACCAGCGTGATAATCACACAGCTACCTTGAGTTGTCCTCTGATGACAACGCTCGCAAGTCTTAAACACAGGAATCTTTCCCGACTCTGCCACCCAACTGATATGATGTGAACGCAGCATTAAGCCCAAGTCTCCAGCTCCTTGTGTGCTGTACCTGTTAAAGTGGTAGATGTCCTGGATGTTGCCGAACAGGGAGCCTTTATCCTCAGAGCTCAGGGCCAGCCGAGACTGGTTACTGATGCACTCCAAGTAGTCCTGCAGAGAAACAGAGAGAAAGCAGTCATGTTTGAGCGTTATGGCTGGCATTTTGATTGGCACCAGCCTTGGCATACACACACACACACTTGAGTTGACAGTCAAGTTACACTGCGACTCCTACAGACTTCACCTCACTAGCTTTCAAAGCCCACGACCTTCTCAGGACACTTGACTCTACTTTGCACCACTTTAGCCAGACAGCTTTGTGACAAAAGACGCTCTGTGAGTTATTTATATGTTAGTGTGTGTATACTTACATTTTAGTCTGATTTACGGCTTTCAGAGGAGTGTTTTTTTTTGAAGATTTTAATGCTGGTCTAAAGAGAAGTACAACTGTTACCGGATAACTTCCGTATTTTTAGATTCTCTCCATTGTTTGGGGCTGCGTTACCCAGCAATGTACAGAAGCAATTTTTATAGCGATAAAAACTAAACACTGTTTTAATTTAAAGTGGGAGAGACAAAACTAAAATTCTAAATATGCATTGGAAAACAAAGCCAGCTGTAATGAAGATAACAACAGCCCATCAGTGTAACGCACTGTTTACTGATATTGTTGTTTAGTGTAAACAGCTTGATAAGGAAACAACACAGGTCATCAGATTTAGTGTCAATGAATGCCAGAGTCAGACGACCGCCTCGGGACGGCAGGTTTAACATGGCCCCCTGTTAAAAACAGGTATCAGTCTGCTCAGGAGGATTTCACTCTGTGGCTCTTATCACTGCCTCCATCACTGCCGTTAGTGAGGAGTGCTGATTAAACACCAGCCTCAGGTCTCAGTCTGCCCTGCAGCAAGAAAGTGAGAGGTGGAGAGAGAAAGACGGATAGACCGGTCGCTCTGATTGTTTTTACTCTTGTTTCCAAGCTTCTTGCACTACTGAGAGTCGTCGAGAGAAAATTACATTTACTGCTGCAGGCTAGAAGTAGCTTTTGCTGTACTTCATTCCTTCTAAGTCAGAGTTATTATTGTTTTGTATTTTTCATTAGTTTTTATTTCGTTTTCATTTCAGTTTAGTTTCAGTGAGTTTGGTCATTTTAGTTTAGCTCTGGATAGGGCCATTTACAAGTGCGTTGGTAAAACACAGATTTTTAAAACATTACACCGCCTTATTAAGTGTTTTTATCGGTTTAGATAACTGGGTCTGTTTGTTTTGGAGAGGAAGAGACCTCTGCAGATATTCGACTCATGATAAAAACTGACTGAATGTCTGGATTTGAAGTTATCAGAGAAAATAGATGAGCACACATTAGCAGGTGTTGGGCAAGCGGGCTGTTTGCAATGTGCCAAACAGCGTAGGAGATACACTCATTAGTAAAATGAAACTACTTTATTCTGTGTTTTTACCGGTTTTAATCACCTGGTCTGTTTGTTTTGGAGAGGAAGAGACCTCTGTGGATAATTTGGTTCCGGTTAAAACCTCCTGAACAATAAACACTCAGTAATCCTAAGCAGGAGAAGTTTCAGCTGGTTCCAGTCTGCAGTCCTTAATGCTAGATGCTACTACATCCTACACACTGCTCCTTCAACTAAAGTTTAAGTTACTGTCCTAACCTTGTTCAAGGTGCAATTTTTTTGTTGCACGTTGTTTGCACTCCGAACCATGTCATCACAGTCTCAAGCCAATAAATCCGACAACACAGATACACAGGAAGAACACAGTGTTGCACACGCATCCACAAAAATGATCCCAACCATAACTGCAGCTGTATTTGAGCTTAAAACCAGGAGCAGGTGTGGATAAGGATGAAGGAGGAGGAAGCATCCAGCACAGTAGCAGTTTTCAAACCTGACCACAGTCTGCAGCGCGGCAGGACAGACATTACAACGCTGAGAAAAGTACCAGGCTGCCCTGAACGCACACCCACACTGGTCATTTCAGCACACACAACACTTGTGTGTTTCTAAGAGACCAAAGAGGAGAGGGAGACAGACTCTCCCTGCTCGCTCCCTTCTGTCTGTTTGCCTAATTTCCAGTCTGCTGCGGTGGTTTCTGTTCCTGGTAATGTTTTACGTATTTAGCCGTCATTATCATTATTACTGTAATAGGTGAGCCTGAGCAGTCCATTAAAGTGTGTTTGGTTAGGCAAAGGCAGGGATGCAAAGACTAAATTACCTCAGCTTAAGACTAGAGAGTTAATTCTGGAGTGAATGACAGCCATCTTGGATGTTTTGGGTTTAAGGCAATACAAGAACTTTAAGCCAAGATTTTGGTTTTGAGGTTTTGAGTTGCAGAATAAGACTCACGGGCATGTTGCTGGTTGTGTTGAAAGGTCACGTCAAAAGGTCATGTTTGGATTTAGTTGACTATCGGAGGTAAAGTGTAATGCGATGCTTTATTAGCCAAGGGGTCACGGATCTGACCCGGCCTGACCCAGTCACTCATCACACTCAGCAAAAGCCTGACTGAGCTCAACAATGGGCAACGTTCACATCCACACACCTTAAGCAACACTCCCTGCTAAGCATCAGACATAACATGTACAAACTTGATATTTTCTTGTGTTAACCATTAACCTCTGAAAGTACACACTCTTTTCCTACACGCCAAACACACCCCTCACTCTGCACCGCTGTAGGAAGTCATTCCTCCACACAATACCCAGTGTAAACATCCAAATCTCATTACTTTGAATGTTTCTGCAAGTCAAGTGACGTTCAAAGTTTATTTCCAAATTCCTGGTAAACTTTAAATTCCTTGGCAATGCGTTCCAGGTCTAAGAGCGGGAAAGAGAGTGAGAGGAGACAGAGGGAGAGAAACATCAGAGCTTTGTCTACGAGGTTGTTTGTGGATGGCGGATTAGCCTCATTAGACACACTGATCTAACGTCAGAACTAACAAACACCCAAACAACACTCACACACACAGATGTATGGTGGCCTGAGAGCTCCAGACACTTCATCTTAAGAAAAGATATGCAAAGACACAAAACAAAAGCAGAGGAAGAAAACACAGCAAACACTGCAAAGTGGAAAAACACAACCAAATACAAAAACGCTGAGTACAACAGAAATTAGTCACGAAACAACAGATGTTTCCAGAGAAACATAAACATGGCAGGGTTATTCAGAATTTTTAGTGTAACCTGGAAACTTCTGTTGTTTTGTGACTAATTTTCATTGTGTTCTGTGTAACTTGCAGCGTTTCTGTGTTTGGTTGTGTGTCCTGTGTTCCATGCTGTGTTGTTTTTCTGGTTTTTTTTTTCTGTTTCTGATGCATATTTCTGTATCTCCAGAAAGTATTTTCTTTATTTGTTTGTCTTGTATTTATTTCTTACATGTTTTCTTGAAGGCCTCCATGCATTATTCCAATACGTTCTAATCTCAGGTCGTCAGATACCGATCAGTTGTCATGCCTCTTGGTGCCTCATAGCAACACACAGGCCAGGTGAAACATAGTTAATGTTGTCACACAGTCGTGATTAGGTTTAGGCAACAGAACTACTTCTTAGGTTTAAAAAAAGATCATGTTTTGGGTTAAAATAAGTATGTTTGTTACGTAGTGACGTCAGTGCGTCTAACGTTACCTCAAAAACAACACTGACTTTTGGTTTCACGCTGTCTACAGTCTCTTGGCTAAAGGTCCCCTCTCATCCACCCTGTACGCCATTACTCCACTACATCTTTACATAACAAATAGTAATTTGCTTCTATGTTAACGCTTTTAAAACCTTTAAGTTGTAGTATATTGAGCTTTCAGGACCACCGTAGTAATGTGTTAATTCATGCATCAACAACAAACTCTGCGCTACTTACACATGTACTGTTTATAAGCCACACATACAGCTCACACTCCAGCAGGCACAGTATGAGCGTGTGTGGACTGCAACACCTCTGCTGACAGATGAAACACAGGTGAGCCCAGGGGAGTCTGGGTAAATATTTGTGTTAAGGCTGTCACACCCTCTTCCACTGCAGGAAGCAGCAGGGGCGGAGGGGGGATTATCGAAACGGTGGTTGCTGGACTAACTCTATAAAGGACAGCGCTGATAATAGACGGGTCGATGCTGTCCAGCAGCCCGAGCTTTTCTCCTCGGTATAAAAAGCTGCCATGTTAAAAGCTCTATTCACACAGATACAATCGGCGCAATCCATCCTCTGTGCACTCACTGGAACTGTCATTAAAGGGGTGCAGAAAGGCTAAACGTATGTGTCTTTTTTCCAAAGTAGCGGTGAAGAATTAGCTGTCCTGCCATGTAAGTGTGGTCCTCTCAGGGCTGGGTGGTCTGCCTCTCTAATGGCAATAGGTGGTCTGCAGAGTAGAGGCAGCAGAGGGTTATTAAGTACAGCTCATAAGCTCTGTTCAGTGTTATTCTAACCTACTTTGGACATTGTTATCTCTGGGCTAAATCCCTACCTAACTTCCCCTCTCTTTCTCCCCCCTTTTTCCCCTCACCCCTGCCTCACAGAGAGGGGAGGAAAGGAGGGAGGAGCAGGAGAGACATCAATCACAGGTGACAGGCCTAAACCGCAAAAACTAAACCTCACTCTCCTTACTTATCCCGTCTCTTGGGAATATATGTTTCCTGCTCTCTTTTGACAACAGCCATTCACCTATTGAACCTTTTTAACCCCAACAAACAGACACACAAACACACACACACACACTGGCCCATGAACCTGCAGCCTAGAGTGGAGGAGGAAGCGCTGTTAAGAGGGAGGATATGGGAAAAGGGAGGCAAAGCTCCAGCACAGGCATGCTCATACACACATGCAAAATTCAACAAATTCTACATTTATGTTTTAAAATTTTACACCACAATCAATCCGAATTAAACTGCAGAATTAAAATGCAATCACATGTGCGCACAAACAACTTAAAGTTTCACACAGAATCAAAAAGGAGCTGAACAGAGCAACAAAGAGGAGGGGAAGAGAAAGGAGAGCAACCTTTGATACAAACCACTACACCCAGCCCTTCACAAAGCCACTAAAGCACTGACTAGAGGCAATGTGTATTCTCGCAGTTCAAAGCCAACCTCACAAAAAGAGCGCATTTATCCGAGTGTGTGCATACAGTATTGTGTATGTGTGTGTGTTTAAAAACGTCTAAAGTTTTTCAATGTGTGCCTGTGCCTGCAGGACAAAGGCACCGGTGTCGTGTAACTCGGCCAAACCCCGCCTGCGAGCGCAGGTGACCTTATTGTATCGGAGGGTTCCCAGCAGGCAACGAGCTGTGTGTGTCACGTGTGTGAGGAAAACCACAAAGACCTGAAGGATGTGTGTTATCTGGTGATTTAAAGCCCCGTATCTAGCTCCTGACGTTCCACTGCCTCTCAGGCCTCAAACTGGGTCAGCAGGGAAGCGCTTTAGGTCAAAGATGGGACCTTCAAAAGGTTTAAAACTGCCTCTATTTACTGAATCAGAAGAGCAGTTCAGATAAGTTTTAAGGGTTGAGAGATGATCAAGAGAAAAGGATATTTCTGCAGCGGTGGAACCTAACTAAGTACATGTACTCAAGTACTGTCCTTAAGTACAAATTTGCAGCACTTGTACTTTAGTATTCCATTTTACACTTCTACTCACACCAGCTTTAGTTACTTTGCAGATTTAGATTAATAATAAATGATAATGTATTACTACCTAGCTTTTTTTGCTTCTGTTGATATGATTGTGATCTTTTTAACAGAGATGTTTATTCATGTATGTATTGGACTGAAAGAGCTAAGTGACGTTGCAATGTCGCAACCCCCACATATACCCCTTCTCCAATAAATTAGTTCTGGTTCTTGAACCGATTCTGTTCAAGATTCTTAAAGCCTTGGTGCTATCCATCAATTCAGCCCGCGTTTTTACCAGTTTTGCGCAGAACCATTGTAATCTACGGCTCTTCACGGCCTGGCTCCAGATTACATTTTAGACCTGTCAGTGCCTTATGAACCTCTGCGTAGTTTGAGATTCTCAGGCAGTGGTCTTCTGCTTGTCCCAGGGTCCAGGCTGACGACCAAAGGGGAGAGAGCTTTTGCAATCAGGGCCCCGAGGCTCTGGAATGACCTGCCCGAGGATATGCTATGCTATTTGTTTGATTCTCCTTGTGTTTTAAATGTGTTTAGTGTTACAGGACAGCACTTTGTAAGTGTGTTTTGAAAGGTTCTATGTATATTATCTATGTAAATCTATGTCTATGTAAATTGCGTATTACATCGATAACTTGTCAACTTTTGTTCTGAATTTACAGATATTTGTTTTTACAAAAAAAAATATGGACCACCACATGCTCTTTTGTTCCCACCAATCTCTCACTTGATTCCACTGCTGCCTTCTCCATCTTCTCTTTCCAACCTGCAGACTATGACACGCCCACTGATGTCATTAGGGTTCATACTTCGAGGTCGAGGAAAACCTGCTACACTTTCATGTTGGTGGAAAAGGGGTAACGGGGATGAAACTGGGGAAAACTGTTGACTGGTCTAACTCCACAAAGCAGTGCTGTAGTTTACAGTCTTTTCACATGTTTTCAATAAGTATCTTCTCATGTGTATAATGAGTTTAGAAAGACATCTCTGATTTTACTTTCAGGCCTCACTCTACATTTGACATCCTGCCAAATGTGCTAAGACACCTTTGAATTCCTGCCAATATGTACGATCCTTCTGCTTCTAATTTCTCACACAGCTTGTGTTTGATTACATTACTGTGGTCGAGTGTGTCTTACCTCTACAATGCTGCGCAGGTCCTGGACATAGGTTCTCTCTGTGTCCATTATCTCCTGCACCACTCGGTCCACATACGTCCTGGGTCCTTGCACCTGACCTGTCCGCTCTCCTCCCTCTGGGCTCACCTCCGGCTCTGAATGTTCTGTCACAGTCTGTCCACTGTCCTGTCTCCCTTGTCCCCTCCCTGTGTCCATCCCTCCGTCATTCCTATCATCTTCCTCCCGGCATCCCAGCTGCCGGGCCGGGACCAGTTCCAACCGGATCGCCCCGGAGTCCCGTTCTGAAGTCACAGGGTTACAGTGAGGGGTGGGGACGAGGGTGGAGCGGCTGCCCAGCGAGCAGTGACTGTCCCGTGAGGACGCAGAGGAAGAGGTGGAGCTGTAGCTGATCGGCCTTTCGGCGCTGTCCGGAGAGGAGTCCATGCTGAGGGCAGAGCAATAGCGCGAGGAGGTGTGGCGGAAGGCCGGATTGCGGAGGCAGCGGGAGGGAATGTCAACGGAGCTCAGGGCCGAGCCAGAGTCCGGGACTTCAGGGAGAGGAGGCAACGCATCAGGCAGGTAGTTATAATCGTCTGGAGAGGGACACGAGAGAAAGGAAGAGATTCTTGTTAATCAGTTTCATTTCATATATGTTAGTTGTGTTTCAATCTTAAGTTTTAGTTTGACAGATTTTTTGGGGCTTCTTAGACAAACAATTGCACACACTAAATTCCCTGTTTACTCCAATGAAACCCGTGATTTGTGAGGCTGCAAAGAGCTCCGGCACACCAGATCCTCATGACTCAAGCTGAGCTGCAGAGCAATGTCAAGTGCATTGGCCAAAATGATCCACGAATAATGGAATGCCTTGATCTAATTTATTAGGTACTTTGCAAGCATTAAGATGACAGAGAAAATTATTGCTTGCTGAAATGATGAGACCCTTCCAACGTTGCTCAATCCGAGCTGTGTTACATAAATCACTGTGCTCTGTCTTGGTTTTTAATAAAGCTTCACACTGGACTTCCTGGTTAGTATTTCCCCATCTGTCTGTACTAACCTGCAGCAACACGCCCACACCAGTGCAGCCCCTTCAGCTGTCGTACTGTCGTGCTATTGTTGGTCTGAATGTCCCCTAAACAATGACTGTTGCATTTTTAAATATATGGTTGTCATATTAATCACGATGCCTGTGTATAATTACTGAAAACAAATACGACCACGGTCTAGACAATCAGTATCTCTAATACGTGCCAACAGAATTGCCTGTCCTTGTTTTTCTAAATAAATAATTACATACACAACATACGATGCTGCTGACTCTCACAGTGATGTTGCAACTTTCACATCTATCAAGAAACTATCAAAGTTTTAGCTTTGTTGAGACAAGACAAACAGCGCCCTTGTACCTGTTTTGATTTTTCTTTGTGCTTTAAAGTACGTGAAATCTGACATAAGTTCAGAATGTTTGCAAAACAATACAATGTTCCGTGTCTTTTAATTTTATCTATACAGCCCAAATTTGGTTTCTCTCCAAGTACTTTACAGACCTTACTGTCCGTGCACACCAAGAGCTGCAAAAGCTGCAAAGCGTCCGCATTTTGGCGACCAGAGTGTCAGATGAAAGTGCTCTAGTGGCGTTATAATTCAAAACAGGACACGGCAGCATTCACTCAGACACAGACTTTGCCCTGCTGTTGCGGTCCAGCCCAAGAACATCATGCAAATACATGTTTAAATGAAGATGGCACCTGCTTCCTCTGGAGCTGTACCCACTGATCACTAAACGCCACCCTCCCCTGTCCAGCTCCAATTGGGACTGTACCCCCCTACGTGACTGGTGGAGGCTACGCAGACGTCAGCCACTATTGGAGCCAAGTTCCGATGATAACGATAGTTCGTAAAATGTCCTCTGGGCGCCGATTAATCAGCCAAACTAATTGATTGGTCAACCTCTAGTTACATGTTGTTACCAAGATGGTGGCACCTGTTCCCACGTCTTATTTCCTGTTTTGCTAGACGTAATATTCAATAGTAGACTTTGAGGCTTGTGTCACACAGACATGGCTGTTCCTGAAACAAATGAATGAGGCGATCCTCTCTTTCCTCCATCCAAAACTGCCATTTTGACTACAACTTGCTAGTTAGCTGGTGACAGGGCTAACTCCACCATGCTTTTATCTTTAACATTACAGTGGTTACAGAAAATGAGCCAAAGTTGTTACTCAGCTGATGATAGCAACGTGCTTCCCTTTGTTGTGACAAGAGTGTGTGAATGAAACATTAAGTTGCTGAATTTTACTCATGTAATTCCAGCGCACAGAAAATTAGGAGTACAATAATACAGCACTGTCAGCACCTGTTCATTTCAAAAGAAAAAATGGGTTAAACAGAGCAACAGTTGTTGGTTTCCTCAGACAAGCAACAGGAGCCAAAGAAGACAGAAGTAGCAGTAGTAGAATTACAACATGGAGCACCAATAAGGCACATAATTTATAACGTTAATTAAATATTAAGCGGAATAAGTTAAAGTCTTTCAGTCAAAGTGCAACATCTGATTTGCTTCAGTAATAATGACTGTAAAAGTGAATGTCCGTATGATATTACTGATGCTGGAGAGTGACATCCAGAGCTGTTAAAATTCAAATTAAATTCACACATTCGACAGGCACTGACCCTGTATTTCCCTCTCTCACTCTAAGTGCTAAAAAGCCTCACTGTGTGTAACTTCTAACAGCTACAATACCACTTTCATATTCTTACAGTCTCTATCTGTTTAGCATTTCCAATTCCCCACATACCAGCTGACCGCAGTCTGACTGACCACCCGCCATATGAGGACCACAAGCCCTCCCTGAGTTGTCCTCAGTTCCACCCAAAGAAACATTTCATTTAAACACAAGTTACAAAAAAGTTTAGATTTCTGATTTATTTGTGGAAGTGATAAATGTTAGTGTGTGGGAGCCTTTTTGCAGACGGACAGAGGAAGAGATTGAGTTTAATGATGAGATTAAGAGTGTAATGCTGAGAGCGCTCCACTCTGAGGCAATGAATGAAAGCACTATTTCCATGGACAAGTTTGTGTGTTTGTGTGTGTGCAACTACAGGGGTCTGTTTGGCGTCAGGCCGGTGCCAAACTGGCTCACAACCTTGTGTCTGTGGAGAGATCCGTTAAGATATGATTACCGGCTCCCAAGGCCCCACAGCCAAGCCAGCTGAAGTGAAACCACACATGCAGCCTATCAGACAGAAGCCTTCCAAGTTTCCCCTCGACGTTTTCCAAGGTCTCGCTTCATAGAAGAGCCAGCTTTGACGGGAAGAACAGGGAGCAAATAAACAGAGGACAAGCAAAGGAAGGACGGCATGAGAGGGCCTCATACCGGCTCAGTGGGAGTTTGACACCAGTCTTTATCATCAAAGCTCGATACACCGGTGACCCGGCAGCTCTGGTGTTGTGGCAACACTGAGATCCAATGCCCTATAGGACAGTGTCGCTCTCTCTCGCTGCCAGCAGCACCGGCTCAGCCTAAACCCGTCTCACTTCAAAGCATCGAAGATCACAGACTC
This sequence comes from Cephalopholis sonnerati, assembly GCA_019142605.1. Taxonomy (NCBI): domain Eukaryota; kingdom Metazoa; phylum Chordata; class Actinopteri; order Perciformes; family Serranidae; genus Cephalopholis; species Cephalopholis sonnerati. The sequence continues at coordinate 25,827,786 of JAGQAX010000009.1, read as the reverse complement.
CCGTTCAAAAACATGAAACGTGAAACTGAGAACAAGCTCAAAGAATCCCGCTCTCTCACCTTTCAAATGGGTACCTTGGAGGTCTTTTTGCCATGGTGACACCTCTTTTGAGAGCACTTGAACAGCGGGCATGCCTGTTAGACTGGTCTGTGATGGAAAGATCACAGGTTTGATTCTGGCAATCACAACTGTACTGATACCAGGTTAAGAAACAGAAACTGCATGTTTCTGCTCTAGCTGTTTAAGTTTTAATTTTGGGGAGGTGCTTGGGACAAATGAACAAGCTTAAAACACCACATCTGATGTATTAACACCCTATAAATCTGTTGTGGTGAAGGTGTTCGCATCCCTGCTGAGAAAAAGACTTTCGACTGTTACGTCCGACAGATGTTACATTTTGGTTGGATTGAAAATCAGGTTGACAATATTTTCAATGTCCTAACGGCGTTAGAATTTCACGCTGTGGACGTTAACATTATGACATTTTGCAGACGTTTTTTCCTCTTCATACCTTACGACTAAATGTCAGTATTCTATGTCGAGATGATGTTTAGACATTTGGAAGACATTGGATTTTGGTTACTTAACGACACAACTTAAAACCAACAAAATACCACCAAAGTCATTTGTTGTCAGTATTCTACATCAATTGATGTTGATATCAGTCGTCTTCCTGACACTGAATTTTGGCAGCCCGACATCACAACCTAAACTCAACCAAATATCAATGTCAAAAGACGCTGCTGGCCAGCTGGGACACAGCAGACAGCAAGCAAAACTAGCATTCATTTAGAGCTGTGTTTCAGACCACCTGATCAATGTTGAAGAAATAGTTTAACATTTTGCCCTATCTCGCAACGTTAATGAAAGTAAAAAATAATCATATATCCGCCCCGTGAGTTGATTACGCTCAAAAATTTAATGGGTTCTTCCTTGGCCCATACTACACCAGTCCACCAAGTTTCATTTAAAAAATGTTTGTAATGTTGCTATCAAATAGACAAACCAACCGAAACATAAAGTCCTTAGTGGAGGTACCATGGTTGATAAGAGAGGATTCTACAGGCCACCAAAACAAAGCTAAAAGTGGCTTAAAAGTTCTGTATAGCTGAGGGAACTGCAAAGTTTGGTGACAATTACTTGTGGTGTCACTAGGAGTGGCACCTTTCCCATCACAGTTAGTCATTTGCTCCATTGTTAAGTAGAAATTGGTGCAGCTTTAAGTCCAAACATCACACATTGTGATTTCCCCTTAAGTCCATCCCTCTTCACTGAACATGTTGGTTTTACACAGGAATATAAAGTGAAGTCAATTCCTGGTTACATAGTTCCTCAGAAGGCAACTGAGTGTTTCGTAATCCTCGTCTGAAAAACAAGAATGAAGGGTGTCTGATGCGCTGAATCACCGCTTTCTCTAGTTTTAATTTCGCTCCACTGCCGTGCCAAGAAAAGCAGGAAGGAATTGGAGCGTCCAAAAACTGAAGTGGCATGAAACTGTATTTTCCTCAGACAAGTTTGGAACTGATTCACCGTGCGTGTGTGTGTCCATCCAAATGTTTGCACTCTCCAAGCCTGACCCACTTTTTAACAATTACAAATCAGACAGGAGAAGAAATCTGGTGGGTGAAAACAAAACACACACACAAACCAACAGCCTTGGCTTTTGGATAAACATCACGCTGCTTTCAAGTTACCGTACACAATGAACAAAGGGTCATATTATATTACACACCGTGGCATTAATAGGTAACTGACCATTTTCTTTGCCCTTTGACTAATCCATGACATATATCCTTCCTTATCACAGGAGGTGATGCATGTAAATCTATGCTGCGTGTGCATGTTTCACACTAAATGCGTTACATTTATCGCTCTCCAGATAACGCTAACTGAGCTAATAACCTAATGGTCCTCACGCCAGCTATTGCGGCTAGATATGGGCATGCAGAGTGTGCACACGTGCAACCTGCACACACACAAACATACAAGAGCAAATACAGAGAAACCATGTGTTTCCGCTTGCCGTGAAACCCAAACATCGCAGTGAGAGATTGCTCCATCTTATGTTTGCCCAGCCCCTCCTTCCCACCTTCCAACTTCATGTTTGGGGCACACCCTGGCCGTTTCCTGGGTGAACTGGCTCTTGAACACACACAGACAACCAGCAACAACCCCCCCAACACACACACCCAGACTGAGAGCAAAGATGGCCGAGCTTTAGTTACCTCCTGTCCAGATTATGTTCAACCTGATCCTTGTAAATGATCTCTAATTATGCTCCTGAGCATGCAGGTTGGGACTGTTTCTCCCCCGCGTGTGTATGTGTGTGTGTTTGTGTATGTCCGTGCATGCAGGGATTAGGATAGTGTGTGAGTGCTGTGTTTTCTAGCCAGACTAGAGGGAGAGTGAATCAGCGAGTGTCTGAACAAGCTGACTCCAACCTCTGGCTTTCATTTAACTTGAAAAAGACAACGAGCTGGGGCTCTTTATTATTCAGCCAAAGTTTAATATGTTAAACATCGGGCCTGTCTGGAAGGCAAACAGCGAGAAGCAGGAGGAACCAGACTGAAGACAGACGATGTACAGAACACAGAGGGTACAAAAGACTGGCAAAATACTGTGAGTCATGTGGTGTTTCATCCTTTCAGTCACAAGTAAACACATCTCTTCTTTCATTTTTAAATTAACAAATACCTGTGCATGTATGTGTGTTTAGTTCTGATAGTTAAAAAAAAACCTCAAATACTTCCAGGGACTCTGGTACATATTCAGCAGCTCATCTGGATTGCACCTATTTTGGATTACCGGAAGCATTTTCAGAGCTGACCTCATTTATGGTAAAATGCAGTGATCTTACTGCAACAGGTTTTTGGATGCACTACACAGGAACATAAAAATGGATTTAAAGTGACAGAGTAATGTTTTTGTTGACCTTGAAAACAGCACTTGACCAAACAATCCTCACCACGAGGTCCATTGGAAACACCGGGCTTCATTCACAACAACGCATACACACAAATCTGAGTTTCACCGTTTTATACATACATCCGACATTCTTAATATTTTCTAATCTGAATTTGTTTGCAAACAACTTTAAACCTGCCTCAGACCATGTGTGTCCACAAATGATGAAGGCGTAGCAGTCTAAGAAAATGTACGTGCCAAGAATCTGACTGTAATTTCGCATGCATACTTATTTGTACGCATAGTAAGAATATTTCTACGCACATTAAGTGAATGAGGCCCATTCATGTTTAAGTTTCCATCTGCTGTGAAACCATTAAAAGCTCCAGAAGAGCCACTAAATGCACTTTGTGCTGAGATGATTGGTTAAATACATGAAATCAATTTAAACCAATATGTATCTTTTTTAAAAACTGAGTAAAACATCATTAGGTGTGACTGGTTTATACATTGCACCAGTTCCTCAATAATAAAAGCGTTTTAAAGGGTTAGATCAGATTCTTTAAAGTCACACAATAACACAAACAAAATGACTGAGAGAGTGGTAGACCAGCAGCTCCCGTGTTCAGCGAGGTAAAATTACTGTTTGTTTTAATAGATAAGTTTCACTTCTAGTTCCATTCACCATCGGAAAGGGACGTCTATTTTTGGAAGCACTGACCATACGCAACTAACGATTATTTTCATTGTCGACTAATCTGTTGATTATTTCTTCGATTAGTCGACTAGTCATTTTATCAAAAAATGTGTTAAAATGGTGAAAAATATCAGTCTGTCTCTCCCAACCCCAAAACTATGTCATCTAATGTCTTGTTTTGTACTCACGCCAAAGGGTTTTAGTCCACCGTCATGGGAGAGTGTGTAAAGCTGCCAGTATTTGAACATAAGAAGCTGCAATAAGAGTATTTTGGGGTACTTTTATAGTACTTTTCTATCAAAAATGACTCAAACCGATTAGTTGACTACTAAAATAGTCACCGATTATTTTAATAGTCGATTAGTCATCGATTAGTCGACTAATCGTTGCAGCCCTAGACCATACCACATGATAAATGAGACTTAGATTATACCGCATGGGTTGTGTGAGAGTTTGTACACAAATGTTTTGACATAGATTTTCTGTTTTTCAAACCTGGACCCCTATGACTTCAATTCATCAAGATTTTTCTCCATTTTTGGATTCCTCGTTCGCCGTGAAGGCATGCAAGAAAAACAAAGATTTCTTCACAAACTCAAGGTAACACAGGGTGAGTAACTGATCTACAAATGATCATTTGAGGGGTTAAGCATTCCTTTAACTAATGCTAGTGGAGATGCGAATATAGCTAACAATGAATCAACAAACACTGAAATGTCAAACTGGATCAAACTGACCATCAGAATATTACATGAGCACGTATATGACCAACTAATAACTTCCCTCCGTCCATGTAGTTAGTCCACCATCAAAGCCTCACTACCAGTCCAGCCAGGTTTAATGACTCATGCTACACTTAACCCGTCCACTTCAGTCGCACTCTTTATGGTCACCTGAAGTGCTCTTTATCCTGGAGTGGTCAGCAAACAGCTGTGAGCACCTTCGCCTCTTTACGACCCTGATGATCCTCACAAGTAGCTCAAACAGCACCAACAGCTCTGTGAGTGTTTTGTAACGGGCATGTGAACATCCCACGCGAACGTTTGAACCACAAACAAGTTTAAGATATTTCATTGTATTATGTCATATGTAGATGAATGCAGAACAGCTGCAGAAGTTTTCACCGTGTTTATTTTAAGTTGCATGGTGTCCTTAATCACTGGGTTTAAAACAAGCATAATAAACTAACAATGTGTAGTACGCCTGTTCCAGCAACAAAGCCTACACGCCACTTCCAGGGAGGATCCCTCAGCAATAAAACTCAGCCTCTGGAAAAATCAAAGAGGGGATTTCGCACTGAAAAGCCTAACTTTGGAAAATACCCGCTTGGTTTGGGTCGCTCTGAAGGCTCACATTAGATCTGGCTGAACTTTGGATGGCATTTTTACACAGAGTGAAGACTGTGTCGTGCAGGAGGGGGAAACGGTTCAGGTTCAGTTCGGAGAGCAGGAGTGATTACAGTGACCAATGACAGGGCACTGCGGATTAGGCCACGCAGACCGCAGCAACCGCAGACTTGCATGCAGTTCCTCCTATGCTACACTGGTTGTCTGCATTTGGGTGCACAGTCCATGCAGTCATACAATTTGGGCTGCAGAGGGACGGTTTAAGTTGCTGAAATAAGTAGCTGGCAAAACTTGTGTCTCCCATGTGGACCCTCATGGCACTGCAGATATGGAAAACTGGCTTCAACTCCTGGCTTTGGATAGAAAGTATTACATGTAAATCAACGTCATTTAACCCTTTAGTGTAATCACAGAGAACTAAATGTGATTCCAAAAGCAAAATCTATGTTAGAGTATGTCGTTCCAGAGTTTCAATCAATTTCAAAGGAACTGTCGACATCAGCGGACTGGTTTGAAGAGGTAAAGCAAATTTGCACCAGACTTCAAGTAGAATTCAAAATTGGTCATGTTTGACATGCAAATTTTCCCTAACTTGACATTGCTTACATTTAGGAAATAGAAAGAAAAAATTTAAGGAAGCCATTTTATTAGTTGTTTTACCACCATCCAATTCTATATAAGTCTACTCCAGGGAATGAGAAGCAGTGCCAGTAGAGCATTCCTCTTCATATCCATTTTGCCACAAACAAAACAAACCACAACCAAAGGCAGCCTCTGCACAATCCACACAGTCGTCACTACATCAACAAGCCTCCAAACCACTTATTTTGTGCACAAATTAAATTCACTGTTGAACTCTCTGGTGTGAGCGGGCATTAAGAAAGAATGAGGAACATCAACATCATCATTTGCATCATGACATCAGCGAGGAGAGGACAACAGGCCATGTCAGACAGCTCAAAGACGGTGCTCTTTCTCACACTGACATCCAGCCTCGCTCAGTTTTCAGTCTCCCTTCCTGTCAGTCTTTTCCTTCTTCCAATTAAACATTCAAATCCAGAATACGTTTTGACAGGTCATAAACTAACGCCAAGTTTGCTGTGTCATATGAGCTCCACGGGACATTCCTATGGGCTCAGACCGTGCCTCTCCAAGCGTATATTTTACTATGTAAAAATACACACTGACTGGCCTGTGTGTATGGCTACAGACCACCAGGGCTCATATTTGCATTTGGAGCACGAGTTCATAACACACCCTGTTCACACTCAAATTACTGAGTCTCATCTGAAGGGACTAAGTGGATATCACAACAAGCATCGCAAAGCTTTTATGACAATATATACGACTCTTTGGAGAGTTTTAATCCTTTTAAATCGGCTTATTTGTGTCTTGAATGTAATTTTCTGGACATATTTTAATTAAATTCTATATACAGATTCAGGATGCATGCAGAAAAGCCAGCTCCTGAGACTTCTTGGAAATAGAAAATTAAATTAAAATGGAGGATCCAATAAGGGTGAGTAAATCTAAGACAAAAAAATAACAGAGAACGTACAAATTAAACAGACAAAGTTGAGAAATGGGGACATCGGTATTGGCAGATATTCGCATTGTTAACCACCATTGGCCTATCAGTAAATAAGATGACAATCACCAATGACAGCGGCTGATGTTATCTGTTGGATCACATCAGTTCTGCACAGGCTAAATGCTGTGTCAGTTATTTGCAGTCGGACACGGACGACAGGAGCTAACGCACCCAACTGCTGATTTGGACAAGATGCCACTGGCTGGACCCGACACTGGCATGACGTTAGAGGACAATGGGTGCCGTTTGTTTTCACATTTGCTTCAGTGAGCGACTGTCCAGTTCTGCGTCTCACATCTTGGACGCAAATAGAAACAGACTGAACTGAAACAAGGCAGAGATGCTAATATTTGTGAAGAAAAACATGCATATTAATAGGAAGTAAGCTACGAAGTACAACAAACTAAAGTCATCGGCATCAGCTATCGGCCAAATGTTATTTTAAACATCGGTATCTGTCAGTGCATCCCTTAATACAACATTCACAGGTGTTTAATCTGTCAACTGTTGGCCACGAACAAGAACGTCTACTTAGAGTAGTCTGACTAAAACAGCTATATTTATCAGAAATGACCTTAATTTGAGTTAAAACACTGACGCTTTTGTCCCTGAAGGGAGTGAGTTAACCAGACAGGATATGACCACACACTTAGTACAGCTCATGGGTCCTTTAATCAACCTTGTTTGTCCCTGTGTGTTCTTGTTTATGCTGCAACCAGATGGCAGCTGAGTTCAGTGCCATGCAGATTATTGCTGACTTTACAAGTCCGGCGGCACAACAAGAGTTAGGAGAGATTGTTTTCATGCGAGTACAAGCTGGAAGTGAAAGCAGTTACAGCTCAGAGGTTTTTGTGTTCACCTTTGGCAGCATCTTGATTACACTTTAAGCTGGGATTTAAAAAGACAATGTAACGGGGTAAACACGGCGAGAAGAGGACATGTGCGACTGTGAGAGACTGAGAAATGAGGAGGAGACGACTCAAAGGAATGAAAGTAGGAAGACGAGATGAGAAGAAAGGCCAGAGGTCAAACACCGCCCACTGCCTTGCTTTTCCTCTTTTCCATTTCCCACTCGCTCTGTGTCATCTTGAATCCCGCCTATTGTAGTACTCTAACGCTTAAAAGTTTTCTCTATCACAAATCAGTCTACTAAATACCTTCATCTCTTAAATGCAAACTTTGCTCAACAGCAATCTCGCCGTCTGGTTAGCTACGGCCTCACATCTTCCGCCGCGTCCACTTAAAGGTCAGTCTCTGTTTCTGATAGAGACGCAGGCCTGATCTCAACTGACGCTAAGGACCTTAAAGTGTCACTCAGGATTTCACACCGCGGCCGAACAACTGCTGAGGAGCCGAGAGACGAAGAAGAGAGAGGGCAGAGGTGGGAGAGACGGAGAGAGGCGAAGGATGGGATTGGAGACAGGAGGCGTTTTCCACTGAGCAACTTATCACTGGACCAACAAAGAGCTGCGCTGGCCGCTGGGACATACATTATAATGCAGATGTTTCGGAGAGAGAGAAAAGAGGAAGAGAAAATAAGCGCTCTTTCTTTACTATGTTGGCGCAAAAAAGCTCCAACGATCTCAAGACAGTATTTTAAACATCTCAACAAACAGGAGTTTAAACCTTTAAACCTGCAACTTAACAGACTCGTGTTGCTTTCACTGCCTCACAAAACGTGGTTAAAGTAAACACACACACACACAGCTGGGAAGCTAATTAGCAACAAATGGCTTTTTCTCAGATAAAGTAAAGCCATTCAAACTGATTCAACATGCACAGTTGCACTGACACATGTTATATGCAGCGATCTACACCCCCTTGTCTTCAGGTTGTGTTTATGAGATGTGAGTAAACCCTAAAGTCTGGTAGAGCTTCTCTGTCTGTCACTGACACTGTGGACATCAGCGAGGAATGTGCAGCAGCGCTGTAGCTGACAGTGTTTAGCCACTGTGGGAAAAAAATGTCCACCTGCAAACTTACACCCCCTATTTTCAGACACAAACTCTCACACCCACCCTTGGGACACCCAGGCGACCCTGGCTGCACACACCCTTGCCTTCCCTCGGAGTGTGACATACTAGCCTCATTCTCTGACCCGATTGGATCGCAGCCCAGGGGAAAAAAAAGATCGCCACCCGACTCTTCAGTCACTCTGTGAAGTCCTGTCGCTCCTCCACACACACACACACACACACACACACTTGGGCGGACACTGAAGCATGAGATTGGAACGCTATTGATTTGTTTTCTATATTAGACAGAAAGGGACCTGCCCCACCTCCTCCTCCTACTCTGCACCCTGCTTTCCCCCTCCACCCAAACAGCCTCCACAAGACAGCAGCTCCTTGCACGTGAGTGCTCAGTATGGGGGGCAGATGTCCTCCCCAGAGGACTGAGCTAGCAGGGTGGGAGGAGGAGGAGGAGGAGGAGGAGGACGGAGGGGTCCATTGTCTCCAGCACCTCTAAACCAAAGAGTTTGCTCTAAACAGTAATTATTCCCCCCTCCTCCTCTTCTTCTGCTCTCTCTACCCTCATTTGTAGGCACCCCCAACTGCTGCCCTCAAGGCTCTAATTTGGGTCACAGGCTGCAGAATGGCATCTTAACACTCAGTCAAACCTACACCCAGCAAGAAGAGGCCGACACATGCGCCTGCCTTAAGAGACATGAACCAGTTTAAGTCGATTTTATTTGTTATTTTCTTACATTCTTTTGGTCAGGAACCATGCCCCAAAAAGTGAGACACTTGTGTCACATTTCACTAAACACATACCACAAATTAGATTTCTGCAGTGCCTGCATTTAAAGGAGCAGTGTGTGAGATTAAAGGGGATTTAGCGGCATCTAGCGGAGAGGGCTGCAGATTGCAACCAGCTGAAACGTCTCCCGGTTAGAATTCCTTTTATTGCTCAGGAGGTTTTTAACAGGAGCCGAATTATCCACAGAGGCGTCCTCCTCTCCAAAACAAACTGAACAGGTGATTAAAACCAGTAAAAACACTAATAAAGTAGTTACACCTTAAAAATGTGTGTTTTTCTGATGCTGTTCGGCTCGTTGCAGAGGGGCTGCTAACTATGGTGGCTAAAGTTAAAATGCAATATGCAATGCAATTATTTATTGTGTTAGTCCGACCAAAACTGGACTTTTAAAATACACGTTAACATGTTAATCCGACTGAAATTGTGCTAAATCAAATGACCAAAACAAACGGGGCAGGTGACCAGGTTCACATTAAAATATGTGTTTTACCAGCACATTACCAGCTGACACAAAAATGCAAAATGCGCAAATGCAAATGGCCCTATTTAGAGTCAGTGCTTGGTTTGTCCATTCTGGGCTACTGTAGAAACATGGCAGTGCAACATGGCAATCTTCATAAATAAGGACCCACTCCCTATGTAGATATAAACATCTCATTCTAAGGTAACGAAAACACAACAATTCTTATGTACAGGCGATTATACACAAAAGAAAAACTACTTAACACATCATATTACATTTTGGCCACCATTAATTCCGAAAACCTACACACTGGCCCTTTAAATTACATCCATAACTCCCAACAAAGTGAAATGTATAACCACCAGCATCATGAAAGAACAGCTGAAAGCTGTGTGCATCATTGGGAACTGAACCCTCAAAGTCTGCGAGAAAGCAAACACTCCATTCAACACCAGGGGTGAGAAAACAACCAGGAGACGCTGTTCATACAACTGTACCGCCCGAGACGGACGCTGCAGAGGCACTTCACACAGCGCTGTCAGCTGAGGAAAAAATATCACACACACACACACACACACCACACAAAAGAGCCACCAAAACAAACAGCCAAACCATCAATGGCTAGTAAAAGGAACTTGTATTTATAAGTTGCTGTCTGAAGTTTTGACCAGACGCCACTTGAAAAGAACCACTTTTTGTGTGTTTCTGCGATGCCACACATGATGTTTGATTCTGATCATCATCAGCAGCTTCTTTATTTCACCAAAGAGACAGGATATCACTCTACATGAAGATGATTTAAGCATGTTTGATGAGGTTTGTAGACATGCAACACCTCTGACAGCAAAATCTAGTCCCACCACATCACAGATTCACTTCACCTCCGGTAAAACTCTCAGAGTGTCTGTAATTTAAGCATGCTGGGAAACATCACTGAATATATTTGAAGGGAGAAAAAGCTTACCGGTAGGCATTGTGGCTTGGCTCCAATTCAACAGAAATTAGAGTGAATGAGTTTTTTAAAAGTGAGGCGCAGGTTTAAAAGGAAAACAGGATTCCCCGAGCAGGTCACATTTCCAGAGTATTCCAAACTGTATTCCCAGCAAAAGCCTGGAATGAATTCCCTTAGATTTCCCGAACTGTCCCAGTCATTGTGAATCCTTTCTCCTGGGAGCAAACGTGCAGTCTGCTCCTCCAAAATAAACACAGGAGCATACACTCTCAGGTTTTCTCCACACACACTCAAACACACTCCTCTGGCTGAGTCCTTCTCTCACTTCAGTTTGCTGAGGATCTCCTCTGTCTGAATGCCTCTCTCCCTCCCTCTCTCCTGTGGCAACACATCCACCGCCTGCATGTGTGTGTCTAAAAGTGTTCATATGTGTGTTTGCATGTGAGTGTGTGTGTCAGAGTGAATGGCCTCTGCTCTCTCCTGCTCCCTCCCTGCTGGGTATTCCCCTCCCCTTAACTCCTCCTCCCTCTCTCCTGCAGCAAATTACAAGGAGCTGGGAGTTCCTCCTCTCCTCTTTCCTCTCTTTCGTTCCTTTCTTTTATCTTTTCCCCCTTTACTTCATTTCTGCCTCTTCTTCTCTCCTCCCAAAATCAAACTTTTAAGCTGGGTCTGTAACGCTCGTTGGGCTGGCGACCCTTTTGTGTGTGTGCGTCTGCTGCACACTCAGCAGGGCAGCTGAACTGCTGCTGTTGGCGCACAGCTCCAGAGATCACACACGTACACACACTTTACAAGGAGGAGAGGAGGGGGTTACGGCTGATCAATAGGGCCGGGAGCCAGCTCAAACAAAAGCTCCTCGTCCACTGCGAGACACTGCACCGCTCATTGTGTCCGAGATCAGAGACAGGCTGCACAGAGTGAGCGCACAAAATGTCAGAAGTGGGATTCAAGATGGACATGAACATCAGTGGGGATGGATACAAATAAACAACAGTGGTCCCCAACATTTTCAGCCTAAATAACTCTTTTTAAGCCCATACTTTTGGGGAATAAACTGTTCACATCTTTTTCTACATGTCAACATTTTTCACTTGGCAAAACATGTCAAACTTTTCAGTGCATCTTTGTTTAAAGGACACACTCCGTAGACCTTTACAATTTAAGTTCAGTTAACTCACCACAGTCGTCATCAGGAGTTATTATGTGTTGAGCTTAAGCTTAACATGTTTAACAGAATGTAGGCTGCATTAAAAAAGTGAGATGTAGGACATTTAGGAACCAGGAAGTGTTTGGTTAAAGACACTGAGTTGCATTGTGGTAACTGTAGGAATGTTTCTGAAGCTTGACTCATACAAAGGAGATAAAATCAGGACGTCTCGGCCATTGTGACCATTCCTCAATTTCAATAGGTCTCTTCTAAGTCCTCTATCTTTATAGACGTGCAATACTGATTCCCTGGAGCACCACTTTAGCGACAAGAACTTTGTCTCAATAAAAGACTACATCCACACTAATGTTTTTATTTCAGAACATTTTAAAACAAAAACAATCAACATTCACAAAAGAGTTGTGGCACGTTTCAGAAATGATCTAAGTCCATACTAACACACGCAAAAAATGCATATCACATGACCATTTAAGCACACTGAGCATGCATGTGCGGTTGTTGTGAAGCAAACGGTTAATACAACACAAATGGCAAAACGTAAGACAAGAGATTTCTTTGCTTGGACTGACGACGAGGTGGAACTGCTACTGAGAGTATCACATGAGTATAAGGTGGTCAAGGTGGCTGTAAACAGACTGGGAGTTGCTGCAAAGCACGTAAACGTGTTTCTGGGAGCATTATCCATTGCCGGAGGAAGTTATTAAAATAGGAAAGGAATAATGTTACCCAAACAACAAGGACGAAATCACAAAAGGTATGTAGACCTGGCTCATACTGTTTCGGCCTGACACATTATGACTGATAAGACCCAGTCGGAGAGCTAACGTGGGTGTCTGCATCGTCATTTTCAAAAGTCACACTTTCCGCCCATCCAGGCTGAAACGCAACCCTGCAGATTTCAAACTAAAACAGGGTCAGCAACGTTTTCAAAGGTCTCTGTTTAGAGATTCCAAAACGCCAGGGTAGCGTGGATGTTAGGTGTAAATGTAGCAAAAGCTATGCATTTTAAATTACAAGGTATTTGTGTGGATGTAGCCTTGGTTAGCCAACGAATTACAACAGGAAATATTTAAGCAAAGACATAAGAATCTGAACAAGTATTTACCACCAAGTTTTGATACATTCACAATTTCCAATCCTTATCTATACTGAGTATAAAAGGTTTTGTTCCTTGTCTTAATTGAATACTTTCTAGAGGTCTGAGGAACTAAAACTATCCAATAATTTACAAGAAAAAAGGGAAAGATTAGAGGAAAGTCTGGAAAAGTTCTTTTTGTTTTTAATCCTAGAGCTCCTCAGATCCATCTTGTGACCCCTCGTAGGCGTCGCAGTTTTGGACCCTCTGCTCTAAAAGTGTAGAATTGCAGAAAGAAGTTATAGTTCAGGACAGGCCATGTGTCCCGTGAGGAAGACACACGTGAGACAATGGGCCCTCAGTCTCACGCACTAAAGCAAATGTGTTGACTATTTGTCGTCCCTCTTTAAGGACAGGGACTGGTCCCAGCAGCATGGGGTCCTGCTAGCACCACCCCCTTCTCCTCACCAATACAATAATAGAGACCCCCTGGACTAACCTCACACACACACACACACACACACAGACGAGACCCCAAGAAGCACGACCCCTCTCTCTGATGGTCTGAGGGTCCACTGACCCACGAAGCCCCTAAACCTCCACTCCCAAACCAAATACTGTCCACCTCCCCCTGCCACCTCCACTCCTCTCACACACACACACACACACACACACACACCATCCATAATGAGCACCTCTAGCTTGGCAAACACACAGTGGGAGCGTCTAAACTCCTCGGTTCAGCCAAGCACGACCTGTTGATGACAGAAACCTACAGCAGCAGTCCGGCTTATCTGATGCCCCCTATGTGCTCCGCCGGCCTCCATACCACTCTCTGCAGGAGACCAACCACTGAAACAATATTGTTCCTCTTTTACTGGATATGACAGTCGCTATATGAGCTGCAACACATGTAGACAGAGTGTTTTAAAAGGGGGATGAAAGGGGAGACGGTGAGGCTGAGGGTGCTGATAAAAATCAAAGATTAGCTCCATGTTTTGGCTGCAGATTTGATCCAGCAAAGGGAAGTCTTCTTTGGCTGTCTGTCTGTAATACATTTTCCTTGATGAAAGAAACTTAACATCATCTTGATGTTGGTGCTCCAATGATAATAATTTCCATTATTGATATAATCTGTTGATTATAGTTTATTAATCATCCAGTCTGTGAAATGCCAGTCGCATTTTCCCAGAGCCCCAGGTGACGTCTTCCTAGGTTTTGGCTGTCTCGAGGAATAGTTCAACATTTTGTTTATTTGTTCTTATTCACTTTCTTGCCAAGACTTAGAAGAGGATGCAGATACCACTCACATGTCTGTGTGCTAAATATGAAGCTGGAGCCAGAGGGTGGTTAGCTTAGCTTAGCATCAAGACAGGGGGAAACAGCTAACCTGAATCTGTCAAGTGGTAAAAACGATCCTACCAGCACCTCTAAAGCTCACAAATTAACAAGTTGTATCTCATTGTTTATCCATACACCAAAATTGCATCGTGGGAAATGAACGAAATGGATCTAATGTAAACTCTTTTTTTATCTTTCCTTCGCAAGTTCCTGAACTTTATAGAAGTGCATTGCTAAATTGCTGGGGTACTCTTTTAAAGGTGAAGTGAGGACTGCAGATTGTAACCAGCTGAAACTTCTCCAATGTACCAAGTATGAACTTCCAGTTAGGATTCCTTCAGTGTTCACTGTTCATGAGGTTTTTACCAGGAGCCAAGTTATCCACAGAGGTCTCTTCCTCTTCAAAACAAACGCACCAGGTGATCAAAACCAGTGAAAACACTGAATAAAGTAGTTACATGTTAAAAATCTGTGTTTTTGTTATGCTGTTTGGCTCATTGCAGAGGGGTTGCTAGCTATGGTGGCTAAGGGAAAACACAAATGGTCCTATCTAGAGCCAGTGTAACGCGAGCGGTTACGTCAGTCGGAGGCCTCCATGTGGGTAAGACAGACAGGACGCTCACCAATGGGACGCTCAGGCCAATCACTACATTCAGAGAATTTTCTTAGAACCATATGAGAATGATTACGAGTTTGTATCTCTGCTGGAATTCACTTACATTTTAGTGTGCCATCAGCTTATTAATAGCATTTTAACCTAAACAAAGACAAGCGTAAAATTTCCAGAAAGGTAAGTGTCTCTTTAAAATACATGTTAACATGTTAGTCCGACTGAAATCGTACTACATCAAATTTCTCAAAGTCAGACTAACACACTCAGATAATGTGATTGGGAGTTGAATTAACTCCGGCATGTATTCAGTCAGTCGGACACATTTTGGCTTTTGTGAAGACGACACCAAACAGACAGAAATCAAATGTAAACGCTATGGAAAAAAACGTTTCAGCACTTGGAGCACAATCACATTACCGAATATGAAAAGTGCACGGCTCAAAAAAAGAAAGAAAAAAGTGCCTCCAGAGACTAAGACTAAACAATTTTCAATATTTAAAATACTTAATAAATAAGCATACAGTTCATCTGTGTGTTTTTCCTTCAATTATTTTAAAATCACATGTTTCTGCACTACAATAAAGTGGTTTTTCCCTCTGCAGTGCAGCCAGTGTTCCACACTTCTCAACACCGCTCTGCTCCAGTGTCATTCCCCTCTCGCCTGTCATCCCTCTCCACTCAGAGTGCAGATCTCCCAACACACCTCCCTCCTCTTCTCAAGGCTAAAAACAAGCTACTCACAGACAAACACCCTCCCAAACACCCTCCATGCACCCAAAGTCAGAATTGATGGTTTGAGAGTTTGCAGTGTTGCCAAGATGATTGGGAGCCATAGCGCCGTGGTGGTCACTATGACGACAGCGAGGCATTCATCTCCAGGGCAGAGTGGCATGTGGAAAGACAGTGAGGGAGAAAGAGAGGGCGGGAGAGAGGGAAGAAAATGCTTATTGTCAATAAACCACTCCGTTCCTCATAACACTCGGGCAGTGCAAACAGTGAGGCAGGGCACGGGGTTCATACACACTCTATTTAACTTTTACTGGTGCTCGCGCACACTCACACAATCGCTTGTTTTCCAACAGCATTGTAAACTCTGACTTGAAAGGCCACAGCCTCTTGAAAATGTTTTAGTGTGTGTGTGTGTGTAATCAGAAATAAAAAACAGTCCCAGTGCACTTAAGCATGTCCTGGAGGGACAAGGGCTGTAGGCGGAGAGCTTATTTAATGGTTGTTATTGCAGTGGGCAGTGTGTGTGTGTGTTCGCATGTGTGTGTGTCAAATCAGGTCCAACCTCTCGTTCATACAGCCTGACAGCTTCTTCATTTTCTCAGCTGTCCACAGTTTAAAGTGAAGGCTGTTTCTGTGGTAACGTCTGCAGCACACTGGAGGACTGAGCTGAGAGAATACAGAGGGAAACAGATTCAGACTGAGAGAGACTGTGACTAATGACAGGAGTTTGTGGGTGGAGGGGTCATTCATATACAGTTTCCCCCTCCCTCTGTGACCCTGTCTGTCTTTGTCATTGGTGAGATGGATCATCTGCAGACACACTCTCCTTCTTTCTCTCTCTCTCACAGACTCTTAAAGTGTCACAACCCTTAAAGCTTTTGTTCTTGCCGCCTGAGCTCTTCATTAACCCCTTAACACACAGTTTTGTCCCTCTTAAGTAACTTTAAGACTGAAGAATTCATTCCTCACAGTCTGACAGATATTCTGTATCAGACAAGTCGTCCAAATGAAACTAAAAAATCCAACATTCGTCCATGCCATCTAAAAGGTACAGTGTGTTGTGATTTCCTGCCCATGTCAGCGGCACAACATCATTTGTCCTGTTTCCTCACAAACCTTTAACACAGTTGAAAAATAAATCAGTTCTGTACTGTGACAACAGCGTGGTTAAGGTTTGGTTTAGGGTGCTTTCACACCTGCCCTGTTTGGTTCAGTTCAACTGAACTTAAGTTCGTTTGCCCCCTAAGTGCGGTTCGTTTAGGCAGGTGTGAACACAGCAATCACACTCAGGTGTGCACCAAAACAACTGGACCGAGACCTTCTTGAAGAGGTGGTCTCAGTCCGGTTACAAACGAACTCTGGTGCAGTTCGTTTGTTTGCGTTGGACAGCAATATAGTCCACGATGAGCAGCGCTAAAATCAACCTGCGTAGTTGTCCCTCCATTGTGACATTAGAAAGTGTCACATTTATCTTGCAAGTGTTCTCATCTTCAACGTTTTGTTTACTTCCTGGATTTTTCCCACATGGAAATTCTGACCAATCAAGAGCAGCTTTCTCACACAAGGCATTTGATCTGGTCCGCTTGTAAATGCTGCCGTGAGAACACAAACCAACTCTAGGCTATTATGTAACTTTGTAACAAAATTTGTGCCTGATTCTGGACCAAAGCAAGACAACTCTAGGTCTGAAAGCACCCTTAGGCACAAAAACTTTAAGGAGCTTTAGAGAGATTGTGGTTTGGGTTAAAATAAGCACGCCCATCAAGCATCTAATGCTAGGAATAAGCACAAAAACACAGCCCTAACATGTACCATAACCTAGGTGTTTCCCAACTGGTCCAGCCACGGGGTCCAGATTTCTCCTTAGTCATTATTCAAGGTTCCACAGATAATGCATTCAACATCATACTTGTGTTTGGCCATGTCGTCGAGCTAGTTTGCTGTCTCTGTCAAGTAAGCTGTCGGTTAGTCACTCACTCTACAGCAGAAAACGGCACTTCAAAATAAAAGCTTTGTGCTGGAAATTTATGGTACTTAAAAATGAAGTGTGTTTTTTAAAAACTTGACACGTTTGCGCGTCACTTGCGGTCCATTCTGAATGGGCCTGTGACCCACTTTTGGACCACGACCCACCAGTTGGGAACCACTCAGTAGCGACTGATGCATCTGCCTTCTTTATATTCAGTTGATACAAAAGCAGTAGCAGTTAGAGGCAAGTAACATTTTCCTGCTAATACAAAAATGCTAATGCTAATTTAAAGGAATAGTTCAACTTTGTGGGAAATGCACTTATTTGCTTTCTGGCAGAAAGTTAGATCAGATGCAAAGATCAATACCACTCTCATGTTTGTTCTCTACATAAGAAGCTGCAACCAGCAGCTGGTTAGCTTACACCTGCCTTAAATCTGCCTAATGGGTCCAGCACCTGATGTTTTTTAATCACTGAACACTCCCATGCAAACTGAGATACAGCCAGCAATAGGCCTTTTTACTGGAGGACATTTTGACATGTCGTAATATTAATGATTTAACGTGGCTGCCTCTGTTTCAGGGTCCTGGTGCTGCACATACTGGCTCACTGACTCACTGTCACACTGTCATGTCTTACTGGAACCATATTCATGAATATATTTAACACCTGTTTTTTTCCTACAAGAGGATTTGAACAAATTTGAACAAATTTAGGTTTTAAGTAGTAATCATTGACCCAACGACAGGTCAGTGAGGTTCAAGAGGTTAAATTCCCTCTGTTAAGTGGCACTTCTACTTCAGACTCCGCTTCAGGCTGATGTGAGAAAGTGGTCTACATCCCGTTAGTGATGAGGTGCAGCACACTTGTTTCAGCACATTTGTCTTATTACATCAACAGAGTCCATAAATCATGAGCAGATTTCTGGCCAACAACAACCAGTGAGAAACTTTTAACATTCTCTGTGCCGAGGCTGATTTAATCTGTGTAACATCTACAATCCTGATCAACTCTGTAATATCCCGTATTGATTTTCCCTTTCCCGGATTTATGAGGTTTCCAGATTCACAGTAACAGGTATTCCCTCGGGCCGCAGCAGTCTGCTCGCAGTGCCAGGACAAGTCCAGGAATTTCTGACTCTTGCCGGCCAGAAATCTGACTGAGGCAGTGATTTCAGCTTATATAAGAGCAGGAATCCCTCGAAACTGGCCAGAGGAGCGTCCAGGAAAACAAGGAGCGTCTTCGCCATTCCAGCAGACTAAACAACAACGACACAGAAATAACTACAGCTGCTACGTCAACAACAACAAGGTCAACAGCCGCAGTTAATGATAGAGGAGGGTGGCACCACGGGCCACAGCAGAACCCGGGGAAAGTATTTACGATGGGAGATAATGTCAGTATTCAGCTATGCAGCGAGTTAGGTTCACATTAACAGACGCAGATAAACGAGGAGAAGGAAATCACTGGGAGGAGGAGGAGAGAAGAAAAACAGGTGGTTTACTAGCAACTTTCATTTCTCATAGGTGAATATCATTTGGCTGTGGGGATTGTAGATATTTCTTTACAGCAATACATTCCTAATGTCCACTGTGTGTGTGTGTGTGTGTGTGTGTGTGTGTGTGTGTGTGTGTGTGTGTGTGTGTGTGTGTGTGTGTGTGTGTGTGTGTGTGTGTTTGTGCAGAGTTATTGTGTGCAGAGTGAATACGTGAGCATGTGTGGCGGATACAGGGAGGAAGCTGTGTTTGGCCTCAGATTAAAATGCAGGACGAGGGTCCCGCTCCAGGAAAGGAGACCAGCAGAGCGCAGACATAGGGACTTTTGTCCCATTAAGGAAACACGTGACACTTACTAAAATAATACAGTTTATTAGATGAGGGAAGAGGTTAAACCAACGTCAACCAAATCACAAGGATGAAGACACACCTGGCATCAAAAACGTTAGCCCTCAAATAAAGTTTGCCTTTAATCTGTGTGCTCCAGAATACTGTGGATCTGATCTCTTAAATCTCAGTGTACATACATACAGTGTTAATATGGTACTCCTGCTTTATTTACAATGCTATGACAGAACAAAATAAGGTATTTCTTCTTTCTAATATTCATGTGTTTAATATGCACATCTATATCACGATTTTTTAAGAGCAAAAGAATAGATTTTAAAGTAATTCAGGAATACACTTGAAATACAGACACGTCTATTTCTGATCTGCCTGCAAATTATTTTTCTTATATTTATGTTTATGGGGTAACCAAAGGTCATGTATAACTACAGTTAAAATTTATATCAGAAGACACTGATCCCTGAATTTTTGAGCACTATGAACATCATCAAGACCGAGTAGAAGTAATCTAACCTGAAAAAAAAAAAAAAAAAATCTGGATTATTCTGATCCTGTCAGAAGGGTAGATTTTAGGAACAAAATGCAATAAAACTTTTAAACTGGTCAAATACATCTAGATTTATTTGCATTTTGTGCTTGATTTGTTTAACTGCCACAATGATACAGTAGATAAAGTAGACATTAAGCAACCTATTATGTCTTTCACTACTGTAACGTAAAAAACAAAGTCACAATGACAGTCTAAAATAGTTTCTAAAAACTGCATCCCTTACACTGTTTTCTCTCTCTCTCCAAATAAAAACACTAAAAGTGACCCCACACTGGCGATTCTACCTCGACGAGATGAACACCAATCACATAGGCAATCCTTCTACAAACAAACATACAAAAAATATAAATACAAAAGCAACAAAGTCTAAAAGATAACAGAAAGTCCTACAAAATGAAAAAGTTTAAACCTATTTGACTCTGAAAATCTCAAACTAGTGTATACAAAACTTTTAAAATTACATATACAACAGCTTAAAAAGGGGGAAACACCCCAAATAAAACACCCTGAAATAAGGCAATAAAATAATTTGACCGTTAAAATAATACAAAAAAAAGGGAACAAGTTGATCCACTGTGATATGAATTCCCAGTTAGAGCACTCGTTATGTGGATTTCGTACTTCTGAAAGTTTCTATCTGGATCAGGGTGATTCAATCTGATGTTTGTTGCAAAAAAAAAAGCACTAAAGTAAAACTGATTGTCTGATCCTGGATGGAAAAGCACGAGATTTCAAAATTCTGATCATTCTGATCCAGATTGATATATTTTTATATTCGGACAACTGGGCCCTGGTTATCATCAGAAATATTTAAGCCAGTTTTACTATTAGAAATACCGAAAAATAATCCACACGCAACCATATAGTACAGAAGTCTCATCTAACATACAGCCAACAAGTACAAGACACCATCAACATGGTAAAAAAATATAGAAAAAATCTAAATATAAGGTCAGATGACCAACAATCAAGTGACAAAAGCCATAAATCTGAATCATTAAGATTTACGGCGTGAGTCACCCATGAAAACAAATGAGTTCATCCCATTTTTTCTGTGAATGTGTGTCCCTCAGAAGCTGGGTGCTCCAGTTAGAGCTCCCAGAATGAGGACACACCACAAAGGAGAACACACACATGTGCACACACACCCACACCAGACACTTAGGTAAGAGTGTGAGGGTGGCTGTTTTTAAACTACGCTCTAAAATAACTACGCTTCGGGTAGAAACTGCCACAGAAAAAAGGTTTGCAAGAGAACGCACATCCAGACGATAAACACAAGGAGGTGGACAGAGGGTCATGCTGAAGATGGAAAAACAGAGTCAGACAACAGTCAATCAGACAGTCTGATGAGGAGTTTGTTGCCTGAAACGTCACCTTGGGGACGAATATATGTTCATGGGAGCATGATTTAGTGTGCTGACTTTTTTTCCGTCAGGTAAAACTGACAAATCTGTTGTGTCCAGTGTTAATCATCCAACAGTCCCTGTGGACACAGGACACATCTGCTGAAGCTATATTAGGACTCCAGCTCTTACTAATGTTTTCCTAACAGAAACTGTGCTGAAACTGTAAAGCCGAGACTTAAAAACACCTGCAAACACCATGTTCATCATCATCTCAGATACACAAAGGTGAAAGCATTATTATATGTCCATCCAGCAACGACTCCCAGGCTTAAACCCAAATTGCAGCAGTCTGACACGGTTCCGAATCAGACAAGTGGGCAAAGGTGCCATTAGAGTAAATTGAAACTTTGGGCTGAGTAATTGGAGGTCAGACAGGGTTTGGCGGAGTCGACCTCTGCAATTATGATTAAATAAAGAGCTGAGCTGTTTGGGAGGAAAAACCTCTGCACTGTGAGGCAGAACCATTTAAAGTAAATTAAACCAAAGACCGAGGCCATGCTCTGTCCTAGGAGTCTACAGCGAAACACAAAGACAACTCACCTCAAAGAGACCATTCCCACAATTAGCCTTTCCTCAGCTGCTGGTATCCCAGTATCCTGTCACAGGTTAGATCCATGTCCACGCATTAGAAAAGTTTCGCACTGACACGTACAGTCTTAGAAACGCTGACTGGCTTCAGAGAGGTAGGTAGGGCTCGTGTCAAGGCGGCCCGGTCCGTGGTCCACCCCTCTATGAGGTCAGTTCAGAGAGAAAGAGAGACACTGAGAGGAAAGAGGGGGGAACAGATGGAAGCAAAACGCAACTGAACTGACTGCCCACTGGGAGGGGAGGGGAGGGTGGGGGAGCGCGAGGGAGAGAAGAGCTCGCACATCCAAGCAGCCCACTTCCTGACCAATTACTGCTGCAAGACTAGTCTCTCTCTGCCTCTCTCCAACCGGGCCCTCGCTCTCGCTCCTATCTCACTTTGCGGTGTGGGATCGCCGCGAGGACTGGAGAGCGGCCAGCACTGCAGGCGACACAAGTGACAGAAATTAACACTGCAAAAAAAGGCGAGAGCGGGCTGTCGTTGAAACTGTGACGAGGAGAGAAGGGGGGAGACAGTGATCGAGAATTAAGGGAGATAATAGTGATTATCTTGTGTGTGGTGGGCGAGACAGAAAGCTGATGCAGAAGAGGAGAGAAAAAGAGGGCAGCGCAAGGACGAGCCGTCTCGTCTAACCCCGAAAAACACGACAAGTGGGTCACATTACATACAGCATCACTTTGGAGCCTCTTTTTCTGCCACTTTCTCGATCTTGACTCCTCAGTGTCACTTTCAATATCAGAGCTTCTTAGATGTAGAGGTAGAGTCAGGGTGAAGGGTTAGAAAGCCCCCAAAACAGCCTGCCAGCAGAGACCGCACAGCTCAGAGCTCAAAGTGCAACCTGCTGTGAGCTGGTGAGCACACACAGAAAATATCCAAGCCACTGGTCATTGTGTGTGTGTGAGTAATTTGGTCATTGTTCTGCATCCTAACAGAGCAGGATGGAGGAAAGTCCCCTTTCTCGGAGCCAGTGGCTGTTGTTCCTGCCTCCTGGCAGCAAGGCTTCCTGGGATTGATAAAGCAGCTCCTGTCAGCTCACACACTTTCGCACTTCCATGTTTTTAAGTTTTTCCAGGGATAACACAACTGCACGTGGTCGCTGTGCGATCGCCGACGGTGGCAAACATTGACCTTTGATAAGAAACCACCTGAGATGCATTTAACTCTGAAAATAAATGACCTAAATCTTCTTAAAAGCATGCACAATGGAGCACGCAGTGACTTTTAGCACACGTCAATTAACCTGAGGAACCTTTTTAACCCTCGCTGTCTGTGACCTACTGTCGCAGTGACCAGTGACCATACAAACACGGCTGATGTGGGTCAGCGACTTGCTGCTGTTATCCTAACCTGGATAAACCCACAAACACAGCGCTGAGTCTTTGTAACCCAACACCACACCTTGCACTTTAAAACACGCGGAGACAATGACAGACGATAGCACAGTGTCTGAGGAAAAACAAGCTGATAGTCGGCTGCCAACTGGTCCTTCTTATCATTGCTTTCATTCTGCTCCGAGGATAAGATGGGTGGAGTTTACTGGAAGTGTCAGGTAGCTTGTCAAACACAGAAATTTAGACTAAATTGACTTTGACGGGTTCCTGTGATTGGGAAGAAAAACAAACTTAGGGCACTCATGCGTGGAGCAGGAAGAAATGCACTTGAATCAAGTTGAAAAGCCTTTACTCAAAAAACATGGCTGCTTACATTAAAATGTCGACTGATTTCGACCCTAAGGTCTTCATCAGGGTGCAGAGGGATGGACAGGAGTCAAGCAAGCATTTTATAAAGTTCGTAGGAATGTCACCCAATGGATCAGCAACTTCAGAACACCATAAGACACAGATTCTTTCTTTTTTATGTGATGAATGTACTCTCACCGGCCACTTTATTGGGTACACTTTGCTAGTAACGTGTTGGACCCCTTTTGCCTCCAGAACTGCCTTAATTCTTCTTGGCATAGATTCAACACGGTGCTGGAAACATTCCTCAGAGATTTTGGTCCATATTGACATGATAGCATCACACAGCTGCTGCAGATTTGTTGGCTGCTCTATTGGACTGAGATCTGGTGACTGTGGAGGCCATTGGAGTACAGTGAACTCACTGTCATGTTCAAGAAACCAGTTTGAGATGATTTGAGCTTTGTGACATGGTGCGTTATCCTGCTGGAAGTAGCCATCAGAAGATGGGTACACTGTGGTCATAAAGGGATGGACACGGTCAGCAACAATACTCAGGTAGGCTGTGGTGTTTAAACCATGCTCAGTTGGTACTAAGGGGCCCAAAGTGTGCCAAGAAAATCTCCCCCACACCATTACACCACCACCACCAGCCTGAACCGTTGATACAAGGCAGGATGGATCCATGCTTTCATGTTGTTTACACCAGATTCTGACCCTACCATCTGAATGTAGCAGCAGAAATCCAGACTCATCAGACCAGGCAATGTCTTTTCCAATCTTCTATTGTCCAGTTTTGGCAGTAACCAGTGGTTTTTTGAGTCACTGTTGCCTTTCTATCATCTTGAACCAGTCTGGCCATTCTCCTCTGACCTCTGGCATCAACAAGGCATTCACTTATCATTTAATAAAGTCTTTTTAACTTAAAAGTGCATTTGTTTTTACTCCACGCATGAGTGCCTTTAGTTTATTTTTTCTTCTCATGTGCTGACCCTTTTCTTCAAGAGCACCTGTATTTTTTCAGTCCCTGAACACACCACTACCTCGTTCTCCAAAGTGGGGTTCCTGTGATTGTTTGAGATATCTAAAATCTGATAGTATATGGTTATGACAACATTTTACGGCTGAAGTATTCCTTAACGTCTTGTTTATTCTGTGTGAGTGACCTACATATACCATGCTTATGCTTATGCCTGCCATACAGTAAAAGACTTTGAGGGAACTTTTTAAACACTGAAGTGCGACTCCCTCTCACATATAAAAACAAAGAAAGTCCCAGATAGATTTTGCAAAGACTGGGAATGCTGCAGGGTCACTTTTTACAAGACTACAGTTGGATTCCTTTTCAAATAATTTCCCATCCAGTCCTGGTGGAAAATATTGCGCCAAAATCCCTTAAAGAAACATATTAACAATTTCTTACATGTGCATTCCAATATCTATACCACCATACTTTAGAAAAAGATTTAGCATGTCCCAATACATAGTGTGTCAAATGCAGTACGCACAGCAAGAGATATGTCACACCGACTGACCTGCAAACACATGACAGCTGATTGACAGATGTCAGAAGTGGCAATGATGGATGACAGCACATTCCAGTAACTAATGACCAGTTGTTATGTGTTCTGTGCTGCTGTCCCTTCTCCCTCCCTTGTAGATCAGCCCAGGTGTGCTGCATTACTTAACAAGGTGATTGCACCTGGCACGGAGGAGGTGCTTAAGAGCTCCCGTGCCAGCAGCAGAGGAGAGAGGCCTCTGGTTTAGGGACTGCTGGTCCTGCTGTCACTGAGACTAGGGGTTTTTGTTGTCTTGTTGGCTTGTTTGTCGGAACATCAAGACGAGAAAAGGACTGACTTGAGTAAGAGTTTTAGAGTTTTATGATAGCCTTACACCAAATGATCGAGATCACAGGAGTGGGCCACAACTCCAGCAAAACTCTGATGGTATTATCCTGACATTGGTAATCTGTCTGCAACAGTGAAACCACTTGAAAAGTTGCTTGGTGTAAGGCCGACATGAGGCTATAAACAATAGACAAACAGTATATGGGGAGATTTAGTGAAGCTCTGGACACAGTTTAACTCTCAGAGGTTATAGAAACGCTATTTGAGGCTAATTTATGGTCAATTTGTTTTCCAGTTTTCTGAGAAAGATCTACTCTGATATTCAAAATGTACATTGTAACAACTCCTTTTCTCTGTTTTCTGACCATTACGTCATTAATCAACTACATGTGAAAGTAACCTGAAGAATGATCGGTGATGATTTGTTGGTTGCACCCTCACACAGTCCAGCCTGCACTGATGTCATAAGCCACATTCAACTATGTGACCACTAAGAGGAAATTTGTCACATCCCATTCCAAATAAACAGGAGCTGCCTCTCCATAAAAGCCTAAAATTCAGAATAAAATAGCTGCGTGTACTGGAAAAAAGGAAAATAGGTCAATATATTTTTGTCTGATGGGCACCATGGGATCACTCAAGTGTTGACAGACAGATGTTTTCTAAAGCAGGAAAACAAAATAAAAGTGGAAATGTGTATTACCTAGCAGCTCAGGACTTCCCCAACTCACAGCAGAAGGAAACCCCGCCTCCCCCCTTCCCCATCGCCATTTCCTGCCCGTCTTCAGCTGCTTGTTTACAGATGAAGGAATCAGACAGGATGTGACATCACCAGGCAGGTGAATCATACTCATGCGATGGCTTTGTCATGCCAGCGTCACCAAACATCATGATTTTATCAACTCCCCTCAGAGATTTCCTGGTGGCATCAAACTGACAGCGCAGGAAATGTTAATGAGTGTCATTTATTTCTTTATTGTTTTTTGTTCTCTTGACGTGATCTTTGTTTCTCTGATGTCAACTCACACTGCTAATGAATTACGTATTACATATGACTCAATGAAAAAGTATGAAATACTCAACATTAATGATTAATTGGTGACATTAGTCATTACTTTAGTTTGATTACTCTGCCCAGCTCCATGCAACATCTCCAAAGCCTCAAAACATACACGTTTAAATCCATTCCTCGGTGAATACAGAGTTTAGAAGCTGTAGTGAGATACCCAGCTGTAGAGAAGTGTTTCTTGCACCTTCACCTGCCTCATCTGCACTGTTAGATCTGAAGGAAGAGTGTGAAATAAATACATTAGACCTAAACCACACTTTGTAAATAGACATCCCAATGTCTGACCCATGATATTGCTCTGCTAAATACACAGACCCATAGGCTAACAATAAACGATGAGCAGGAGTCACCTCGAATCACATTTGGGTAAATTTATGTAACCTCCCCTGAATTCAAGATAAGTTATCAAAACCATTTTACTGTTTTACAGGAAGAGAAAAGGAGGAATTTAGATTTAAAAAATGCCCAAAGTCTTATATATGAGACTTTTATAAGTCATATATTGTTCATATAAAAATAACTGAACAACTAAAAAAGTGCACCCAGTGGAGCACAGATCTCGGCAAGGCTGTAGCTGATAATCGCCACCACTCTAGACAATACACTGAATTACATTTAGTGGATCATAACATTGGGTACAGAATTATTTACAGATGCTCTGGTTCAACATTAGACCAAAGTTTTCAGTGTCTGAACACCAACAAAGGCCTTCAACAGACCAACACATTCTCACTCCGACCTTGTCACATATTGACATTTGGTCATGGACCCTTCACGTCAAGATATGATATACAGGTACCCTGGGTGCGTCGATTGTTGACGTTCTGGGATGCTGGGTCAAATTCTGCCTGTTACATGCATTGTCTGTTTTCAAAATAGACTTCCGTTTTCACAGGAAATGTACAGTTTGGATAGCCTTTTTCAAAATAAACGCACTATGTCGGTATGACACCACAAATTGATGTTGTTTTCCTTCAACGACAAACACACCTGGTTACGCTTTGCCAACACAAGTATGTGGTTCGGTTTAGGCAACAAAAGCACATGGTTGTGTGTATTAAAAAAAGACCAGGGTTTGCAGGGTTTGGCTTTACAAACTTATGGGAAGCAAACACTGGCCCCCAGGGTGAAAGGTGGTGGTTGTTGGACCCATCCACCACCCCTCCAGCCTACTCGGACTTCAACCAGCTTAACTTTCGTTGTTGCCCCCGGGCAATGTACAATAATGGCGACCAGTCGCATATCATGGCGACATGAAAAGACCTGTCTGGCACCACAAGTCACTAACAACCGGGTTGAACAGACAGTAAGTGTTCTTATCGTAAATGTCTTTCAACTTCATGCTTTTGCTACTTGGTTTTGATGAGGACTTGCAGCCCTAATTGATCAGTTTCGAGGAGTGAGGAATCAGTGGTCAATGACAGTATAACGGTCAATGAAACAGGTTTTACAACAATTGGGAATCACATTAACCACAAAAGGGCCTTGAGCACCAAGTCATACATGTGCAGACACAATATTAGGCTGATTGGTCCAGTAGTGTGCAAGATTAGCTACTGACAGACAAATGCACACACTCAACCAAACACATGATATCAACACCTGGGGCACATTTGACTTTTGCTTTTAAGTAACCTCTTTAGGAAGAAGTTAACCACCTCGCCACACCTCCTACACCGGCTTCCTGCAGCAGTCAGGAGGAAATTGTTATGAATCCTCCATCAAACTCCTGGTAAGAAAGCAAGCAAGTCAAACACCAAATTGTCCAAGTAAAAAAAGCAAAACTGAGATTAGTAACTCTTGAATTGTAATCCTTTATATTTCTTGGTCCTAAACAAAGACATCACATCACTGTAATATGTTGGTAAGTAATGTGTTATTGCCCAACACTGAGGCTATATCCAAGAAGTGTTTGTGCCAAAAATGTAGCACGGTAGAAAGAAATGTAATTTAAGCTTTTCTACAATAAAACTACTAAAAACATGGACCATATTGTGAATAACTTAACTCTGACAAAGGCGGGTCACAGAGTAGAAATCAGCTAAAATCAGCATGAGCATTAAAGTGACTTCTTGAATGAGTCATCACAAACACACTTAGATTAAACTAAGATTTCTTGGTGTGGTTTGAAGAGTGTAAGTGATACTATATCCACTGCTATAAATATGAATGGAGCATCTTAGCGAGTGCATGTGTTTGGCATTAAGATTAAAAGCTTTACATTACAGTTAGAAACCGAGAGGAGGCCACAACTCAACCGCTGGGCTGCTGTTGTCAGAAGTAGGAGCCAAAACACATTATTGCTCAGACTGAGATAAAGCAGGGGTGAAGCACTGATGTGTGTGTGTGTGTGTGCCTGCATGTATGCTTATGTGGGTTTGAGTGGGATAAAGAGCCAGGAGTGCATGTTGGCAGGTTCCCTTTGACCTGTGGAGGCTTTATTTTCCCTCATATTCATATTGGGCTAATACTCTGCCTTTCCCATGCCAGTGAAAACCCTGGAAGCCGAGCCCTCTCCGGCCCTCTCCTCTCTTTAGGGAACCTAAGATGTCACTGCACACAAAAGGAGCCGTGAAAGCCGTCCAACTCAAGCAGGGGCTATTATTTACAGTACCAAAAGAAAATCGCTCTTCTCCCGAACAGTAACCCCCCCCTCCCCTCCAAGCGTCAGCCGTCTGTCTCCTTGTAATGCTTCCCCTATTTTGCCCTTTTCCAATCCCTTCCTTTCATTTTTCTAACTCTTTTCTCCAGCTTCACTTTCCTCCAATCCCGTCTCTCTCCCTCTCTTTCTCTAACCCTCTCTCAGCCACCATAATAAAGTAAATAGTGGGTTTTGTAACCAGTAAGCCCAAAATTAGGAGTAAGCCCTAAACCGTGGCTTTGCCAATCTTCACTGAGCCATTCAAAACAGGCGGAAAAATCCACGCTGATCGTATAAATCCCTCTGAGAGGAGACACTCCATTTGGTGAACTTAAATTTATAAAAATAAATAAATGAAAGCTTTACACAAAAGCCAAAGCACAAAAACATGGACTTAAAACTGCATCAGCCCAACTGCCAGAGGAAAATGTTACACTTGCCCGTCTCATATCAACGCTTCTAAAGCGACCGTAATATATAAGATGACTTTTGTCAGAAGGAGGTGGGGGAGATGGTGGATGGTGTGTCACCTAGGCAAGACGTCTGCCAAGCTACAAACCGCTGCAGACTTCCGTTCGGCACCAACAAAACCTCTGTGTTTTTCACCAACTCTTTGCAGCATTTCCACCAGCGTTTGTGCCATCGAACCTGGTTGTTTTTCCACAGATACATCGCAATGTTTTCCTGGGGCATTTGAGCCATTGAACCTGGGTGTTTCTCACTAATGCATTGCAGCATTTCCCAGCGACATGCAAGCCGCTGGGAAACATAAATGTAAAGTTTTGATGTATCTGTGATAACATCCAAATGTATTGTATCTGTGGTTTGCAAATACGTACAACAGGAACATTTATTTTGGTAAGTGGGTTAACGATTTTCAAAGTAACGGTGCATTCATGATATACAGCACAAATCTGGTGGAAGACAGTGAAATTAGGCTGCTTACAAACATCGAATATAATCAGCTTTCTCTGATAGTCTCCATACAGTTACAATACAGGTGCTGCATGCACTAAGCCCAGATCAGACCAAATATTCGCAACAAGACAAAACCATTTTAGAACGTCGCAGAGAAAAGTTGCAGTGGTGTGAAATGGCCGTCTGAGCTCGACTCAAGCTGGCTGATGGTGTCACCTGCAACTCAGCTGGTCAAATCGCTGGCGGCTGGTTTTAGAATGTAAGGCATTGTCAAGTCAAAATGACCACTGACGGTGTGTTCACTTGCTGCAGCAGGTGCTCCGTCCCCGCGAAGCCCTCTGTTTCTGTCCTCACAGTGTGCCGGATATTTATATTATGGTGGTATTTATTATGAATATAGTCCATCTGATGCTCGTTTTCTTTACATTTTCAACATTTCACTGTCATAATTCTCATTCATATTTTAAGACGCTACAAATTATATTCAGCCACAAAATAAGCCTGAAAAGCTGGAAAGTACAGAGAGCTGTTGCATAGCGATGATACACCATCTCAGCTAGTTGCATTGGTGTGAACCAGCAGGTTTTTAGAACGCTGCAGAACGGTGTATTGCAAGTAGTTGCCTGTTTCAACTTGTCTCGTTGCAAGTCTTTGATCTGAAATGGGCTTTAGATTTGCCTCACTTAGAGTAAACTAAAACAAATGTTGCTTTGCCCTGCTTTCACTCTTTTTGAAGTTTGTTATGAATACATTTTATTAACAAATCAAAAGTACAAGGAAAACTGTGCTGAAAGCCAGCAATTGATAACAAGCGTTAAAACCCTGGCATGCAGGCGTTAGAGTATCTGCACAGTTTCCACTAAAGTAACAGTTTAATTTTGAAGTCTTTTGAAGTTTTATGCATGGTGAGATTAAACTGTGGGGTGATATCCATTTCAGGTATTAGCATAACAGGTTCTAATAGTTGCTTAGCAACATGATCCACGGCCAATGTTTTGTTCAAGAATCTGCAGCCTCTCAATTACAAGCCACAGTATAAACAGTAGTCCACACTGTGGTCCAGCCGACAGAGATGAGCATGAGGTCACATGTGGCTGTAAAAACAGCTGGACACCAAGACTAGAAATATGTCTACAGTCCGTCTAAATAAAGTTGTTAAAGCCTCTGGAAGTGGAAAAAGTTCCTGCCCTCTTGTTTACAGTAAATACAGATGTTAGTGACAGGTCTTAACTCGACACAGATGTGACCAAGAGGAAGACGGGCCCCATAAACACTTCAGCACCCGCAGACACCCTGACAGCACTTTCTACACCCCAGAGAAAAATCGCAGTCTGTGACACAGAATGCTGAGAATGTTGAGGTCAACAGTACAGAGATATCAGAGCATTTCAACTTAATTAGGGACACTAAATTATTTTGTCTTTTCTTAAATTGTAAATATTTTCTAATTCCAATTTTTAGGTATTCAAATGAAGAGGATTAAACACTGCTTCTTTAACTGTGATCAAGTGTTACACATCAGGTGGAAAGCAGTGTTTCCAAACTATTAAGGGTGGCTTTCTGCTACTGTGTGGTACTGCAGTACGTGGAATCGTGAAGATGTTATCAAGAGGTCAAAATCAGCAGCTGAAACTGATATAATCGACTGTTCTCTGTGTGCTGACACAGCTGAAACTGATATGTTTGTGCAGCATTTAAAGCTAAAGCTGATCTGCATTATTACGCAACATATGAAAAGATCTTTGAAAAGGTCACACGGCCCCGAGCGACACAATTATAAATTAAGCCTGAGACACTGACACTGTAACTCCACCTCTCTATACCCCCCCCCCCCTCTGTCTGTTGTTATCGGTCTGTAGGTTCGCTGCAGTGTTCAACACCTGTATCACGTTTCAGCTGAAGTGTGCTGCCGCTAATATAGGACATCAGTGACTCCAGTGACAACACCCAGTCACCCTGAGCCCAGCCAGAGTAAGAGGTCATTGAGACTACCTGACTTCTATTAGATTCTATTAAAATAGGTGAGAGCAGCAAACCATCTTTGAAAAGCTGGGATCAGCTAACTATTGGCAGTTTTGCGTTGATAATTACTTTAAAACTATTAATCAATAACCAAAATCGGTGCCAACTGATATTCTTTCAATTAACTAATCATTTCAGCTCTAATGGATACACGGATATTCCCTTACATTCATATATTTGCAATAAAAGGTCACAAAATCAGCATTTGCAGCCACATTTAAATTTTGTTGAGCTGCGTTTCTCTCTCGAATTTATACAGTTAAAGTGTGATCTATCATTTTACAGCCTACTTAACACTGGCTGTGTTCCCATGGAAACCAGTCCAGTGCTGAGTCCAGTAAAACAAAGTCTACTTTCACTCGTCATGACGAGTTCCGCCTGCGCTGCGTTCACAGACCTGCAAAAACCTCACAGAAGGATCACAATACCTCCCCAAAAAAGAGGTTTGCCTCCAACCCCTGACTAAATGTATTTCTGTGAGAAACACTAGATACAGAGATCATTAAATATCATTTCATATTTATTGTGGTCAGTCAGCGAAGTCGTCCTCAATGAGAAACTGCTGTGTGAGGTAACTGTCACAAAAGACGTGACTGAGCAGGAAAACAAAAGTCGCAAAAGATTACATACATTTGTGTGATGTTTGCTGTTGAGAATATATGGCTCTGGTCTATATGTGGCCTGGATTCACGAGAGCCAAGGAGAGCGCTGGATGAAAGAGGGAGGAGGTTTCTTTATTTTTAGCATTGTTCCCCTGCGCACTTATCACCAGGATGTGATTTAGAGACAAGTTTCTAACTGAGCTTCACTGCTCATAAAGACCTGCCGTGAGGCTCATGAAAGACTGTCAAGTTTTTACATCGCAGCGCTGACAGACGGAGATGAAAAATGTGAAAGTAGAGCTGCTGATACTCTCAAATGAGAATAAATCACAGCAAAAGAAAAATTCTCAACAACAGGGAGACACCAGGAACAAAAACATCGAGCGATGAAATACTGCTGCGCCGGGAATTTACAACTGTTTGATAGTTTAGCAAACCGCACCTGTGAAGTACCCAACACAGTGCAACTTCCTAAAGTACAATTCATTCACATCAAACAGGATCTCTCCCTCACACACACACACACGCACACACACATACACTCACACTGCACAAGAACTCCACTCATGCAGACGTAAGAGGCTATTTATACACCACTTCCTTTTATTTACCCTGCTCATTGTTCAGACCACATCTGCTGAGGGCCAAGGGCACAATGGCTAGTCCATATAGCTGACCACACACACACATACACACACACACACACACACACACACACACACACACACACACACACACAGTGTGGCCCTGCAGCACAAAGGCTAAAGCAGCAGCCAGACACAAGCCAGCATTCAGAAATATCTACAGCTTTTGTTCTGAGTCTGAGTGACAAACTCCAAAAGCTGATACCACCTGTTACACAGCCTGACATTCCTGCACACCCACCCACACACACACACGGGAGCTCACGCCCACAAACGCTCATAAAGTCACACACACACACACACACACACACACACACACACACACACACACATATCCAAACATGCATTAATTCACACGCGCCGGCACACAAACCCGCACAGATGCCGTATGTTAGCTCTACTGGCACAGTTGGACGTTTGGCTAAGTGCTGGAGATGACAGCTCATTACAGCCTGTCTGTTTCGTGTCAGCTCTAATACAACAGGAAGTCAGTCAGGGGCTTTAGAAAGCCACCGGACAGCTCATAACCTTCATGGCCCGGAGTCTGTCGGCTCACAGCAGCAGCTGAGGAGTCAAAGGCAGCACAGCAGACCACATGGCACATGTACACACAACAAGTCCGTTAGCTGCATAAATCTCGAAGGATCAACTCGGCTCCTAAAAAAAACACTCACAGACATGCGATGACCTTAAATTCCCGTAAATCTAAAAACTTTGCCGTCGCTTTCAGCCAGTTACTGTGAGTTATTTCCTATGAGGACGGGAGCTGCCCCAAAATGGCCCCTACGGGGTAAACAGCTCAGATCATTATCTTCCCAGCCCTCCACCAGCAACCCACAGGGGTACGGTGGTGGGGCAGACTGGGGGTACAGGAAACCACAACGGTTTCATTTTCAAACCACTAACCCAACCAGCCCACCACAGACATACTTAGATCAGATCCAGGTAGGTACACAGTGACTTGTTGTAGAAGCCTGCAATTTAAGGTGGTTCACACCTTCTTCATGTTACATCACTTTAAGGAGCAGTGTGTAGGATTTATTGGCATAGCAATGAGGACTGCAGATTGTAACAAGCTGAAACTTTTCCCATGTGCCTAGCATAGACTCCCGGTTAGGATTCCTTCGGTGTGTATTGTTAAGGAGGTTTTGGTTTCTTCCTCCCCACAACAAACAGACCCTGGGATATAAACCAGTAAAAGCACTGAATGAAGCAGTTTCACGTTAAAAATCTGTGTTTATCTGATGCTATTTGGCACGTTGCAAAGGGGGCTGCTAATTATGTTGGCCAACTTGTAAACACGAATGTTTCCATCTGGAGCCAGTATTTGGCATGTCCACTCTGGGCTACTGTAGCAACATGACAGTGCAACATGGAGATCTCTGTAGTTGAGGACCTGCTCTCTATTTAGATATAAACAGCTCATTTTAAGGCAGCGGTTCTCAAATGATGTGCCGTGGGATTTTGTGATAACCGCACATTATTATTGCAATATTCAGCTGGGCCTATACAAAAAGTTATGAATGAATTTTTAATTGACTGTATCAGTATGTTGTGTGCACCCATTTCCTGATAAAGAGGCCAACTCTACCCAAAAATGTAATTTAATTTAATTTAATTTAATTAAAAAAAACCTTCACAGAGAACCTATTTGTCGCCGTTCATGCAAGGGAATTATAAGTGTGTGACACATCACATTATCTTACATTATTTCCCATTTAAATGGACGTGTTATTGGTGCTTTGATGGAATTTCAAAATGTTTAAAATGAATTTTTGAATCGTTTTGTTCAATATTTCAAGTGTAATAGTTGGTTGTCAAATGTTATTTGATATCAGTAAATAAAAACAAACATTTATGTCGTGATAAGAGTGATAACACACCTTATAGAGGGTATTGTGCACAGATATAAATACAGGTGTGCCTCGAGACTAGTTGAAAGCCATTATTCTAAGGTAACAAAAACACAATGATTTTTATTTTAAGTGTTTAAACACTAAAGAAAATATCATTTTCCATTTCTGCCTATATATCTCCCTAAATCCAACACACTAAAACTTTTAACTGCAAGCAAATTTGACGTTACTTATCATATTTTTCTGAAATTGTAAGATAAAGTTTGTGTAAAAGGTAGAAAAGGTGCAACAACATCAAGAAAAGACACAAACCCTTTAAAATCCAGTAATTTGCACTAAGCAAATACAATCTCAGCAAAGTTTCTTAAGGAAATAACTTGCAAATGACAACTGTATGTAGCTGAAATCAGCTCAACAGTAAGTGAGTACCTGAGGAGAAAATAATCTATACTGCACTGTACATAGCATTTCCTCTGTAAACACTCTTTCACACAAATACACCCCGGGGCTCTTCCTATCTCCTGTAGGACCGTATTCATCCTGATTGGTGGTTCGAGGATAAACACACATCCTTCGTGTTTTCACAAGGCTGCTGTACTTTGTGGCTGGTGCTGCAGGAATAGAGGCCGTCCTGATTTTTTGCTCCCTCTACATATTTTCTGCTCTGTACAGGAAACAGTCGTTTGTCAACACCGCAAATAAATGGTGTTTGTTTCCTGTCCTTGACAGGGGGGGTTTTCGGCCCATTTGGCAGCAGCGTGGCAGATCTTGGAGCTGACATGTGATACATGTTTTTCTAAGCAATGCAAACCATAAAAATACGGGCCGGCGCTGATATTTATGGGAAAACATAAAACACAACATGTGCAATTTAAGCTTTTGAGTTGTTGTTTTTCAGTCAACAGGAAAGAAATTGTAAAGAAAGAGGTGTGAACTTAACATTCACTTTTTGACACAGTGAAACAAATTAGCTGGACTGTAATTTTTACACAAGCAACTGTTGAAAGCGTTTCATACCTGCAGTCTCAGCATAGAAATATGTGTTTACAGTTCAGTTTCACATCTAAAACAGGTGTTAAAAGTGGGTGTGGGTGTAAAGAGCCAAAACTGACAGCTTAAAAACATCATAAAGTTCATTTAGAAAGCAAATGTCCAACCGTCTCTCCTAATCCTCTGCTTAACTGGGCATCCACACGGCTACACCCCAGCGTTCAGAGGGGGTCGAACCCCTGCCCCACTCCAGACGGGGTTTCCCTGCCGAACGCTGCACAACAATAAAACAAAGCCGTCACATTGGGGCCGGTGGGGGAGGTGGGGGAGCGTGCAGGGGTGCAGGGTGGGGGTGGAGGGAGGGCGGAAAGTGAGAGGAACAGCTGCTGAGTGGGAGAGTTGGCTGAGGGGGAGGACACGGGAGAAAAAGAAAGCTGGAGGAAGGAGGGGGGGAATTCTCTCTTTTCTCTTTCGGTGAAATAAATTACTTTTATGTTTGCGGCCTGTTGAGGCGATGCTATCGTTAGTGTGAGAACCCCCCTCTGCTCTCTTTAGGCGTACACAAATTGACAAGCGCACAATGACACAGCTTATAGCTATACTGTTCCCTCCACAATATTCACTCTGTGTGGAGAGTTCAGCAAAAGTGTCTCCAAAAGCTTCCCAACGTGCACACAGTCATACACAAATGGTCACAGTCTAATTTTTTTTTTTTTTTTTACGTCTCTGAGGAATTCTCATTATTAGAAACAGTGTGTCACTCCATGGCCGTACTTGCAGAGTGCTGACAGACCTGCTTAAGACAGAGATGGGAGATGACAACTAGAAGCTGCTGTTAAGTCAAGAGCTGGAGGCCGGCCAGGAGTGTGTATTAGTGTGCATGTGTAACATGGTTTACAAGTCAGACTTTGACATTCACCCCTGTTTTAAATCCAGGTTTAATTTCTGGAGATAATAGTTAAAAGGCACCTTGTGGAGTTTTTTAAAGAAATACTTCACCCCCCAAATAACCATTTGTGTATTAATTGCTCACCCCTTGTTACGTTGAATTTGTGAAGAAAACTTTGTTTTTCTCACATGCCTCCACGCTGAACGAAGAATCCAAAAAAAAGAGAAAATTCTCAATGAACTCAAGTCATAGGGGTCCATGTTTTACAACAGCAAAACTACAGCAAAACATCAAAACTTAGTATAACCCAAGTCTCATTTATCCAGTTGTATGCTAGTGCTTCCCAAACAAAAAGCCCTTTAAGACACGCAACTGAATGGAAAGTGAAATTTATCTGTGCTCTCTTTAAAGCCAGACTCCATTAACAAAAACATTAATTTTGCTTCGCTGAACACAGTAGTTGCTGGTCTACGACTGCCTCGATCAGTAGTTAATGTTATTGATGCCTTTGGTATTCTAATGGGTTAGTTTGGATTCGGCAAAGTCACACAATGATAGATATATAACTAACACGTAAAGTTTTGCTGTTGGTAAACATGGACCCCTATGACTTCAGTTTATCAGGACTTTTCTGCGTTTTCTTCACAAATCCATATAACATAACAGTGTAAGTTCGTTTGCCCCCTTAGTGCAGTTCGTTTGGGCGGGTGTGAACACAGCAATCGCACTCAGGTGCGCATATAACAACCAGACCGAGACCGTCTTGAAGAGGTGGTCTCAGTTCGGTTACAAACGAACTCTGGTGCGGTTTGTTTGTGGTGAGAATGTGTTCCAACCTGGATCTGAACCAACTGCAGTCACATGACACATCGTTTGTGTTAAACATGAGCATGTTACAGTCCTGGAGGATTATTAATGTGCTCCTCCTCCTGTACTGCCTTAATATGCACATTCAGCACATCCAATGCATCAAAACATTGTTTTCTAGTTGGAGCCGCGCCTCGTTTTCAAACTGTATGCTTTGACTCAAATGAACAATGACAGCAATATAGTCCACGATGAGCAGCGCTAAAATCAACCTGCGTAGTTGTCCCTCCATTGTGACATTAGAAAGTGTCACATTTATCTTGCAAGTGTACTCTTCTTCAACGTTTTGTTTACTTCCTGGATTTTTCCCACATGGAAATTCTGACCAATCAAGAGCAGCTTTCTTGCACAAAAAAACTTTTGCTAAAACAGCTGCCTGAATATCAGTAAATTAAACTCCTCTTGCCATCATCAGACTATCAAAACATTACAAAATTGCAATACATACTTACCAGATTTTCCGACTTATCTATGGTATTTTCATTCATTCAGGTTGTTTCAATCTATCTGTGAAAATAAATTACACTTTCATTCTCCTCTTCATTTATTGCTCTGCAAGTCACAAAGTAAAGCTGTAAAACTCAGCTGAGTATCAAACCTTCACATCAGCAGACACATGCTGGTGCTCGAGGGTGTTTCTCAGGAATAGGTTACCTCATAAATTTACAACATTATTATTATTGTTTAGTGCTTTGAATATTAACAAGTAATAAAACAACATACCCTCATTCCACTGCCCCAGTAAACTTTACAACATCTTGGACAACCTGTTGTTGGTTACCTGACTGTTTCTAAGAAACAAAGCAATGACGTACAAGTATGCGAGCTAGGGGGTGCAAAGCAAGGCACACTTCATACACCCCTCCACATGGTCCGAGTCGATGTTTGAGCTCTTGGAGACATCCAAATACAGCTGCTCACTCCTCTCAGCCTGCTGCTATAAAACACCAGTCAGAACATGAAAAGGCTGGAGACAGATTTGCAACTGGATGCCCAAAACAAAATTTATTTGGGGTATTTTTGTTCACTTAAGGGAAGCTGGTTAGTCTCTATTTTAACACAGGAGCTAAAAAAAAGTTTGTTAGTTGCACTTCGCCAACTTCCTCACCACGGCTTTTTATTTTTGTTAGTATTTAATAGGCTGCCTGGCTCTCATCCGCTCTCTTCTTCTCTTGCTCTGTGCCTCC
The DNA here is from genome assembly GCA_019142605.1 of Cephalopholis sonnerati. NCBI lineage: Eukaryota > Metazoa > Chordata > Actinopteri > Perciformes > Serranidae > Cephalopholis > Cephalopholis sonnerati. The sequence continues at coordinate 25,788,578 of JAGQAX010000009.1, read as the reverse complement.
TTCACTTGGCAACGCCTCTCACATGTACATTAAAACGAATGGTCGCCAGAAATAGTGCAGTGTATTTGGGGGGGTACTGTAGACATAACAAAATCAGTGAGGAAAGAAGCCAGCCACATATACGGGGCCTTGGGGAGTACACCGGGAGGAGGGAGGGCGGCGCTGAGGCCAACAATGGCACACATTCACATTCTGCTTCAACCTACAAGTTTCTGGTGGCCTCATTATTCAGCAGATAAGTGGAACACCAGTCGGTGTAAGGATTCAATTCTGGTATTCAAATTGTTATATAAAGGTGCAGTGAATATGGAAAACTCTCCCAAATGAACTGTATCATGAGCAGCTCCATAAACAACAGATGGGTGACTAATGCACGGCAGTTTGAGCTACTCAGAAATGAGGACGTATCGCTGATTGTTGAGAAATGTAATTCATGCTGGTTGCGATCTGCAATCCTCGCTGTTAGATGCCACTTAATCTCTTTAAATCTTACAAACTGCTCCTTAAAAGAGCTAAAAAGACATTATATAATTGAGATACTAAAAAAAACAATGTGAAAAGAAATGGGAACAACAGTAAAACAATAAATCATCTGATTCCAAAATAATTGTATTATATATTTTGGAGGGACTGAAGGGACTGCCCACCAATCTCAGGGGGTCACTCTTCCTAACCTCCTCGCCCTCGCACTTCAGCAACAGATTCCCACTGCCAATGTAGGGCAGGAAGGATATCTAAATAAAACTAGAGGAATTTCTTTTTCACCGCAACATCCAAACTCCACATAGTTTCCCACTTCACCAACCTGATAAACTTAGCAAGGAATCTGCGTGACTGGCATAAAAACGCCACTAGTTGTCATGGGACATTCTCTGGTTATGGTGAGCTGGTGACCCCTGACCCATCCTGGCAGTCTTCTTTTTCTTCTCCTTCTCTTCCCCCCCAGTAGGAAACATCCGATGGATCATTACAGGACTGTCTCACTGAGCGACATGATGAAGAGAGTAAAAAAAAAAAAGCCCCATGAGGGTGAGCTCTCAATATGGAGCTTGGGAACTTGGCTTACAGCCGCTGTATCGCACAAGAAGAACAGCTACAGCATTATAATGACAGATTTGATCAGAAATGTTGGTGGTGGAATAAAATAAGTCAGTGAGAACTGTAAAGCTGTGGTGAGGACGATGGTCAGCCATTACACTGACCCACTGAGAACTCTCAAACAACTCTTTACACACAGACCAGTAGCTGTGTAATTGGCAAATAAGCAGCCCATATCTTTCCTCAACAGTTTATGCCCCCTTAACACTGAACGACTTTTCAAATGATTTCACTGTTGCAAATAAACCTGCTGGCTCCGCAATCACATGCGGCTCTTGCACTTCTTCGGGGGCTCCCTGTGGCTTTGCCGATCCACAATGCTTTGAGAGTGGATTCACTCATATCCCAAAAATAAAAAATAAAAAAGGAGAAACCTTCGCACTGCTTGCATTCTTCACATAAGTTACATTACACTTACTAAAAGTATCAAAGCATTATTGAAAGACGAGCAAAGAACAGTACATTATATAATAATAGAATATCATTGTGAAACATGTGTATTATGTTGTTTTTTAATCTACATTATGTTCTGTAATGAAAGTTGGTTGATTAGAAGGGAAGCACTGTAATGTCAGCAATTTTATGGATGAATAAAATGAACCTTGAACCCGCAGGGTAAGGCTCACACACACTCACAAACACACACACACAAAGGACAAAGTGCTACATGTAGCCACTTGATAAGCAGGTGTGTTTACATGCCCTTATTATTCAGAATTAACTCTCCACTGTACGGTGAGTCGGGACACACTCAGCAAAAAAAACACAAAGCACCACACTCAGCCCTTTATAATGTTTACAGACCCACAGTGGGCAGTGATAGCGTGTAAAGGCACTGTACAATAAGTGAGTGTGTCAACTGAACCTGCACTCCCATATATAGGCACTACTATTAGGATTCCTTTCATGCTATCTGGAATTAGCGTGCTGCATTCAGAGCAGGAGTATTTCAGTCTCACACTGCCCCTGACCTCAGACCTTTTGGCCTTTAGTTTACACGGCCACGGAGAGGCAAGTGCACGGGCAAACACTTCCCAAAGCTGGTGCAGTGAATTCAGCAAGCAAGCTCTTGCTTTTGGTTAAAAACTTTGCACCATCCAGTTGTGCCAAAAATTTCACACTCACCAACATGTGCTTCCAGTATAACTCATAGGTGTTAAAAGAGTACTCAACGAATTTTGCACTGATGCGGCAGAGCCAGTATCAGATTTTTATTCCACATATTCTTCCTTCTTGCAAAACAGTCTGAATGGTGTTTTATACTTGCAGTGCAAACACACAAACACAATACAGTCATGAAGGACCTGCATTACAGCTTTGTACATTCTGACACTGTATATTACACGCTTGAGTGGTTAGCCGTATGTGCCCTATGAGCACTGTAATTTATACAAATATAAATCTCTGCAGAGTGGCACTTAATCTAATTCTGACTAACTCTACAATCTTGGTAATCTGTCTCCTCAGAGCAACTCGTGTTCAACCAGGTGGGTGATAAAAGCTATTCCAAAGCATGCATTAAAATATTTTCTAAGGTTAGCATTTTAAATGTCAGCAGGCCAAACTTTCCCTGTCCTCATCACAAACCTTGTAATTACACGGAACATGTTTTTACAGCAGATCTCTAAAGTACTTTAAGTGGTGGTTAGTAGTATAGAAAAAGCTTGAGAACACACATGTAGCCTATAGGTATGTCTGCTGGAATGCTTTTATTCCCTGCTGAACAAATACAGACAGCGGCGTGTTATCAGATGCACGGGACGGGCTGTGACATACATATACAAGTACGCCCACACACGCTTCGTTTCACATCTGAAGTGGATACACGATGTATGTGTGTACTCAGCAGGTTTCATATGTGCTTCTCTGACAGCTTGGGTCGAGTCCATTGTGCCCCTGGTAATCCAAATGTCTCAGCTCATCTGAGCCATTTTCATTGATTCAAAGCAGGGACACAAAAACACATACCAGCACAGACCTAAAAACCTGGGACGACCCGAGTCATTTCTGCACTGAGCCAGAAAATGACATCAAATTTAAATGGTACCATCTTTAAGCACCATCAGCTGCACGAAGCTTTCTAAATTTAACTACTTTAAGGGGGAATACAAGCTGTTTTTTATTTGATGTTTTCCATTTTCTAAGCAGTGCTAACGAGCATCGACAGTAGATTAAACTAGATTAAACTGCCCAAACTGTTTGCAGCCATTCTATCCAATTCTGTTCCAGCAGATGCACTGTAGCGCATTTCAAACGCATCCCAGAAGCTGATAAAAACATGCATCTTGTCTTGTATTTTTGACGGAGTTGCAGCGCATTGCACAGAGCAGATGAGTTCTCTTGCTAACAGGCACTGTATGTGAAACATAGATGTGATGTAATAATGAGGTAGGACACATTTTTAATAACTAAAATGCAGCCACGAATCTTTGATCCATTTTATCCATTTATAACTGGTCGATATTAACTTTGTCTGTGGGCTACAGCAAAACAAAGTAGGAAATAACAACAATACAGAACTAAAACAGCAAAAACGAAAACATTTCACTACGCAACGTATCTGGTACGAAATTAATCTGCAGACGATTACCAGAAAACTTGCAGCTCCTACCAGCCAGATAAAAGGAGTGATAAGTCAGCGGTCAATGACGGTACAAAACAGTCAATATAACTGCTTTTTCAACAAGTGTGAATCACAGTAACCACAAAAGGGCCTTGAGCACACAGTCACACATGTGCAGACAAAATATTAGGCTGATGGGTCCAGTAGTGTGCAAGATTAGCTACGGAAAGACGAATACACACACTCACACATGACCGAACACATGATACTGTCCAGGCTTATATCTGCCAAAGATATTCACACCGAGGCACATTGGGCTTTTACTTTTGTGTAACCTCTTTTGGCAGAGGCTCCTACACCGAGCTAACACTTTCTGTAGCAGTGTTCCTCCATCAAACTCCTGGTGGATGTCAGTTTTTGAGTAAGGATGCACCGATCCGATATCTGGACAGAATATCAGCCCTGATATCATCAAAATAGATGGATCAGGTATCAGAAAATGCAACCGATACCTGAGGCAATCCCTTCCCTTTAAATCTACTGAGACGCGAGCTACATCATACATCAGCAGCAGCACATTTGCCGCATGCCGTGAGAGTTGATTAGCCTACCTAGGCAAACGCAAACAACTTGGAGCGAGGGAGAGAATCTGCTGTGTGGAGGTATTTAACACTGAACACTCCAAGGTATGTAGCTTTTTAGGTCAACCATGGTATCGGATCGGTAATGGATATTGGCCGATACTCAAAGCCACAGCATCGGGAAGTGAAAAAGCTGGATCGGTGCATCTCTATTTTTGAGCCATGACAAAGCCAAAAAAAATGGCATGTAACAGACTAGGTAAGGCTTGTTGTTTTTTGCTGAGACAATTAGTGACTCAATCCCCCCCTCCTCCGGTCTGCATGTCAAAGTATCCTTGAGATACTGAATCCCTAATTGCTCCTGATGGCTGTTCCATCAGTGTGTGAGTGTGTTAAAAACTGAGTCGCAGGTGGCACCTTGTATGGTAGCCTCAGCCACCAGTGAAATAATGTGCTTTGAGCGGTTGGATGACTAGAAAGGCGTTATACAAGTCAGGACCTCAGTGCAGGTCCATTTACCATTTTACCAAAAGGGCATTCATGTGCACACAACACATGAGGCTGATTGGTCCAGTAGTTGGTAGATGTGGACAGATGAATACACACACACATACATACAGACACAATCAAACACATGACAGAAAACGCCTTCTTTTTCAAACAGATGGTAGCAGTAACAGAAAAAAGTAGCTTAGAGAAAAAATAGCGACTGTAATAATGAGGAAAAAAGCACAATAAACACAATAATATAAGCACAATACGCTAGCGTGGATCCAAAGACTTGACTCTAACGATCAACATGACAACCTGTTCACTTAAATCTAATGAAAAACAACATTTATCTACATGCACACTGCTCCTTTGTATGATGAATAAGTTAAGATTCTTCCATGACACTAAACTTCTGCCTGCTTCTGGTTAGATGGTCACTTCAGAATATCCTAGGCAAGTTCATTGGATGATTCTGTGTGTGTGTGTGTGTGTGTGTACATGTGAGTCAGGTCAAGGTTCTCTATGTGGGTTATCTGTATTTAGCCCCAAGGTAAGGAGGCTGGGTTAGTTTTACATCTAGATCAAGTCTTGACAGAGGACAGTCTCCTTTTTCACTTCCAGAGAATCCTTCATCCTCTGCTCTCACGACTGCAGTGAACTATTTGCTTGCAGGTGTTGGTTAAAACCACCTGGTTATTTTGTCACTGTTGGCGTGCACTGCTATAGTGCTAAAAAACTATGAATAGAAAGTTAGAAGCCCGGTGTATGTAGACAATCCAGCCTCCGAGACCTGGAAACAAAGTGGGTTTTGAAAGGGAAGTTCATCCAACAGCCTGTCTCACAGTAACACAACAGTCCAAAAATATCCCTGTGCAGCACGGAGCAGGTCTCTGCATGTCCGTCTGCTGCACCAGTCTGGGCCACGGAAATATGGGCTGGACCTGGAGACACAACCACAAACCTCCACACACACACACACACACACACACCTGAATATATAACAGGAAACACATGGTGATATCAACATCAACCTTTTGTCCTCTGTCATGCACACACACAGACACACACACATGGCAACAACCCGTGAATTTTGGAAGTTATAACAGGAAGCAGCAGCTCATCCATCAAGGCAACATTATTAAAACATAAAAACATGCAGAGAGGATCAGAACCACATAAACCACCTTGTATGCCAACCAAAAATTTGTTAGACTAAAAATTTGCATGTTCGCACTTTGTGACAGGTTAATAGATTTCACCAGGTTGATGCTGAAACGCTGTGTGACCTCATCTTTATATTTCTATTCATGATACCAGGCTGCACCTTGTGTAGCTGCCACATCACTTTGCATGTGAAAGGGCACGCTTTGCATGTCAGCCAAGATCTGCGGTTTTGTTTGCATCTCCACTCACGGCAGGCGGTAAGAAAATGACAGGTGTTTAAATCTCTGATAGAGGCGGCGGTACCTGTCTTAATGCTGACATTTCTCTTTAGACGAAACTTAATAGAAGGGTGTGGCCAAGGCTTCTGACACACTACCTGCTAAAGGTTAACACCACTCTCTATAGAGAAAACTTTTACACCACCTTTTACACAATGCTGGGATTCTGTGCCCTGTATGCACCTATGAAGAGGCTAATTTTAAAGCTGGATGCCCCGCTTGTTAGCACAGCTCACTTCCTTTTCCTGTATGAGGAGCAGGAAAAGGTCATTCAGCTGTGCAGCTGAAAGCATGGTTGTCTGATTGAGACAAAGCTAAGGGATGACAGATGTGCACCAATGTGGTGGCTTCTCAGGACTGCACCAAGACCATCTAATAAGTGCTTGTCTTACTAGTGTTGTAGCTTTGTTGATAACCTTACATCAGGGGTGGGACAAAATATCGATAGAGGAATATATCGTGCTACCTCCTCTTGCGATACGTCAACACACTGGCACCACATTTTTAATATTTTTATGAAAACATGCAGGCGCTTTAAACAGCTTTCCCTGCCAACTTGTATTCACAGTCACTACTCCATGACTGCTCATGGTGGCTCTTATCAAATGCATGAGGGCAAAGTGAATGGAAGTTAACTCGCTTGCAGTGAAGAAGAAACTCACAGGGAAAAATGGCAAACTGAAGAGACTGGGCCCACTTCCGCTTTGACAACACAGATGGGACAAACAAAATCAATAAAGACTTTGCAACAGATAAAGATAAAACGATTATTGTGCCACATTCCATTACGCAATTACGCTCTCCTTTTGTCTCTCCTTTGTCTTATTTCTTTACAGCTAGATTTAGGGACTTTCAGACCCTCTAATAACTTTATTTCTAAAAGTAACTACTACTGCTGCAGGGGCAGCCTATTGAGCGTTCAATGTGTTACGAGGCGGAGCTCTCAGGATGGCTGCCAACATTTCATTCACTACAGCATCACCTAAATGAGCTGATTAGCAGGACGAGACAAAACAGACTGGAAGGCAGGTCCTTCCCAGTATTCAGGCAGACTCCCACACCAAGCCAACGTAATAACTAATGCTATACAATCACTGCAGGTATTTGACCACACTCACATTTACTGTAACTTACATCATAGAGAATACAAAATTAAAGCATATAGTCCAACTGCTACAATGTGCCTTCACATGTGTGGGTCTTCGTCAATCCATTGTGCCTGCTCTGTACAGACAAGCACAGTCGACTAATCGAGGAAATAATCGACAGATTAGTCGACAATGAAAATAATCATTAGTTGCAGCCCTGATAATCAGCAGAATTAAGTGTCTAGATAAGCTGTTGTTCTGCTGTGAAGACTACATTAAAGCCATTGTTTGTGATCAGCACCCCAACGCCTCGCCATCCTTCCTTCTGCAGAGTGGTCCGGACCGCTTGAAGCTAGTTACCAGCTAATAACAAGCCAAGCTAAAATTGATATTAATAAGCCAACTTGCTCCCAACTACAGTTAGGAGCCGGTAAGCTGTCACGGACAGAGAGGGTGCCATGAGTTACCACCCTACATGTACATACACTCATACATTAATGCTTTGAGTTCTACGTACCAAAAGCTCGAGTTCCCAAAGTGGTGAAGGTAAAACAGAACAGAAACAAGTTTGTATCTACTTCTTCCTCTGCCATCTTCCCATCCTCCTTTGCTCCCCCTCTCTTGTCAACTCCTTCACGCCTCAGCTCCTACATGTGACCTCCCGGCAGGAGGGACTGCCAGCAACAGGTGAAAGATCATGACCCCAAACACAAAGACTCACTGCCCTCCTCCTGCGGGCAGGGAGAGCTCAGCTCCAGCCTCAAGCGGTGATTAGGAAAACAGGGGGATATCACATCTCTCGACACCAACAGTTTATCAGGGAGGGTTTCACTAACAGAAGGTAGGCCTCTGTAGAAAATAGGGATTCAGCAAATCTCATCATCAAACTGCCTTCATAGGACTTCCACAATTCACACGGTCATGAACTGTAACAGAACAGCAGATATGGAAACAATAGGGAAAATAAGATGTTTCCGCTTCATCTCTTAAAATAAATCTGAGCACTCATTTTATTCTTGTGAACTCTCCTTACACTCTATTGTTAGTGTAGTATCAGTCTCTCGAAAAAGCTGCTGTAACTGCACTAGTCACACATTATACTCCAGATATGTATCATGCCACATATGGAAGCACAGTTGGGCCTCTTCCGCATGCAGTGCGTTTGAACTCTGCACGCTATCTGGAACTGCTTTAGGCCGAGCAGAGATAAAAGTGTTGGATCACACTGGACATCAGGAAGGCAGGTATATCACCGTTAAACACAGGAATATATATACACACACATACACACTTAACTGTTTTCCCTATAAACCATTGCCATCAAACACACGAGTGCCGTACACTTGCACATACACCACCTGGACCTCAGTATAAATAGGGCAGGTTGTGGAGTGATTTAGGATCATCTTCAAGGGTGAGAAACGTGATACAGCGCGGGACCAAAGACATCCTGTGGAGCCATTCGTCTGAACGACCTCCAGTAAAAACATCAATCAGGAGACAAGGGAGAGAAAGTACCTGACAGCTGAAGCTCGTCATAAACTTGACCAGCCGTCACTACGACGGTTTTGTTTCCGTGTGACAAAGATGATTACAGTAGGCCTACCATTGGCTGTTTGAGGCACCCACCACCTCTGAGTTTACACAGAATTGATTACATTACATGGAAAGATCTTGTCAGAAAATATTAGGATATATGTGACTGATACTTTTGTAGTTCATTTCACACATGGGCCCTGACACACCAAGCTGACGGTCAGCAGTTCATCAGTGTCTGGGCTGTCATTGGAACGTCTGACACCGTAGTTTTGGCAGTGTGCCCGGCACTGTTGGCACTTGTCAGCTTTTTTTCCGGCCAATTCAGCAAGTTGAATCGACGTTGGCGACAGTGAAGCCCGTTAGTAAATAAAATCGCTCTGACTGGCAGTTCAGCTCAGCTCATAAGATGAGAAACGGAAGTGAGGAAAGTAAACAAATGACTATAGTCTAAAGGGCATGAGATCAAAACAAACTTGTAATACCATGAAATATTGAGCACTTGAGCAAAAACGGTTCATAATTGTTTGCATTACCATCCACTAATGCACGGTAAATATCGTTTGTTCTTCCAACATCAGGTTGTGTTGTTAACGTGCTAACTGGCTAACTAGCGTCTCAAATCCAGCCTGTCTTCTGGTTCCCCTTTCTGAATGACGAATAGAGACTACCACTGTCAGCTGGCCACTGGCTGTAGTCTTTGTGGTGTGTTCAAGTTCAACTTTTTGGCCGAGAGTCAGGCGACGTGAGGCAACGCAACAGTCAGCCATCATCGCCACTAGTTCTTTGATGTCAGTTTGGGGCATATGGGTCTTACGACAAAGAGTCTACAGCCGACTCTGTAAGGCTGGACTTTGTGCTAACTGTAAACGTCAGCATGCTAACATGCTCATAATAACAATGCTAATATAATGTTTACCACCTTAGTTCAGTGTATTAGCATGCTAACATTTGCTAATTAGCATGAAGCACAGCTGAGGCTGATGGGATGTTATTCATTTTGCAGTTATTTGGTCATAAACTAATTGGACGAATAAGTTTTTTTAACCTAACGACGAAAAGTTAAGGTATCAAAGTCATTACAGTTCATACTGAGGTGGATATGAACTTGTGCTCCCACTTTCATGATTACCCATCTAGCAGTTGCTGAGTGGGGTTACCATGCTGTTTACATGGTTCAAAAGAAGCTCCCACAGCCACATGCTCTATTAACCCAGAGCTACAATATCATCAGAAGACAAGCGAAGACAGTAGATCACCACGACTGAACTACTGACAGGACATGAGAAGAGAGGGTCAGGTCTGTCCTAGGTTTAACATTACAGGGTGGCACACCGGGGGGTGAAGGTGCTAAGGTCGTTCACTCTCAGATTACATTCTCACGAGATTTAGAAGTGGGAAGAACACCTGCCATCCTTCCTCTAACTGTGAGGAAGGAAACTGCCATCCAAACTGACATCTCCTTTCTGATCCTGAGTGAAGCAGAGTGAACACACAGCTCAGCATAATATTTAAAAATAACCTAATCACTTTTTCATGTCAGTGTTGATATGACCCCAACTTTTTTGACAGCCAATTAATCATTTCAGCCATTTTTTAAGCATAAATGTCAAACACTTGCTTCTAAAAAGCCTCTTAAATGTGACAACTTGCTGCTTTTCTTTGTCATTTATGATAGTAAATGAAGAGTCTGGACTGTCAGCTGGACAAAAAAAGCAATCTGACAATTCGCTCTGAGACGAGCATTTTCAAATTTTAAATTTAAATTTTAATCGATTAACTGTGAAAATAATCTTTAGTTGCATAGTCTAAAGCAGATAATACTGATCTTTAATAAGAAGATGTAATTTAAGGAATAGTTAGACATTTTGGGGAACACATTTATTTGCTTTCTTGCCGGGAGTTAAATGAGAAGACTGAGATCAGTCTCTATAGTAAAAATGAAGCTGCTTTCAGCAACAGGTTAGCTTGGCTTAACATAAAGACTGGAAACAGGGGGGAAACAGCAATCCTGGCTGTGTCCAAAGGTAAAAAAAAATCCTCCTCCAGCCACATACTAAAAGCTCACTAATTAGTCAATACAAAAAAAGTATTCACCATTTTACCAGGGACGTTCCTAACAACTAATTTCTCATGCGTTTAAACAGAATTTGAACTTTGACTAGTTGATTAGTCCAAAAGAAAGAAAACACAACAGTTAAAATTGAGCACTATTTAATCTATAGGGTTAAAAAATGTACAAAAAACTATTGCTTATTTTATAAAAGCTATTTGAAATCGTTAATCACATTTTTCAATGACCAAATTGTATTTGAAATGCTGCTAAAATGAGTGGCATTTCAGAGATTACACATTATCCTACAAAACATGGCAACAACTCACTACGTAAAAGTTAAATAATGTTTATTGAAAACAATATTCTTTATGAAAATAAATCTTTAGTAAATGCACCTGATTATTACAATAGCATTTTCGCTGGGGGAACCTGATTGTACAAAAATAATAATAATTTAAAGAATAAGCTTAACTAACTGGTATTTCTGGTGCCGACTAATGACGTTTGATCGACTTGATTAATCACGCACATCCCTTAATTTTACCAGTCACTTCCTGGAGTGTTAGCTGGTCTCTTAGCGACTGGATTAAAGCTAGCTGTTTCCACTTGTTTCTAGCCTTTATGCTAAGCTAATACAATTGGCTGCTAGCAGTAGCTTCCACAAAAAAAATTTGAGCATCAAACAGTTGATTTCCTGCATTCTGGTGATTTTTTGCACCAATTTGTGCCTTCAATGCATCAATTTATGGTTAATTAATTTTGATACAATTTTGTCTGTTACTTTCATGCAAATACACATGTTCTACATATTGAGGGTCCATGTCCCCTGTGTCCCCCCTGAAATCTACGTCTATGGTGTTAAAACATGAGAGTGGTCTCGCTCCTCTCATCTGACTCTCAGCATGAATAAACATATTTCCCAAATGTCAGTCTTTTCCTTTAACTCAGTGTGCAACAGCAGGAGCGGATGTTATGGTTGCAAAAGGGCCTTGTCAATCATAGATGCTAAAACTAAATATGTGTGTGTGTGTGTGTGTGTGTGTGTGTGTTTTCATGGTGATGTTCGGCATAAATCATCACTTGTGAAGTGTGAAAGTCACCTGTGAATGCAAAACACTGCTCAGTGCTACCTCCTTCCTCCATCTGCTGCTGTTTCATAACAGCCTGAAGTCTGTCCAAGTAAAAAAAAATCTGAAACTGACAATCATGATACACCACTGATGTCCAGAGAACTGCATCAATCTCTGGCCCAACAGGTCTTTTGTAAGAAGATGCTCCAGTTATGTAAGATCACTTTCAAACAGGGTCAGTGTCAGAGTTCATCATGTCTCATCACAGGAGCACAGCTCTATTGACAGCAGCAGCAGTACTTCATGTTCTCTCTGTCCATCACACACATCTCATACGAGAGTGAATTTCTGCCCCATGGTCTTCATTATCTCTCCCTCTTATGCAACCTGTTCCGCCATCAATCTCTCCATTATCTGCCATCAGCATTCATCTGTCAGCAGTTATCTGCTCTGCAGTCTGGCCTGCAGGCTGCACACACGCGCCTCACCTGAGCAGGACAACACAAGAGGCCTACACCTGAAAACACGGTGACGTGTGTTTCACCTGTGTCAGCAGGCCGATTCATGGCACACACATACACACACACACACATAAGGGGCTCCACATTGGACTTTTTACTCACTCTTTTTCTTCGAAGATGTCTTAGCATGAGCCAGTCTCCTCCTCCCTGCTGCTGCTGCTGGAGACAAGTCGTTCTTCATTAACAGCGGCTCAAAGTTCTCCTTTACACTTCACTAAACTGCCTCCACGTTGACCCACTTGGCAAGTTTGCCAGCTCGAACATGGTGTCCTCCTTTTGTCCGGTGGTAAAACCTCACTCACACTGCACAGGTCCCTGTCGCGTTGCGTCATCGTCACATCGTCAGGCAGCTCACCTGGTGCAATTTGACTTTGAGACACTTCCGGTGGTCTCAAATTGACCTCAGAGGCGCACTTATTCCTAAAAAATACACAAGTTCTTATGTCCACTACAGTAACTCCTGCTTTTTTCACCAATCAAAAATCATTATTTATTCAAACTGAATCGAACTTTATTTGTACAGGACCAATTTTGTGCGATTCAAAGTGTTTTAAAGAGACAGTTCACCTTAAAATGGTGCCAGTTATCAATCTAGATCAGGGGCGTAAATGTCCCCCTGAGACCTGAACTTTTGTTTGGTATGCATTTAGTAGGACCCGATACATATAAAAAACTAAACACTGTCAATGATAATTAAGTCCCAATACTTCCTAATAAACAGTGTCTCAGCTTGTTACTGTTGCTAAAATTGGTCAAATTTGTTGCCATATCACACTTCAAACATTATTAATCAGAAGTAAACAAGTTTCAACCATAAAATGTGATCAGGTTTCGGACCTTGTCCACTTTCGTATCGGAATCAACTGCAGATTAAAGGAGGATTTATACTTCTGCGGCAGAGCCTATGTCGTAGCCTGCGCACATGTGAGAGTTGCAGAGTGTTGGAGATATCGGCTGAGATGTCTACGTTCCCTTGAATGTGATGGAACTAGAAGGCCCTCGGCTTGTGGTGCTCTAAGCGCCAAAAACATACATTTGAAAAACTCAACAGCAATTTCTCTTTCAGGAAATCATGACCTGTTTACTCAAGATAATCCACAGACCTTGTTGTGAGCTTTTTCATGTAGGAACTATTTTCTTTCTACTGAGTTAGCAGTAGATGCAAATTCTGTCCATGTGCTGATTTGGTTGGCGGGTGAAGTTTGATAGAAAGAAAACAGTTCTTAATGAAACTGCTCTCAACAACCTAAGTGCCATCTAGTTCCATTAAATTGGAGAGAAGGCAGACATCTCTACAGCCGATATCTCCAACATTAAGCAACTCACACTGAAACAATTTAGACTGATAAATAACACAACAAGTAAGACAAAAAATACAAGCAGCAAAGGGCCACAGGTCAGAATCAAGCCTACGACTACTGTGGCTAGGACATAGCCTTTATATATGAGGTGCCCGTTCTGTCAGGTGAGCTACTGGGCGCCCTGCTGCATACAAAAAAAAAAAAAAAAAATTAAGTCAATGCAATAATATGAATGCTTTGTTCTTTTGTCTGGTAAATGTAATTTGATACAATATCTTACAGAAGTGAACTTATTTTAACAAACATTATTCTTATAAATGAAAATACAGAACCCTGTAGTCTGTAGTGAAAAACAAGTCCACACTCAAAAATGACAGAGCAGCACCTAAAGACACTGCTATGAGTGGAATTTCCTCTTTAAAAAATGCCAATCACAATGTTTTCTGCAGCAAACAACACATCAGTTTGAGGTAAACTGGGCAGTGAACTCAGAGCCTGTTTATTCCCCACACTCTGTTCACAACATGTTTTTTAAGCTTCACAGTTTAATCTTCCTTTGGCTCGAGGGCGTCTCAGTAACCTGTGTGAAAATGAGCCCCTGAAGGTCCTTGTAGGATTTACAAACAGAAGCTGAGGTCACATTGTTTTAGGTCACGTCAGGTGTCAGGTTCGACCTCTGACGAACTTTCTGAGCAAAGCAGTTCTTCTCCCTTTACGTAATGTCGTCATATTTGTCCTGAGAAAAATGGAAACCTTTAGTACCCAAGAATTACATTCCTGGATGTGATGTTTTTGTACTGATATCATTATGCGCCCTTTGTTTCTCGTTGTCTGACAAGGCAAAGATCTCTTCAGTCAGATTAGATTTGGCCTGTATAAGATGATCATAATTTAGAGATTAGAGAAGCTGGGCTGGGCTCATTTGTATTTTTAAACTACACCCAAGAAATCACATGAGTCAGAACTTCGATTATGTCGTATCTCTCAGACAGGAATTTCTGTAACTGTGAGTACTGCTGGGAAATAATGTGTTTGCTAAGACTATCTGTAACTAACGTGGGCGGCTGTGAGACAATGGGCCCCCAGGCACAGATTTGCAAAAGGCCCCACCACTTCTTCTACACAGGAGCAAGACACACAGGCTGAATCCAAATGTCTACCCTCTGGACATGCCGACTGAGCCCTCGTGAGCTTCAGGTGTACATACGAATTTACCATCATCACATAAAATCTGCGAGGGCAGAGACTGCAAGCGGCTGATAGACAGCCCTCAAGACTGTTTTACTTGTTGCCATTGAAACGGTCACATATTGCTGTCATGTCACATAAGTTCTGTTCCTGCAGATAACAAAATATAAATCTCGTGTATGGCCTTTTTTTGGAACTAACCTAAAATGTAGACTATTAATACATCTCTATGTAACATACAGGCTACACGTGTTCAAAAACAGAAATATTTGTACATAAGTATAGGGCTATAACTCAATAAATCGGGTATCACTGACATTAAAAGACCTTCTTTAGTGTTTTTCGGGCAATTTTTTTAGCCCATTTCACTGCACAGTGTGATAGGCTGCAATAATAAAAGGTGTTTTCAGTCCCTCTACAGCCTGTACCTCTACATATCTCTGTATCATGATGTGGTTGAATATTATTTATGGCCTTCACAATTCAAGTAGCATTTTAATAGGCCTAACTATCAATAACTATTTTACACAATCATAACACAATGTCATGTCCGTATTGCAATGAATTGTGGGTTATTAAGTCAGTGATGTCTGCTGAAGTCTGCACCCCATGTAGACTCTCTGGAAGTCTGCAGGCAGTCCACTTGAGGCCCCTTGTGGACTGGATGAGTTGTGGATTTGGACAGCCCTAAGCACTCCCAGGCTTCCCGGGAACGTGCCCATGAAGTCCACAGGTCTGCAAGTGTGGAGAATTCCGGACATTTGGATTCAGCCACAGTCTTTGTGGTGGTATTGCCTACTTTTTTGGTTGTTTGGCTGACACTTTGGGCCCATTTAGTAATCCATCCATGCATGCTAACACCATATTCAGAGATCATGTTGCTTTAAATGTACCTCCTTGGATAACAGGTAATACTTTTTTCATTGCGCTGACATTTACAGTACCAGTAACTGATTCCAGTAACCTCCCTGCATGCAAACAGAGTGTAAAGGAAACCCAAAACCCAACTCAGTCCTTTCGTCTTTATTAACAGCCTATCATCTGGGCACAAAAACAGTGTAGGGGCAGGACGTGCCTGAGCTCACTGAATGGAAACTGGGCCATTGTGAGGAACCCATGGGGGACGGCGAACTCAGTCCTGTACCTGTTCCTCATATCCGTGCCCCTCCTTCCTACTAACTTCACACTTCATTGTAATCATATTTTCTTGAGAAATACTGAAATAAAGCCACAGTGTGCAGCTTTCATAGAGAACCGTATCACTTTGTTTGGACTGGTGAGTAATAACTTGGCACCGGTGAGGTCGCAGCCTAAATTATTGTCCCACAGGGGATAGGCTTGGCCCCGCAGCCTTTCCATACAATATCATCTTTCTCGCAGCAAGATGACTTCATTGTTAACTGAAACCACTGAAATCCTGAAGGTGATAAGGATTTCCCCTCAGGTAGCAGCTGAACAGACAAACAATGCCAAAGCTGTCTGTTAACGGTGCTGTCCTCTCAACATGTCAACGTCTAGTCCTCCAGTGAAAGAAATTATATGTGGCTAATAACTGTTTTTCTCCACACATGTACAGACATGCCTGGCCATTTTCAGTAAGTGGAAGAAGTCCCATAGTCCAAATAGTTTTGAGTTCATGTAGGAAGGTTGCGGTCATGAACCTTTGGCAGCCTAAAAACAATTACCACTAGTGGTGACTTAACTGAAAAATAGTCAGCTGTTGATTTAAATAAAGTATATAAATCTAGCTTAACTTCTGTTTTCTAATGTGATGTCGCCTGTTAATTAAATTAATCTGAGCATCCTGTATTTTCTGTTTTTTTTTTTTTTTTTTAATAAAGGAAATTCTGATGAAATTAGTTAAATTTAGTCATCACTTTACAATGTCCAAGTGCACTGTTGTATCATGTGACGCTCTACAACATCAGGAAATTATGTGCTGTTCAAAAACAGGCATTTATCTCAAATGACTTGGGCTGTGAGACACACAAATGACTTCCTGAGCTCAAGATAGATATTTCCTGCATTTAACGATGTTTATGCACGTCTGATAACGTGCGTACGAGCTGTTGTCATTTCCAGCCTTCTGTTTTGAAGAATATTGTTGCTGCCATTTCTCCTAAATGATTGGATGTTAAAGTTCCTGTGAAAAAGTTTACATGTCTTGCCCTGATCATCATCTTTAGACTCGTATCTGACCCAGCAATGACAGAAAGCTGCTTTGTTCGTAGGCCTGTTCTTGATGCTCTCTGAGTTTGTTATTTCCTGGGAAATGATGAAAAATGTTGATGATTCATCCTACACTCAGGTCACATATTATTTTTGCATCCAATGAAACACTTTCTCAGATACAAACACGAGCATACCATTGGGATGCATCAGCTACATTGCAGGAATGAGCCTGTGTATCTCCTTTACCAGCAGCACTGCTGGCTTCAGATCTCAGCTCACACATGTACAGCCCGACTCCAAAAACGACTTCATCATGGTCGCCTTCTCCCATTTCATCCCCGTCTGATTAACTGTAAAATCCACAGGCGTAGGCGATGATGATGACAAGAAGTCCTTGACAATAGAGAGCAGGTTCTCCTCATGGCTGTTCTCCATGTTGAGCTAGTAGCTGCTACTGCTAATCTAAAATTTGGCCATGGGTGCACAGTGCACATTCAGCACTAATGGCTAAACGGCAATTAATATCAGTGACAAGTCCCTCCTTAGCTTTTTGTCTAATACAACATTCTAGGTAACTGTTAATTTCCTGTTACGTTGGGCCTATGTTCACCAGATTACTTGTACTGTGTTGTACTTTCCTGGGGGCTCAATCAGAATGTTCACATGACATTGAAGAAAACTGACACGTTAGTCGGACTAAAACTGGACTTAAAAAATACATGTAAACATTAGTCTGACTGAAATCATACTAAACTAAATTTCTCAAAGTCGGACCAACACACCCAGATTGGGAGTCAAATTACTCCTGCATATACAGTTAATCGGGCCCAAACTGGCCAAGTTACTCTGTACATGCTCCACAGTTTCTTCCCCGGGCTTTGACCTGGAAGTTGCATAGCATTAAAGGTGTAACAGCAGAGGAAGCTGATAACAACATTGCAAAATCTATATCCAGAGCCACGCATTTTTAGACGGAGGAGGAGACACAGTTTATTTTAAAACACATGGATGATAGAAAAAAAAAACAGTGGCGACCTGTTCAAAAAAGTGGCAGAACAACTTGATTATTTGGTCTGTGATGTAATAGGTCAACCAGGAAAAGGTCCAATACTAACAAACTGAAAGGACATACTTGAGTCTCACTGTATAGCTGGGCTACATCCATTAGAAGAAAAAGGAATCTCTTTTCTAATTGTGTTTTGAAGAAGTTGTACAACAGGATGCTATGTTCTCATTATGCATTATGTTATCAGTTCATGTTGTTATCAGTGAAAGTACTTTATATACCTAAAATGGAGCAAAATTAGCCAGTGGGGCAATGAAGTAGCAGATTAGCATCGGGAGATAACGCTGCTTTATGTGATAGTAAAATGCTGTTAAATCCCTTTATGCTCTGTTTCGTCATTACCAACACAGGAATGTGGAAAGTAACTCCCAGGGTCCATGCTGTTTTGATTTAATGAATATTAGTTATGTTTGTATTGAAGACGAGGATGCAGAAATACAACAGTATATAATACAACACCCATTATATATCAGCCTATAGCTGGTTTCCATTGAAAGAGAATGGGAGATGTGTCCATGGTTTTAGAGTTTCGCTCACTGTACTGGCGTGTCACTCAGCTGATGTGTGGAATATTGAATGGCATGATGGTTTAGGGCGAGCTTATCTGTGGCAGACTGAGGAGGAGACATGGCAAGGACTGCTGCTGAAATGAGTCACGCCAGAGATAAGCGACGTCTGGTGTGTTTATGGTGTCAAAGGGCATTATGACAGATGAGATGCCAAAAATAGAATAGAGATTTTGCTGTCCCATAAACAAAGGCTGTAACTGAAAGAAAGATGAGGGCAGCCATAATAAAATCATTACAGACTTGACTGAAACTGCATGTTGGATATTAGATGACACAATGTTGGTTGTGAAAAACTTCTCATTAAGCTTTGCAGACACAACAATATACAGAAAAAATGCATTGCAGGTTCAAACACTGTGCTCAGCTCATGCCCCCGTGTCTTTAGCCTCAATACATCCATTTGTGTCAGCGCTCGCTTACAGACGTTTTTGACACAGATTTTGTACAGCTTGGCATCAGTTTCACAATTTCCCAGACAGTTTTTCCCCCCGAGCTGAGCCACACTGTTTGTCCTCTTATACGTGCACACACAAGCATCTGTGCGTGTACACCTACACACATTAGAAAGCTTATCTCCACCATCGGCTGTGAAATAGTGGGAGCCCCGGTCTGCTGCTTTCAGTTCAGAGCCACGACTGTGTGTGAGAGAGAGAGAGCCTTTGTGATATCAGAGCCTGAGACAGAAAGAGCTGTCGAGAGTTTGCCAGGATTAATGGACATTAGCACATGAAGTCGTGAAGAAAGCAGGAAACGCCACAGGAAATGCCTCAGAGGGTGTGTAATGCTATCTCTGATCACTGCCCATGTGGCACCCGCATTTTGTATGCTGATGTGGTGGGAAAATAGTGGGGGCCTTTGTACATTTAGCACACCCGTGAGATGCTAAATATACCGAGATGTTTTAGGAAAAGTGATTGTATCGTTGCTGTCACAAGACACCGAGAGTGCGAACAGAAATAACAGTCACAAAACTCAAGTGGAAAGACAAATTAGATACACTGATTACATTTTCAACACTTAGAAGTTGGGCATAATTTAGAACAGAGTGATTTGCTCAAAGTCAGCGTTCAATGTTTCGTTTGTTTTGAATCGACTAAACTTCGCAGCACTTAGCAGAAACTCCGACCAGCCCTGACCAGTGTTTTGGAGGTGTTTTGCATATCTGTGCCCAGGGGCCTATTGTCTGATAATCCGTCCCTGGTGGTAGGCAGTAGTTGCATAAATAAATGGAATACAAACAGGAAAGTAATAAAATGCATATGTATAACAATAAGTATATTTAAATATTTGTATATACAGGTATAAACTGTTTAGTAGCTTATATAAAAGGCTATAAATATAGCATAAGTAGATTATCATCATACAAGAATATATAACTGTTTAAATTTTGAATTTAAATTTGAAAAAAGAGAGCATAAATCAGCTTTATATTACTCTGTTTATCCTTTGTTTCCTTCTTTCCGTCTTATTTAAAGTGCTCTTTGTCCTTTTGTGTAAATTTGAGCCTCAGAGATAGTAACATTAAATTTTAATTCTGACAGAAATCAACTAATTTCATTAATTTTGTGTATTACTTGTCAATACACTTAAAAATTAGGAAGTCCATGTTGAGAAAAGTTTGATATCTCACAGGTACGTGAGCCCAGTCTCGCCCCCTATGTGTATATTTCACACTCAGTGAAACGGAGAGACACTGAGCTGCTATCTAATCAGCACAGGAAGAAACTACGTGCATCTGTCATCTCTGTCATCAGGCTCATACAGAATCCTCAGGAAACACAAGTTCACACTTTGTTATTCTTCTGGGTTCACTGATTAACAATGACACTCTTTTCTTTTTTAGCTCAGCCGTCGTGAAAGGATTAAAATAATCAAGGTGGTCGTACAAGCAGCTGGGTGGAAGGTGCCAGCATGACCTGCATCTCATGATCAGATCATGTTTTATAAATTCACTTTTTTACGGTTTATCCGTCTTTATGGGCCGGTAATGCCCGCATGTACGCTATATACGCCAACAAGGGCGCAACACTGGATGATAAATTTAAGGTCCCTCTGTAGAAATATGACAAAAGATGTTATGTAAGAGACATCAGTGTAAGAGGAGCACAGACACACCCAGAGCCACACAATCCATTAGTGTTTGACCTTCAGTAGAGAACATTTCTATTCATCATGTCTGCCGTCTCTGCCCTCTTCTTCTATTTTTAACATATTATTTGTTACATCACTACCTGGTGTCAGGTTGTCCAGAGATGATGATGTCATCTGGGTAACTGGCTGTAGTGAGAGGAAGATCGTCGGCCTGTGGGCCAAATCTGGCCCAGAATAGGGTGAGCCCGCTCAACATTTTCTAATTCACAATAAAAATAAACTGATTCCAACTGGAATTTCTTTTTTTTTGGTTCTTTGAATGTAATTAAGGTGCCAGAGTGCATTAAAAAAAAACATCAAGAAAATATTATTGTATTTTTAAAAAAAGTGCCTGGACCCCCCAGACCTGAGTCCAGGCAAAGCCCCAACTGTCCTCAAAGGCTTGAAACACCCCTTCATGCAGCTGACCTATGCACGACCACTGCACCTGGATTTGTCTCTCGACAAAGATGAGTGAGGACTGGGGGCACCTGGTGGCTTGGTGGGTGGAATGGGCATCCCATGTGCAGGGGTGGTGTCCCTGCCGTGGCGGCCATGGGTTAAATTCCAGCCTGTGGCCCTTTCACTGCATGTCATCTCTTCTCCTTCCCCCTTTCACATGTTAACTGTCCTGTTTTATAAAGGCAAAAGCCAAAAAAAAATCTCAAAAAAAAGATGGTGTGAGGACAGCAAATTCTGAAAGGTTGAAAACAGGCAGTTCATTTATTTATAGACTGATAAATATGTATTTTTTTATTCAAAATTGCTGCAAACTAGGCTCGCACATTTGATGACGGTGACAAAATAGAGAAAGGAGCGAGGAGTGGGTCTGACTCAGAGCCTGAGGTGACGCCTCGCAGACAGCCTGTCATTTAAAGCAGCCACGACCTTAATTATGTGAAACTGTAAGCCTTAATGAAGCTGGAGTTATATAAAACTTCAACCCCCGCACAGTTGTTAATAATGGGGAAATTAGTTGAAGAGACAAAACTATTTTTGTACCAGACTGTAAACATGTCTATGGGGACTGCCTTGCTTCTCTCCTTTTTCACTGTGGATCACTGCACAGCAGCAGCAACCCACACCCTGACCTCTGATCTCACATTATACCTCTCACGAGGATTTCACTTTGCACCTGGACTGGACATTTCTAAACCAGGTGCCACTTTACCACCACCTCCTGTGGCTGATACGTTTACATGTTCGCTTTAACAAGTAAGTTAGACGTCAAGTCCCACTGGTGCCCCATCTCCTGTGTAGCCACCTCCGTACGACCCCATAGGCTCAGTTTCCCAGAAACCTGATCCGCTGCTACCTACAAACCTTGACTTTAAATCCCCCCCCTCGTAACTGTGCCTCATCTTTCTCTCTCCTGTCATCTGTGGCGTGTTGGTCGCGTTACATATCATATTTGAGTCTCATCCTCTCAACCTCAACTGCAGGAAGGCGAGTGACAGGTGGGGGGTCTGATGGAAGTGGGCGTCTGTTTTCTTCATCAGGGGAAGTCTAGGTCATCAAACCACAAGAGCCTCTGGCTCACCTCAGACAAACTTTGGTTTCGTCTGCCACAAAGGGAGCGGTGTTTAACTAGCTTTAAACAAGGGCCATTATTATCAAGCTGCGAATGTGAGAATGTGTGGGAAACCTTTCAATCTCAAGACTTGGTGACAGTGCAGTGTTTCTCTCATTGCTTATAACAGTGTGCAATCTTATAAGTAGCAATTACTGTGAGTCCACGCAGTTAGAAGAAAATACTAGAAAACATCATCTGAGCAAAGCATACGATTTTCGGGGCAGACTTTAAAGGGTTCACTTACTTTTATTTGCCCAGGTTTTGACATCATCTGTCTCCTTCACAGCAATGAAAGGATCTGAAAACTATTCATAACAAGGTGTATGGATACACAGAGTTAAATGTAACGGAGTGTCTATTTGCACCTGCAGCTTACAGCTGTTTACACCTACCCCTACAACACACTGTTATGGATACCCCTACGTGCTGTGATTAGCGAGTGCTCATCCCATTGATTCATAGGATTAGGGCAAAGAGGTCATGGTTAGGACCAGTACTAGCCGATCTCTGAAAAAGTGGTACATTTATGAGACAGGACTCACAAATATACTGTCACAAGGTCAGGCGATGTAGTATAAATAGCGACACAGTCCACAGATAGAAAGATGTGAGGTGTGTGAGGGAAAGGCACAGGACTTTCACACAGGAGACTTTGGTTTGAGGATCACATTCATTTTTAGATGTACTTGACATATTATTTCCAGTCTTTAGGATGTATTAAGTTGCTAGATGTACTCTGTGAACTTAGAATTTAGCAGAATAGCTGAATAGACCTGTTCGTGTTAATGTACAATTTGGTGGATTGGTAGGTTACAGAGGAGAAAGAGGGTGTAGAGTGATCCAGTGATGACATTTTTCTGTAGGCCGACGTTAAAGTTAGCATCGCACTGGTTACCTCATCAAAAAGTCTGGTATTTTTACACTGGATTTTGGATTTTTGCCAAAATAAACTCTGTGGCAAACAAACGTCCATGATACTTACACGTTTTGTTCAGCAAAATAATAAGAAGAGATGGGTATACCCTGTCTACCTGCATATACCCTTAACTATACTACTGCCTATTTGGCTGGGAGAAGTGGCTTTCCAAGTTTTGTGACCATGATGTTGATCAAACCAGGCCAGCTGTTTCAGCCCGCTTTCTTTATGCTAAGCTAATTGGCTGTTGGTCAGCTTCATATTTAAACATAAGATTGGTGTTCATCGTCTCATCTAACTCTGGTTGAGAAACAGACTAAGTGCATTCCCCAAAATGACCAACTATTTCTTAGAGATCCGACAGTCTGATAGATGCTCAGAGCAGCTGTGTTTCAAAAGATTACAACATGTTTGGAAAGTCTCAGTAATCCAGATACATAACTGTGGTCAATTGCAAAAGGTCTCAGTGTCCTTTAGTGTTCTGCCAAACCGACAAAAGATCATCTGAACCAGGCTGGACCAGCTCGCAGGCTCCCAAGATAAAAGTTCTTGCTAGAATATTCTAAAAGGAGCTAGGATGTCACCAGCAGGCTCTACTCCATCTCCCTCCCTACTTTATAGATAGCGGACAGATGGAACTAGGCTGTCGCTTTGCTAAAGTTAGCAATGCAATTAGTTCACACACTAATTAGCTGTGAGAGGAGCAGAGGCGCACCAGATTTCCCTGGTGTCTAAAACCTGTTTCCCAGTCCCGAATAAGAGTAAATGAGGTCCTGGCAGCAGCAGCAGGAAATATCCAAGAAGAAAAAGACGGCATGTAAAGGTTTATCAAAGAGTTGATGTGCGTGTGGTTTAGTTATGAGACATGGGAATGGAAATGTTTTCTTCTTCAGTGCTGTATGACAGGGACAAATATTTCACATTGCCTCAGCAGTGGTAACTAGAACAAGTTTCTCAATTTTATAGAACAGTGCTTTCCAACCACAAGAGGTCAGATTGTCTTTCTAACTCCACACCCACAGATTCTTTACATTTTTAAATGCTGACCAAGTGACATCACTCAAGCCAATTTATCAGACTGTCTTTATACAACTTTTTTTTTCACTTATGCAATATTAGTCTCCAAGACCTGCCAGCAAACTATGATGTATAAAATTGATGGAGTTACCCTTTAAAAATGTTGCGAACTGCTATTATAGGAGAGCAAACAATTCATTTCAAAATGTATTACAGTTTTTCTGAATTGCAAAGACAAGTTTGATGAAGCTGGGATCCACTTGATCTTCATCATCACCTTCTTAACACAGCGGAAGTCCTCTCTTGCAAATGTGTTGACACGTTTTCACACATCTTTTACACTGTGTTTCAAACAGTTAACGCAAACCTCGTAGACCCAAAACTGTTGGATTAACAGTGTCAAACAAAAGGAGAACACTCTTCACAGCTGATGGAAATTACTTGAATTATGAATATTAAATGCATCAGTGGGAAACGTCTTTACACAACTCTTCAATCAGCTGTCAGTCCTTGTCCATCTATAAAAGATACCACCACTGTGTTGTCTGCAAGCAAGAGGCAAGGCAAGTAGGGAGAGGAAGAGGCCCTTCTGAATTAGAAAAGTATGGAAACAAGACTGGGTCAAAATGGCTTTGCAGCCCAGCCAATAAGAATGACAAGGAAAGATCTGATCTTCTGAGGTTGGGTGACATTTTTGATTTGTTCTTTGGTGAAGAAAAAATACAAAAGCAGTCCCATAATGAATGTCTGAATCTGTCTAGTCTCTGTACTTCCACGTCAACAACAGTTCATGGGCACAGAAAGACCTGCACACAAGAATAAAATGAATGACGAAATCTTTCTTAGAAAATGTCTTTTTTTTATCAGTATTTCAACAGGGCAGATGCAGAGTGCAGCAGGGTTTGATATTTCTAGTAAAATTATCTTTGGAGAAAAGCCAGCTTGATATGGTTGCACAGGCACATAGCACAAACTAAAGTTAATCCGGTTCATATAGAAAGCTGTGTTTTGTATTTTGTTGCCCGTCGTGAAAGCTGCTGGCCAAAAAAAAAAAACACTCACAAAAATATGAAAAAAACATGCAACAAAAGCAAATATTTCCATCAAACACAACTCAACTTGTACTGTACACACACAAAAAATGAAACTATGCACACAATTTGGAAAAGTGACGCTCATGTATCAACAAGAAAACTCCAGACTGATGAACTCTAAGCACAACTTGAAAACAACTTGAAATTCTTAATCACATTTTTGCAAAACTATGCACGAACTGCACCATTCAGCACACCTTGTTCACCTGGAAAACACCAGCCTTCAAAATGACACATCCTAATTACCAATCGGTCTCGCTTACGCCTACATTTAGTTTGTTCAAACTCTATTGGCAAAACAGTCCAATCATGTGTCAGAGCAAACGAGAGGCCTCAGGTGACCTCTGCTGTGTTGGGAGGAAATGAAGCAGCATGGAAAACAGAGAGGAAGGCCTACGAAAATAAAAAATATTTATTTTGTAATCAGTTCGGTAGGCTGAACTAACAAGTAAATTGCTCTATTACCTTTTTGTACTTGTGCACTGGTTTAGTCATAACAGAAAGACAGTCAAAACATTTTCTTACTGTAGTGTTTCTAATTTTACTGACAGTATCAGTTTAATTACAGTGAGTTTGCCAAAATAGGCAACATCTGTTGTGTACTGTAACTCTGACAGTGTTGCAGTATCAACTGTAAGTTTACATTATGACTGTGGGAAGCTGGGTTGAGAGTTTAGCCCAGTTGGAGCTCATTAGATAGAAAATTGTGCATTGCATTCTATGCTAATACAATGTTAACACACACACACATTTATATATTAAAATGTGTGACATTCATTCATTCTTTCTCTGTAACTGCTTTTCCTGGTGCAGGGTCGCGGGGGCTGGAGCCTATCCCATCTGACACTGGGCGAAAGGCGGGGTTCACCCTGGACAGGTCGCCAAATATTACCAATATTTTCATGGTAGTGTTTTAAAGGAGAAGTCCAGTATTTTGCACTTTGAGCACCATTCCTGGTTGTTTATGATGAAATGGTGTGGTTAAGACCAAAATCCTGACGATTGCTCCTTCTCTGAGAATTTGAGAGAATTTGGCTTTCCCCTGCCTGGCTTAACAATGCTGTCTATGGCCATGTGTAAATCTGTCCTAAAACCACCTTAAACATTTATTTTCAAAGCCATGAAACTCACCGAGTGGTCAGTGGTGTTTGTTGATGCTCCGACATAAAAATCGTAGTAAACTGTGGAATGGGGCTCAAAGTGCAAAATACTGGACTTCTCCTTTAAAGCTCGGACATCCGGAGGGAGCTCGGGTAGAGCCGCTGTTCCTTCGCGTTTAAAGGGGTCAGTTGAGGTGGTTCGGGCATCTGATCAGGATGCCTCCTGGGTGCCTCCTGTTAGAGGTGTTCCGGGCACGTCCAACTGGTAGGAGGCCCCGGGGCAGACCCAGAACACGCTGGATGGATTTCATATCTCGTCATGCCTGGGAACACCTTGGGGTCCCCAAGGAGGAGCTGGAAAGTGTTGCTGGGGAGAGGGACATCTGGGGTGCTTTGCCCAGGCCTCCGATAAGTGGTTGAAAATGGATGGATGTTTTAAATCATCACCTCAGTCTTGAATTTATGTTCTGTAAGAGATATTCATATGACAGCTGTGTGCATCATTTTGGTGGACAGAATCAGTTTTGTCTTTTCAGTTTTGTGTTGAGACTTTTGAGAAACTGAGCTACAGTTTCAGGAAATGTGTTTAAAAGATTGGTAAAAACTGAGTGGCACAGTATTTTGCAAACAAGCTGTGTCACACAAAAAATGAAACTATGCACACAATTTGGAAAAGTGACGCTCATGTATCAACAAGAAAACTCCAGACTGATGAACTCTAAGCACAACTTGAAAACAACTTGAAATTCTTAATCACATTTTTGCAAAACTATGCACGAACTGCACCATTCAGCACACCTTGTTCACCTGGAAAACACCAGCCTTCAAAATGACACATCCTAATTACCAATCGGTCTCGCTTACGCCTACATTTAGTTTGTTCAAACTCTATTGGCAAAACAGTCCAATCATGTGTCAGAGCAAACGAGAGGCCTCAGGTGACCTCTGCTGTGTTGGGAGGAAATGAAGCAGCATGGAAAACAGAGAGGAAGGCCTACGAAAATAAAAAATATTTATTTTGTAATCAGTTCGGTAGGCTGAACTAACAAGTAAATTGCTCTATTACCTTTTTGTACTTGTGCACTGGTTTAGTCATAACAGAAAGACAGTCAAAACATTTTCTTACTGTAGTGTTTCTAATTTTACTGACAGTATCAGTTTAATTACAGTGAGTTTGCCAAAATAGGCAACATCTGTTGTGTACTGTAACTCTGACAGTGTTGCAGTATCAACTGTAAGTTTACATTATGACTGTGGGAAGCTGGGTTGAGAGTTTAGCCCAGTTGGAGCTCATTAGATAGAAAATTGTGCATTGCATTCTATGCTAATACAATGTTAACACACACACACATTTATATATTAAAATGTGTGACATTCATTCATTCTTTCTCTGTAACTGCTTTTCCTGGTGCAGGGTCGCGGGGGCTGGAGCCTATCCCATCTGACACTGGGCGAAAGGCGGGGTTCACCCTGGACAGGTCGCCAAATATTACCAATATTTTCATGGTAGTGTTTTAAAGGAGAAGTCCAGTATTTTGCACTTTGAGCACCATTCCTGGTTGTTTATGATGAAATGGTGTGGTTAAGACCAAAATCCTGACGATTGCTCCTTCTCTGAGAATTTGAGAGAATTTGGCTTTCCCCTGCCTGGCTTAACAATGCTGTCTATGGCCATGTGTAAATCTGTCCTAAAACCACCTTAAACATTTATTTTCAAAGCCATGAAACTCACCGAGTGGTCAGTGGTGTTTGTTGATGCTCCGACATAAAAATCGTAGTAAACTGTGGAATGGGGCTCAAAGTGCAAAATACTGGACTTCTCCTTTAAAGCTCGGACATCCGGAGGGAGCTCGGGTAGAGCCGCTGTTCCTTCGCGTTTAAAGGGGTCAGTTGAGGTGGTTCGGGCATCTGATCAGGATGCCTCCTGGGTGCCTCCTGTTAGAGGTGTTCCGGGCACGTCCAACTGGTAGGAGGCCCCGGGGCAGACCCAGAACACGCTGGATGGATTTCATATCTCGTCATGCCTGGGAACACCTTGGGGTCCCCAAGGAGGAGCTGGAAAGTGTTGCTGGGGAGAGGGACATCTGGGGTGCTTTGCCCAGGCCTCCGATAAGTGGTTGAAAATGGATGGATGTTTTAAATCATCACCTCAGTCTTGAATTTATGTTCTGTAAGAGATATTCATATGACAGCTGTGTGCATCATTTTGGTGGACAGAATCAGTTTTGTCTTTTCAGTTTTGTGTTGAGACTTTTGAGAAACTGAGCTACAGTTTCAGGAAATGTGTTTAAAAGATTGGTAAAAACTGAGTGGCACAGTATTTTGCAAACAAGCTGTGTCATTTTGGACAGTGACTTTCAGCTTAGACCTGCGTGTGTAAGCTGTTTTGAAAATGTTACTCCTGCACAGATAAATGTGTCAAAGTAAACGAGAAAAACTGTAAAAAACAGTTACTGATCCAATAGAGTATTGGTTCTTTCTATGTTGACTGTTTTGATAAACGGGTGTAAAAGACGTGTGAAGCTAATGAAATTGTGTCAACACATTTGCCAGAGAAGGTGACGATGAAGAACAAGTGGATTCCAGTTTCATTATGCGTGTCTTATCAGTCAGGAGAAACCGTAAATGTCTCTCATACTTGTCTGTCTCTGCTCGGCTCAGCTTGGGTAAAATGTGGTTTCACTTTGGGACGAGTAATTCCTGTGAAGGCCACATTCCCGTATGCTTGTATTTGTTAGTACTGCTGGCCGGGCGTAGCACTTCACTGGAAAGGAAAAATAGTGTCTGATGAGTGTTGCCTCAATCTGATTATATGACCACATGTGTGTGAGTGTGTGCTGAGGTGAAACGGCGAGCCCAAGAATGTGGAAGGGATATAAAACAATTAAAGCTCTGTTAAGGGAGCGCAGCGCTGGCAGGCATCGCACATCAGGTGCAACAGAGACCACACAATGGAGCGCTCTGGGCTGCTGAGCAGATCAATGTCATATGTATCGCTTATCATGAACGAGGCCAAATGCTTCACTTGACTGACACTGTGGACACATTAGACATTCATAATGGACACGAGTCACCAGAAGGTCAACTTGATGCAGTCCGCTTTAAATTACATGCTTGTAATTTGACAAGGATCTTCCTGGTTATCTCCCGAGGTCTTCGATCGGGATCACTACTGTTTGCACTGATTTTTTCCTGGCCTGATGAGACAGTTTTATAGGCTGACTTATGTAAAAGCATCCAACTGATACAGCTGATACTGTAAGATAAGTCATTTCTAGCTTCTTTCAACATGTGCCAATAAAAATATAAATCTCACATTCTCCCTAATCGTGGCCTCTTCCTCCAAACAAATCAGGAGGGAAATATTTAAACATCCCGTCTGACTCAGACAACTATAGTTTCGAGACGACACTTTGTTGTTTCTCTGACAGCGAAGAAGAAATTCTCTGGCACCAAATGAAAGCGGGGGAGGTCTCGCTGGAACATTAGCTATTCATGCACTTGTATTCCCCTGGAGGGACGGGATCAGGAATCCCACCCATTTACGAGAAAAAGGCAACGTCTCAGTGAAACTGATCCAGATCTGAGGGCCCGGGGTGGAGCGCTGCTTAGCTGTTTTTCTTTCACTTTTTTTCTTTAAGACTAAATCTTGCTTTTCTACAATGCTTTTCAACATCATCTCAAAAGGCAGTTGTTAGGATTTAACTGTCACTCACAGTCAGAGTGACTGGCATTTGAAAGAAACCGTAAAGGACAGTTTAAATCAAAATATCTCGTTAATCTTCAAGGTAAAAATATTTTCTGTCTGAAGGTCAGCTTGTTTTTGTTACATCACTTTCATCCACAAAACATTTCTCAAATTGCTTCACACTGCGTCTTCATCATTCCTCAGATAGATAGGGAATACCAGCAACAGTTGGTCCTTGATCCAAAACAAACAGTGTGTGAAGGCCTACAAATACAAGAAGCATGTCATAGTGGTGGTTTGTGCTTGAGGAATATGAACACACTGATGGTGTTCTTGCACTAAAAAGTGACTTATTTAGGTGCAGTCGGATGATGAAGACATTAGAGAGGGTCAGTGGTGACCATGATGCTTCTCCCCTCTGTTTATTTTTTAAATTGTTTTAATATTTTTAACATAACAGCTGTGATATCAGTTTTTATGGAAACCTGTTTCTGCCAGTGTGATGAAAAAAAGACGCTGTAAGTCATTATAATGAGAAAAGTTCTTAAAATAATGATTTACTTATCGCACGATAACAACTTAGTATCTCACAATTATGGGAAACAATACATATACATGCATACATAGTCATTATTTTGAGATACTTGCAAGAGGTGGGGGAGCCCTTCTGGGGGAGGTTGCATGTTCATGTCAGCGTGAGTTTTCTTCGGGTACTCCGGCTTCCTCCCACCAAAGACATGCAGGTTAATTGGTGACTCTAAATTGTCCGTAGGTGTGAATGTGAGTGTGAATGGTTGTCTGTCTCTATGTGTCAGCCCTGTGATAGTCTGGTGACCTGTCCAGGGTGTACCCTGCATCTTGCCCAGTGTCAGCTGGGATAGGCTCCAGCCCCCCCTGTAACCCCCGACAGGATAATTGGTCATGGAAAATGAATGAATGAATGATTTTTTGGGCACTTGGGGGCAGAAAATCATGCTTCAAGCACAAAACTGACATAATATCACCCTATAAAGACAATAGGACGAACGTGTTGGCAGACTCGTTCATATTTACTTACCTTGTCTTATCTTTACCTGAGATGGACATGAAGATACATATACTGCATCTCAAATGAAAGTTTTCAACCCCATCTGATCGTCCTGCCCTTCATGTCTAGTCATGTCAGTTTTATTTATGTAACCCAAAATCACAGATTTGTCTAAAAGGGCTTCAAGTTTTCGGAGGTCCCTTCTGTTTGGGTTTCCTCTATATCTCTTCAAGCTTGTCTGTGTCTTCACCCTTAACCAACAGCTTCCAATGCACACTTTATTACCCAACAGCCTGTCCCCAAGCCAAACCACCCCATTTACCTCCTTCAACCACACACCGATCCACACAATTCCAGCCACTCCATCTTTAACTCCATGTCCCAAGTATTGACAACAATGCCCCCGCGGCACCAGATGGAGAGTCATAAATCACAGGCACATGCACACCCAGGAGAGTCCATAAATAGTGTAACAGTTCTGAGAGTAAAGACATCGTGGTGAGCCCCTGGTCCCCCAAGGGTCCAGAGGGGCTGAGGCAGCATGTGAGCCACTGGCCCATAACTCTCCCATTCTTTCAGTGACAGAGAGGCTTTTTATGCTCTCATTTACTTGTGAGTAAATCATAGAGGGGAAACACTGCCATAGACGCTTTCTTCAGCTACGACCAGTGATGACGGTGGGTTGCCTGGAAGCGTTCTGCAGAGACAAACCAGATGTCTGGGTGGAGACTGTGTGAGACAAAGAAAGACAGAGATTAGGAGGAAGACACGGGGGTAATTTGAGACAAGTTATTTTCGAGAAATTCATAGGATTGTTTTGTTGAGTTTTGCCCGTCAGTATGACGAAATAAGTTTGAGAAAGCTCTACGGTTCAGAAATTGAACCAATGACTGACATGGTGTTATCTGCGCTACCTTAATTTGACAAACCTCAACCACCTGATGCTTCACATAAGAAAAACAACCTGTAGAAGTTTTATTTCTCACTAAACTTTATACATTTTTATATATATTTTCTTGCCTGTTCCTTGGTAATCAACTCACTGTAACACCAGTCAGATACAGATGCCAGAGCACGAGAATTGATACATTTAATCCCTTCACGATTATAAAAGGGGTTCAAGCATGCTCACAATCTGAGGGGTCAGGTGGTTGCTGCAAGTGTGTTTCTGTTAAACCCCTGTGAGTGAATCTATTTTCTGAGGCACCTATGACACTCATCTGGACCACAACAATGCCCCCTTTCTCCTCTCCGCCTCACGCTCGGCTGGCTCCTCTGAATACGACCCAGGGTGAAATAATCCATACCCCTGAACCCCCCACACAGCGCTCACATACATAGAAACACACACATGAATAAACATGTTGGCACTTAAATGGTCACGCGTGTTGGGGCTCACTGAAAAGTACGTCTCGCTTCTGGTAGAACTGACAAGCACACACCTGAAACTCTGAGCTTAAGCAAACACTGACATATGATGCACGAACACAGAGGAGCAAATGAAACAGGCAACACACAGGACACATGTAGGAACTCTCTACAAGAGCGAAAACAGGAAGTCAGAATGACAACACTGCCCTCATGTGGAGACAGTGAAGAAATACAAAGGCTTTCCTGAGAGTATCTCTACCTTACACTTCGTTCAGTTCAATAGAACTTTATTTATCCCAAAGGAAATTTTTGTGCCAGAAAGTGCTTCAATTACAGTGACAACAATTAACATTCACTAAAAAACATTAGCAACCAGAACAAGCAGTGGGTTCCCGGTTTTTAAAACAAAAAATAATAACAACAATTTATTCATATAGCAATTTTTAAAACATACTGTTATAAAGCGCTTCACATGTAGTAAGGAAACACATAAAATTCAATTACATAGACAAAAGTTACATGATCAAAGTAAACAAAAACTCTTGGCATACAAACAGAATTGAATCTATGGACCAGTTTCTATTTGTGTCTTCAGCTGTGAACATATAAAAGTGATTATGTTTGGGCACTGATGCATTTAGTGTGTAAACTAATTCTACAAGCAGTCTTCATTGGATTCAGTTCACCTTAGAAAGTCTGCAGATGCCTTTGAGATGCATGAATTAAACCAATGTCGCCCCTTAACACTCACACAACTCAGGTTTCTGTGTGAATTGCTGATAATCAGCGCTCAGTGTGGAGTCTAAAATAACAACATTGCATAGGGAGTGGATATAGTTGCTGTGAGGTGGGCAGGATCCATGCTTCACACACTATCTAATCTTCAGCCTGCGTGTTCAAACATCCTCACAGGACATAACCACAGAAACAAGTAAGTTCATTTTTCTCATTTTCATGCCTCCTCATGCTGCACTGTCTTCTACAGTTGTCATGTATTGTTATTTGTGAACTACAGCTGTGATGTGGACATCCAAGAGATCAGTGATACTGTGCCAGGTTTTTGGTATTGGTGGTCTTGCTTTCAACAGAGGCCAAAAGCAGCCGTGCTTGCAGTTATTTGGTTTGTTCTGTTTTGTTTTTAATGCTGTTAATGTTATCTCGACACTCAATTTTGACAAGAAAACAAAAGGTTGTTTCCTTTTATTACTTATAATGTTCATCAGAGATCAGGTGTCCCATGGCAGCATGCATCGATGGCGTCTTGACAACTGTAGCAATTGATTTAAGATGAAAATGTCACATCAGTGCATCAGACTGTATCTTGTTTAAAGTCTAACAGAAATTGCACTTTGTCTTGCTGTTGGAGATAACATTCAGATCAGTCCTCATATTTTAGGGAGACTAGACCAGCTGCTACTTCACAGGCAACAAAATTCATTTTCTTTTTATAAATGCTGTCATTATCTTGAGAAATTGGCCTTTTGTTTCATCAAGAATGACATAAATTAACCCATTATGAGAGTAAACCAGATTTGTCATCTTGAAATAACAAAATAATTGACACATTATCTAGAGATAACAGCATTAAAAAATAATTGCAAGCACAACAGCACTCAGCTTCCTGACTTTCTCCTGTTGTACCTTTACAAATATAAGCTCCTCTGCCCTTCATGGTGTCTTTGCATTGGTCTAATGTGCAACAAAACAACTATGTACTTTTTTTGCATTGTCTTTAACAGTTAACTTTACTGGGAGCTAAAGCCTACATAATTTCCTTTTACAATAATTAATATTGTTGCAATTACCTAATTGTTTCTCTGGGTGTTTTTAGTGAACATTCTTCTGACACAGCTAATGTTTACACTGCTGTATTTACGTCTTAGTCATGGCGTAATCTTCCCTCGACACTGGCCTCCCTGCAACAAGTTGGTTTGTTGTGATAAGAGACTGAAGGTGGTGAGGTCACCATTTAGAGTCCTTATCTGCACAGCCATTTAAAGGGCTGGTGCCTGTGCCGGCTCTTTAACTTTTCAAACACGTGGATTTTTGTCAGCACTTTGGTGTATTATTTTGTTCTGTGAGGTTACTGAAGGAAAGACGTTAAAATATGCTTTTGGAAAAACACAATTCTGTCAAAAATGTTAGAGACTCAATATTGTGTGTTTATATGAAATGTTATAACTTCTATTTTCTACAAAAAAGGGCAAAAAACCCCAAACAAACAGTATTTTTTCTTGAATATCAGTACAGTTTTATCAAATTTTGGCAAAGGAGCCATGATAGCCACCATGCACAACTGTAAAACATATGATATTCAAACACCTGAAACATAAAAATAGATTTAATACATGTAAATTAATGTAGGTTTACAAACTTCACTTACTTGTACTAACTGTACTGTATATTAAGTGTAAGATTTAGGGGGATTTAGTGACATCTAGTGGTGAGGATTGCAGATTACAACCAGCTAAAACTTCTCCAAGTTAGAATTCCCTCTGTGCTCATTGTTCAGGACGTTTTTACCATGAGCCGAATTATCCACAAAGGTCTCTT
The DNA here is from genome assembly GCA_019142605.1 of Cephalopholis sonnerati. Classification (NCBI taxonomy): domain Eukaryota; kingdom Metazoa; phylum Chordata; class Actinopteri; order Perciformes; family Serranidae; genus Cephalopholis; species Cephalopholis sonnerati. Next base: position 25,753,366 of record JAGQAX010000009.1, on the reverse strand, counting down.
CCTCTCCAAAACAAACAGACCAGGTGATTAAAACTGGTAAAAACATTGAATAAAGCAGTTTCATGTTATAAATGAGTGTTTCTCCTTACGCTGTTCAACATGTCTGAGACGGACTGTCAGCCCGGCACCTGCTAAAGCGTGCTCATCTTTAACTCTGATAACTTGAGAGTTTTTTTTTCTGCGGGATGAATTATCCACAGAGTACTCTCTCTTTCTCCAAAACAAACAGACCCTGTGATTTAAACCAATAAAGCTCTGAATGAAGTGTTTGTCCGATGCTCTTGTTGCAGCGGGGCTACTGACTAAAGTGGCCAATGCAAAAGGTGAAAATGCAAATGGCCCCTATCCAGAGCCAGTGTTTGGTTTGTCCGTTCTGGGCTACTGTAGAAACATGGCGGTGCAACATGATGGTCTCCATAGACAAGGACCTGCTCCCCATTGTTACCTCTCTCTGTGACAGCTCACGGACTCCAAACTGAAGCTGGAAACACACTGGCTTATTAATATCAATTTTAGCTTGGCTCGTTATTAGCTGGTAACTAACTTCTAGTGGTCTGGACCACTCTGCAGAAGGCGTTCGGGTGCCGTTCACTAACAATAGCTTTATTGCAGTCTTTACCATAAAACAACAAACATGGCCTTCTCATCTAGACACTTAATTCTGCTGCTATCATCACTATTTGCTGCATGCATCTTTACCATGACACCCTGAGAGACCGTCTTCCCTGCACATACACACATGAAGTACCACCCTCACACAGGTTACCCACAAGGACTCCGCCCTTAAAGGGGAAAAAGGGTGAGCCAGTAACACTATGTAGACATAAACAGTTCATTGTAAGGCAACAAAAACACAATGATTCTTATTTACAGGTGATTATACACTAAAGAAAATATACTTATTATATTATACTTCATTTCTGCCAATATGTTCCCCTGAACATTTAAATCTCAACACATTTCACATATTTTTATTTAAATTACTTCAGCCATACTGGATTTTAAAGTCATAATTTCCAATTAAATGTAACTTTTTCTTGTTTAGTTACACAGTTGGACACATTTCTGTCCTGAAATGCTTCTTAACTTAGTCCCATATGTTGCTGTATGATGTGTAGCTCTAGTATTTCCTCATGGTGGAGCATCCTGTACCACATGAGCCATCAGAGGGCGTCATCTCACTCACAATCGTCTTCCTCTAAAAGTCATTCTATGTTAAGAATCCAGGGTAAATATTTGTATAAAATCGACACAGTCACACCATCTTTTATTTTAAGGATTACTTAATTTACTTTCTAACAACACATGTATGCTATTGATAGAAGAGTTTTAAATATGTAGAGTATACATAGCAGCAATGTGTAAAATTACAGGACTTTGATTTGGTTTGTGATGTAGTAAATAAAGATATATCTGTTTCACTGCTGCTGCGCTGTGCATCAGCTTTGTGTCCTCTAAATAGACATGTCTTAAAACTGACTACTGTAATCATGCAACACATTCAGTTTGGCCCAAACACACAGTGAGAAGTCCATTATCAGAGTACCTGCAGGAAGAGGGGGATAAAAGAGAATAGAAAAGAGATTATATCGTGCGTATGAGCGTGTGCATGTGAGTGTCAAGGCCACCCACAGATGAGTTCACGAGGACTAGGGGGTTAAGCTGTCTACTCAGACGGCTGTTGCAGTGAATAGGCTGGGAGGAGGAAGAACCGCATAATCTGATGTCCCGCCTGCCGCTCACTTGAGCCAGCAATAGTCTGGCCTGGGGAGGGTGTTGCTCGGGATAGCTTCCCTAAATGGATTACAGGACAGCACATGCCAGTGAAAGGACACCTGGATACACATAGACAAAGATGCATGCACACACACACTGTACGTGCAGGTGCACAAGCAGAGGGGATTAGCTGGGAGTGCATTTTTCAACCTCTGCAAGGAGCTTAAAGTCATTACCAGCTGAGACAGACAAGAGGTGCTGGAGCTGCTCTGCATCTTTGACATTTCTCAACCTTTTCTCTCAGTGTTTGAATTCTTTCTGCACTCTGACCTTCACTGGCTACCAGCTAAATGATTCCCCTTTCTTCCAGATATCTGTTTCACTGAAGTCTGACTTGAGTATCAGGTGCCTGAGAGCTGCCATAACAGGAGGATGGAGGCAAAGTCAGACCCAGAGCCCGAGGCCCAGGGTGGGTCTCTGGACACATCCGGGTTCGAGGTAACCGCCTGACCGGCTGGAGCAGCTGATGAAGAGCATGGAGGTGCTGCTGTCGGACGTGGAGCAGCTGCGGGGACACTGCAGCCACCAGGCCACGGAGCTGATGCGTGCGGCGGAGGAGCTGAGGCAGCAGCAAGAGGACCTAAAGGAGGGTTACTCTGAGTTGTCCAGAGAGATGCAGGAGATCATGGATACAGTGGACGACCTGTTCAACACCAAGACTGCCTTCGAAGCCAAAGAGAAGCAAGCACAGAAACTGAACCGGCAGCTCTGAGGGACAGAAAGTGACTGACAGACTTTGTTCCTCGTTGAGGAGAAAACTGTGAGGGGTGTGGTTTTGGATTTGGGTGTGTGGGTCTGAGTTTGGGTGGGATGGGTTTGGAGGTGGGGTGAGATGCTGGGGTTTGCTTTAATGAGATTCTAAATGGCATTATATAACATTTTTGTTGTGCAACCTTGTACTTTTTAGGTCTATATCTGACAGCCACGTTTCCTGTACGCTTAGTTCAGTAAATACATCACAATGCATACAGCCTCAAAAATAACCAGGAAGTTTAATCAACACTCTCTGCTGTAGTTTTAATAAAACATTAACATTATGAACAAAGGAACAATTTGTTGCATTGCTTTCATACTAGATTGCCATGTGGTGCTTTGTTAAATCAATGACAAGATCATACAGACCTGCGCTGTGTGTCAACAAATGATTTACTATAAGCCCTTTAACCCTGCCTCTTATTATGCCGCCAAGCTGCGGTATGATGACAGAATGGAGGGATAAAGTTGTCCTGCCTTTAAACCAGCATCGGAGGTAGTAACATCACTGAAATCACATCTGTACAAAAGGGACGGCCAGCAGAATGGGATCATTTGTGGCACGGATTTGATGTATTGCGACGTCTTATGTGTGCCAAGAGATTTAAAAAGTAGCTGGTAGCAGCTAGCAGCTAACTCAAAGAAGAACAGTGGCTGAAAATGTCTGTAAATTGGGAAACAATGAGGTCCGGGAGCTCCTTACCCTTCGACCAGAGGACTCTACCAGCTGCCATATAACAGGGACAGTAAATGACTGTTATTGCCATGTTAATGTCATTCTTATTATTTAGAAAGTGCTGCCCACACTAGAGGGCAACACAGTTGAGTTAAACATTACACCCGTCATGCCTCTTTTGCTTCCACGATGCCTGCAGCTGTCTAAAATCACACACTGGATGTGGCATGATGCCGTCGTTGTTTGCTTCTGTGTAAAAATGCAAAGGCAGCATAAAGAAGGGACCCTTTAGAACGATCTCCGTATAAAAATGGCAACTGCCTCTTAAATGCAGGAATTTCCTGCCATTATGCCACCTCACCGTTCTGAATAAAAGGTACAATCACGGCATGGGGTGACCGAGTTGTCTCGCCTTTAAGCTGGCATTAGAGCTAGTGCTAACAGCACCAAAACAACATCTGTATATAAGGGACAGCCGGCACGATGATATCATGGACAATACAGGTGTGACGTTTCGACGATGTCTCATGCTTGCAACCCACCGCGGGAGATTTAAAAAGCAGCTAGAAGAAGCAGTTGGCAGCTAACTCAAAGAAAAAGAACAGTGGCCGAAAATGTCTGTGAATTGGGAAACATTGAGGTCTGGGAGCTCCTTACCCTCCAGGCAGAGGACAAGATCAGCCACCATATAAAAGGGATTGTAGATGATGTTTTTGACATGTTATGCTATCTTTATTAGCGGCTCCATAGCATGATCCATATGTAAAAAGGCCTTATGGCTTCTGCTGTCATCATTTCTTTCCCTTCCCACCCACTAACAAACACACACATCACAGCTATTATTTCCCTCTATCAAGGCATTCTGTGCTGACAGTTAAAGTATACATCCACACTAAAGTATACATTATACGCTACCCTCGTCAGCCTTTATGGCTCCTGCAGCTTTTTTTCTGCTGAATTTATGGCACAGGAATGTTGCTCCTTACGGATGGCCGTTGGTACATCTTCCATATTCTCTTCCCATCCGGCTCCACTGTGGCTTCTCACTAAAATAAACCTAAATGGAGCCTGAGGGGGATGTTTACCTCCCGCCAGCTGTGTGCTGTGACTTACTGGTCTGTACTTAGTGGTTGTGGGACGTGTGAAGGGGACAATCAGTGGCCAGCATCCTGAAAAAAATCAATCAAGATTTTTGACCCTCAATCATATTCTAGTGGGTTTCTTATGTAATATATATGCAGCCATTCATAGGTGTAGATTGTGAGGTGGATGCAAGGGACAAGTCCTCCTCAGTATTTAGAACATGTAGAACATTTTGTCCCTCCAATAAAAACATGAAAGTAGCAGAGACTTTTTTGGCAAAGTTAAAGACATTTACAGCATATATTGATGCAGACAAAGCAGAATTTGATGCATTAAAGACTTAAGCAGACGACAGGATATTAAGTGTTTGATGCTCAAATTTTCTGGCGCAGGACCCCCGAAACTCCCCATTTTATCTGTGTCCCCTCCAAAGCTGAAATGAAACCTACACCCTTTCAGCTATTAAATGATGCACACCAAATACCATTCTTCCTCGTCTATGTTGGAACAATTATTTTAATCAGTTGCCACAGAAAAGCAGATTTTGTTTTTGATAATTTCTTTAACTAAAACCCACGGGTGCTAATAAGAGGACTCGATGTTAAACTCTAACATCAGTAGTCCCACAGCCCTGAGGGTCCTAAGTGGAAAAACCCCTGTTCCAAATCGAAGCTTATATTCAGTGTTAAAAAAAGAAGTCAACATTTTGTGGCTGAAACCTGACACTTTATGGGCTGTGGTGTTTTTGAGCAAAGAGGGTGAGGAGATAGAAAGCCGGGCGTCAGTGCCTACCTTCACTACTGAGGTGCACATCCCTCTGGACTGCTGGTCGACCAGTTGGGAATTCACTTCAACAAGGTAAGACAAACCTGATGATGCTATTAGCTGTTTAATATCTATCACCTTTGCACATTAAATGCATGTGTTAAACTTTAGGGAAGAAATCATGTGTGTATCATTTGATATGCATGTATGAATGGCTCATCATTCATATGAATATAATAGTTGCATTTATTTTTTTGTCATTTAGCTTTTATCCTCATCAGTAGTTCTGCAGTATCTCCTGGTGAAAATGAACATCCTGCAGGTTCTGGGTCTCCTACAGCTGCTGGCTGTACCTGCCTTCACTGTGAGTCTCTCTTTTAATAATACTAATAATACTGTACCATTTGATCGTCCATGTCAGTAATACGTACGTGGGAAATTGCAAAGAACACAATGTCCTAAATCTCTACAGAAAAAAAGCAACGTATGTTCTTTCTGACACATGTGTTTATGTCACACCGCAGGTTTATGCAACGTGTATAGGGGACTGTTTGTGGCTAAATGTTCCAGCGTCTATATTTGGTGTCTCTAGCATGCTCTTAGTGTGTGTTAGTGGTTCGTGGTGGGCTATGATATGGTGTGTCAGAGTACTATGTGTTCCAGAGGCTGAGTGAGAGGGAGTTTTACTGCTTTTTTGTTTTTTTTCAGCTGACACGTCCAACTGCCGACTACTGGGGAGAGTTTGGAGCCTATGGACCCTGCAGCCGCACCTGTGGCACGGGAGTGGCAATGAGAACCAGGAAATGCATCACTTCGAGGTACAGACGTAGGGTGATAGGATTTTAGGATTTTTTTTTTTTTTTTTGAATTAGGGATTTGGATTTTAATAAAAGTTGCACAATACTACTTATTTTTTTAATTAGTGGTTTTCAAACTTTTTGTGCCTAGAGGCCAAAATCTCAAGGCACACCTGTATTTATATCTGGGCACAGTAGACTCTATAATGTGTTATGACTCTTATCACAACATAAATGTTAGTTGGTTGTCAATTTTTATTTGATATTAGTAAATAAAAACAATTACTCATGATATATTTAACAAAATGATTCAAAAATTAATTTTAAACTTTTTAAAATTACATCAAAGCACCAATAATAAATGCATTTAAACAGGAAATAATGTAAAATAATTAGGTATCCTGTGAATGTTTTTTAAATTAAATTAAATTAAATTAAATTAAATTAAATTAAATTGAAATAAAATAAAATAAAATAAAATTTAATTTTTGGTAGAGTTTCCCTCCTTATCAGGAAGTGGGTGTGCACAACATACTGATACAGTCTTATAACTTTTTGTATAGGCCCAGTTGAATATTAAATAAAAATAAAATGTGTGGTTATCACAAAATCCTACGGCACACCTGGATTTGCATCACGGCACACCATTTGAGAACCACTGTTTTAAATCATCTTTTTATTATCTTGCATTGCCTTTTCATTTTCAGTTACTACTTTACTCTTTATAAAACACCATAATAAGATCATTTTAAAGTTATGCACATGATCTGCATTAAATGTTTTAGACGACACCAGTACAGCCAAATTTATTTTACAAAAGATATCTGGTTTAGAAGTACAGTAAATATCATTCTTTCCTCTCTCTTACAGGACAGACGGCGGACATAACTGCTTAGGATCTTCTAAGTCCTTCCGAATCTGTAACACACAGGTAATTATCCTTAAACTATATATATTGTAATTGCCTTTTTATAAATTGCATCCCACCCTCAACCTGCACTGTTGGTAAAAGATGCTGATAATCCAACACTGTGTCATTGCAGGAATGTCCGGCTGGAACCAGGGACTTCAGGGAGGAGCAGTGCGCCCAGTTTGACAGAGTAGACTTTCAGAGCAAACGCCAGACATGGGTGCCTTATTATGGAGGTATGGGACCTGTTATGTATTGTACATCCACATTACTTGAGTCTAAGTTAAGCAATACTTTCAATTAATTATTGGTGCTTTATTTAACCTCCTTAGATTTTCACTTATATTAGAATTATACATGATAGACATACATACAGTGATTGTCTTATTTTCCTTACACTCTCTGTATTGTGCTACAGTATATAGAAAATTCTGGTTCATAGCAGTCAAAACATATTAAAAGTTGGTGCAGACATCATTTAATCTATTGATTTATCTACTGTTTGTTCTGTAGCAGCCAATCCATGTGAGCTGACCTGTGTCCCAAGAGGAGAGAACTTCTTCTACAGACACAGACCTGCAGTGGTGGATGGGACACCGTGCTACGTGGGCCGCACTGATATCTGTGTGGACGGTGTCTGCAGGGTGGGAGCACTATAATGACAGCCTTTCAGAGCCCTATGTTGTCCTGTTCGTCTGTAGAATATCACATTTGCCTTATTTTGTCTATATTCACAAGTGCACAATTTGTGTAATTGAAAATAATGTGCCCCTCTCCAGATACTGACCCAGGGAGACTTTATGGGCTTGGATGAAGACACTAATTCCGTACACGCTGCTGCCTCCGTTGCTGTTGCTCCCCACCCAAGAGAGACGCTCACATATGTCTACAAAACTGGTGTGTACGGCCAGTGCTCTGCCTCCTGCAATGGAGGCATGCAGTATCGCAGAGTGCAGTGTTGGGTTCAGGACCCAGCGAACCCCCGTGTGGTGGAAGAGACTTACTGCATCACCCAGCGCCTGCAGAGGCCACAGAGCCAGCAGGCCTGCAACATGCATCCGTGTGCTGGTTCTGCTGGTGCTGCTATTGCTGCTGCTGCCGAGTACAGCGTCTCCAGCTTCAGTTTGGTGTGTATCTTACAGCAGAGAACTTTACATTTTGACTCTTATACAGACAGACAATGACATATTGCTTCTGAATAGTTAAAGACCTAACAGAAATATACATCTCATGAAAATACAACATAAGTGTATCAATCAATGTGCACTTTTGTTAATTTTTGCACTGTCCATTGACTGATTTTATTTGATGAATTCAAAAACAGGCACACAGATGTGCATGCAGTACTAAAATTCATCAGGATATCGCAGTAAAGTCACATGACATATTTCCATAGTGGCCCTCAAGTCGAGGCTAAGAGGCAGGAGAAGCAAATGACATGCTACTATGCTACTAATATCCGATTTTTACACTAACACACCTAATAAAAAAGCATAAAAACATAAATATTATACAGTCAAGAGAATAATAAAAAAAACATTTAAAATTAGAAACCAATCCAAAACTTGGAGCTGTCCTACAAAGAATGTTTCACTGTACAAACGTACTCAGCTTCAATTTTTGTCTGCTGTTTTTTAAACTTTCATTCAGAGAATAGGCAGATTTAATATTTGATTCCACTCTTAACCCTTCTACAGAGAAATGCTTTGCTTTATAGAAGGGGCTGTTTCAGGTTAGATACCATAGCTCTTGTATTTAGGCAATAAGAGTCCAGAACATACTGAAAATACCCGCTAAAATAATTTTTACTGGGCATGAATGGATGACTAAAAAGGCCTACCGGACACAGGTCCAGGGGCCCAAAGTGTCAGAGGCCCCCCCTGACCTTCACCTGCAAATTGTCGCTCAAACTAACCAAAGTGTACCGAGCCAAGACGAAACTCAAAATGACCTCAAAGAAAAAAAAGAGACACAAAACATCTACGAAGAGATGCAAAACTGCTACAAAGAGACAAAAAGAGACTCACAACAACTACAAAAATGGGCAAAACAACCACAAAGAGACACAAAATTACTACAAAGACTTGCAAAGCAACTAGAAAGAGATTCAAAATGACCAAAGAGAGACAAAAAGTGATGAGGAGCAACTAAAAAAAGATTAAGAATGACTAAATCTATGTGTTTGCTCCTATGGAGGAGACACTGGGGGGGCTTTTGCATGTCTGTGCCCAGCGGCTTATTGTCTCATAATCCGCCCATGCTGGAAACAAAAAGTAATGTCTTTGTCATTGAAACACTGAGGTTTATGGTCAGTGTTATAAAATCTGACATGATCATTATACTGAAGAATTAAATTTGTTTGGTAAAGTTATTATGATGTTTTTTAATTTGTTGTGGGACTGACTAAATTTCTTGTTGCATATCACGTTCAGTGCTCTGTGACTTGTGGGGAAGGCCAGCAGACGAGGGAGGTGACCTGCGTGGGAGCGAGAGGTGAACGCCTGCCCGAGCACGCCTGCAATGGACTGGCAAGACCCGCTTCTGTCCAGACCTGCCGACGACCTGCCTGCCACACATACATCACCTGGCACGTGACTGACTACGGACTGGTGGGTGAAATGAAGCAAAAGAGGACAAAGTGTAGGACCAGGTGTCTCTATCCTTGTGTTATTGACCCTCTCCTGTCTTGTCTGTACAGTGCACCAGAAGCTGCGGTGGTGGTGTGAGGGAGAGGAGAGTGGGCTGTTTCGACACCGATCTGAACCCTTACCCAGAGGCCCAGTGTGGCCCAGCTAACAAACCCATCTCTGTGGAGACATGCAACGCTCAGCCATGCCCCAGGGCACAATGTGAGCCTAAATCTGAGCAAACACTCTTTTGGTTTGATTGTCTGTGCTTGTTTGTGTTTAACCAGTGTTCTTTATCTCTAGTGGTCCCCAGTGTGCAGGACCCAAGGGCACATGAAAACATCATAAGAGGATTTGTGCCTCATGTCCCAGCAGACCCTTCAGGTATGTAGAGCATGTGGAGGATGTTAAATGTTATTCTCTCTTTATGCATGACTGAATGTACAGTTATTTTATATGTGTAGTCAAAGCAGTGGTAAAGAAGATGTACAGAGATATAAAAAAAAAAATGAATGCACAACCAGTTATTATGCACAGGTATTACTCAGATTATGTTAAGGTGAACGCATCCTCAGGCAGTAAAGAAAATGTGCCCTTACATTGTAATTGTTGCTGTCTAGACCTTGATTGCTTTCTCATCGTGTTCACACACCTAAAGCCCAGAGTGTTTTTTTACTGCCTTACCGCTGAAAGTCATATTTACATTCTAAAAAAAATGTCCATCCAAACTTACCTACAGCCAAATATACTCTAGCACAGTGTGTTTGTTTGACCATGTCTGCCTCTGTGTTTACTTGCTTTATAGCTTCCAGGCCACAAACAAACATTGTATATGATCCCTATCCTGCTGTGATTGGCCCTCACTGTACACAGTCATACTATGGCTGCTGTCCTGACGGCTACACCTCCGCCACGGGGCCCAGGAACGAGGGCTGCTCCCAGAATGACTGTGTTCGCACCAGGTAACACTGCTCCCTGGATCCAACTCTGTAACCAAAATAACACCAATCACATTAATGAAAACTGGCTCAATATAAAAGTCTCTCTTTTTTAGGTTTGGTTGTTGTTTGGACGGGGTGACTCCAGCTCAAGGGTTTGGAAGGGCTGGATGTCCTGAGTTCCTGACAACTGTGGTAAGAATCACACCTGCTTCTTGTCTTGTTTCAACCATCTCATAATGCAGATTTATTAAAGGGACACTCCACTGATTTAACAAGCCGTAGTTAGTCTACTCTCTATGGAAAGGGCTACTTAGCCTGTAAAAGTGCAATGTCGTCTTTGACTGTGGAGAGGCTTTGGCAAGTCTGAGAAAGTATCCTGATTGATATCGCAGTGACATCACCAGGATTATCTTGGCTTTAAGTAACAGAGAGGAAATTACAGTTCCAGCAGTTCATTTCACTGTTTTTAAGTTTGAGCCGTGCATATATTCTGAGCCCGTCAGCCTGGAACGTGTCTTTGGACTGCTGCTTTACTTAAGTAACGTCAAGGCCCAGACACACCAAACCGACATCAAAGAACTAGTGGCGATGAAGGCCCAACTGTAGCGACCCCTAGTGTCGCCTGTGTCTTGGTCAAAAAGTTGCACTTGAACACACCGCAGACTACAGCCAATGACCACCCAGCATGTACGCTTTGCACCTGTGTGAACGGAAATAACTCTCCATAGCAGCAGGTGGCAGTGGTCTGTATTTGTTATTCATAAAGGGAAACAGAAAGACCGACAGGAAGCATCCAAGATGCTAGTTAACCACTTGACTGAACCGTTGACTGTCATTTATCAGACATTGCTATAGATGTGTGCAGGAAGGGAACAAAGAAGTACGGGTGCAAAGGGCTTCATTTAAACATTTAAACAAATGGGCTTAAAGTCCAGAATACAATTTATATGGAAAGATTTATTTACTTCTAGTTTTTCTTTCCTTCTTACTTTCTTCCATTGTTGTTGTTTTAAGTCAGAATGTTACAAACTCTGGTACAGTAGATGGCAGCATGCACCTGTAATGTTGGTTTGTAGCCCGCCAGGAAAACCAAAGAAGAAGAGGAAGAAGGAGCATGTGCAGGAATTTCCTTACATGCATTTTAAGTGCTAAACCTGCAGGAATCTGTGAAATTATGTGCAATACTCACAGTCCTGCACAGAAATTTAGGCCCTACAAATACAAGTACAAATTTATAACAGAAGGCGTGAGAGTGTGGAGTTTAAAACGTGGACATTCACCAAGCAGGGGCAGGCTAATGACAGATGCTGCTGACTTGCTTTATGGGAAGATGACTAAAAATCTGGATATGCATGTCTCTCACAAGTCCCCCAACTTTATGAAAGCACAACAGTATATTGCTGTAAGATAGCTCATTTTAAAACTAGAACTAATCCTCTAAATAGTCCCTGCTACATATATACAACATGCAAAATTTACTGGCAATACAGAGGATGATTTACTCTATCTCTCCTTCTGTCCTTCTTCCTAAGCAAAACCCACCTCCTCCCTGCCCCTCCATCCACTGGTAACGTGTGCTCCTTGCCTCGTGATGAGGGCCCCTGTGATACCTGGAAGGTCCGCTTCTACTACGACTCGGGCAAAAACAGATGTACTGAGTTCTGGTATGGAAACTGCGACGGCAATGCCAATAACTTCATGACCCTGGAAGCATGCCAGAGAGAGTGTGAGGGTGTGGTGAGGGAGACCTCGCCTACTCCTCGCAGAGGGACCACAAGGAGAGGGCCATCCAGCAGTGCTTCCAGGGCGAGGGCATAACCATGCTCCCAACTAATACCTCCAAATCAGTGCTGTCTCTATGAAGCTAGTTACATATTATACATGTTGTATTTACATATATAAAGTCACACACAGACGTGTATTGTAAAACTTACCACACCCTACCTTTCAGTTAAACATCAGACTTCACATCATCTAGGTAGTCTCACATTCTAACTAACATGATTGCACATCATGGTTCTGATTGTTACCTTTTCAATCTTTGGTATTTTGTTGTGATGCTCACTATATTCACTTATATAGTTTGCCTTTTAGATCAGGACTATAATAAAAATGATGTCAATGTGATTACCAATGTTAAATTGTACACCTAATCAATAAATCCTCAGCCATCTGGTAACCTTGAGACAGAATGGTGTGGTTAATCTTTGTCTCCATCTGCTCTTGCAGTGTTTCCAAAAATACACATTACCTTAATTTGACAGTCATTTTATTAAACTATTGTGCGGTTTTAATAAACAAAACACAGTGATGTGATGTAACTTGCGACAGTTACTTCTTAAACAACATAGTTAAATACAGTTTGAGGTAGTAGTATCCTTAAGGATTCTGGTTTTCTGTTAGGCCTATTTTACTTTTACTTTGTGCTTTAACTCCATTACATTTCATTATTACTACACAACAGTGTTGTAATGGTGGTTGAGGAGGTGAGGATACTACTAGATAGATAAGTAGGTTAAGTGAAGAGGAAGTGGGTATACTCACCCATATATTCTGACGTTTTTTTGCTGATAAATGGGTGTCGTAAACGTACAGAAAAAGACGTGGGTATACCCTGTATACATGTCAAACTCCTCCACTACATTATCAACAGGCTATAACATAAAAACAAAACATTAATGCATCAATAATCATAATATGGTAAAAATATGTTACAATATAACACTGACAGGAGCCATTACATTGCATAACAAGTGCTTTTACTTTAATATTTCTGATAATCAACTTGGGTAAGATTTTAATCTAAGACTTTTACTTGTGGCATAGTATTTTACTTACTTACTCAAGTATAAATACATGAATATGTATTTCAACCAGAGACAAAATGCTCCTATACACATGAGAAATAAGTTAAATAAGGTCAGACCTTTATTTTGAAACCAAAACTTTATTTTGAAGGCACCTCACTTTACAACCGGAAGAGACTTTTATTACATCCTCCAAATATTTTCCCTCAAGCAGCTAGCTGCATCGTAAGGGGAATTAAGAAGCAATAAACATCGTTTCTTTGCAGTTTTGCATTCCCAGTAACTAGACAGGGTCTGCAGTCACCACAAACATGGTAAGAGCTTTTAGTTTGACGTTTCAGGAGGTAAAACCACCAAGTATTTGCTACATTAGCTCCTGTTAATCCGTCATAGCTAAGCTAACAAGCTAAGAGGCTAACGTGTACGTTACGCTGTCAAATACATATTTTGACCTACTAATCTGTTGCTACTGATTCCCAGTTGTAATGTTTAGTTTACTTATGTCCATTCGTTATCGTAATTATTGGTAAAGTAATTTATACGGGACGTTTTTTTGGAAGATTAGCTACTACGTTAGCATTACAGTTAGTGAGCTGTAGCTAAACAACCATCTGTTTGAAAACCTCTGGGAGAAGGTAACGTTACTCGTAATGCTTGCTGTATCAGAGCAAAAACATGAAACCGTGCATCAGTAATCCAGGTGATGTGGTGTAAGATATCGAGCTGGCATTGTTGTGTGTATTTAATGTTATTAATCATTTTTGCAGTCGCACACAATTTTGCTTGTCCAGCCAACCAAGAGACCTGAGGGCCGCACATATGCTGACTATGAGTCAGTGAATGAATGTATGGAAGGTGAGTCTTAAGCTTTTTTAATATAGCTTTGGCCATAAATAACGCTTTGTGTTTATCTTTGGAGTGTAGTTAAAACTCAATTTCAGTACAACAATATTCTTCAGTGAGGTCACTGAGTAACTGAGTTTGGCTTTAAGCATAGTAATGGCTCCCAGTTATCAAGTCAGTTATGGAGGGTAAGTTCACTATACCTTCTATATCTCTTGCATAAAACAGTATTTAAGATTGTTTACAGTTTATGATCGGTGTGAGATGTTAATAAAATATTTAGTTCATTTGTTCTTAGATTTATTTTTGTGTGTATTTAAGTATGATGGATGCACAGCGACATGTTTGAACACACAACATGCACAATAAACTTGAGCTGAACCTATAATATCTCATAATTTTATCCTTCTCATTAATCTTTTGTTTTTCCTGTCTAGTGTAATCTGTAGATTTATTTACTCTGCAGTGAACATTGTTATATTGTTGTGAATGCTGTTAGATAGTCTAAATCAGTGGTTCCCAACTAGTCCAGCCACGGGGTCCAGATTTGTCATTAGTCATTAGTTCAAGGTCCACAGTTGAATTCATTCAGAATCATACTTGCGTTTGGCCATGTTGTCAAGCTAGTTTGCTGTGTCTGTCAAGTAGCTGTCCGTTATTCACTCACTCTACAGTAGGAAGTGGCACTTCAAAGTAAAAACTCTGTGCTGGAAATTCACCGAACTTCAAAATAAAGTGTTTTTTACAGCCTTGACATGTTTGTGGGTCACTTGCAATCCATTCAGAATGGAGCTATGACCCACCAGTTGGGAACCACTGTTCTAAATTAAGTCTGTTATCCGTGCCATTTAGCTGTTTTCTTTTCTTGCACACTTTTGGAAATGTTTTGCTTCCATTCAGCATGTCCTGTGCTTCTCTTCCAGGTGTATGCAAAATGTATGAAGAGCATCTTAAGAGGATGAATCCAAACAGTCCCTCTATCACATATGACATAAGTCAGTTGTTTGACTTTATTGACGACTTGGCAGATCTGAGCTGTCTTGTGTAAGTATGAGTCGGCTGGTAAATGCCTGTCGATTTGAATGAAGATCACCCTTGCGTTGAATGTGTTGATCGCTTATAGTAACAATATTATTTGAATTTTTTTTACAGGTACAGAGCTGACACTCAAACATACCAACCATACAACAAAGACTGGATCAAGGAGAAGATATATGTCCTGCTGCGGCGTCAGGCTCAGCAAGCATCAAAGTAAAGGCATCAGTGAAGAGTTGTCCTGCTACACACATTTTGAAGGAGTTTATGCTGCACTATATTTCCACAGCGTCTTGAAGATCTGTGTACAAGGACAACAATGCCAGTTTGACAAGGAAAGGGTTTACATATTATAGTGTACATGGGGAAAGGAGGGGGTTTGAAAACTGGAGAAAACTTTATATAGAAATGGGGTTCATGCTCGGCAGCATACATATGTTTGTAATTTGTTACATTAAAGACCAGAGTGGGGCTAATGGCTGCAAGGACTAACTTATTGATGAGGAAGGATCTGGAGGAATGCTGCACGGGCTTGACGTTTTTTTTTTTTTTTGTTGTCCGATTTTTAGTCGTGTGCTTTCAGTTTCCCTAAACATTACATGACATTTTTTTTATATACCTCCACTGGGCAGTTGGATTTGAACATGCTGTGGATGTTTGAATGCAGGTGCTTTATTTTTGAATGAGATAAATGTCTGCAGACTAACCCATCAATGTAACTGACCCAACAAGATTTATTTTTCATTTTTCATCGCTTATTGTTATTATTGTTACTATATTCTTCCATGTGATGTGAAATGCTCTTTTTTTTGTAATTATTTTGTTTTACATAGAATCTGATTTCAGCTACCCCAGTTTCTGTTTTCTGTGATTTAAACAAAATAAACAGTTGTTTTCTGACTGGTCTCCACTCTTGAATATACAACTGTAATCACAGTCAGGAATACAGTTTATTCAGTCTCGGTATAGAAACTGGGTCTACATTTGGATCCATGTATTTGTCAAACAGTTTGATTACTGGTTTAATATGTTGTAGAGTAGCAGGATGGTAAGTTATATGAAAGGTGAAGGGCAGAATGATGTTGGATGTTGCTGGAGCCTCTCGACGAGTCATTTGTGCTGATGACCATCAGAAATCTAATTTCTGTGCATGTTACTGTCTCTTTAAATGTGGCGGGCTGCCCTGTTGTTGCTGTGCTGGAAACCCCGTACTGACTCTGAAGGGACCCAAGATGGCTGAATACTCACGGGGGGACAGTTAGCAATTATCTGAGCAAGACGTCGGGAATGAATGGCAAATAGCATTATAATGTAAAGCGTAACCTTGAAGTAATTATACGACTACAGTTTGTTGGTTTGCATAATTTTTGGGATGCATGAATACCAGTAAGGAGAGAGTGGTCTCTCCGCGGCCCCGAGCCAGAACATGGCGGAACACTTGGGGAAGAAATAGCAGCTAACGCTAGCTAGCTGTCGTATTATTGAGATACAATTGGAAACATTGGTCCGAGGTAAACACGGTGTCTGCGGTCCGCAAGTCTGAAATAATGTTATCGGTGCACAGCTCTGGTCATTTTGCTTCAGCGAGTTTAACATTGAATATGTGGAGCGTAGGCAGTTAGCGTACTAGCTAGCTAGTTAACTCGTTAGGTTTTCTAGCTAACGTAACTGGCTAACGTTGCCCGCAAGCGTACAAACTGTACTAATAAGCAGGCAGATTGTTTTGAGGGACACAGATCGTAACATTGATGCTCATCCTGACTACTACTCTCTCAGTCGTGTGCTGGGGCTTCCCTATGTATTGTCAGCCCTTGTTTTGTCGATTAACACGTTAGCTAAAGTCATTGCCCTCCGCACTGTAAATTGTTAGCTTGCTACAATGGTCTGTAAGCTGATTTTGTGTGGCGCTTTGCCTACAACACTGGCGAGATAAGTTTTGAGGCAGCTTGTTAAAATAATAAGATATTGTAGTTGTAACTGCAGAATCGACAGGGGGATCTTCCTGGATACTCGTCCAGGTGTTCCGCTTTTAAGCTCCTTGAAAGTACAGTTAGCCTGGTTGACCCCTGACACTAGATAAGTTAGTGCTGCGTTGTAGAAGTGATCGGGTGAAAAAAAAAAAAGTGAATTGAAGTTGTGGCGTTACTAGGTGAAGTCCTGTAAAAGCCTAGAAGGTCCGGAAGGGGGGGAGAACTGGTTACAACTACCTGCCAGGATGACGGACACTCGTCGACGAGTCAAAGTCTATACCCTCAATGAGGACAGACAGTGGGATGACCGTGGGACCGGACACGTCTCCTCAGGCTATGTGGAGCGTTTGAAAGGCACGTCTCTACTGGTGCGAGCAGAGAGTGATGGTAAGTAGCCATCTAAGGCAGGAGGAATGACATATACCAACTTAGAGTGTATTTACCACCGTTGTAGTTGCTCAGTGATTACTATATGTAAACAATACCTCACACACACTCACTTTGACTAGTTGTAACCATGCACGCCACCCTTGCTTGTATGTATCAGTTCCCCCTAACCTTCTCTTCTCATGTCAGTCATTTTGTAAACACTAATGGACCTCGTTTGTTTATAACCTGACAGGTTCCCTACTGTTGGAGTCCAAAATCAACCCAAACACAGCCTACCAGAAACAACAGGTCAGTACATAGCATAGTGCAGTACACTCTAGAATATGTATTTTTAAGTTCTCCTGTGCTGATTGTAAATTGTCTTTGCTTTTCTTTTGGAAAGGATACATTAATAGTATGGTCCGAGGCCGAAAATTATGATCTGGCACTCAGCTTCCAGGAGAAGGCTGGCTGTGATGAAATCTGGGAGAAAATATGCCAGGTAGCTGCACTTCTCTTTGTGTGGGTGTGTGTTTGTCTGCTCCATCTGTGTATGCGTTTGATATTGAGTGTGTTTGGGTGTTCCTGGTGATAGTTTATGTAGCTAGTCACATCCTACATCAATCATATGTTTGTCTCATTGTTAAGGTGCAGGGAAAGGACCCGTCTGTGGACATTACCCAGGATGTGGTGGACGAGTCTGAGGAGGAACGTTTTGACGACATGTCGTCGCCAGGCCTGGAGTTACCGCCATGTGAACTGAACCGCTTGGAGGACCTGGCTGAGCTGGTGGCCTCCTCACTCCCGTCACCTCTGCGGCGTGAGAAACTGGCACTGGCTGTGGAGAATGAGGGCTACATTCGCAAACTCCTGGAACTCTTCCGTGTGTGTGAGGATTTGGAGAACAGAGAGGGACTGCACCACCTGTATGAAATAATTAAAGGCATCTTCCTGCTCAATCGTACTGCACTCTTTGAGGTTATGTTCTCTGAGGAGTGCATAATGGACGTCATTGGTTGTTTGGAGTTTGATCCAGCACTCCCGCAGCCACGGCGGCATCGGGAGTTTCTAACTAAGACAGCCCGCTTTAAGGAAGTGATCCCCATCTCTGATCCTGAACTGCGTCAGAAAATACACCAGACGTATCGGGTGCAGTATATTCAGGACATGGTGCTGCCCACGCCCTCTGTTTTTGAGGAAAACATGCTGTCCACCCTGCACTCCTTCATCTTCTTCAACAAGGTGGAGATTGTGGGCATGCTTCAGGTGAGACAGGCAGACATGTATTTAAAGGTCTGCTAGTGAAGGGTATTTTATTTTGTTTTCAAATAAGATTTGTGTACTCACCACCTTTTCACTTAAATGTTTTTCTTTTTACAAAAGCAAATGATATAAATGTACATATTGTACAAGCTTTAGAAATACACAGTCCTGCCATAACATCAGAAGGCACACATAAGAGAATACTTTTAAAAATAGTGTTTATGCAGTGAGGACTGGAAATTACAGTAATTGTAGGATAGTACAAAGGTTTTATTTTTGGCTGATTGTGCTTTACCCAGTCTGAGTTTGTCTGCTAGTCTTTTATGGTCATGTGACCTTTGTGTTTTTGTACTGTGTCAACTCAGCAGTGTTTATGTATGGCTGTCTCCATAGAGATGGGGAAGTGTTGTGTAAATCAGTTATGCTGCGCTAGAGGAAAACTGAAACTGGCACGCTGTTGACTGTGGTACACTGTGCTATGTGAAGTTCTGGAGTCAAACACTACTGATATGTCCTTTCCTTCCTCACTTACCCTGAGACAGTTTTTACATATGAACAGGCTAAGTGTTTTATTTATTTAAGCAAGCACTTTATAAACTGGATTAAAGATTGAATTGACTGGAACTGAGTTGTCAGTTTAAAACAGTCTTATGTACATGACCCTTCAGGAGAATCCACAAAAATGTTATGTGTTATTTTTGAAGACATTTGATATGCCATAGATTTTCTTTGGTGCAATCGTTGTAAAGAACAGTGAACAAAATATTTTGCTCTTTTGCTTTCTGGTTGTAAACTGAACTTAAAGGGGTGTCTATAATTACAAATTATTATATAATAGTACATTAGACTTAAATAGGGATTTTCTCCAAGAGTTCTTAATGATGCTTTACATACAGCAGGTTTTAAACGTATTGTAAACTTTTAGAGAACAACACAAAGAACAAGATTTAGAATAAAATTGTGTTGACAGAGGAATAAAAACATGGTCATACAATAACTTCAAAATCAGTCACTGGTAAATTCGGTGGATGATATATTTGTTTCCTTGTTATTTGTATCTGACTCATACTATTGCAGATTGACAACAACTTTGCTATGATTTAGTGGAGTGCAGTCGGCCCTGGATAAGTGCTAGGGTCAAGGGTGATTTTTCCATATCCTTACTTGTTCACCCTCTCTTTGATACTCACACCCTTTCATCTCCCCTCCCTCTTGATGTCAGGACGATGAGAAGTTCCTGACCGACCTCTTTGCACAGCTAACAGATGAGGCTACAGACGACGACAAAAGACACGAACTGGTATGCTAGACCTTTTATTAGAGATTATTTATCAAATACTGTCCTCATTTTTCTCCTTGTCCTTTGTTTCATAGAGCCGTGGTTTGTTTCTTCTTTATAGGTGAACTTCCTAAAAGAATTCTGTGCATTCTCACAAACGTTACAACCTCAAAACAGAGACGCCTTCTTCAAGACATTGTCAAACATGGGCATTCTACCTGCACTAGAGGTCATACTGGTGAGTGCAGCAACCTTAACATAAATCAGAATCAAGTCCATAGGGCAGGTTTGCTCAGACAGTTTTATACCACAGCCCTAAATTAAAAGTTGAATGAAGTGACACACCCATGGCAGAAAAATATGAAGCAAAACTCAGGGTTCCCACGATCATGGAAAACCTGGAAAAGTCATGGAACTTTTCAATCACGTTTTCCAGGCATGAAAAAGTCAAGGAATTAGTAAAAAAATGTTGAAAGTTTTGGGAAAGTCATGGAATTTAGTTGTGTGTAATGAAATTGTTACAGTCTGTGGATAACCTTCCACATAGTGTATCATAATGGCAATTTATTGTCTGAAGCTGTTGCCGTAACGTTGACGTACCCTTAATATATATGTCAGTTAGCTGAAATTCTGTTTGATTAGAGTTTGAATCTGATGTTTGAAAAACGCTTGGCAAATAGGGCAAGGAAAAAATTATTATGGGTCCTTTAAAAGTCATGGGGAAGTTTTGAAATTTGGCCATGAAAATGTGTGGGAACCCTGAAAACAGAAACCATTTATCATCAAGATGATCTTAGTGTATTGACAGTATGTTGTTACAACTGCATCTATTCCACACAATGCAGTTTGGTTACCAGGGATTGTGCAGACCACAGGAACACCTTGTTGACTTTAACTGTGGTATCAAGTTACATTATGCTGTGACTGAGAAGCCAGTTTTATGATTTGTGTTTTTTGTGTGCAGCTGTTGTTTTAAGTGAATAACAAAGAGCGTTGGTCTCTAGTGTAAGGTTATTAAAGTACTTCTCATTATGACCATGACACAGCCCTTTTTCTCAAACTAGCAAATTAACTTGTAGTGCAGTTAAACAAACCAAATACTAGTTTGGTCTGAACCTTGAGGCTTGCTATTGGATTGGATATACACCGTTCAGCACACACAGAGAAAACAATCGTTAGGGTGGCTGATGCAGATTGTCATGTTATTACTTGGTTTGAAGATGAAGGTGTAGAAAGGAGCATCTACTGATGTTGAGTTTTATCACAGCTGATTTTTTTTTCCCAAGTTGTTTGGTGCGTTAATTGAATTGGTGCATTTAATTACATCTAGTTTTATTACCTGTCCAGAGGGTACGCTGTTGAGTCAAGTCTTGGCCACACTGACATCCTGTTTCAAATGTGTACATTCAGAAGTGGCAAGGCCACGTTACTGATCAGTTACGTGTGGTTGTAAATCAGACCTAGCTCTACAGATGCAAAAAAAAAAAAAATTATGGACCCGCTTATCGGTTGTAAACAATGACATACGTAAGTGTACGCATGCAGTTTGGCAGTAAAGGTATGGTGGCATGCAATAGCTTGTCAAGCTATGTAAGGGCATCAACCACCAACATTGCAAATGCTACCTATACAAACTGACTTTGACAAAGGATGAACAGTTTCCAATTCTGTTTGCTGTGAGTGAGTGTGCAGAGGACATTAGCAAGTAACCAGATGATGACCATATTCTGTGGCCAGATATATACACGCATTTGTTGGAGAAACCTAGCATGTGAAGTTATACCAGCGAGAAATTAGGATAATACAATTGGCTATATGCTTATGGCTATGTTATCTGTGTTCATGTACTGAATGTCAAATAGAGTCGAGAGTTTTGTGTCTTTAAATCAGAAATCCTCTTTAGCAAAAAACAGGACACAAGATCACTATGTATAAGGCTTGGATTATTATTATTAGCAAACCAGAAAACTACAACAACTTGTTGCGGGCTTGCTCACTAGCATAGTTCAGAGCTCGATGATATAGTTGTCATGCACACAAGAACACTGCTTCTGTTTTACTGTAACCCAAGAATTTTTTATCATGTCCTCAGTCCATCGGTAGTCAACTTGTTTTACAGCTTGCAGCTGTAGATACTGGTGTTTTGACTTAATGTGTGGCTGTGTTAACTGGTGACTTTCAGCGAAATGCATCCGTGACTGCTTGTAGTAACTTGTGTACATGGTTGACGTAGATAAGAGACACAGATGTGTATTTATTTAAAATTATTTAAGGTAAATTTGAAGGTTTTTATGAGGACAGCTACACAGTCTGTTTATGTTTTCAACAGCTGCTATTGCTATGAGCAACGATGCATTCAGCTGAGTCACCAGATAATACAGTCACTCGTCAAACAAGAACTCTGTAACTCTGAAATGGCTGTGATCATGTCAGAATTCTTTATAACTTGCGTCTGCTGTTAGAACACTGATTCTGAGAATCAAACACATAACAATCGGAGACTTTGATGCCGATAACAGTTTTCATTTAATGTTAAAAGCTTGCTAACGTGCCTGGATGGCTGATGCAAAACGCTATTTACGTTACCAATACGCACACACATATTTTTGATGATCTCGGCTGTAAGAGGGTTTATAAATAGGCTGTGGTGTGTGTAGTGGTAGCGTGTATGTGGTGGGAGGGAGTTGACAATCTCAAAAAAGGGCTGCTCATATACTGTTTTTCATTCAAGGATGATTTACTCATTTGTAAGGCGACCAGGTCACAGATCAATAGATTTCTTTCTGATTTGTCATGTGTGGACAGATTGTGTCACCTGGTGAACACACAGAGGGCTGAGTTGATTTACAGTTTATTTAGTTTTGACTGAAACAGCTGAGTTTAGGACCTCTCAAAACACAAACCAACAATTTATCAGAACACCCAAACACTGCGAGTGCTTCGCAACTGTTATGATTATAGTGTTTACTCAGAAACTTGCCCTCACACCTCCTTTTCTGTCATGTTCAAGTGAACAGTTTTTGTTTTCACATTTTCAGTCACCAGATTTTTTTGTTGTTGTTTGGAGCAGTAACTTTGCGTTGACTACCACACCAGTGACTGCAGAAAAATTAACAAGAATAATGGATCTGTTACAAGAGCACAGATTTGTCAGCCAAATACACTTTGTTCTCAGACAGAATGAACTAGCAGGTTTTTCTGCTCTTAGCCAGCCTCTGAGCATGCAATTGGTTATGGTCTTGTTTTTGTACCTTCCAGTACGAACCACTGTCTGTTTTTATTCGGTTTTGTGAAAAATGTAACCTTGGAATACACAACACTAGCAGTTCAGGGAAATAATGTCTGAGCAAATAAAGCAGATTAAAACATCAAACTGCAGGTTAATCAAAACCACATGCTCATATGTAGAGAAACATGTGTTACATGTGACATATGATTGTACTTATGTCACATGTAACATATGTACACTCTGACGCATACAGACATCTGTGAGAGTGACATTCGCCTCCTCCGTTCCTTCTGTCCACACACACCTTTATGAGTAAACCAGGAAGACAGTAAAAATAGTCAGTGTAGTTGAATTTAAATGTAGTTGGGGGTCCATTTGTTTCCATTGTGTTTTTAAGATAATATAAGACTTTATTGATCCCCAAGAGGAAATTGCTATTCAACTGACAAATCTAATTTATGCCCATGAAACAGGGAATGGATGACGTTCAGGTGCGTGGGGCAGCCACAGATATTTTCTCATATCTGGTGGAGTACAACCCCTCCATGGTACGAGAGTTCGTCATGCAGGAGTCTCAGCAGAATGATGACGTAAGTATATGAGCAAAGTCAACCAGAAATATCACAATGATATTTATCATCTCACCACACGGGCGGATATTAACGAGTATTGTTTTTCTAATGATTATTCATTGGCCTTCCAGGACATCCTCCTGATCAACCTGATCATAGAACACATGATCTGTGATACAGACCCAGAGCTAGGTGGAGCGGTGCAGCTGATGGGCCTGCTACGGACTCTGGTGGACCCTGAGAACATGCTGGCTACTGCAAATGTGAGTTTGCGTGCTACTCCTAAATGTGCCAGTTTATACTGACGGTACTCAATACTTGGATCAAGCTTGTTCTGTGGCACGTTTGAATGTTGTTGTTGTTTTTTTGTGAGAAGTGTAGGTATTGCTTGCTCAAGTCAGTTCAGTCAAACTGAATCAATGAAAAACGCCTTAATGGTCCTTCAGTTTCCTTATAAAAGATGCAAGAGTGACAATACTGAGTGAGTTCACCACTCTTTAGCCACCTTTAGGCTCATTAGAACTCCCTTTATGTATGAAAACAGATAGGTCCATTCAACATGTGACTGTCACTGCCCACATAACTTTCATGAGTCCTTATATTTGTATAGATAAATCCAAAAAATGGCACAGAAGAGCAGCATCAAACATTTCTGACAATAACAAACATGCAACAGTGGAGGAGGTCAAAATTTTAAAAGGGGCAGCATTGTAGATGGCGGTGGTCTGTGCAGCAATGAAATACATCATGACACAAGGATGAAGAATTCTAGTCACTACAACTATGACTCAGCAGTAGAGCTGGTCGTCCACTAATCGGAAGATCGGCGGTTAGATTCCCAGCTCTTCCAGTCCACATGTCCAGGTATTCTTGGGCAAGATACTGAACCCCAAATTGCTCCCAGTGTCTGTTCCATCAGTGTGTGAGTGCGTGTGAATGGTTACTGAGTAGCAGGTGGCACCATGTATGGTAGCCTCGGCAACCAGTGTGTGACTGTGTGTGTGTGTGTGTGTGTGTGTGTGTGTGTGTGTGTGTGTGTGTGTGTGTGAGAATGTGACATGCAGTCTAAAAGCACTATACAGGTGCAGTCCATTTACCCTCTGCTATACATCTGATTGAATCTGTTCTGCCATTTTTAAATTGTCTATGTCACGTCCTATGGTCATATCTTGCTTTAAATTTGCTACACTGCCCCCATGATCTCCGGTGGTACTAATCTGTTTTGTCCATATCCTTAAGCTTGCAGAGAACCTGTATACTATGGACAGAAGGTTCCACCCGTGTCTGTATATGTATCTTATCTTATGTTGAGCATAAAAGAGTCATTAGGCAGCACTGCAATGTCAAGGTTATTACAAGGGAGCAAAGGGAGGTGGAAATACTACATTCACTTCCATACATGCAAAAGACAAAAACGTGATCCATATGTGGATATAAGCTGTTAGAACAGAGTACAGATACAATAGTTATATCAGAGAAAATTAAGTACCCATACTGGATAGCTGGAAGTTACTCTCCAGAAGCCGAAAAAGTTGGTGGCAGGTTGGGCCAGAGCTCATGATTGTTTTACGGGGGAGCATATTGTAAAACATTTTGATTTTAATATATCAAAGTTGTGCTACTCAATAAAAAAAAAAGTATTCTTTTTTTCCCTTCCAGAAAACAGAGAAGACAGAGTTCCTGAGCTTCTTCTACAAGCACTGTATGCACGTCCTCTCAGCTCCACTACTGGCCAACACCACAGAGGAAAAACCTAGCAAAGGTACTGAATACCTTAAAGTGTGTGTGTGTGTACACATGTCGGCTTTGAAAATATAACTGTGAGATCAATGCATGGGTATTTTATTTTTCTTACTACCTTACTTCTTCTGTCTAGATGATTTTCAAACATCCCAGCTGCTGGCCTTGATTCTGGAGCTGCTGACATTCTGTGTTGAGCACCACACCTATCACATAAAGAACTACATCATCAACAAGGACATTCTCAGGAGGGTACTGGTGCTCACTGCCTCTCAGCACGCCTTCCTGGCACTATGTGAGTGGCATATAATCACTTAAATTCTCAGTGCCTGCCAACTCTTGACGCTTTGCAACATGAAACTTAAGCCAATTCTGAATATAAATTATTTTTTGAGCACATTATTCATGTTTATCTCTCTGTGCCCAGGTGCCCTACGCTTCATGCGGAGGATCATCGGTCTGAAGGATGAATTCTACAATCGCTACATCATGAGAAACTTTCTCTTCGAGCCTGTCATCAAGGCCTTCCTCAACAACGGCTCACGCTACAATCTCATGAACTCAGCCATCATTGAGATGTTCGAGTATGTCCGTGTGGTGAGTATTTTTTTTTTAATATCCCACATTTTTTTTTGGTCCAAATTTGGTAACATTTAACATGAATATTGTACCCATTTTTTCCATTATGGGCAAGTGATGAGGTTAATTATCAGCCAGCCATTTTATACAACTGGAAGTACACATTATTTTACATCTGGTCATGTTTACACTGCTTAAAAGTTATGAGCTGAAAGGGTTTTTAAATTATTTTTAAGCATATTCTGGATCAAATCTATAAAAAAGAGACAATATTTGTAGGCCGCCAAACCACATCTGCAGAAGTGAAAACTTGTAGTGTATACAACCGTGATGTTATCAATTCTTTTTAACTTGTTTGGTGTGTTCTCTCTTCTCTGTTTCTCTCCTCTGGTCATTCTCCTCACACTCCTCCTCTGCTCTGCCTCTGCCCCAAACCCTAAACTACTCCTCTTACCTTTCCAAACTCTTTCCCTCATTTTCCCCTACTACTCTCTTTCTATATTCCTCTTTCTCTCTCCTTCCATTGCCCCTAGGAGGACGTGAAGTCTCTCACAGCTCATATAGTAGAAAACTACTGGAAAGCTCTGGAGGATGTCGACTACGTTCAGACATTCAAGGGCCTGAAGCTGCGGTATGAACAGCAGCGAGAGAGGCAAGACAACCCCAAACTGGATAGGTGAGATAACACGACTGCCTCACTACTACTACAACTATTTAATGAGTGATGCAATCCTTTGCCTGTTGGTGTATCTCACAGTAAATCGAAAGAGCAATGTCAGCGCGACTTTCCAGTCAGATAACTCTCACTGATAAGCTGTTAAAATAAGCATGATTTGTGATTTGTGTGCATTAAGTGCTTTTTGGAGTCCTCTACCACAGTGCCTTTTTACATACATCATTTTTTTCATCATTTTTATTTGTATCATCTTTCAAAGTTTTGCCTGTACACTATTTGTGCAACAATGACTGTTATGACCAAGAGAGATTGTGCAATGTACTACTTACTTATCTGTGACTCTGACTGAAGGACAGACAGTCAAATCAGAAAGTGAAACCGTGCAGAGCACGTTATTTATTTTGCCGCAACTTAAACTCAGCAAACTTGCCAACACCAATAGGTGTTTCCTTTTTTAAAACTTTACTGGGATTTCCTGGGATTTTTTTTTGTTTATTAACTACTGCACACTGCAGTCAATAAGAAACAGTTGCTTATGCTTATTGTGTAGCCCTTTTTCATACCAGAGCAAGCGTTTTAACACTTCATATGCTTGTGGTTTACAGTTGAAACACAAACTGCTGCATTATGTCAAACCTGTGTTTAGTCACGTTATATAGGACAACAGTGAGAGCAGGCTGAATGAATGGTTTGTCCTTATATGTGTGCATATTACGTACAGAACTTGTACTCTTCAAAGCAAGAATGGTTTTCAGACTACTCCTTTAAAGCGTGTAATACAGTGGTTCCCAACTGGTCCAGCCACAGGGTCCAGATTTCCCCTTAGTCATAAGTTCAAGGTCCACACAGTGTAATACATTCAGTGTCAAACTTGTGGTCAGCCATGTCGTCAAGCTAGTTTGTTGTCTCTGTCAAGTAGCTGTCTGTTAGTCACTCACTCTACAGCAGGAAACTGCACCTTAAAATGAAAGCTCTGTGCCAGAAATTCACTGTACTTAAAAATAAAGTGTTTTTTACAAACTTGCAAGTCACTTGCGGTCCATTCAGAATGGACCAACAACCCACTTTTGGACCGCAACCCACCATTTGGATACCACTGATGCAAGGTATACAAAGGCCAAAGACAAAATCTGCATTGCATTTTCATTATATTAAAGACTACATTGTTAGAACAGATTGCGCCCAGCACACTGGCAATGCACTACTACAAGTGAGTGCCAATTAATACTTTACATATCTGTAGGAATAAACTGTGTAGAGGACATAAAAATTGTTACATGTGGAGGTAACAGATGCCCCAGAGGTCATATTTGCTACCATAGATGGGAGACTTGCTAACAGAATCAATTGGACATTACCAAGTGAAGCAGTTTGAGTAAAGAGCTCTCTCAGGTGAAAGCTGGTTTAAGAAACACAGTCATATTCTCTATGAATGTATGTGTGCTTTGGTTATTGCTGACTAAGCGGTGCGCTATCCTCTCCAGCATGCGCTCCATCCTGAGGAACCACCGCTTCCGTCGTGATGCACGCACGCTGGAGGATGAGGAGGAGATGTGGTTCAACACGGATGAGGATGACCTCGAGGATGGCGAGGCAGTGGTTCCTCCCTCTGACAAGATGAAGAGTGAGGAAGACCTCATGGAACCAATAAGCAAGTTCATGGAGAGAAAGAAATGTAAGTATTGAATGCAATGTTTTCCACGAAGTAGCTACTTTGGGGTGGAAGTGTGCAGTTGGGAAGAAATTGTGGACTTTTATGATAGTTGTGTAAGAATGTAGATTTTCAGGGTACGATAACCTTCTCAGAAAATACTGCGGTTTCAGGGTATCACAGTATTATGGAATTATTATTACCATCAGCCAGAATGACTTTATCTAGTGCTGTGTTTGATACATTCATGAAAAGTGTTCAATGCATATTGTCATTACATTTTACTGCTGTACAGTGAAGGTAAACAGGGCAGGGCATGCATAAGTCCAGGCACTTAAAGTTGTTTGTCTGCATTTTAGAGATTCATGTACAGAAAACTGAAACTGCTGTTGTTTTACAGACAGATTGGGTCTGTTCAAATAGTCATTAGTAGAACAGTCACTTTTTGGATGAAACACACAGTACATTTCTATAATAAGAGAAATGTTTTCTTGTTAAAGCACATTATAGTTACAGAAGATACATTTTGCTCACCTATAAAATGGTAAAAACACTTAATACGGTGAGATTGACCATTTGCTATCAACCTCTCCCCAGTGAAAGACACAGAAGACAAAGAAGTTCTGGGGAAGTCGAGCCTATCGGGCAGGCAGAACCCCAGCTTCAAGCTCTCCTTCTCCGGCTCCACTAAGACCAGCCTGTCCAGCCCTCCTTCATCTGCCTCATTGAACCCAGGTTCTCCAGGATCGCCAGGTTCTCCGGGCTCAGGGGCACGGAGTTCACCCTCCACCACAACTGTAACCACAAAGGTACCTGTCAGCATGCTAATGTTGCTAATGAGAAACAAAGTTTAAGGATGAGCCAAAAATGATTTAGCAGCGTGTCTTTTCTGCATCAAACTAAAAGTAAGAAAGAATTTGTTGAAAATTGAGCTTTAACTATGAATCTTCACACGTAGGCTGTCAGTTTTCACACAACTCCCACCATCCTTGTTGGGTATTACAAAGAATGGTCATCTCCACCAGTGTGCAGTTGGACTGTACAGATTTTGTACTTGTTAGCTTTATTTAGACAGGAGGGAATGGAGGGAGGGAGAATGGCACATGAACAAATCCATGAGGTTTACAAGTCAAGGTTTTAAAAAGTGCATTCACCAAAGATTACATCACTGTACGAAAGAGGAAAGTTGACATAAAGCGAGAACGATGCACAAGGAAAGAAAACAACACCAACAAGTTACGAGATGAGACAAAATCTCTAGATGCAATTTGGGACAGTTTGATGAGCACTAATGGGGTGTTTTGATGTTGAAATTTTTCCCAGAATTGATAGATTTAGAAGGAAGAGAAAGCAGTGGTAGAGATGTGAAGAGACATGAAAGAACTCTGTCTATTATAGTTACCCATTTACTAAATTTGCAGGTAGTGTAGACGAATTTGGTCACTGCTTTGTGTGCTTCACTCCACCATTACCGTTGTGTGCTGCTGCCTGCTGACAGTGACAATTAACTCGTGACTTTTAGCCGAAAGTGTCCCTGATTGCTCGTAGTAGCTTAGATAAATTGTGAGCGTAGATCAGTGTTTCTCAAATGGGGGTATGGGTAACCCTCTTGGTACTTTGCGGTACAGCAGGGGGTACGTGAGATTTTCTTTTTATGTTAATTTAAAAAATGTCAGTCATGCGTAAACCTTAAAATAGTTATACTATAATATGGTCACAACGAAAGCTGCAAATCTAAGCTGAGTGAACCACATTTTGAATGACAAAAATTGTCAGTGAAGCCCAAGCCCATTTATCCATGAAATTGTAATGACAAAAAATTGGTTTGCCATGAATTTTGTGATGGATTCTAAATGTTTGACATGTAGCATTTGCATGTTTTTTTTTTTTTAATTACAAGTTTGTTGTTCTGTAAATCAGACACTGATGGCACAGCGCTGTATTGTACCTCTTTATATCGGCCATTTCTACCAGAAATGGTTTGTGCAGGTCAGAGGGTACATGGCTGAAAAAATATCAATTAAGAACATTACTGAAAAAAGTTTGAGAAACACTGGTGTTGATAAAAACAGATGAATATGTATTGAAAATTATGAGGACACCTATATGTCCTGTTTGTGTTTTCAACGGCTACTGTCACTGTGAGCAACTACGATGTGTTTAGCTTAGAGTCACTGGTTAAACCAAAACACCAGGCACTATTGTACGTGTTCTGTTTGTGATTCTGACCAAAAGATGTTAACTTTGTGGTCATTAGGTTGCCCTTATTAGAGTGACTCACGTTAAGTTTCACACGAACACCACAGTTAGTTGAGTTGGTTTATTTTGTGGAGCCACCGCAGCCCCTAGACCATGTGTTTTTTTTTGTTCTTTTTCCCACAAAGTTGTAGTTTGTTACTACTGTTGGAGCAACTGAGAACTGCACAAGTTCTTCCTTAACTCCTTCACATTGTTGTCAAATGTAACGTCACATAGAAAAAGCTGAAAGTAGAAAATTGTACACTTCAGGACAGCTTGCACTGAAACGTGCGCGTATACTAGGGAGATGCTATATCATGGTAACCTTGACTTGTTTACTTCCAGTACTTCACCAGATTCATCTATAGCCTAGTAAGCCCAAAACAAAGTTTTGGCCTGTAGCAGAGGAGTAATTTGGAATTGAGATCCCATGGCACCCAACAAAAATATTGTGGGAGCAGACGGTTGTAACTTTGCTGCAGGTGGGAGTGGGCTGTCAAGATACAAACTGCAGGTCCCAGAATTGTTGAAATACAAAGAAAATAGGAACACTACTCCTGATCAGTGGGTCAAAAGTCTTGTTAAAAGCCCTCTCTGTATGCCTATCATTTGAAGTGTGCATGCTGCATGTGTGTTGTCACAACCTAACTTTCGCTTATGTCATAGGCTCTGCTGTAGCCTACTCTGTTGCTGTTTTTGTGGCTGTAAGACAGTGTTGAAATTGTTTTGAGCATCACAACCCCTGTGAAATGACTAATTAAACTATTGAAACTTGTTCAATTTAGTCAGATACCATTTGGAGGATCTAGAAAAGCCGTACAATAGAATTATTTTATCCCCATTCAAGTTAGCATAAGGCTTAACAGGAAGTACCCAGCTCAGCCAGTGAGAGTCTCCGGTGCGCATGCTCTGCCTACTAGTGAAAAGACAATAAAACAACTAAATATAACTTAGATTAATAGGTCAAATTTTTATTTAAAACGAAGTATTTTTATTGGTAACTCAATGAAGATGGACAGAGTATTAATAAACAAACACAGAATCAGTAAGGCTCCCATCAACCCAGGAACAAACCGAGAAAGCCAGACCAGTCAAAGGAAATATAATAGACAAGAAAGAAAAAAGTAAATAAATACGAATTTAAAAAGTACATAAAAATTTAAAAAAGTTAAAAGGGAAAAATGACGACTGATTAAT
Organism: Cephalopholis sonnerati; assembly: GCA_019142605.1. Lineage (NCBI taxonomy): Eukaryota > Metazoa > Chordata > Actinopteri > Perciformes > Serranidae > Cephalopholis > Cephalopholis sonnerati. Next base: position 25,721,590 of record JAGQAX010000009.1, on the reverse strand, counting down.
TGTCATATTGACATAAGTAGAGGAGTATAGCGTGTTTCATTACAATTTTTCAGCTTCCATATTTGCCTCAAAAGTTAAAAATGGTTGCCAGGTGGCAAAGAAGCGCGCAGTTGATCCTTTGATATTGGTCAGGATTTTTGATGTGCGTCTCTTGTCTTCTTCAGGGAGGTTTAGTGGGACTGGTGGACTATCCTGACGATGACGACGAGGAGGAGGAAGAAGAGGAGGAGGATGGGGAGAGTAAAGAGGACCCTCTGCCACCTTCGAAGAAGTCCAAACTGAGCTCCTAAAGAAGCTTCACTGTCTCAGCTTGTGCTCTGCTCGGACAGTTTCAGCGCATAGACTTTACACAGGAATGATCAAACTTGTAAACAAATTGAATGAATGAGCGCCACCCCTCGCTGTCAGCGGGTGGCCCAAAGAGGAGCGGACTGTGAACGGATACGAAGCCTCCTCAGACTAGCCCACTTCATACAAGTGCCAATCAGGAAACCAGGAGTGAAGACCCGTCTGAAACGTGGAACAGACGTGTGAACGCTGGGGGAGAAAAGATCACACTGAGTAGATCGTCAGCAGACAGTAGGAGACAGTTTGGTTATTTAGCAACTGGAGGAAAAGACCACATACAAAAAACACATGTACACACAGACTGAAATCCCAGAGAGCTCGCAGGCTCGGACCATAACCCACTGCCCCCCGCCCCCACCCACTCAGGGAAGGACATCACAGCGGCCCAAACGGGTCGGCCAATTCAGACCCAGAACCACCACTCGCACCCCCACCCCACCCCTTCCTCAGAATTCTCCTTCCTCCTTGTTTCTTTCTACTTCTTTTTCTCCTCTGCTCTTTCTCCCTCTCTTTGTCTGTTGCTTTTCGTCCCTTCTTTTTTTAAGTTAGTAAATAGGACCAGACGGGAGGCAGCATGTGGCAAAGAGCTGTCCTTGTTGTCGTTTGATGATGTCATCAGTGTCGTCGTTCCTCAGCGGACGTTTCTTTCTCTGAAGAGAAAAAAAAGCCAGCAGTTTCTTCATGATTTTCTTTTTGTTCTCTATTTGTCTCTCAATCTTTCTCCTGTTTTTTGTAAATGACAACAAAAAAGACCTGCCTTTAAATGTTCAGGACGTTTTCAGTCACACTTGAACAGGTTTTTAAAGACCTCAGTAGGTGAGATAGTTTTACCCTTTTTGCCCTTTGAAACTGCAGATTTTTTGGAGAATTTGTAATCCCGTCTTGATTAAAGATTGAGTGGAATTCTAGATGTGATGAATTTTGTCATATCTTTTCTTTTCTTTTTTCCTTTTACATGAGTGTACACTTAGTTGTTCAGAATATTTGGGACCATTAAAATGATCTTTGCTGTAAGATGTCCTATCACCCTTTGTCCTTATAACTCAAGTGTTTGCTTTGCTGCATTGTGCTGTTATTGATCAGTCTGGGTTTCCTGGGCACCACAGGAATTTGACTGTACATTTGTAGATGATGACGTTGACTTCTACAGACTGTACTGAACAAAAAATTAATTGCAACAGTTGTTTTTGCGCCCATTTTTCAGAGGTTTAAATTAAAGTTCTAAGACTTTTTATGCACTTAGATATATTTCTCTCAAATTTTGGTTCATGTTAGTCAGCACTTCTCCTTTTCCAAGAAGGTGTGGCATATCAAGATACTGAATAAACAGCATCATTAATACACAGGCGAGGTTGGGATGGTCACAGTAAAAAGGCCACTCTAAAATGTGCAGTTTGATCACACAACACAATGTCAGATGCCAAAAGTTTTGAGCGAGAGCGCTGTTAGCTTGCTGACTGTCTCAAATGTTGTTACGTGAATTTGGCAGTACATCCAACCAGCCTTACAACTGCGAACAATGTGTAAATACACCAGCGGAGGAGCTCCACATCCAGCATCTTCACCTGTAAGATCGTCTGAGACCAGCCGGACACCGGAGAAGTTCACCTGCATGCTCATTGTCCTCACTGGGGACTTGACCTGACAGCAGCTTGTCATCGTAACCAACTTGTGCGGTTGAGAGGCTGGTTGGATGTACCGCCAAATTCACAAAGATCACAGGTAACAGCTCTGGCATTCCTGCAGTAAACATGCCAACTGTGGGACATCTGTGGCGTTGTGTTGTGTGATCATGCTGCACATTTTAGAGCTGCCTTTTATTGTGACCATCTCGATGAACACCTGTGTAGTAATGATGCTGTTAAATCAGCATCTTGACATGCCACACCTGTCAGGTGGATGGATTATCTTCAGAGGAGAGGTGCTCAAAACGTGGATTTTAATAAAATGGTGACCAAAATTTAAGAGAGATATATCTATCGAGTATATAAAAAAATTCTTAGGTTTTTAACTTGTGAAAAATAAGAGCCAAAACAAAAGTGTTGAGTTCATTTTTTTGCTCAGTATATTATCAAGCCAATTAACTACACACTCATCAAACACTGAATTGATTTTGTGAAACCATGTAAACAACAAAATATATGGTCAAATTTTCATGCGCTAAGACAAACATCAGGGTGTCTGCAGGTCCTTAAAAAGTCTTAAATTTTTTAAGCATTTTCTTTTTGTCTGAATGAGTCAGACTTTTCTATGTAGACGATCAAATTTCTGGTGTTAGAAATCTTTAAACCTACCTCTGGACCCAAAAGTGTGTCTTTTTACTTTGTATTTGCACTTACCTGTTGCCAAAATGTAGATTAATCTAATTGTAACAACAATATTCCTACATGGAACTTGCCTTTGCATGAAACCACATAAGGAAAAGGATGATTTGTCCAAAAGTTGTGCAGAAATTTGGTTCAAAAATGATCTTGAAAAGGTCTTAAAAAGCATTAAATTTAAGTGTCTGATACCTGTTAACACCCTGAATGTGATTTAACTTTCAAGATTTATTTTTATATTGTAAAATCAGATTTACTTCTACATTTACTTCTTCAGTTGCTGGTGCCTGTATGAGCCAGCAGGTGGCAGTGTAAGTCCATAAAAGAATCATCCAGCTGTTGCCTGTCCTCATGGGTCATGTCGAGTAATTGGTACAGTAACTATGTTTGGGATGGTGACATTGAGCACAACCTAGGTAAACACTGTCTGAAAATGATCTGTGAGCATTTGATTTTATTGCCCATATCGCTGGATCAGTGCTTTCCTTACAGTACTGTTATATAACAATTCTTTCTACACTGCTTTAGTAAAGACCGAAGAGCATCTTTGGGTCAGTGGGGAATTTTAAGTGGCAGACTTGTCATTTTCATCGGGATAAAGTGTTCAAAAAAAGCCCTGCACACGGCATTTCTGTGAACTTGAATGTGATGTTCAGGTCAACTATTTAACCATAACCTTAAAGTTTTTTCAAACCAGTTAAGACCCAGGCTAAGACGAGTTGATGTGAAAAGTCAAACCTACAAGTGTGCTCTTTATTTAGATGATTGTTGACAGTTTTCTTTATTTTAGTGTGATTGATTTTACCTACATTGTTTTGGTCATAATTGCTGAAAAGGTAGAGTTGACATACTCTTTCAGTACTGTAACTGAAGGCCATCACATTCTGGTAGACCTTTAAGTGTTTTTAAAATGAGTGAAAATAGTTTATGAAACATGTCAGCACCTCCCAGCTTATGTGGTCACCTCAGTGGGAGTTTGAGCACGACTCAAAAACAAACAGCATCAAGGCCACCAAGGAGTCACTGTGTTGTCCCTCCAAGTGCATTGTGGCCTTCAAACGTTGCTTATTAATTAAATAAGCCAACAGAAGAGGATCACTCGGTGCTCAGCGTGCGGCGAGAGCCGTCACACAACGCCTATTAAGGCTCCCATTCACATGAAAGCCATCAACAGACAACGGCAGCTTTTCAGGAGCAGCCCTCCCCGCCAGCCTCCGTTTGCTCCTCAGCAGGAGTGTGGCAGAGTGTGTGTGTGATCTCCCTCTTTGCCACTGGAGAGGCCAGCCTGCTCCTGGTGCCAGCCGCTGCTCCACCAGAATGCCGGCTCCGCTCCCAGTGCCAAGGCGCTCACCCGGCTCTGCCCGCCTGTATGTCTGCCAGACTGAAGAGTCCCCATCGGTGTCACTGCTGTCCAGCTTCCTGCTGGGGCCAATGAAAAGCCTCTTTGACAGCTCTCTTGATTGGCTCGGCTCCCTGAGCGTCCAGGCTGCCAGTTATCAACTGTCTCTGGATTGATCACATCAGTATATATCTCTACAAATACTAACACTCATACAGCAGCGTATGATGATGCAAACAATACTGCAGTGTGACACAGCCATAATTGCATATTGGAAGAAAGGTTGAAACTAGAAATTATCCTGCTGCCATCCTCCCCAACACTTAAACACACCTCCAAATATTTCATAGACTCTGCCCTGACAGCTCTGAGTGTTTTAAGCAGCAGTCACTTGTTACAGTGTGCCTCGGAGGGACAATCGATGTTTATGTTGCATAAGAAATACTGAACTATATTCTATTGCAAAATCAATAACTTGATTATACTTTGTTGTTTCCCATGTGGACTCAAATAACATGTTTACTTGAGCTTGACTGTTGACCCTGGAAACAGCAGTTTACAAAAACAATCCAAACCCAAAGTCTACTTCCTTGTTTTTTCTTGAGCTTTTCACCATTTTTACAACGACCAAGAAAACTCAATCTGCTCATGTGGTCTGTGAGTAACATTCTTAGTTTTGTCCATTTCTACCAGATCCTGTCTGAAAGACAAAAGTAAACAAAGTTTGTAATGTACAGTACCTAAAAACCACCAAAGGTATTTGAGTCCAGAAGCTTTGGGAGCCCCATATTAAAGGGCTAGTGTGTTGGATTTAATGACATCTAGTGGTGAAGCTGCAGATTGCAACCAACTGAAACACACACTTTAGTCACTTGAAACTTTTCAGATTAAAACATAAGATAAAAGAAATCAGTTTATAAAATACAATAAACAGTTTATGATTGATCCAGTGGTTCCTAACTTTTTTGGCTTGTGGCCCTTTTCAAGAAAACCAGTGTCTTGTTGAGGTTGTTGTCATGATTCACACATCTATGAGCACTTAAATACTTATCTCTAAAGTTCACTTTGAATTATGGAGAGTAACTTTGTTAGCGGCGATGTGGCGTTCAGTCAGGTTGCTGGTTTAGGTGGCCGTGTGTAGTGTCCTCTGGCTCCGTCAGTCAGATCCGCCCCTCGCTCATCCACAGCTCCACCCTCTTGTCCAGATATTTGCATGTCTGGTGGCAAAAATCCAAGATGGCGATGGCCGAAATGCCAAACTCGAGCCTTCAAAACGGCAGTCCACAAACCAATGGGTGACGTCACGATGGCTACGTCCATTATTTCTTAGTCTATGGCCCCAAACAGCTTTCCCCCCCTTTTCCGCCCTTATGAGCGGCCCTGGTGTTAAATACAAGACTTTTACTTGTAATAGATTACTTTTACAAGTTTGTATTGGTACTTGTACTTCAAAAAATTGTATTTAATTTTGCTTAAATTTCATATAAGGTCTTAAAAAGTCTTGAATTTAACTTAGTTATATCTGTAGAAACCCTTTTAAGTAAGAACAATTAGATTTGTGTGTGTAGGCTGACCTGTAGGGGGCGGTAGAGACCACTTGTGGTGATAAACTGCAGCTGATAAATGGAGGAAGAAATAACTCATTAGAGCAGCTGGACTTTGTTGTAAGTGTTCAGGCCGCCATGATGGATATTACCTGTCAATTAGACTCAGGTGAAAACAAACTTTATGTGTTTTTAAGTGACTTTAACTTATCAAAGAAGCAGTAAAAAGACAAACAGTGATGTATTATTTAATCCCGTGTCATCCTGGTAACCAAGTCAGGATGTGAAATAGGAAATGTGGCGCACATGCGGTTTTTAGCCGAGGTTGTCAAAACACCCGCACAAAGTCCGGCCTCATGTCTGCCCACCGGGCCTGGCGTCACGGCAGACAATGACCTGTGTTTCCCCGCACAAAGTGCCCTCTGTGTCGGCCGGAGCTCCCCCGCTCTAATGGAGCTGATTGGCCGTGTTCAGCACAGCACGTCCGCCGCTGCGTGTGATTAATCACCGCGGTAAAACGCTGCAGCTCAGCGGCTCCCTGAGGTGGAGAGAGGGCGGCGGGCCGACACTGACCCCCGGGCCGCCGTGACGCCCCGGGTCAGCATCCGCCGGTGGTGAATGAAAGAGTGGAGAGAAGTCATCATCCGTCACATGTGGTTTACATTAAGGCAGAGGTGAGATACAGTGAGGTCCACCATGCTGTTTCAGGAGCTGACTGAACTGATGTCTGACACACACATTCAGTCAGGAGGTGAGCATGTTGGCTCCCAGCTGACATCATATTTAATATGTCCTAAATCTTATGATGTAGTTCTGCTGGTGATCCAGACAATAGTAGGCCCATTTCTTGGTTTGAGAGTCATGATGCTGGATGCTAAATAACAAGCCTAACTAATAACCACAGCAGGGGTGTTAAACTCATTTTAGTTCAGGGGCCACACAGCCCAATTTGTGGGCCCATCCAGTGAAACCATCACATAAAAACCTACCTAACCTAACCTATAAATAATAACCCCTAGTGTACAGACAAACATCACGAAAATGTTTATCCATTTACAAAATAAATGATAAGCAGCCTGCAATATCCTCAGAAAAATTATCTGCAGATTCAATTGTGTGTCTCCATTTTCCACATTCAGTCAGTCCTGCCTCACAAACCATTTACAATCTGTAGTTTTGTCAGTGCATCAGCCGCAGGGTTCCACTAATGTTATAGAAGTCTGATACAGGTTGTTTTGTACTGAAGCTGCTGGTTGATAATATATCTTGAAATATGACCACAGAAAGTATTAATTATTATTCAGAAATCTGTATTTCGGTCAAAGTGGAAAAGCCCCTGAGGAAACATTTTACTTTTTGAAGTATCTAGTCACTGTTTAAATTGCTCCTGAAACCTCCCAGCCTTCACAAGTGCATCAACATTAGGTGTGCTAAGTCATCTAGAGGGCCGAATAAGACCCTGTGGCGGGCCGGTTGTGGCCCTCGGGCCGTGTGTTTTGACACTCCTGGAGTACAGCCTTTCTAAGCAGAACAGTTTGAATTGTCTTGATTTGAGTAGACTGTGTGTCCTCTCAAAGTGATTTGCCTGTGTGTAGGATTTAAGGCAGTGATACTCATAGGCCAAATCTAGCCCCCACAAAAATGCAAAACTTCTTGGGAAGTTCATAGTATTAAATCGCAGACGTCTTGGTTGCACTCAGAGGTGATTTTAGTCAAAAAGCAGGTGTTTGTCACTAATGACAAATGAGCTGTGGTATTGTGCCATATTGTATAGAAATACTATGAATGTGTAGTTTGTAATTAACTACAGAAACTACGGTAAAACTTCAGTTAATAGCCCGGGCCGCTATTTGCTTAAATCACTGAAATCAACGAGCGTTTATATGCAACAGGCCTTTAACTCCTGTCACACAAAACTGTTGCTCAGCAAAGATCTGGAAATACAATCAAATTATTTATTTAAACCAGTATGAATATTAGTAGTTTGAAAATTAGGCTTCAGATAATACATCAGTTATGAATCTTTCATTTGATCTAGCTCTGACAGACAGAGCATCAGAGAGAGTTATGACACTCAAGGACTACAACATCCAGCATACCGACATAACACCACTTTATCCTGTTAAAACAACACTCACAACTTGGATTAATTTTTATGAAAAACCCTTTTGATTCTGTTGATCTGAGGACCCTTACAGACCAAAGGAATATGAATAACTTACAGGGTAATTGAAGAACGGACACATCATTTGAGGTTTTATACATGCAAAGAACTTCTATTAAAAAATTAACTGCTTGGTGACCAGACCAGCTGTCTAATGGAGACAGGCCTTTGTTTGTCAAAATATGAAGCCACACCAGACTAGTAAAAGAGACTGGACTTTAATTAAATGTGTACAGTACATGACCTGAAGTAGTTAACCACTGAAAAAGCTACTGAGATTTGCTTTTAGTTCAACTGCCACCCAACTACTGCAGACTGTAGTCAAACTTGTAGTTGAACTACATGTAGTTAACTACTCTCCAACACTGGTCTCATGTGATAGTAAATTAAACAACAATCAAACAACATTTTTTTAACCTTTTTAAAATCCTTTTTATCATTGTCATATCATTTCATGTATCTTACTCATTACGAAGCTCATATACTTAAGACATTTCTTTCTTTTTTTTGAGTGAGATATTATGTGAATAGGTGTGTCACCCAGTGATACATCAGAGCAACAAACTATTGATATGCAGTGTTAAATAGAAATAGATAACAACAACAGCTATGGTACAAAAATATCTTTGATTCCATTTCATATTTCATGGTTCATGATCAGATTTTCTTCTTTCAGTGTTTCAATCTTCCTGTACAGCAACATAAGGTTAAGAATTAATAAAAGAAAAGAGAAAGAAATAATAAATACCCACACACACGTGCAAAAAACCCCCAACAAAAAACAGAAAATTAAATACAAATACAAAAAGAGTGACTGTCAGACCTTCAACATTCCAAACAACAGTCTAGTTGATGTAAAATTCAAATAAAGACACAAAAGTAGGAGAGGACTTTTATTTCGACCAAATTAAAGACATTTACACCATAAATTGATGCAGAAAAGTCACAAATTGGTCATAAAAATTCACCAGAATGCAAGAAATTACTCAGAAATTTCTGGCAGGCCACCAAATCCTGTTTCATACATGTCCCTCACCCATGTTGAAACAAAAGCTATACCCTTGCCTGTGGGAAATTGTGATGGGCAATCCAGTTAAACAGTTAATCAAAAAAAGTATGGACTAATGAAAGTCGTGCTTGCAACCAGTTTCCCCTCTTAGATTGTCACACTTGAGGGATTTTCGGGGGGCAGATAAGGTAAATATATCCAGTATTAGACAAACTAAATGAATACATTATAAAACAGATGTAAATGTGTGCAACAGAATTTTGTTTTTATCTTCATTATCCCTTTAATCATCTTGCGACCCCTGAGATTTATCTGTGAGGATGTTGGGAACCGCTCTGTGCACACATGCCCAGGCTCATAACTTGCATTCACTGCAGCTCAACACTTAAGTTCAGAGCATATACAACTGTTCCTTAATGCTCCCCATAAACCAGCAGTAAGCCCGAGCTTCCTTTGTTTCTTGGTAGCAGGCCGCGGTCCCTTCATAACTCTTGTCGCTCTAAATCAAAGATAAATAATGAGCTTTCCCATGGCTGCGTCGGGAGTGGAAGAATTTGGGGCTGATCTGCCATCGCTAAATGTTAAGTGGTTGGTATTGTGCCTCAGCATGGGGCACAGGAAACATGGATGTGAATGTAAGAGCTCTTGGGCTGCGTGTTAAATGGAAATGTCACAGTGATAAAGGGCGCACCTTCCGCACCCAGGGGTGTGTGAGCGAGTGTGTGTGTGAGATGGGTCGGAAGTATACTCAGGAGGCGCGCAGTAAATCCACACCATGAGCTGCAGATAGCTGGGTCACACACTGGCTTGCACACACATGCACACTTGGATTTCTTCCTAGAAGCGGCGTACTTTCCAGGAGTTTACATAACGTGGAGTCGCACATCGGGATCTAGCAGATAAAATCCCCAACCGTATAAATTTCAGTGCCTATTAAAAGCGCGTAAAACTCACACTGAATAAAATAAAACCAACTGGACCGGCCCTCTGGGCGCGTATAGCGGCCCGGGCTGGAGGTGTTGTTTGAAATGAGGCTGTGCAGCGGAGCGCTGGGAAACAGAATTGCTTCTGTGAGGGGAAAACGCAGACATCCAGCATATAAAAATCACCCAGGGCAAGAAGGTGAATGACCAAACCATGATGCCTGGGCTATTGAATTTACCTCACGTAATGTAGCATGAATGAAGCCCTTAAAGGTATCAGCTTCCAGTCAATAAACAGGGGAATCGGACCAATGGTTCAGCTGGAGTTGAACATGTGGGACCAGTCACACACACACACACACACACACACACACATGCAGCGCCCCGGTCAGGATACTACTGTGTACATTCAACTTAACAAATCAAACCTCTAGCTGTATGTTAATGTCTTGGCAGGCTTCGGGTTCTCGCCGGTAACACAAAACTAACCAAACAGAACTTTTCCCCAAATACAGTAGCAGTCAAAATGGTGTTTGACATTCACAATTTGTGTCCACTTTTGTTTCCAGAGAGTGAATGCCTGTTTATAATCAAAACTGTTTGATTTTCTTCTTCCATGCAGCCGTGCCTGATGGCTCCTGCTGCTGGAGTGTCTGAGGCTTTTGACGGCGGCTCTGTGTCGTGTGGCGCTGGCGTCCGCGCCGTGCCAGGCGGCGTGTGTGGTCAACAGGCGGCTGGGAAGCTGTAGGAGATCGAGAGGGCCGCGGGTCAAAGCCGAAGCCCCCCACCCCCCCCACTTCGGTTCAAGTCAGTGCCTCGCCATGTATCTGTTCAGTGTCTGCTCCTCACGCTTTTATTTCTGCTCATCTTTATATTCCTGGCTGACCTTAAATAACTTCTACCGACTGTACGCATGTGCCTCTTTTATGATATTCTACATCCTGTGAGGACATATTATCAACCCCCACCCTCCCCCCTCACACACTTACACCTCATCTCTCTCCCCTCCCTCCCTCCCTCCTCCTTGTGGCCCAGGGGCATATGGTTTGGCTGGGCAAGAGATAAGAGAGATGTGTCAGCCTGTGGTACTGAACAAACACATCTTTCATTTCTCCCTTTCTTCTCTCTTCCTTTGACTCCTCCTCCTCGCATTACTCCTTTCTCCTCTCCTTTTCCTCCCGTCCTCTCCTCTCCCGAGCTGCTCACCTCTTTCGTCTCTGTGACGTCTGGGTACAATTAGGAGCAAGAAGCCTTTCGTCTTGTCGCGAAGAGAGACGTTGTTATATTTGCGGGTGATGGAGAGGGGAGGAGAGGGAGAGAATGGGCTTCAGATGCTCTCTAGGAGTGAAGACGAAGGGGGTGGGAGGAGTGGGGGGGGGGGGGGGGGGCGATGAGGGTCTAAAGGAGAAGAGACAGATCTCCTCATGCTGAATGAAAGGCCCTCTTTCCTCTCTTTCCTCCCTGGTAGGGCACATCAGAGGCATGCGCTCCTCGCTTTATGGAGGGAAAAGTGGTTTCCACCAAACTCTGCTTCCATTTATCTTTGGCCCGCTCGCCCGACTCCCCGCGCACACACACATCCGCACACGTTCACATTTGTGCGGCACATGCACGCTCATGCACATACTGTACACATGCTGGATTTGCTTTGATTCTTGATTGCTTTGGTTTCTGCGGTGGCTTGATCAGGTTACTGTTCAAACTCTGTGCCAAGCCAGTGTGAGTGTGTGTGTGTGTGTGTGTGTGTGTGTCTGTCTGAGCCCCTGTGTGAGTGTGTAGAAGTGTGATGATGGTTCCTCAGCCAGTGGTGGGAATAACACAGTTTCAGCTTCTATTATTAGCTCTCTGTTCCACAGGCCTGATTCTTTCCCCCCTGTCTCCTGTCTGACACCAGCGTTTCATTATTATCTGGCTCCGGTGCAGGACGGGCTACGCTATCACAGCATGCTACAGGGAGGACAGCCCTGCTTTCATTCCAACAAGGCTTTTTATAGGCTCCGCTACTCCTGCATACATTGTGTTACTTAGTCAGTGTGTCAAGGACTTGGGGTGTAATAGTTCCCAGAGCCAGGCGACACACTTACTTAGTCTTCCATTGTGTTACTCACACACTCGCGCCAGCACACAGTTGGCAGACGCACCCTTGACCGGTCAGTATTTCAAGGGCACAATCCTGGCTGTGATGCTGGCGTATCACGCTTCAATCATTTGAACACAGTCGCCGCTCACACATGCAAATACTAATGCATGCACACACTCGCTCATAGCACCCGGTCCACGACCCCCCACCTGACTGTCGGGCGCACAAAGTGTCTTCCATTACAGATAAGTGCAGCAGTGATATTGACAGGGTCACGATGGACCGTCGCTGCCTTGACCTTTTGAGACCACTATCCATTTGACCAGCCAGATGGTCAGAGAGAGAGAGACGGAGAGAGTGTTGACCTCTTGTGGGCTCTTGTCTGTGAAAAAATGTGCAAAAACATGTTCTTTAAAACAAGTCACACTGACTGTATGGCCCTGCCTACACGGATACAGATATTGTAAAAACTGATACATTCTTCTACATTTTGGCCTCTTGTCCTGCACGCAAACTGAGTTTATGCCCCTAAAACCGAGATTTAAAAAAAAAAAGCCTTTTAAGGAGCAGATTTCGAACACTCTCAGAGAGCTCCTACCTTGGCCTAAATTTTTTTAGTAAGGACTCCTAGCTTAGGAGTGATTTAGAAAGTTCTCAGAGCAACTCTGAGTGATGAAGGGACAGAGACTTTTACCTTAGTGAGGAGGTGTGGTTGACCCTGTTGCCAGGTGTGACACATTCTTTTATCAGGTGTGATTGGTTGTCAAACACACCCTTTTGTGAGCCAGCAAGGAGTGGATACCCAGGGTGGAAATGAAATGAACTGCTGACTGTGAAGGTGTTGTCATTGTTAGTGTGATCACTCTGCTGATGGAAGGTTGAGACAGACTTAAGTCATCACTGCTGCACTGTTGCATTTTTCCAGTTTTCTAAATATCTTCGTGTTGTGATCATTTTATTTCTGGCGTCATAGCGTTATCTTGTTGGGTGGGAAATGTGTGCATGTCTGAGCCTCGAGACAGCACTAGTTAAAATTACAAATGATCTTCTGATTGCTTCAGACCAAGGACTCGTCTCTGTACTTGTTTTACTAGATCTTAGTGCCGCATTTGACACAATTGACCATCAAATTCTGCTACAGAGATTGGAACATTCAATTGGCCTTAAAGGTTCTGCACTAAGCTGGTTTTCAGTTTGTTCACGTTCATAATGAATCATCTTCTATACTAAAGTTTGTTTTGGAGTACCTCAAGGTTCAGTGCTCGGACCAATTCTATTCACTCTATATATGCTTCCCTTAGGTAACATCATTAGAAATCGCTCTGTAAATTTCCACTGTTATGTGGATGATACACAGTTGTATTTATTGATAAAACCAGAAGAAACGGATCAATTAACTAAACTTCAGAAATGCCTTAAAGACATAAAAATCTGGATGAGCTCCAACTTCGTGATGTTAAATTCAGACAAAACTGAAGTTATTGCTCTTGGCCCCAAACACCTCAGAAACTCTTTATCTGATGATATAGTTTCTCTGGATGGCATTGCTCTGGCCTCTAGCACCACCGTAAGAAACCTCGGAGTAATATTTGATCAAGATTTGTCTTTTAATTCCCATTTAAAACAAACCTCTCGGACTGTGTTTTTTCATCTGCGTAATATTGCGAAAATTAGGCCTATCCTGTCACAAAAAGATGCCGAAAAATTGGTCCACGCATTTGTTACCTCGAGGCTGGATTACTGTAATTCTCTATTATCAGGTAGCTTTAATAAGTGCCTGAAAACTCTCCAGCTAATACAGAACAGGACAGGGATGTTGTATGCTGTAAAGCCCTCTGAGGCAAATTGTGATTTGTGGTATTGGGCTTTATAAATAAAATTGATTGATTGATTGATTGACATCTAATGAGATCGACCACAAATATTTGGAGATGTTTGGAGAGTATTTATCTGACCTCATTGTCTTTCTGCCATTTTCTCCTCTCCTTAAGAAACTCTCAAACCCCTTAAAAGTCCTCCTCCCTGCTCCTAACAGTTTTTCACCATAGGAGCACTTTTAAGGTCTAAGATGCTGTGTGAACTTTTATCTTTACAGGGACTTAGCCTTAACTTTAAGGGGAAATTGTAAGAAAACGACACAATTCTAAGATTTTCCTTAGAATTTTGGCAATGATGGGGGAATGATGATGTAATCTCTTCAGTGAAGGCATGCCCATTCAATAGAAACAATAACAACAATAGCAGACTACTGGTTTGCTAACGTTTTGTTAGCACTGCTTGGTTTCACACTTAAACTTAGTATTGCTGCATGACTTACCAGATGAGCAAAGACATCTGTTGCACCCAGTGTTTTTGCTCTACCTCAGCATCCGCACTTTAAAGTCTATCAGAAATGACTTCTATCCAACAAATGGTGGGACACTTTCGCATGTCCAGAGCATCACTAGTATTTTAAAGTGAGCTTCTTTATCCTAAACTGAACAGGAATCAATGGTGATGAGATCTCTAGTAGGTGTTCTGAAAAGGGTAACGTTAACTTGTACAGTTTGCTTCCTTTGTGACGACGTAGGCCGATGATAGATAACAAGGGCAAGCATTTGAAGTCATTTTTGTGTTCTAGTGTGGACAGAAATATTTTATAAAATGAAGGTTGTGTGGATAGAATTATTTTTAAAATCGAGGGGCAAAATATCAATTTTCAGACATTTCTGTACAGCCTATGTGTAGACAGGGCCAAAGAGAACAGTAGAAATGTTGTGGAGGCCATAGGAAGAGAACTGATGTACAGATCATCACAGTGAAAGCTCTTTTGTCTGCTGCTGAGGGGGGAAAAAGGATAAATAAACACAATATCCAGGGTTGTATAAGACGTTAGCGCGACGTAGCGAATGAGGGTCAGAGGAATTTCCTTGCTAATCACCAGTGTGTATGTTTGTGTGTGAAAGTGTGCATGTGCAGTTATGTACATGGATGTTTTGATTGCATGTGAGTCGTACGACTCTGTACAAAAATAAACTTCCAGTGAAAAGCGCCGAAATCATACCGTAGCCCCTCTTTTCCCTTGTGTTTAATTTCCGACCTGAGACCAGGGAGATGTTGGTTTAGCAATGCTGTAGATGTGTCCCTCGAGCGCTGAAAGCCGACCTGGGACAAGAGGACTGTGAGTTTAGGGATCCTGTGTGACGGGTCCTTTGTGGGTTTTGAATCTGACCTTGGATCAGAGTAAGTTCAGAAGTTCAGGCTGTGGAGTGTAAAAAAGGAACTCTATGAAAATGTCTGTCTGAGAAAAGTCATGAGTGTTGAAATATATATTTAATATTATGTTTTTGAACTTCTTTTAGGAAGTAAATCAATCAGTGACTCATATCCTAAAATACTGCACATGGGATGAACTTTAAAAGTCTCTTCCTGGTGGGACGTGTAACTTTCTCTCACCCCCTCTTTCTGTAACACACACGCGCACACACTGTCATGTAGAGGATGTGAGCTGTTAGCTACGGTTTCCCTTTATCATTTCATCAGCCTCGATTTCGGGTGTGAATTTATGTGAAATAGTAGCAGGAATAACAGCAGGGAAGAATCCGTGGGGGACCGTATTTCCTCTTCCTGTTACAGTACCAAGCTTTTATTGTTCCAGCAGAAGCAGAAAGGAGGTGGTGATGGTGGTGTTGGTGTTCAGTTAAATCCTGGACCTGCTGGTCATGTCGCTCACGAGGTGCCGCAGCGTGAGGATCTGATGCCGGCTAATGGGCTGAAACGGCTCACTGTAAATGTCACCGGCCTGCTGGGTGGTCATGTTTGTCAGGTGGGGTTATAAACCCAACTGGTGCTGAAAAGGTTTTGGGCCGGTTCCAGAAAAAGGTCCTTAGCTTGCCCTGGGAGTCCTACTGGAAAGATATGAAAAGATTTGCCAGGGAAATTGTACATTTTTTCTAAATCTGTGGTGGACTCTGCAGAATTTACGTGCCTAACCTGCTTACAATCTCGGCAAACTGTTTTAAAGTGTCTTTCTCTTCTCTAAACCAGCGTTAAAGCTCAATTAATCAAATGTCACTCAAACATGTGAAAGACAAAGTATCTGCAGGTCTTAAGTCTTAGTTTCTCTCTCTGTGGGCATTAATTACACTCTAAACACTCATCTTTGTTCATCAAGGTGACATATTCAGAAGTTTTTCCTTGGAAAAAAAAAATCCCTTCATGCCTTAAAATAGCTTAGATGTAACTGTACAGTTTTGCCTCATTAAGTATGTGCTGATCTATGAACATGCAAATGAGCTGGCCTGCAGCCCGAGCGAACCTGCTCACCTTCACTCTGCATCGAACACACAGTCCTCTGCTTGTAATCAGTGATAGATAACATTAGCCTTTGTCATCAAACAGCTAATGTGTCGCTATAGTCGGATAACCTCGCTCTGACAAGTTGTAGTGAAAGTGAAATTCAATTTGGGGGATTTAAATCATGACATCAGGCTCAGTGGTCGATGACTAACAGCCATGATGCCCTAACTCTAATAAAGACATGTTAACAAGGTTAAAGGACTTGATTTTCACAGGAGGGGGTCTTTAAATATTATATAATATAATATAATTTTCTGGCCAGCTGTAGGTAGTAATGTTAGCTGTAAAATATTTTGTATGTGATTTTAGCAAAAAAATGGCTGAAAAATCTCAAGTACTATTATATCAGACCTCTGACCTGATGTGACATTCACATGTGGACTTAAAATGAATTAGGTCATTCAATCCATCTATGCATTTTATGCTTCCTATCCAGACCCAGGTCATGTTTAAAGGTCCATTAATGATAATATTCAGAATTCTATATACTTATGAAAAGTGCTGACAAAAATATAATATGAATTAGGGATGGGAATCTCCAGGCAGCTCACAGTTTGATTGGATTTGATTCACAATCTACAGGGCTACAATTTGATGATAAAATAATTATCGATGCATCTCAGTGTATCAAATGTTTTTGATTTCTATACATGATCTATTTTTCTCACTCTGTGACTACTTGCTCCTTTTAAAACATAGCATACTGTCTTTGTAGTGATCCATAATTCAATTATTGGATGAATTTACTTGTATACCATCTGTCTCTTGTTCAAGTCACTTTCCCCTCAACCTTATAGCCAGAATGCTTCTATAGCAGAACTCTGAAACCAGTTGGATTGTATCCGTCTGCTGATTCACACACTAATCTTTTGTGGGATATTTAAACTGGCGAAGTGTCCAGTGATTGCATACTGTAATATTTCAACGTAAATAGTATGAAAGTACTGCGTACAATTGAATAGTTAAAAAAGTTAGTCAAAATTGCACTCTCCTGCCTGTATGAGAATAGCAAAATGAGGGGGAGGTATTGTGAGCAGCTGTTTTGTTTAAGTCATGTCTCCAGCAGCAGAGAGCCTAGTCTCTGCTGCATATTAGCTCAGATAAAGGCCAAGATGCTGAGCGGACCAGAAGTGGGCTTTATGAGGTGAAACAGACTGAGCATAGAGTCATTTTCTTCACCACAGAGTTGGTTTAAGTTGTTCAATGCTGCAACGTGTGCTGGTCAGTCAGTCTCGTCCATTAACGTTGGTCTTTGAATGGTGGCATTAAAAAGTATTCACATTAGATTAAAACCAGCTCACAACTGCTGACTTTTGTGAGGATAAATTACAAGTTAAATGCATAAATTTAGCGTGTCTGTGCTGTAGACTTGTCGGATGCTGCACTGCTTTCACGGTTGATTTCCTCCCCTTCGTTTCGTCAACATTACGTCATAAATAAACACATAAATAATAGATTTTTGGTAATTAGATTTGTGAATCAATGCCGAATTGTCCATGTTCACATCTAAGAATTCGTTATTTCCCCACACCCTAACATAAATGCTAATAAAGTCATGCACTTGGTAAATAATTCTCGGTGTCATAATCTTACAGGTTTTCATTGACATCCTTCATACTTTGGACAGTGTGACCACGACACAAAATGCATTCCTTGGTATTAGCAATATCTTAACACAGCAGAATCCCTGCAAAATAGATGTAAGTACTGCACATCAATCAAAAACAACTCTCAGCAGCTCATGGCAGGAAAAAAAGGACATTACCTGCGCATTTAGAAATGGCAAAGAGCCGAAATAAATGTGGTTGGTGCATAAAGTCAAATATCTAATGGAGAAAAAGGCCCAGGCAGTTACTGGATCGAACTAAAGCTTAAATGTAACTGAATCTGGACTTGACTGTAACATGAAGTGAGAAACTTCAGTGTGATGCCCATGTTGACCTGTTTCTGCTAGACGTGTAAGGAATGTTAGGCAAGTGTTTGATAGCATGTCAGCCAGAGGAAATGTATACTCAGTGTTTTATCTTGTCTGTGTGGTCTGTTTTCATACACATATACTCTCATTGCTAATTGTTGTATCAATCTCATGTCATCTGTCCCCGAGTCTCAATCTTATCAATGCTCCTACACACCCTGCCCAAATACCACAACCTGCGGCCTGCACAGCAGGGTCAGAGTTCACCTGTTTCTGATCTGACCCCTGCGTGACCTTTCCTGATGTGATTGACCGCTCGCACAAAAGAGCCCCAGTGGCCTGTGGACGCTGAGGTTCTGGGCCATCCGTTAGCCACAGCAGGGGCAGATAGGGGGAAAGGTTTCCGGGTCAGGGGTCAGCGAGATGCCACATGCTCGGTCGTCTGTCACATGGCTCGGCCCCCCTCTCGGATGACAGTGGATGGCTTTGAGAGCCGAGCCGAGTCCACCCCCCATCACAGGCCCACCACTTATGGATGGATGCGAGTCATTCAGGCTATCAGTTCCCCCTGATGAGGGCGGCATGTGACCTGACGCGATCCAAATTGGACAAAGTGTTTAGATGCCATGTGGTGGTACAGCAGAGCAATAAAAACCAATGTGACTTGGCTGGGTGTTACTTGACTTTGTTTTGAATAATCTCATATCAAATATCATTTAATCTAGTGTTTTGTTGTCCTTGTCCTTACTGTTTTATCAGTTTATGTCAAAGTCCTTGAAGAATTTAATTATTTGTCACACAATGAAAGCAGCTGAATTATTTCTTTTTTTTTTTTAAGAAAAGTATGATTTTAAAAATTCAAAACTGAATATCACAGATAACTCTGTCAGATCTGTTTTCCTGTGTCTGTCTTACACACACACACACACACACACACACACACACTCACACACACAAAGACAGACACATATAGAGTGGAGGTGACCCTGTCCAGACGGGATATAGGGCTCAGTTCCATGGCAAAGCGCCGGTGTTACTGCTGAGGAGGTGAAATGTGAGCCAGCTCACTGTCCTGGATCGATGGACTCGCCTCTACTGCTGTCCCAGGAGTCCGCTCCTTCTCTATCACTGTCACCACTCCCCGTCTCTCCCTCTTCCTCCCTCTCTACTTTCCCTGTCTCTTCCTATCTCCTCTCCTCTCTCTCCTCTTCACTCATTCTCTTTTCTTCGATTTCCTGCCCCTCCCTTCCTCTGTGTACGTACAGTATATCTCTTCCTATGTTGCCAAAGCAAGCGATTACACTACAAGTGATACAACACAAACACAAGCAAGTAAAATTAAACATACAGTATTAACTAACAGTTAAATCGATAGTTATTGATACATCAAAGTATATATTCATATTCTAATTACCTGCATTAAATTTTGCCTGCATGAGTGCCTGTGTACACAGATATAACCTTATTCTGTCATTTTCTCCTCTCCACATCCTGCCCAGCCTCTTCCCTCCTTCCTCTCTTCTTCTTGCCTTTCTCTATTTTTTCCTCTGCTACTCTATTCTCGGTGTTCGTCTTTCTACTCTATCGATCCACTGCGGATGCAACTGGTCTGTCTGCCTGCTGCTGAGGAGGAATGTGGCGGGGAAGGTTTTTCATTCATATGGGTTCAACTAGTGTGTGTGTGTGTGTGTGTGTGTGAAGATGATGGCAAGTACACAAGAAGTTTACTGAGGAGGCATGCTGCAACACAAACTGTAAATCTGGTTTGTGTGCAGGTCTGTGAGTGTATATGTGTGCATGTACTGTGCATCTTTGTGAGTGTGCATGTGTGTTTAAGATGGAGTCAGACAGGACAAGAAAGAGGAGCACCCTGATGACAATACAGGTTTTAAGCAACCCCCAGGTTAAGTCATTTGGAAGAGAAAACAAAGGCGACACAAATCATGTGGTTTCGGCTGTATGGCCAAACTGCTCTCTTATTTACAACCTGCATGATCATCTGACCACTCCTGTGTCTCGACCCGTTGGTCTTTGTTGTAGTGACGCAGGCTGTTCTCATTCATTGTTTGTACTTATACCCATGCAACGTAATACACTGTAGTTTGTATATAGCCCACATAATGGTGAGTCAGGAGGCTGTGATCACGTGACGTATGCACTGCGGGCTGCTCTCTCATATGGCAAAGGAGGAGGTCACATGACATGGTTTAAAGAGTGACAAAGCCCATGTAGAGAGGTATTTGAGGGTGGTGGATGGGTCAAATAAACACAGGACTTCATCTCAGGAGACCGGGGTGTGTGTGTCTGTGTGTGAAACCAAAAGTCAGCTTGAGTTATTATAAGTTAAGTATGTTAGGGGTGTACCATATCATTTCGTACATGATAATACAGGTATAATTTTTCATTCATTCATTCATTCATTTATTTTCTATATTATATAATAATATAACATTAATATTAATAACAATATATAATATTGTGATATTATTTTAGGGCCGTATCGCCCACCGCCCTAACATACTTACATGGTCATGTTTTGTCAGATGCCTAACCTGTTACTTTAAGTATGGGACAACACCCAAATAGAGTTGCAATGGTAAACCAGTTTCACTATATACCATGGCATGAAAATTGACAGTTATCTTACTATATACATTTGCTTTTATAGGGCATTAAAAAAATACAAACGCATGGATAATCTCACCTTTATTTATTCGTTTTCCTAAACCTAACCTAACTGTTAGGGGCACTGTTCATTAGCTATCATACGAATCATGTGTATAACTTTGTGAGATACCATACGAGTCACTGTAATACGATGATGTTGCCGAGCCTAAGCAGTACTTTGGTAAACACTGTGCTATCAAAATCAATCAATAGATGTGATGGCATGAACTATTAAAACTAGACCCAAGTTGTAATAAACCAGAACTATCCTTTGAGATCAGGTTCAGGTCGAGGTTAGACGAAGGGTTAAGGTTAGGCATGTAGTTGTGATTGTTAAGGTTAGAGGCTAGAGACTGCATCATGTCATTGACAGCTCCCAGAGGTGCAGGAGTACAATCGTGTGTGTGTAGCGATACGCGCAGCAACATTCCCTTCATTATCACTTGGGGAACACTTTGCCCCGGCGCAGCCATGACTGCGACTCTGTGTTCTGAGTCCAATATAAAAAAAGAAGGAGAATTCCAGCCAGGAGGATTTTCCTGTAAACGTCGTCCTCTGGGTGAGAGCTATCAATCCGCCTCTGGCAGCGTTCCGCCCGGAAACAAGGATCACATCCAGTCAAAACAGGCCAGTGTTTGGTTTCCACCGCAGAACACGGCTGGACGCCAGTGGCGAGACCCTTACAGCGAGTGTGTGTGTGAGAAAGAGAAGGGAGAACCTCTGGTCGTCTGAGTGAGACACAGGTGAATAGCAAACTCCTTGTATCTAATTTGTTAATTTGCCTGGAAGCAAAGAAAACCCTGACAACCTCGCTTTCTTAATGCCGTGAAGCTTTCATCTCTCAACACTGTAATTGCCTGCCAGTGCCAGTTGCTGGGCTGCACGAACACACGGAGGATGCCTGGTCTTCTCAACACATGTTACTGTGCTTTTGTAATGAGTTGAAAACTCCCATCTGTAGCTGACTCTCTGTTCTCCTTTCTTCTCTGGGTCAGAGAATATAAGCCATTAATCATCACCTGGGTGTGTGACAGCCAGCGTTTGATTGGAGGTTTGATCCCGGCTCTTTGACAGCTTTCTCTCTCTGGCTGGTGTTGCTAGAGGGGTAAAGGCAGGGAGGCAGGGTGGCGGGGGTGTTGGGGGGGGTTGAACACACATCACAGGAAGCATAATTGGCCGTGAGTGTGCGCTTACTGGATCAGCAGCGAGCTCCCTGACTGAGCGGTGTGTGTCAGCCGACCTGGACCCCCTCCAAGCAGCCGGGGATATTTTTAATTTACCTCCGACATCAGGCCCCAGGAATGTCCCCCAACCCCGCCTCCTCCCCACCTATGGATACCATACTCCAGCCCCTCTCCCTTTCATTCACTCTTGCTCTGCTTCCCATTATCTTTATTTGAAATGCAGATCTATATTGACTCATCAGAAACACATGTTAGCGACACACGTGCATATGTGCACATACTACATACGTGGGCAACATACATGTGCACTTATGCACACAAATTCACTTACTTTGAGTTTGAAAGCCGATATGCCGGTTCACTGTAAAATAGGCCCAAGGTGCACTCCGGAAATACCTGGAAGTAGGAGCCAGGATGCATGTTGTTTTATCCTGCGCTGCCAGGTCGCCAGAGTTCAGACTTTCTTCACCGGCGTACCTCGCTGATTGATCTGGATCGGAACGGAATGGCTCTGCCCTCAGGTACAGTAGATCGAGTTGGTTACTAATGCACAACCAGGTTGGCTCTGGTTGGACGCCTGCTGAAGGGGCCCTGCTGATCAAGCACAGGCCTGCCCTGGCTTCTACCCCCGTCTTTAGTTTGACGACAGCAACTGGATGTTATAATGGCTCCCTTGGTTTCATTTTTGCCACGTGACATTTTTTTGGACTCTCAACAAAGCGACAGTACCATGATGTAAACAGCCCCGTCTCGGTCCATACTAAGGCCCCAATACCACTGCTTTTGAAATACTTGTTCTTGTAACAGGAAGTGTTTATCCCCCACTAATTATGCCCCCGGGAAACGGAGCTTCTCGGAACCATCTAGTTGCGCTCATACATAAACATTCAACTCAACTTAGAAATGCCTTGTTTGGACGCTGAAAGTTGCAGGGAGGCAGACTTCAGATTTAATACTTAGTGTACATGTTTGCACTTGGAGAAATATGATAATACGAGTGTTAATCTGACACTGTGTTGACAGGGCTGCCCTGTACGGGGGAGGCTGAGAACATTTTGAGGATCAAAAGGTGAGGAAAGGCTTACATTTTCCTAGAATCCCACCACCAAGGTTACAGGGAGGTGAGCTTTGGCAGGGTTCACTGCCAAGGTCTGGATGTGTGTGTGTGTACGTGGGCGTGTGTGTGTGTGCCCTCTGTCTTTATGAACGTCCACCTGAGGAGAGGCTGTTTCCGCTGTCACGGTAAATTCCTGTGCAGCTCTCACAGTGTCAGCCTCGGCAGTGAGCTGTCTTTGGGGTGGTCGCACTCAAGAGGCCCCCTGTTTCATAGCTCCTCAGGTCGCCCCCTGCCATGCCTGCTGAAAATAAAGAGCCTCTCTGTCTTTGTGCTCTGGAAACATCAGTGATATACTTCAGCCAAGTTGCTTGTGTTTCAGCTGCTAACACGGACATTGATCATAACTCTTAATAGTGGACACGTCTGTATGTGCAAAAAATTAAGATGTAGAATTTGTTTAGAAATCTTAAAGTAAAGCCACACACTGCTAACGTGCATGTAGCTACATGCTAATGTCAGGGACACGTGATCTTGGTTGCTAATAGAGATGTCAGCTGTGGTTAATGTTGCATTCAATAGCATGACACCCATGAATCAGTAACTAACTGGTTCTTGGTTTTTAAATTGTTAAGAAAGAAAAAAAAAAAAAAGCAAAATGATAAGAAATACAAGAGGCCTTTCCTTTTAGTTGGGCGCTTCATTAACTCAGTGAGCTTTAGCACAGACTTTTTTTGTTTGTTTTTTGATATAAGTGTTTTGCCTTTTATTTTATTTTCTGTTTGCTTTGCTGACAGACAGCTAGCCAGCTGTGTTAACATGTGGAAACATAGTGCCCACTGCACACCCTCCAGTCTCCACTGGTTAGTCAGCGTTAGCCTTAGCCACTTTGCGCACCACCTAGGTCACTCCTCAGACGATTACAGCGTATAGCGACAGTTTCAAACACAAGTACACAAATCAGCTTCACTGTAACTCGCAGCATTCACAGACAAAACACTTGTCTTTTACTGGACACGTTTTCCCCACAAATACAACATGCTAATGTTTTTAGCACAAGCCTATGGCATTTTACATTGTATAAATTAATCTAGCAGCTAGCGGACTTTTCCTCTACTCTAATGAAGCCAGGGACAACAGCAACATTTAACAAAGGTAATGTTAGAAAATTCAGCTCCATTACAGCTCACAAGGTTCCCTAACAAAATGACTGTCTTATACTAAACATATTTTCCAAACAAATATAACATGCTAATGTTATTAGCACAAGCCTATGGCATTTTACATTGTATAAATTAGCCTAGCGACAAGCAGAGATTTCCTCTGCTCATATGAAGCCAGGATAAATCCCGAAGTAGAAATCCCTGAAGGATAAATCACATACAAGACTTAAAATGCTAATTTTTTGGAGGCTTCATTATCTACACAATTTATTGTTTCTTATCAGTGAAATAAAAGTTGTTTCCACTGAGGAAAATGGTTTCAGCTTACAAAAATAGACAGGAGGTCTGTGCCGCTACAACGTGTAGTTACATGTGTAGGGTGTGTACACGTGTAGGGTCTACGACAACGCAGACCCTACACTGTAGGTATGGTGTTGATTCGATGCAGAAGTATAAATCCCGCATAACAGAGTGAACGATGCTAAACGGGGTTTGTGGCATGAAAATTGAGACTTATTCCCCAAGGCAACCTGGGGGGGAGAGTAGAGGTTTGGCACAAGGTTTTCACAGCATCTTAACTCAAACGAGCGACACCGCTAGCTAACATTAGCTCCCACTGGATCCGGCTGGTGCGCAGTGCAGTAAACTGAAGAGTAGCTAAATGAACCTATAGACCGACATGAGTAACCGGTCAAATATATTGTTGGCGATGAACCAAATGATGGTTTCGGATCGTTGGGTTGTCACATTAAAAACATGTTGGGTTGTCACATTAAAAAGTGCAGCTAGTCTTTGTTACAAACATTTACCTGGCTTCAATGACGGTGCACAGACGATATTGAACACCTGGATACGACCAATCACAGTAGACTCGGCTTTTTCAGGTGGGGGGCTTTAAGAGACAGGAGCTTAATGACGATTTCTCAGATAGAGGGTGAATACAGCACAGACAGCATGAGGAAAATAAGGTGTTTATTGACCATTAAATCATGTAAAGATGTTCTAGTAGAAAACCAAAACACAAGTATGACCTGAAATGAGCGTAGTAGGTCTCCTTGAATACATTTTGTTTGTAATTTGTTGTACAGTCTCCTTGCCATCAGGTTACAAAGCCTTTCATCTTGATTTTTTTAATGCTCCTATTATGTTTTTTTTAGATTAGTTTCAAGGTTGGACAGTTTTTCTAGTGGTATGATTTTTATTTTAGTCTCAAGTCATTTTTGCTTACTCCATCAGCATGTTTTTTGTTTGCTCTTCTCTACACTGCCCCCAAATCTTGCTTGTTTTTAGAGGGCAGATTTTTTGCAGTGTACCATCAAGGTGCCCTTGAACAAGGCACTTAACCACCAGCTGCTCAGAGTTGCTCAGCGGCCAATAAACGAAGGCTGGTTGTACTGGGCAGCTCCCAGTTGTCAATGCATGGAACTGTGGGAATGTGCTCGAGCGTGCCTCAATTACTTTCCATATGATGAATACAGGATAAGCTTGATTGTCACATAATTTCAGCACAAGTACAAGATTTCATTCTAACTGCGCGCTCCGGTTTGGAAGCATTGTGCATCAGATTAGGGAGTGATAGTGATCTCCAGCCAATTAGGATTGAAGAAGCAGATAATTGGTGGTCTGCTTTTGTCACCGCGTTCATTATCCTAATCATGTCGGGTGGAGGAGCCACCAACATGCATATGTGTGCAATAAGTGTTTTATTGTTTTTGTGAATTGGACTGTGGAGGGGAATTGAATGTGGTTGTGTGATGAGGGAGAGAGGGGGGAGGGAGGGGGGAGGGAGGGGGTGGTGGCTGCTGTTATCTAATAAGCTGATTTTTCCACCTGCAGATGTAACAAAGCCAGGCGAGTCACATGAGGGAGGGGTCCACGTAAATTAATTTCCCATCGCTGTTTTTCTTTGTCTTTAACCCCTTGTTTTTCTCATTCATGTTTACCACACTTCCTCCTGGCCTCTCCTCTCTCCAATCTCTCCTCAGCCTTGTCTTTTTATCCCTGCCTCCCTCTCTTCTTCTCCTGCTTTTCTCCCTCATCCTCTTTGTCCTATACATCAGTGAATGCAGTAATGCTATAGATGCATGACGTCACCCTGGCGGTTGCTCTCATTACTGTAATAGCCTGGCGCGCTCTGCTCTGCTCTGCTCTGCTCGGGGAGGGGAGGCCAGACGGATTTTCCTGCTGTAGTCTGCATAGGTAGTGGATCATCTCTCTTTGTCTGTCTCTCTCTTGTCTGTCTCACCCCCCAACTCTCTTTGTGCCTTTGTCTCGCAACCTACCTTTCTTTGTTGCCCCGTTTCTGCCTTTGTTTCTTTTGTTTTCACTCTCACACTTCTTCTACTATCCTTTCATTTTTTTTCTCACCATCCCTCACTCTTCCCCCCTCCCCCCCTCCTCCTCTTCCCCACCACCTTGGTCTCTTAATCCCTCCATGCCTTGGCACACACACACACACACACACACACACACACACACACACACACACACACACACACACACACTCATCTCCCCTCTTCCTGTCTCTCACGGCAGTTAGTTGAGTGATGGAGCCTGCTCTTCGCCATATAGTGCACTAATAACAACGACCCTGCAGCCTTGATGTGCAGGATGTCTTCCGCCACTGGGACCCCACTGGGAGGTGTCAGTACCACTCTGTGATGGGGTGTGTGTGTATACGCGCATATGGTCTCCCATGCGTGTGTGTTTCACTGGTAATGTAATGTAAATATCAGTCGTGGCAGAGGAGAAAATGGAAGATCAAAGCTAACTGGAGAATGGACCGTTTTGTCTAAATGTGTCCGGCCTGCGATATCAATGATGAGCCTGAAGTGTTTAGAGACGGAGGAAAATCCTAAGAGGCCCCAATTCCTCAAATATGAAGTTAATAGATGTAGTTGATGAGAGTGTATGAGTGGCCGCTGTGTGTGAGCGGCCATGTGCTTCTGGTATTTTCAGGACTACAACACAGATTCTCATGCGTCCGTGAAGTTTCCCTGTGATATAGGAGACGGGGAGGAAAGCAATTGAAAAGAAAAATGTGAGTCGAGCCCCTCAACTCTCAACGGGGCAATGAGAGATGATGGGTGGTGACAATACACCCTTCAACGAAAAATGCGCTTCCTCTCCACCGGCCCTCCACCTCTTGTCCTCGGGCCCCCTCACAGCTGAGAACCTTCGGAGGCTCCAGGACCCCACCAGGCCGCCCTCCCTAAAAAACGGAGAGCTGTCACCCTGGGCTGCCTCAGCCATTGAGCCCCTCCGCTGGGCCTCTGACCAGGAGCCAGGGGAAAGCATAGGGAAACTGTAGAAGTCTTTTCGTATGATGTGGCCTGTAGAACCGTCTTGATATAAACCAAATGTGACAACAGCAAATTACCGCCAACGAAGGGCACAGCGGCCTGAGGGAAGCTATCACACAGTGGACAGCACAATGACTAGTACAAAGCTACTGTCCTGCTGCATTAGCTGTGTCTAATTTTTATTTCGCTTGCTCTCTCCATCTCTCAGTCTCCAGTCTCTCGGTCTCTTTTTCCCTCGCTGCTGTCATTACTGCTGTCATGCCGAATGAAGCCGGAGGACGTCCGTTAGACGGACACGAGTGGACAAACTGTCAATTATTGATCTCACGTGTGAATTAATTTTCTATTCCATGTGAGCTCTTCCTAACTGAATGTTGGATTATGGTTTTGCTTTGCTCACGCCACGCTGAGACAATTGTTTGTCTGCTATTGATCACAACCAGGCATAATCAATCCTTGTTGTCTTGCGGCTGCGGGAAAGACGAACGAGTAATTTGAGCATCGCAGGAGAACTGTCCAAGAAGCAGCCTGACCCCGTCTGCTCTTACATTACATATTGATCCCGTGTACCGACTGAGCATTAAGACTGCTTCTGGCAGATTACCGTATATGATGCCAGTTGCTTGTAATCTCACCAACTTGGCAGAGGTGCGGACCAGCCCTGGGTGGTCGCCGTGACAGTGTACGAAGGGTTATGTAACCCCCGCTGATGGAGTTGTGATTGGAGACTGATAAGGGCATGTGATCCCTGCAGAGGAATTAACGCACGCCTCACTTCATCCCTGATCCTGCTTCCACTCAACATAAAGCAAATTACTACTAACAATCTGCAGGCAGGCCGGCAGTGGCGGCGGCGGCCCAGGCTTTTTAGTGCAACAGGGACAATGCCATTGTTCTCCAACTCCCTCCCTCCCTTACTCCCCCAACAAATTATAAGTACCCCACTGGGCTCGAAGGAGCCTGTCGGCCTCAATTCCACGAAACTTTACACATCTAAAACCGTCTTCGTAGATGGCCGTGAAAAGAAAAATGTTTCCCCTTTTTCTGTCTTTACCCTTTTGTCCTCGCGGCCCTTGATTGTCTTCTAATTGATGGTGCT
Source organism: Cephalopholis sonnerati (assembly GCA_019142605.1). Lineage (NCBI taxonomy): Eukaryota > Metazoa > Chordata > Actinopteri > Perciformes > Serranidae > Cephalopholis > Cephalopholis sonnerati. Next base: position 25,693,140 of record JAGQAX010000009.1, on the reverse strand, counting down.
TTCAGGTTCATATTCATCACCGATTTTTCCCATGCTCCTGATGGGCTGTGCGCTGATTGGATGGACAGGGCTCTGGGAAGGTGCTGACACAAACAAACACAAAGACGACTTGACACCTGTGTGAGGAGTAACAAGATTTGAAAGCTGAAAACAAACAGACTCAAATTCCAGAGTCCAAGAAAGATTCACACACTGAGCGACATGGGAGTACGATTTTTATTTGGCGCTTGTAAAGCTGTTAAAGAAGTGTTTCACTGCAAGAAAGATGGTCTTTTTATAAAACTATACAGTAGAAAGATGCCTTTACTTTTGAAATTGATGCTGTATGACCAGAGACAAGAGAAGAAAAGGGCTGTGGCATTTGCTTTTGCTCAAGAGGTGGAAAAATCACAACAACCAGAATGCTCTGTGCCGCACCAGACCAATACACACTCTGGTTTCTGTAATATGACGACCAGCTGGTAACAAACAATCTCGATTTACAGTTAAATATGTTCTTGAAAACATTTCAGGCGAGAAGTAGGCAATGTAGTATCACAACCTTGCTTTATATTTGATCCATGTACGATCTATAGTCCAAGCAACAGCCTTAGAGCCAGCAACAAATGTTGAGCTGAGATGAGCAGGTAGATCTGTGCGCCGGTAAGATGGAGGGAAGTTTACTACAGTTCATTCACACATACTTCCCACACTGTTATGATACAAAGCTGGTTGAAAATGGGCAAAGTATCTCTTTATGTAAATACAAAAAGGTAGAAAGCCTCACTTGCCATGCCTATAGAAAGCCATAGAAATGAAGGGATGTATGTGTCTCACCTTCTGTTTCCTGAAGGTCACCTCAGCATTCAATATAGTGTGAGAGCAGGTGTGTGTGTGTAGGAGAGGGGGTTGCATAAAGCAAAGTGGAGTGAGATAGAAATGAAGAGTAAGCACAAACAAAGGCAAATGAGACAGGAACGCACGAGCTCCAGGGTCAGGGCGAATACATTTTCCCATGCAACATATTCAAGATTGAAATCTCCTGATGCTTTTATTCCTCATGATCTAATACAAAAACACTCAAATGTCCACTTTGTGATTTTTGTTATTGACTTAAGAGAGCGCGCGTTGTCTCCAGAGTGTCTGAGAGAGAACAAACTGTCACAGAGGAAGAGGAGCAGAAGCGTCCCCTGTGAACCCTACAGCACAACGTTCAGCCTCCATCAGCATCTTCCTCAGAGTTGTGTAACACCACCCTAGCAGTGTTGGCGTGCCCTTGACTGTCACTCTCATCATCTCCATCACTCCTTAAAAATGGATATTGAGTGGGAAGCTGCCACAGGAGAAACATGTTAATCTTGCCACTTCAGCAATGCCTTTTTAAATAATGTGGGCCACCTCGTCTGGGTCGCCTTGTGTTTTCCTAAGAGTCCCTTCGCACGCGATAAATTGTCCTCCTTTGAACCCGCGCTGGATGTGGAGAAACAATACGAATTTGAATGAATTTGCCTCGCAGTTGACTATTTGCATATCTATTTAACTAAGGATGCTCTCATCATATTTCATCGATTAACGTATCTCGGAGCTACGTTCAACAAGATTAATTAAAGCCATTTATCTGCTAAAGGTCCTCGCTGTGCCTAAGGACATCACCATTTGTCTTTGTGATGATTACAGAAAGGAAAAGCTCACTAGTCTTCGCTGGAATGCTGTCTAAAGAAAAGGAAAGGAGTCACCACATTTGGAGACAAAGGAGCTGTGGAAAACCAAGTCTGCGTGTACGTGTCTGAGAGATTTAAGGCGCCGACGCTGATGACATTCTGTACATCATCTCACCGAGTGCATTATCCTCACGGAACCTGCTGTTGTTCACATCGCTCCCCTCTCCTCTCCTCTCCTCTCGTCTCCTCTCTCCCTCCCTTCCCTTCTTTCTCTTGCATAATAGCTGCTGTGGCCGTGAGCTAGAAGCGGCAGCAATGAGCTCACAGCAGCTGACCCCGCCCACCCAGCCCCGGCTGGGCTCAGCCGTTACTGAAAAGCTGCCAGTATTTCATCATCCTCTGTGTCTCCCCTCCATGACCCCTGTTGCAGCTATACCCCCAGTCGCCTCAGGGTGGCAGCGCAGCCATGCGTTTTTTTTTTTTTTTTTCTCTCCCCCCTCCTAGCAGTCCAGACACATTGTCCTCGTTGACTCTGTGTGTGTGTGTCTAACGGCTGGCAGGAACACCAACCGCCTGGAGTCTGCAACACACTCTCCCTCTCGCTGCCTTTCTCTCTACAACAGTCTGGCACTGGCTAACACCAATAGACACAAGGGAGAGGAGAGAGGAGAGAAGGAGGGAGGGAGGGGAAGGAGAGAGACTGCGGAGAAAAAAAAAGGACAAAGAAAGAGGAGAGAGGGAAAATTTAATGCAGAGAGAAGGAGAAGGAGGAGGAGGAGGAGGTAATGTATAGAATGATGAAGTAAGTGCGAGAGATGGAGAGAGACACAATAGGATGCTCTGGGACCTTGAGGGATTTAGGAAAAGGATTTAAGAAAAGGAAAGGGACTGGGAAGAAGAGGGAAGACAAAGAAAGAGACAAATATAGAAAAACACAGACTGATAGAGAGACAAATGAGGTGAGAAAACAATAGAAAGGAAACAAGAGAAGAAGAGAAGGCAGCGATGCGCCTGAAATTAGGTGCTTTGTATTTATATATCCGGGCAAAATTCCTCTGCAATGCAGAGCACGTAAATCTGCTAATCTCAGAACAGCTGGCCGTGGATGGGAGGGTATGGGTGTGTGTTTAGTTTGGGTTATGAAAACACACCCCCATGCCCAGGTATGTGTTTTAAGCATGTGTGTTAAGAAGAGGAGCCAGAGACTGGTCGGGGTGGTGGCAGTGCATGTTGTAATGGGCGTAAAGGGGGCATAAGTGGATGTGTGAGGAGGAAGGAGAGGGGCTCTTAAGTCAGCACCTGTCGCGTGCTGGCCCGGGGGAGTTTTGTGTATGTGTGTGTGTGTGTGGTGGGGGGACCTAGAGGAGGAGGTGGGGGGAAGAGTAGGAGGAAAAAGTGCTGGAATGCAGCCCAGTCCCTTGGGGTTACCCCCCTCCAATGTCGCCCACCAGCCCCCTAATGATTCCTCATCTTTCTTATATAACCCTATGATCCCTGCACTTGTCACAACGGCAGGCACGAGAGGAAGACACCGACAGATACACACAATGCGCACGCCGCACAGTGCGGAAAGGTGTTGGGGAGGTATTGTTCGCAGGATGGAAGATGTTGGCCGATGTCCAGAGGAGGATTATATCACTTCCCTGTTGCTTTCTACTTCAATGCAGGGAAATCTAGTAGAGCCCCAACTGCGCCAGCGCTTCCCCTTCCTCTCGCTGGCACCTCCGCGCCGCCAGCTGCACATCAACTGGGGATTCAGGCTGGTTAGTAATAGAATATATTTACGTCCCGGGGAGTGTTTTTGCTGAGCACACATGCTCTTTCTCATCACTGTGATGTTTCGGTCCGTACAGTACTTACACACACTTGGGAGCTTCAGCTGTAGGTCGCTGAGCAGCACAACTGGGCATTGTGAGGCTTAAAGGGATAATTTGGGGGAGGGTTGAAGTGGGGTTGTACGGGGTATGGTCAGTGTAATACATACTGTGGATGTCAATCAGTTCGCTTCCAGTTTGGAGAAGCAGGCTGGAGTCAGACATGGAAGCTTAGCAATGCACAGCTGTGGATGCAGGGTCAGCAACAAAATGAATTTTAAACACTTAAAATGAAGTCTCAAATCAGAGTCAGTTTAAGTATACGCTATATTGAGAGTGTTTTCACCACTTTACCTTTCCGTCAGAAAGCCTGTTTCGACAGGCAAGCCGTTAAGTTCCCATCTCTGCTCTCGTCAAAGCCGCCAGACTCCATTGAGAAAAACAGACATTTTAGCTCACTGAACATAAGAGCTGCTGGTCTACTGCTGCTTTGATCAGTTAGTTAGTTTTTGTTTTGTGACTTTGGTGATTCCTAACTACTCATTTTAAATGCCAAAGTCACACAATAACATAAACAAACACACTTATCAAGACAGTGTAAGACCAGCAGCTCCTGTGTTAAGTGATGTTAAATTACTGTTTTTCTCAATGGAGTCTGGCTTTGAAGAGAGTGATTTAGCAGCTTCATTTTCCCATTAGAAATTACTGTCTAACATAACAGTAAAGCAGTAAAAAATACTCTCAACATAGCGCACACTTACACTGATACTGATTTATTTTAGGTGGGACTTTTTTTTAGGTTGCTAAAATAGGTTTTGTTGCGGACCCCTTCAGAGCAGCAGATTGCTTAGCTTCCATGTCAGACTCCAGCCTGCCTCTCCAAACTGCAGGCATGCCGACTGACATCTGCTGTTTGTAATATACTGTCTATGGATAAGTACCCCATACAACCCCACTTCAAAAAATCTGAACTATCCTTTAAGTGCATTGCTCAAGTACACCTCCAGGACAAAGTGTTATTTCATTCAGCTCAGCTTTTTTTCTCTCTCTCTCTAAGTTGCCGCTGTTAAACTCTTATTAAATGTCCATGTTCATATATCACTTTTATGCCCTGGAAGTGCTCGGTAATTTCGTGGCGCTATAATAGCAATAAAACCATTTGATCCCAAAATGATACGTATCATTTTCAGACATTTAGCCCCGTAAAGACTCAAGGATCCCCCAATAAAAAGCGTTAAAGTGAGCCGTCTGGACACTTTCACTGCGCCGTGACCTACTGTTGTGACCTTTGACCTGCAGAGTGTACGCACAATGGGGTGCAATGAAACACCAGGGATATGGTGAAGTAGTGGAACTCCCCAAGGTCAATGACTTTATGGGCCGGGGAGAGAGGGAGAGAAGGAGGGGTGAAGAGGAAAGGCAAAAAAGATGAGAGGAAAAGGAAGTGGGAGCAGAGGTGGCGTTGGTTAAAAAAAATTAAGGTTTTATCACACACCATCACAACCTCTCTCTTCCCTCACACACACACACTCGCAGACACACACAGTAGCCTACTTTCCTACTGTTTTGGCCGAAGCGACAGAGTTGAGATCCCTGAAGTAATTATGAAATTTAATTACAATTCCTCGGGGAGCGATATGGAAATGAGTTCCCATGTTTCTGTGCCACCAGGCGGAGAGCAGCACAGCACAGCAGCGAGGTGAAAAATGTTGGGCCGTGACTGCTGGAAACACCCGGTGTCGTCATGACAGCTGAGGCATTACACGACGGGGTTGACATTGAACATGTGATGAAAGCACCCTGTCACCTGTGACAGCGGTGACAAGGTCTCTCACACTTCCAGTTTGTCTGCCCTGAAATAGTCACGGTGTGTGTGTGTTTCTTTTTTTGTCAAGTTCAAACACAGTCCCGCCTGTCTGTGGGAGTATTTGATCTGATAATGCGAGTAGAACAGAAGCTGTACTGAAGACTGAATGAAATTAAATATAGTATAGATTACGAGCCTGTCTGATTGACCGAGATTCTTATGATGTGAAATCCACTGGGGTCGGAAATAGAAAACACCCAGACTGAACTGCGGTCAACAAGCCATTAATCCTGCCTGGCAAACACACAGATGTGCAGCGAACAACACAATCCAATCACGTCTCCGAGCCATGGAATGCGGTCAGATGCCATAACAATATACGGCATCAAAGCCTTGACGGTTGTAAGCTCCAAGGGGTTGAATAACCCCTCAGATTAGTGCTGTAAGTCATGGCAGCCACCCCTGCTCAGAGACCCAGACGTCATAAATGTCCCCAGACACTGAGAGCCAGTGTCGGGCTTGGCCTCGCTGACCTCCTGGGTGGACGTCTCTGGGTGGTTAGATTTTTAGTTATCCGGCTCCCGAGGTTAGTCTTTGTTTGTGTCACGCCGGGTGTTTAAAGTGCACCGGGGCTTTGTTTTAGATGTTGATTTCTGACTCCAAGGCCGGGGAGGAGCTGTGTGAACAGGAGCAGCTGTGCACGGTGGGGTGAGGGGGTGCACCCGTGGGTCGACCCTATCTACCAGTCCCCGTGACCTTAAAGAGCGGAGACGTCCTTGAGCACCACTAATCTGTGACAGTGGATAGAAGTCATTTTTTATCCTCAATCATATTGATTTATGTAAATATTGCCCCAAATTGAGGCTTCCTGATGGCTCAGACAAACCTAGAACTAATCCCATGTAATTACACGTTCTTCAGTTGTAGCTTTGTATCGTTCCGGTGTCTTCACTGTGAATTGTCATTTAACTCATAAAATTAATAGGCACATGAGGAGACACTTGAACGGTGCGAACCTGTGCCAACACTGAAAAATGATCCCTGTTACTGAGGTTTGAATTGATTTCTTGACCTTGTGAGCAAACTATTGGATGTGGAAGTCTTCGTCTCTCTTTATCTAGTATTTTTGTTTTTTATTTATTTGTATTTTTGTAATTAAGGACTAAACGTCATTACTTGTGTAGTGGCCGCAATCCCACATCTGGATGTACATCAAATTCTCATCGTTCGAACACGCCCATCTTGGCAGAGGGTCTGTCTTCTGATAGGTTTTCCAGATACCAGCTTAAAGCTTCCCTCCAGCCAGTGTTACTTCCTGTTTAATGGTTAACAGAGTATGATGGTTTACGATGGCAAACAGATTGCAGCTACAGCAGTTTGGAAATCAGCGCTGTGGCAATTTATTTGATGAATTTACTGTTTATCAGGACACAAATGACATAAGAATTAGCACAACACACTGACTCTCTCTCTCATTTATTCTTCTTTACTATCTTTTCCTGTCAATTGTTGTAGTGGCGAGGCACCGTTTGGTGGCTGCTGCTTTTGGCGAGTCGCTATGATGCACTGCAGAAAAGATAGACATATCTCAGAAGTCTGCTGTTAGAAATGCATTTATTGGATGTTTTGGAGGTGCGCCGGCCGCTCTCACCTCAGCTCTCAGCACCAACACCACACAAGGCAGAACTATGATTCTCATTATTTTGTTTCTCAAATGGGACTTTTGTCTTGATGCTGCATGGGGATGTTCTGGTGGTGCTCTGGTGTAGCTGGTTCTGGTGGACCATGAAAACCTTCAAAACGTCCGGAAACTGCATTTTAAATGTCGCGGTGGAGCAGTGGTTAGCATTGTTGCCTCATAGCAAGAGGGTGTCTGGTTTGAATCCAGGGTTGAGAGTCGGGGAGCCCTTTGCATGTTCTCCCTGTGCCAGCGTGGGTTTTCTCCGGGTACTCCGGCTTCCTCCCACAGTCCAAAGACATGCAGGTTAACTGGTGACTCTAAATTGTCCGTAGGTGTGAATGTGAGTGTGAATGGTTGTCTCTATGTGTCAGCCCTGTGATAGTCTGGTGACCTGTCCAGGGTGTACCCTGCCTGGCTCCAGCCCCCCCGTGACCCCCAACAGCATAAGCGGTTATGGAAAATGAATGAATGAATGGTATTTAGTGTAATCCACTGCGTGATTGCTCCTGCTTACCGCACATACAAATGCCATTATGAAAACAAACAACATACTAAACTAAGGTGAAGGAAGTTAAAGTTAACAAGTTATTTTTCAAAAAATATTTGGCAAACAGTGTGGCTAACGGACATTGCCAGGAAATGACTCAGAAAGATATGAAATATGCTAAAACACTGGAGAGGTGCTTTAAGGACAGTCAGGCAGGCAAAGAAAAAAAAAAGTGGGAGAGTGCTGGGCTACACTTTAATGTAGTTTTCAAATGTTTACAATAATCACTTCTACTCCTGCTGCTTCTGTAGAGGCTGCTTCCTGTCATCCTGGCAGCTGCTCTCTCTGAACCTGACTGACCCAGACGCTCCGTCCGTGCTCCTTCACTGCTAACAACAGGTGTATGTTTTAACTCTGGACCACCCTATGGGGAGGAATACACACACACACACACACACACACACACACACACACACACACACACACACACACACACACACACACACAAAAGAGGGCTCAGAGTAAAGTGCGGGCCAAAGAGTGGAGTTGCTGAATGAAGCAGGTTTAGATGAAAGAGGGTCTTTTTGACATCAGCGGCTGCTGAGCCTCTGCTGGCTGCTGCTGATGGGGTTGTGCCAACAGGGCAGATGCTGAGGCTCAGCCACCTGATACTGGAGAACGGGAAGGGAGAGAGGGGGAGAGGTGACAAGACAATAGAGGACAGGGAGTGATGGGAAACAATAATGTTCAGACAAGGAAAACCAGTAAAATGAGGTCTTTTTATACCCGTCTCTCCTCCGCTCTGCCTCTTTATCATACAGACACACACACACACATTGCCTCACATTAGTTTAATCCTACCCATGAGCATGGGAGTCATGGTTATGCTCCCAGGCAGGCGGTGCCTTATGTTGTGTGCTTCTAATCATATTACAGTCAGCCGTAAGCTGATGTTCTTGGCATGGTCCCTGCTGATATGCATGTTAGACTCAAACCTCAGCACTGCAGCAGCAGCATCACTCTGCACCAAGATGATGCAAGGAGAAATGCCGGGGATTTTTGAATGTAAACAACTGCTGACGTGATGGTGCTGTTTTTTATTACACTCACAGAACTGCTGGTTCATGATATTTTAGTAAAGCAGCTACGAGGAGCTTGCATTTTGTGTAAATCGGTTCAATCAGATCTGGATTTGAGTCGCGCATGCATTTGTTTTGGAAGGGAAAGAAAGAAAGACGGAGCTTATTTTTAATCCTTTTTTTCTTTTTTAAACACAGCTGTTAGCAGGATGCATAGCAATCAGGACATGTATCTGTTTGTGGCTGTGTAGCTTAATAAGAAGATGACAACATGAAACAAAGCAAAATTTGATTTAGCCTCCAACGTAAATTCATATATTGATGTAAAACAATGTCTTGCAGTGTATTTAATAAATGAAATAGACACATGTACATACCTGTTAAGGAGGAAGACAGCAAATTTAGGATCAAAGGTTTATGACAAAATAACTTAATGATACCAACTTCCGCATGCACACGGCAAGAGAGGAGAGGGAGAGACGCTGTGCTGCTGCCGGAGGAGCCGCTGAATGAGTTCCCTCTGAGCGGTAACTTGCTAAGAGTTTATTCCACACTACTGAAGATGGAACCACCTTATTGTCTGTAATAATTTCACTTTCAGCCATGCTTGATGTTGCCATGGGTAACAGTATGACATCACTATGTCAACAAGTCAAAATATCATGAGTATCACAATACAAATTCTTCATTTGATATTAAAAATTATAGCGGTACTATCATGAAAGACTTGTTATGGCACACCCCTGCTGCGTGTAGCAAATCATTTCATCCGAAGAATGACTGTATAGAAATAGCCAGTCGTCTTGCTTATGTACGTCATATAGACGCATCAGTATGAAGGTGACACTGTTTCATAACCAGTTTAAAAATCCTTGTAACTGCTTTAATAGGTTTGACTTGCATGTGTTTGACAGATAAGTTAGCATTAAATGCACCCAGCATGTCTACACCTTCTGTGACATCACTGAGTAAGGTCTGGCCAAAAGCAAAGATTAAACTGATAAAGTGCAGCATCAGTTCATCAGGAAGCCTCAGGTTATGCAGATCTGATTTAAGCCACTGCCTTTTCTTTTACAGGACCATTTTTAAGAATTATTATACTTCAACATCAGGGTCTTGGCTCCAGCTTTGGTTTCAGGACTGATGTTTCTACTTCCCTACTGAGGTAGAGGATTCTAATGGCCCACTATATACGGAGGCAGAGTCTGTTGTTCTGAACGTTAACGCTGGTCAAACACTGCTGCAGCTTTCTAGGGCGGCAACAAATGTGTATACTATCATACATAACAGTGGCTGTCAACATTTTTGAGGTGTGACAGAGCAACTTGTGACCCCTTGTCGCTTGTTTCATGTTTCTATTGGTTGTGGTTTCCCCCCTTGTTTTAATTTGAATCATTTCCTGAGCTCAGAAAAAGTAAAGTTAACCACTGATTAACAAGAATCTAACAAAGATGAGGACTAGAGTAGAAGAGAGGAATGTGAAGGATGTGTTGGAAGATAAATCACTTGAGATTTACCTCGCAACCTGTGTGGGAGTTCTGACCTCCAGGTTCGGAGAGACAGTGAACATCCTCACATTTGAGCATCTGAGACTACAAAACGATCAGCGGTTTGACCTGAAAAATTAAACGATTAAGCAGTTATTGCAATTGTTAATATAATTTTCTGTAAATTAACAAGAAGAGAGCAAGAAAAACAAAACTACACCTTTACTTGTTATTTGTTTCAATGCACTTATGTGGTAAGGCACTAAGACCACTCGGCACATCCTCAGAGAGAGGCATCATGCCCTCTGTTGCCACACCTCTGCATGTTTTCTTTCCATCACACACCTTTGTTCAGTCTGTCACACATCTTAAGAAACAACACAGCGAACTAATACAAATACAAATACACTGCTACATGTAGCTATCAGAATCAGAAATACTTTATTGATCCCCAAGGGGAAATTGTTGAATGAAGCTACACACTGACATCAGGGAAACATGTAAACGTGGTTGTGGATGTCGTTAACGTCTCCCTAATTTCAGAACATAACCCTGCTGAAAAATGTCTGAGTGTGTTTAGAAGCTTTTAGTGGTGATTTTTAATGGGAGAAAGTGTACTAGCAAGTAATTCCCCAGTGGCAGGTACACTGATACATGTAGCTACATGCTAACAGCAAGGTTACATGTAAACGTGGTTGTGGATGTTAATTTCTCCCTGATTTCAGAGCATATTCATGCTTGGACATGTCTGGGTGTGTTTGGAAGGTTTTATTGTTGACTTTTAATAGCAGACATTGCCACTATTCTCTGTGACATGCAGTCATTCTCTGGTTGTAATGATGGTGCAAAGACTATTACTTAATATATTACTGCTTTTCAGTATCTTGTGCAATATTTTTCTCAACATCATGTGCAATATTATTCTTCAGTGTCATGATCACTTGTCAGTGTAGTGCAATATAATTTTCTCAGTCATGTGCAATACTACTTCTCATTGTTACATCAGATTCAATATAACAGATTAGCAGGCGCAATCTGTTTTTCCGCCATTTTAGTTCATTGTAGTAACTCTTGTACTTATTGTACTCCTGTTGTTACTCTATTAGGCACTGTTTTTTGCTTTTGCTCCTTGAAAACACCTCTATCTTGTATATATTTGTATATTCTTCCAGATATTTAATACTTTATTGTTCTACAGTGGAGCCCAGTGAGTGACCCTGACCCAGGGAACCCACTGGTTGTTTGGTTGTGACTGGTTGCGATTCGTTATAATTGTAGTTACCGTACTTTGTGTTACTGCAACTTGAAGGATTCTCTGGCACAAGAATTTCCTTTGGGATAAATAAAGTTCTATTGAATTGAATTGAATTGAATTGAAAATGGGGTGTTTCAGACAGACTGTGAATACACGGTGTTCCAGCACAGACAGTATGAGGATAAGAAAGTGGTTTTTGACCAATAAAGCAAGTGAACATGTTGAAACTCAAAATACAAGAACAAGCCTTAAAATTAGCCTCATAGGTCCTCTTTAAACAACTCGTCAGTATGTCAGTGATTCAGTTTGCCTAATCTCAGTCATTCTCCAGATGCAGTGGAAATGCAAACATAGCTGCACCTAAAGGGAGTTCCCCACTGAGTTCCTGATTTTAGTTCCTGGGACTATTTGAGTCCACAGAAAAGGTTAAAGGATGTACACGAAGGCATCAGTTTGAGCTTGCCAGTTGGAATCGTTGGACCAACTGAGCAGTGAAAGTGAAGTAAGGTTCCCTCCTAACTGTTGAAGGCTTTGAGGGACTTTCTCAGGCACTTAATCTCCAGGTGATGCAGAAGTGCTCCTCAACGGCTGGCCACTGTGTTTGCCAAATAAACCCTTCCCTGGATAAACATTTGTGAAAGGAAAAGAAAAAACGATTAACACGTGTTCATCCCGTACGAGAATTAGTGATAGGTTTATTAGAGTAGAGATAGAGAGATTATGGCGCAGCTGAAATGAAGAGCAGATAGATAAACTACAAACAAATCTTTAATCACATTTAAAGAGCAGCGGAGGAAGGTCTGTGTTGACTTAGCAGCACATAGAGATCCCCTTGTTTGCTGCTCCTTAAGTGAAGTGGAACACGCCAGTTAAACTCTCTCAGATGGCCTGAGTGTTTTATAATGTTCAGCATAAGGCTCTCATCTGTTTTGTGCCCCACACAGTTGCATAGGCGTAATGCGTGCGCACACATGCGTGCACACAATAGTATTGATATGATCGTCTCAACCTACACAGCCTCTTTGATGGTCTGCGCACGTCCTGTGCGTGATCCCCTCCGAGGGAGGAATTGAGGATGAGGCTTTCTGCACGTCACAAAGACTCTTGGAGTCGTTGCGGCGGGGCTGCCCAGGAGCTGTGCTGATTCACCGCTCCATCACCGCACACAAGGCATCAATCATCATCATCATCATCATCATCATCATCCCCGCCACCTGACAAAGAGAGGAATTCACACACAGGAAGTCAGCTGAACTGCTGAACGGATGCAGCGCACATCACGACCTCACACGCACTCGGCATGTGCTCGCGGCTACCGCTGTCGGTAGCCCGAGGAACACATGGCGAACTCCTCGGTCCCACATCTCGTCCTCTGTGACATCACACAGCACCATATGAGCTTGACTGACAGGCCGTCTGTTTGTTTTCCTCTTCAAGACCAAGTCCATTTCCTGTGCTCCCTTTGTTTTAGACCTAAGATTAAAAAAAGATCTCCCTTTTAAATGCTGTGTTTACATTGTGTGAGCGCTTTGAGGGAAAGCACAAAGCCGCCACACAGTGGGTGGATTATAAACTTGGACTGAGTTTCAAACAGACTGAATTTATAAACACAGAATTCCCCCACACTCAACTCGCGGGTCCCAGCCTGCTAGCGTATTACTGTGGATCAAACACAGACGAGGCCTGTCCTTGCACTTTGATGCATTTATGTGTGTGTGTGTGTGTGTCTGCGCTTGCACCTTCTTTTAGTTTGCTTTCACACTTATGAAGTGGCACAATGTCAGTCACTTTTTTACCTGGTGTTATCCATCACTGTTACCTCGATGTGATGATGGCATCCTCAGCATCACCTCGGTGGTGCGATCTCTGGTTGCCATGTTGTACTGAGGCACGCGAGGGGGGACGACCTGGGATCTCCGTGTCCTATCGAAGGACTACAAGTGCCTGAATACCCATTATGTGCCAGCTGTTCAGAATGAGGAGTAATTGCACTGTTGGCAAAGGTCCACATGGGCCCCAGCGCTGTGGCTTCCCCCCACCCTGGGCACGCTGCCAAGCCCTCCCGCATACTGCCTCCCTGACCCGGCCTACCACCACCTAACGGCACCCCACACCCAGGCCCACCCCTACACCTCAGCGCCCGACCCACATCATCCCCCAAAACTCTTCCACCCATTACCACCAACCCTCTGTTCCACATTCCTAGAGGGGCACTGGTTAAATCTAATCCCATAATAAGACACTCAGCTGTCCAGGAAAAGAAAGAGAACTTTCCTCTGGTAAACTCTAGACTTCCTTTTTTCTTTTTCCCCTCCCTTCTTTTCACCCCAAGTGGAGGCAAGATGACACTTTGGGCCCCCTTGGCCAGTTGCCTTTGTCTCTCTACGAGCTTGATTTATCCTTTCTTCCTTTCTCCCTCATTCCCTCTGTTTTTTTTTTGTCGGCGGTATAAGATTGCCTCTGTGTTGGGTCCGAGTCCCCGAACAGACACATGGGAGGGCCACGTTTGCTGAAGGGCCACATGGCTCTGTTGTGCAAGACCATATACACACACACACACACACACACACACACACACATTCATTTTTACGCTGCCAACACAGATGCAAGCAATTTATACATTACATTGCCAAGTCCTTTAACATAGTTGTGTCTTGCCTGCAATTCACTTGGCAGATGACATAGTTGGGACATCATTATCTTGAGTTAAAAGGTGAAATGTAGATTTCATAGGAATTTGTACCTTTCACCTAAATTGAAATATATACAGTGAGCAAACATGATGTCCACAGTATAGCAGACTGCAGCCCCTACAGTTAAAGGGGATTTATGCCTCCAAGTGAAGCAGTCGCTTAGAAAAAATGCACTGTTCATGGTTTTTGTGTTCCTTGTGTGACTTTGGCAATAACACAATTAGCTAATCAATGGGGAATACTGCAAGGACAGAGAGACACTTGCTCTACAGCTGAATGGACTTACAGACATACACTGTGTCTTTTTATTCCCTGATTACTGTAATTAATCAGACTAAGGTAATACTTTGATAACAGTAATCGTTTATAGCTGTAATCCTGTTGATAACTGTCCTGAGGAACATGCAGGTTTTGAGGGAGCATGTTATTGCAATGCTGACTACAGAGATACACACTAGAGCTGTTGCCCTTGATTTGCGTGTTCATTTCACAAACATAGGCCGTCTCCAGTAGGGGTGGGAATCACCAGAGGATCCACGGTGCGATGCTGTCCCGATACTTAAATCACAATACAATGTTATTGCAATTTTAAATATGTTGTGATGTGCGATAAAAGTATTGCGATAAAATATATTGTGATATAATGCAATTTATTACCTTTTTTAACTGTAAATTACGTCCCTAACGGACTAACTAACTAACTAACTAACTTTGTCAACATCTGTTTTATCTCATAAGATTGTTTTCAGTCAATTCATCTCACTTACTCAGCAAAATGCATCTAGTGGACTGAAAAAGCAATTGATTGTGCTATTCTAGTGGGCTACGTTAAGTTTAACTTGTATTTCTAATATCAATAATTTGTATAATAAAAAACTGATACACAGCACTGTGTGGTGATGCAATATTGCCATACAAAAATATCACAATACTAAGCTGTAGCAACCTTTTCCCCCACCCTTAGTCTCCAATGTTGTGTCCGAGAATTTGGCAGTACATCCAACCAGCCTCCTGCCCAGGACATCCCATATCCAAAGAAATTTCTGCAATGACTGTCAGGAATAGGAGCCGTCTGAGTGAGGCACATCTCAGTAGCTGGTCTTTGATCTTGCAGGTGAAGAAGCCGGTTGATTATTGCAATTCTGTCCTCCTTGGCCTCCCTCTCAAGTGTCTACATAAACTCCAGTTGGTCCAGAATTCAGCCGCCCGTATCATTACTAGAACCCCCTCCATAGATCATGTCACTCCTGTTCTCCAGCAGCTTCACTGGCTTTCTGTTAAATATCACATTGATTTCAAGATTCTGCTTTTCACCTTTAAGGCCCGCCATAATTAAGACCTGCAGTGATGATGATTTTATACCTAACATTTTTAATTGCTTTTTTTTCTGTAGTCATTTTATGTAAGTTTTTTAAGTTTTAAGTTTTTTTTCTTTAAGTTTTATTGTATATCACAGAATTGTTTGACTTTATGACCTGTGGATACATTCCCACTTGTTTTATTATTATTATTATTGTTGTTGTTGTTGTTGTAGAGGTCTGGGCCAGCTCACTAGACCGATTGGATGTACTGCCAAATTCTCTAAATGACCCTGTAGACGGCTTATGGTATAGAAATGAACGTTCAGTTAAGGGCAACAGCTCTGGTGGACATTCCTGCAGTCAGCCTGCCAATGGCGCAGTCTCCCAAAACATGTGACATCTGTGGTGTTGTGTTGTGTGATCAAACTCACATTTTTAAGTGGCCTTTTTATTGTGACACTTGTTAGGTGGATGGATTATATGGTCAAGTGCTTATAAACTTAGAAGGTATCAGATCTTTTATTTCACCTCATTAAAAATGGAAGCAAAACCAAAAGTGCTGCGTTGATATTTTTGTTGATTGTAGTAACAAGGGTTGAGTATCAAACCTCTAATTAGTGTCTACTGAAATGTGTCTCTATCAAAACTTCCAAACAAAAAAAGGTAGCATGGAGTATTTGTTTACATTCATCATATCGTTGGCTTAGTTTTCTAATCATATATTTTCTGACTTAAACCATAATTTAGCAACTTACATTTTTATTTGTGTAAAATCTTTCATTTGGCTGTGTGTGTTCATGTACCATTTAAAATTTGAGAACCTTGGCTTCTTTGGCTAAATGTAAGAAAGAGATTTCTGTTTAAATATTTAATGAAATAAAAATTTCCACCACCATTTGCAAAGCTGCTGTTACACATAAAAACACCACTTTGCATCTGGTCCACTGGGTGACCTTTGTGGTTCATGCATAAAGCCACAACACCCAGTGAAATGAGATGATGTGTTTACATGCCCGGATAAATCCAACGATTGAACAAACATCTGAACGAGTTAATCAGGTTATGCTTACATCGATTATTAGTTAATGTGATTAAAAAGATTAGGCTATTTCCGAGTGTTGTGAGAGTGTTATCGTAATCTGATTGTAATTAAATTATTGTGCATTTGCTGTAAATGCTGGTGGGGACTCAGGATTCTTAGAGAGAGAGTACAGTGAATTTTGAAAAGGCTCTTAACCTGTATGAAGACGTTTTTGTCACCAGGGGTGTCTCTGTATTTGTAATTATTAGGTCAGTGTGTGAAGAGGAGCAGAACTGGAGCTGAAGTGTGTGTGTGTATGTGTGTTTGTATGCATGTGGCTGGGTAAGGAGGAGTGTGTCCAGGGTTGAGGGTGTCCGTGTGGAAATCACTAAACTGGGTTATCAGCTTTTAAGAGCCTGGGAAACTGGAACGGACTGAGATACACAGAAGACCGATAAAGACAAAGGGGTACAGAAAGGGAGAAGAGACAAAGACGTATTAGTCATGAGCTCTATTTTTCTTCTGTCTAGGGTGGAGAGATAAAAGATAATGAATCTTTTAGACAACTTTTAGATTTCTGTGTTACGTTTGGATCAAAAACATGCGTTATTTTCCCAAAGTTTGTCCCTACTTCACATTATTTCTCCTTCCCTGACACTTTTGTCTCCTCTGTTGCTCGAATCGCCTCACATCCCTCTCTCTCTCGTTTCTGCCGCAGTGTTTACCCTGCCTGTTTATTCCGGTGAAACGAAGAATGATTTAAGGCAGGGGGAGGGTAACGTTGCATGTGGTCATTGGTGGGGAAAAACCAAAACAACAGATGGACTGCGTAGTGTCTTTAACCCAGATTCTACCTCTCTAATCCTGCCTTCACTGCAAGAATGTCCACATTGCATGCTGAACCTGACACGTCAAGTGACCATTCGGATTTGAACCTGGCTGAGCCGGGGATAAAAAGGTGGTTGAGTAATGAGTGTTGTGTCTCACCCTGGGGCACGATAGGATGTTCAAGTCAAGGTCGAGTTGCTGATTACTCAGAGATAATCAGGAAGATGTTATTTTGGTGTTAACAACCCTCCCTGCTGCCATTTGAATAGAAAACCGTAATCGGGCAGCGTGTGCCTAGTGACGGTAAACTGGATGACTCATTTAAGGTGAGCAGTTGGGAGGTTGAGGGAGCTAGACTGTCAGCTGTCAGGGGCTTGAGAAGGGTGATGGGTTAGCGTCTGTCAGCTGATTTAGCGGAGGCGGGAGCGCGTCAGTCAGCTGATGGAGTTAGGAGTGGGCGGGGGGGGTTTGTTGTGGGTGTGTTGGCTGAATCAGTCAGCTGGCGTAACATCATTAGTCGACCTTATAAAACCAGGTCAGTGGTAGGATTACTAAACCAAGCCTTGTTACACACTCACCTCCTCCCCAGTAGACTACCAACACCTCGACGTAATTACCACTTCTTTTTTTAATCTTAATTCGTTAGCGCCGTACTCCTTCCCGCCTTAGTGCTCAACACTCCGCCTTGTTTTGCCCACTTTTGCTTCAGCCACTTCTCATGCTTCTCCTCCTTGACCCCCAGCCCTCCTCCCCAACATCCTGTTCCCCCAGTATGCTTGATTTCATTCTTTACCCTTTAATTCCCCCCTCCTTTATATTCCATCTTTGCCCCCTGCTCCCCTCAGTCACCGCCACATTTGGGCTGATCAAGGTCAGAGAGAACATGTCGAGGCTTTCTAGGTCAGGTCAGAGGTCTTGCTGGGTGCAAGGCATTGCGCTGTAAATTAGTTGATTAGAAATCCCCAATTACATGCCTCTAATCTGTCTCAGGGTGCCAGTCTCCAGCTTAAGTTGTCGCGCCAGCTGCCTTGAGCGCGGGAGAGAATGAGCCGGAGAAGAAGTGCAAGGATTTTAGAGAGTTCAGGGGTGATCTAAAGGTTGAGGTATACTTAGAAAAAGTGGCTGTAAACACAATAGCGCATGGTGTGCGTGCTTGAGCATCTGGAACCAGGGATAAAGGTAATACAGGGTTTTTCCTGCATAGAGAACTATGAGGCAGCCACCTTCGTCAAGGAATTAAATTTATCGACCTAACCACCCATTCATGCAACCATCTGACCACAATTTATTAATTATTTTTTAAAAATCATATAATTATAAGAACTGTTACTCATGCACATCCGCCTCATTGTTTGACCCAGCTGGAAAATCCCTGTCATATATAAACTTGGCAACATTTGAAGGGATGTGGTTGTTTTGTGCAATCCGATATGAGATCCATACACCCATTACCTAACCGCTTATCCTCTCGAGGGTCGCAGGGGGGCTGGAGCCTATCCCAGCTGACATTGGGTGAGAGGCAGGGGTACACCCTGGACAGGTCTCCAGACTATCACAGGGCTGACACATAGAGACAGACAACCATTCACACTCACATTCACACCTACGGACAGTTAAGAGTCATCAATTAACCTGCATGTCTTTGGGAGGAAGCTGGAGTACCCGGAGAAAACCTGATATGAGATGATTTTATTAATTGCGTTATGCAGTGTTAAACATTTGATTAGCACCTTCCAGACACAGATTGGTCTCAGCATGGTTCGCTGAGTTACAGCTCAATACTGTTGACTCCCTCACGACGGCTTAATGATATTATTGGTGTTAGCGCACAATTAGTAGTGAGAAATTGCCCCCTGTATTGAGTTTTTCTCCACCTGACAGCATCACGGCAGCTCAGTATTTATCCTCCTAGACAGTCAATGATGGCTGGTCAGCGCTTCTGTTGATTCTACCTGGAATCAATACAATAACAGGGCTGATGCTGCAGAACGGGAGCCAGACAAGGATCAATGAGTCTGTAATGGGATCAGAACCAGCCGTTCGCTACAGAGCCTTCCAAGGTTACGGCTCTCACGCAGGGGTGTGATCCGACCAAATCGGCTCGTCTTGGAGACGTTTGTCATCAGTCAGATCAATTTTTTCAAAGGTTATAAAGTTTTAAGGAGTCAAAACCGTAATATGGGAGCTTGATTTTAGAGGGTTTGATTTTTTGAATACAAAGGATGAAATTCTCATCCAGACTCCTCCCAGTCGATGTCCTCAGAAGACCATGAGAAATAAGAGAAGACAGCATGTGGAACAAAAGCTCAAAGGAGACCTGTTGATGCATCATAACCTTAATTCCCCCAGTCGGCTAATGATGCGTTAAACACAAAGCTTTGCTGGGAGTGGTGTTAATGCCCGATTGGATAATCAATGAGAAAAAAAAGGTGGCTCTTTGATGCGAAGAGGAACACAAGGGGAGGTCCGTGCCCGTGGAATTGAGCCGTGACAGAGGTCATGGGCAAACGATCTAGCGGATGGGCAAAAGAAGCCAGCTGAATCAGCAGGGGTTACGACCAGTAGATGTGAGGTCAAGGGTCAAGGCCTTGTCCAGTGGCCCTCTGGTCTTCAGACAGCCGTAAACTGTCTCGTTCATTAGCAGAGTCTCAATAGTGACCTGTTATGGCAGTGACCAGCGGAGTGACAGTCTGTCAGTCTTAAATGTTTCGACATTCTCATGTGGTAAAGGAACTTAATAGTGCTGCGATTAATCAGTCAGTTGACAAGAATGTATCAGCATCAAGTCATTAATCAAGCATAAAAGCCTGAACATCCTTTGGTTCGAGCTTCTCAAATCTGAGGATCTGCTGCTTTTTTCAGTTTTATGTTGTAAATGGAGTACCTCTGGGTTTGGACTGTTGGTCGGACAAAAGAACACATTTGAAAATTTCACGCGCTTTTCTTACATTTTGTTTACGAAATACCCAAAATGTACACTTTAATAAAGAAGTGTGGTTTGTGATAGCTGCGACCTCAATGCCAAATTGCAGCCCTCTAGGGCAAAAACTGTGGCTGCCAGAGGGTGGGGAAATTTTTGTGGTCTGGCAAACAGAAAGAGAGCGAGCTATAGAGCTGCTGGTCACAGCTAAACAACTGTATTGGATCATGTGTTGCTAATTTTGTAACATTGCTAGTGGTACCTGTACATGCAAAATCAGACATCTGCCTTTAAAAGTATTATTATTATTGTTTTGTGTGTGTGTGTGTGTGTGTGTGTGTGTGTGTGTGTGTGTGTAGTCCCTTGGAGCAGTGAATAGAACCTTTATTGCTCCCAATGGAGCAAATGGCTGGCAGTTTGGGGATGCCAGTCCTGAGACAAGTCAGGTAATCAATTTATTGATCGTCTGAACAACATTTTTAACAATTAAATAGTCAGTTAAGACATTAATTAAGCAAGAAACGCCAAACATTCACAGGTCAGAGCTTCTCATATCTGAGGATTTGCTGCTTTTTTCTGTTTTATGTTGTAAATGGACTATCTCTGGGTTTTCTTACATTTTGTTTACAAAATGTCCAAAAATTTACACTTTAATAAAGGAGTGTGGTTTGCGATAGGTGCGTCCTCCATGCCAAATTTCGGCCCTCTGGGGCAAAAACTGTGGCAAAAATGAAAAGAACGAGGTATTGAGCTGGTGGTCGCAGCTCAAAATCTAGTCAGTATTGAAACAATTACTCAGTTAATCAATTCGTTGGTCATCCGAACAATATTTTTAACAATTAACAATTTTTCGGTTAAGTAATTTATTAAGCAGAAATCCCAAATATCCAATGGTCAGAGGTTCTCATATCTGAGGATTTGCTGTTTTTGCTGTTTTATATTCTTGTAAATTGAATATCACTGGTGGTTGAACAAAGGAACACATCTGAAATTGTCAGATTTGATTCTGGATAATTGTGATGGGCATTTCTTTTTTACTGTTTTCTGGCATTTTTTAAACATTGAATCCATCAATTTAGAAAATAATTGACAGATTACTTGATAATGGGGGGAAAACATGTAATAGAGTTAGCACATTTTTTAAAAAAAGTATATTGGATCAGGTGTCTCTAACTACTTACAGCACCACTTTGTTTGTATATCTACAGTGGAGAAAGTGGCTGTCAGTTTGGGATGTTAGTACCTAAATGATTGGTCAATTCACCAATTAGTTGATCGCCAGAACAACATTTTCAACAATTTATTAGTCAAAAAAAACTACAACCCCCGTTTCCACCGAGCAGTACAGTTCAGTTCAGTTTGGTACGCTTTTTTTTCCGTTTCCAGTGTGAGAAGTTGTTGATGGTGCAAAATCTTCATCTGTATAAGTTTATATCGAACATATTTTAATAAGTAGTTTGTGTGTCGCGTTATAGTGTCCCATTGATCAAATGGCAGGTGTTTACCCAGGTCACATTCCCATTGTTGTTGAACTTTATCCATATTACTACAGCAGGAGAGTGAAATAAGTCTATAAAGTTTCTCTCTTCAATCTCTCTTAATTTATTATCTATGTCTTTATCTGAGGCCAGTGTGGAACCTTGAGACATGAGCTTCTGCAGTATGGATTTTAAATACTGTAGAAAACTAAGTTGGTTAAGATTAAAATTAGATTTTCCAACATTTTATTTTATTGTAAATTGAGGTTTTGGATTGTTGATTTGGCAAGAAAGCAATATTAAGTCTGTGGGAAACTGTGATGGATGGTTTTACAGTTTCTATTTATTGTCAGACTAAATTCTTAATCAACTAATTGAAAACATAATCAACTGATGAATCATTAATGAAACGAATCATTAGCTGCAGTCGTAGTGGATCGTGTTTGTATGTTTTTTTTGTTTAGTGAAGCAGCATGTGAATTGGCTGCACTTTGATGTGGCTCTTCCACTGTCAGCAACAGCTCGATGTTTGTTCTCTTTTTATGTGTGTTTGTTGCTCTGTAAAACACTTTGTAACGGGCCCAGTGTTGTTAATACGGCTTTAAAAATTAATGACTTGACTTCATCTGATAAAAATCTGCGGATAATGAAAGAGAGGGCAGGAAATATTCACACAGAAATTCAATTTGGCTGCAAATAAACCGAGGGCTCTCCAAGCAGTGGAGGCTGACTGGTGTGTGAGGAAACGTGATCTCCACTGATGACACTAATTAAATCAAACACCTGAATACCTGCTCAGCACCGAGACTCCACGCTGTCAATACAGAGCTCTGCCCGTCTCTCAATCTATCATTACTTTCCCCTTTCTTCTCAGCTCTGTTTGAACATGTCTCATCTCAAACATGGCTAATGAAATGTGATGTATAGAAATCGACACGACGGCTCAGGATTAAATGAGATTTTGCTTTGAGGCTTGCTGTTATTTTTTTTTAGCTTGAGGCGTCAGTTGAGCGTTGACGGGCAAACCTGAGTCACAAACCACAAGTGACGAAATGTAGAGAGAGGGTGAGTAAGAAAACAAGCAGCAGAGGGAGAGAGCGAGCGACAGGAAGGAGGGAAAAAAAGGCGAATGAGGGAGAAACAGAAGTGTGGGCGTTTTTATTGGTGTCATGAGAGGAGAAATCAATAAAAGAGGTGAAAAAAGCCTCCTGGTTTTAAGAGCCCCATCACCGCGGCAATTAAAGGGGCCTTCAAAGAGTCGGTCTAATCAGCGGTTAAATAAAGATAGGCGCAGGCGGCGCTTTGGATGGCCCCGCTCCTGTAATCTAACACCTACTGCCCTGCACTCCGTGGCCCCTTGCACTCGATGTGTGTGTGTCTGTGCATACTTGTGTGTTTATGTGTCTTTTCCTCCACTCACACACATGTTGCCGTACAGAGTGCCCGGACGCGTTTCTGACAGCTTGTATGTGGTTAACAGACTCTTAAAAGGCAGATTAGCCAGTTTAAGCTTCCTCTCTGCGTCCTTCTCTGTCAGTCTCTCGTGTCTGACCTCTGTCTAAACCTAAGTGAGACAAAGCAGATATGTATGCTCAGCTTATATATTGCAGTTATAGCGAGGCAGTCTACCCTCTGTACCCGTGACCCTTCCGCTTACCTGCCGTCTTATCTGCCGCGCCATAGACTCATTCATCATGTGTGTAAGTTCTCACCGTGATAAGATGCCGGCCGGTGAGTCAATACTCCAGCCTTGAGTCTGTCTTCGCGAGCCTCTCCCTGCTTAAAGAGGCACTGTGTGGACAGAGCAGATACCAGGCTGAGCAATGAGTTTGCTTTAGGCACACAGAGGCCGAGATAGACAGGTGAAAAAGGCCCTTTTACACAATGTCATTGCATGTCGTTCTGCGGTGTTAAAGTTTACAGGGCGGGTTGCTTTAGGTCGACCTTGGTATGTGTTGTGCTGGTGGACATTCTTATGTTTAATGCAGATGAGGGCGGATGTTTAAGCACACAGATATAGCAACAGTCAGTTCAATGCACTGTAGTAACAAACCTGTTAAATCTTTGAAACATCCCTGCACTTGTTGATTGTTGAGTCAATGAAATCTCAATGGACGGTTAAAAAAATCATTGCAGCACTCCTTGTATACTTCTTCTTTCTTGTTAAAACCTGCTGCCTACATTACCCACGATGCAACTCGGTTACAAGTTACAAGTTTGTGATGTCAGTAGAAATTGTTGAGCAAATGAATCCTGTGAAAAAAAGGCTTAGTTATCTTCTCATCTTCATTTGCAAGCCATCTGTACTACAAACTGATGCATGGTGATGGTAACCAATCAGAGGGCCTGAGATGAGCTGTAAGTGACACAGCAGAATTGATTGAGAGATTTTATATACCTCTCTTGTTGAGATGTTGTGCATTGAAATGAGCCACCTGTTTTGAGTACAAAGAAGCTGTCAGCCAGCTGTTTGTTTAACATGTCTGTGTGCCATCTTTATTGCTCTCATCATACTGACTGGATGACTATTACAGGATTACTGTGGCTATCGATTGCACGCCAGTAGCCTCCTGTGCAGTGATGAGACAAGGTTATTCTATCTCACAAAGTAAACACACTTGTTGTGGGGTATTTAATCAAAGCACAATACAAACTCATAATGAATGACACATACAGTATGTGCTTCAGTGATGTTATCAATGGATGAAATTTAATGATGAACTATAAATCAGAGATCATCTTGCACTGTGTCACATCAGTGTAATTCCACCTTAAGGAGGCTACACCTGTAATTTCTATGTGTTTATTCTATATCTAGTGGTGGGTATGAACAGGTTACATTTCCTCTGTCACATTAGGGCTGGGCGATGTAGAAAAAAACAAATATCTCAAAATTTGGAATGAATACTCTGATATTGCGACAATAATGTGGGGTTGACTATTGGTGCTTTCACAAAATATTCACACAATGAGATTTTTGATTTATAATCATCAGTAATGTGGATATAATGACCAAGTGGGTAAACTCAAATAATAGAACACCTAAAACAGTCTGGTAAGTTCAGGAAATTACATCACTTTACTGTAATGCAGCCTTTAAAACCAGGATAGAACAACACTTAGGATATTACAACATCCAAAATCTAAGATGATATCTTGTCTCGTATAACTATGTTGATAGGATGACATTGCCCAGCTCTATTACATAAGTCATTTGTTTGGATAACTTATAGTTGTTTTCAGTGATTAGATATTACAGTTATTAATCCCCACGGGGACATTCAGTTTTCTTACTCTGTTGTCATATACACACACAAATGCTCCCATGAACAGGCAC
The DNA here is from genome assembly GCA_019142605.1 of Cephalopholis sonnerati. NCBI lineage: Eukaryota > Metazoa > Chordata > Actinopteri > Perciformes > Serranidae > Cephalopholis > Cephalopholis sonnerati. The sequence goes on along the minus strand of JAGQAX010000009.1, from coordinate 25,668,312 downwards.
CCCTGAGCAGCTGGGGGTTTGGTGCCTTGCTCAAGGGCACATTGGCAGTGCCCAGGAGGTGAACTTGCACCTCTCCAGCTACCAGTCCACACTCCATGTTTGGTCTGGACTGGGACTTGAACCACAACCCTCCGGTCCCCAACCCAAGTCCCCATGGACTGAGCTACTGCCACCCTAAAAGCAGTGCTTTAGGGGCCGTACACATGGTGCGTCTTTAACCACCTGAAAAAGACGAGGACAAGTGCTGGGCGCTATTTTTGTGATTTTTCCGTGCCAGCTTTCAAGAGCACAGCGGCAGGTTGCATCTGAAGTTGCTGAGCAACCATAACAAGCACCCTATCATAGCCTATTTACCTGAAATCCTGAGTGCAGAGCTGATTAGTAGGTGGGCGTATCATCCGTGGGACTCCGGGTAGGCTGGCACCAAAACGATCAACTTTTCCGTATTTACCACAGACTGATATGTACGGAAGACGGGAAAGATATCTGTCGACTACGATTGGTTGGTCATTGTTGGACATGCAGTGCACGCCGCTGGATTCCAAAAGTTGAACTCTTCTAGTTAATCTCAGGGCGCAGTCGTCATATCCTGAAAAATAGGAGTGCGTGCCGCAACAGTGTCGCACTGGCGTTTGAGTGCGCCTGCCATACATCTACATTGAAAACAGTAAATCTGAGGGCTTAAAAAATGTGGCATGTGTACGGCCTCTAACAACACCTGCAGTATATTGTCATGTGTCTGGTTGTGGATGTGACACTTTAATGACCATTAACGTGCACTTCACATTTGTTATTACCTGTTGAGAACCTGTTTGAATGTAATACAGTGATGTAATAAATTGCATCTCATGAAATGACTCACTACTCTAGCAGTTTTTTTACACAATACTTTTTTACTCTTCCTTAAGTTGTTATTTTAGTCGGAACCTTTACTTCTACTGAAGTCAATAAAATCACCCACCACTGCTCATATCTAATCAGGTCCTCGTTTTATAACTATATTTATAGATGTAGTTAAGTGGATTTGATACAATGCAATTGAAGCCCAACCCTACACACAACACACACACTAACAACCATCCTGCTGTACACACCTATGGTTGTGTCCTTCTGATACTTGCACTCTGTCATTCCGATGTTCCCCAAATCCTTCTTCCCTCCTCCCCATTAACCCCTGACACCTTGCCCCTCCCGGCACATCCCCGTGGTTAAGCCGGCATTATCAGCAGGCTCATTAGGACAGCATTAGTGTCAGAGATGGACACAGTGATATGGCTCCACAGCTGGATCAGGGAAGCCAGAGAAGACCCCAAGCCGTTTTTTTTTTTTTTTTATCTACTCTCCGGCCTCTCGGCCTCTTCATGCTATTGTTTAGGGATGCCTCAGTTCTGACACCGCAGGTCAGAGGTCACTCGTCCACAGGAGCCATCCCGCTCCTTCTCCCCGATGCACTGTCACTATGATTCACCACTCACACGGGTTCCTGTCACTCGGCCCCGACACAGCCGTCACTCACACCCACATGCATGTGAGTATGCAGAGCCACGCTCGCGGGCAGACGCATACTTTTATCGCTGGCAGCTCCTCGGGCCCTCGTCTGCTTATAAATCACAGAATTTGAGATGATGCACAAAAACCTCCAACAGTATCTGAGACTTTTCTTTGACAGGCACAATATCCCAGTATTTATCGGAGAACGGGTTTCATTTGACTGTGCATGTAAAAAAGGCAAAAATTGGCCTTAAATTTTTAAACAGAAGACACTTCAGGTATTTTGTCTCAGGTTCAACATTTTGGTCTGTGGGTCAGCAGGTTACAGTCAAAATATCTGTCAGACACATAATTGTAGATTTATCAGAAGCGGCTGTTTATTTGATCATCTTCCAGGTTACTAAAAGATGAAGGAAAATATGTATCTAAAATATTTCCTGTATTTTGTTGATATAATTATCCAGGTGATCTTACTGTGCTTTTGGTAGATTAGGTAGATTTGGACAGGAAAGGCAGCACTACAACAAACATGCTTTAATCTGCATGTCAAACTAAATTACAAGCCTAAAACTACATCATGTGAGCGCTAAACACACAGTTCAGGTGAAGTCAGTCCTCAGGGTCAACATGTACTTTAACTCGGTTGCTTAAGTCATAATATCTGCCTGATCAAAGCTGAATGAACGATTTCCTACCACCAGTCAGTTAGTCTTAAATCTGCCTGTCCCGGTTTATATCCCGTGCAGACGTTGGTGTCAGTGCAGGAAGTATTGTGACCTATATGTAGGAATGTGGGAAGTGAGGCTGTGGAGGTCAGCGTGGTGGATCAGGCCGCAACAGTTAGGAGTGCCTGATTGCCCCGGGCAAGTAAAATGGCACGGTGGGCAGGTAACTCCAGCAACTCAGGATTAAAAAAAAAAAAAGAATTAAACCCTTTTTCTGTAGCTGATGATGGAAGTAGCAAAGCAGTGAGCCATATTGCTTTTTTTCATATCTCTGTGGAGGGTTGCCCAGTACCGATCAGGCACTCATGAGAGATGGTGGCTAAAGACAAAGTTGAAGAGTTGAGGCGTAAGCAAGCATTTCAGTTGTCCTGCAAACAAGAGTTTAACTAGATGGCATTAGAGGAGTTGCTTTCAAACTTCTTGTGCCCGAAGCCAAAATCTCAAGGAACACCTGTATTTACATCTGTGCACAACAGCGTCTATAATGTCTGTTATCACTCTTATCATGACATAAGACAATAAGAATAATAAAAAATAAGACAGGTAGCTTTAAAAAAATAGGTTCCCCGTGAAGGTTTTTTAAATTAAATTAAATTAAAGTACATTTTTTAGCTACTTTTTTGTATAGGCCCAGTTGAAAATTGCAATATTAATGTGTGGTTATGACAAAATCTCATGGCACACCTGGATTGGCATCATGGCATACCATTTGAGAGCCGCTGCGTCAGAGGATGCGGGAAAAACTTGAGCTATGTATTGTGCAATTCTCCGCAAGTTTGAGAGCAAGGCAGGTAACACAAGGTTGTTTTCCATGACAATTTAATTTAGCCTTTGATGTTAATTAAGTTAAGTTAATTTGTTCACTACTAATCAAAAAAAAAAGTTTGGGGAAGGTAAAAATGACCTTTGAGCAAGTAGATTTATGACCCACTTGTCCAATCAGGCAATCGAAAATAAAACTTTACATTCAAACCTGTGACTGGAAGTGTAACACATCCATTTGCACTTGCTCCTGCTTATCTGTGCTCACCTTTTTTTCTCTAACTTAAGATCCAGACGTTTAGGAGGTTTTTACTGGGAGCCGAATTATCCTGCAGAGGTCTCTTCCTCTCGACAACGAACTGACCTGGTGATTTAAAGCAATAAAAATACTATATAAAGCAGTCTCATGTTAAAAAAAATTGTGTTTTTTTTGGACAGAGGGACTGCTAACGATGGACACGAAAACGTAAATGGCCCTATCTAGAGCCAGTGTTTGGTTTGTCTGTTCGGGCTACTGTTGAAACAGGGCGCTGGACATGACAATCTCCGAATACAAGCACCCACTCCCTATGTAGATATAATGGCTCATTCTAAGGTAACAACAACAACAGTTCTTATTTTCAGGTGATTATACACTTGAGAAAAGATACTTATTATATTACATTTTGCCTTACTCATACTGTCATACTGCCAATATATCCCTGTAAAACCTACACACTGGACCCTTAACCATAGTTACCATGCACAGATAGAGGACCCAAAATTCTAAAAGACGAACATTGGATGGTAAAAGCATTGTCATTTATTGGGTTTTGCATAATATTCCAGTAAAAACACGCTTTTTCAATAGGGTTGGATTCATTAGGGACTGTACAAAAAGTATTAGGTAGGGAGATGCAACAAAAGAGAAACCATTATGTTTGATTTGTGTATGTTATTTCAGCCTCTCCTTGTGAGATTTTGAGGAAAAAAAATCACAGTTACATAAAAAAATGTCTTTATCTGACACAAGATACTGGCTGTGTTTCCACCATTTTGTTGTTTTTGACACAAAGAATTGGTAGGGCTATGATTTAGAATTAAGGCATCACTAGAGACGTAAAAGTCACAGTCAAAACATGCCACAGTAAGGTCTTAAAGGCCAGATCAGGTTTGCCGTGTTAGCATCTTTTCCACGTGAAGCAGGAGGAGAGTGTCGCGCTCCCAGATAGAGACCCAGCAGCCTTGGCCCTGTGACCCAGATAGCACCACTTAGGAAACCACTGCCCACATTCCCATCGCCAGCAAATGGCTCCTTCCCCTAATCATTAACACACAAATGGACTGTGTGTGTTTGTGTGCGAGAGTCTGTGTGGCGATGTGTGTGTTTGTTGTGTACTTTGCGCTCGACACAAAGCTGCGATAGACATAAAAAGCTGAGACCCACTTAGAGCCCAGGTTTAAATTTAGAAGCACGAGTTACTTGCAGCCAGAGAGACTTTACCCCCCCCCCCCCACCACCACCACTCGCTTTGTGTGTGTGTGTGTGTGTGTGTGTGTGTGTGTGTGTGTGTGTACAATATGCACTTGTGTGCTTAAGAACGGATGTTTGAATGGGTGTGTTTATCTATTAAAAAAGAAACCAGTAGTCATTTGTTTGATTGTTGCCGTGTGCATGTGTGTGTTCGGTGTGTGTGTGTGTGTGTGTGTGTGTGTGTGTGTTAGAGATAGAGAGAGTTTGGAACTGTGTTTCCAAGAACCTGCTCAAACTTTGCTCCCTCTTCTTGTGTTTATGTCTCATAAAAGTATAAGAGCACAAAAGAAGATGTCAGAAGTCTCACTGTGATTTTTCTCCCCGGCCCCTTGAGGCCGTTCATTTGAAAAAAAAAAAAAGTAAGAGAAAGAAAGATTGAGGGGAAAGAAAAAAGAAAACGGAGCAGGTGAGGAGATGAAAAGCAAGCAAAGGCCCGACTCAACAGTATCGGGTGTTCAGGTGTGTATACGCAGAGATCAGAGGTGAGAGGATGTGTGTGTGAGAGTGAGTGCGAGAGGGTCTCCCGCGTCGCCGCAGAAGTGATTGGCCTCACCTCTGTCAGGTGACTGGTGTCCCAAGCAACGACCCACCTCAGGGGGGGATCTGATAGGCTGCTCGGGGCCCTGAGGCGACAGGTACGGGTCAAAGTTCAGAGTGTCGGTGGACCCAGGGGTCTAGAGAAGGGTTCAACAACACTGATGATCTGAACTGTTCTGCTTTTAAATAGTCACATCTTCCAGAAAAGCTATGAGGAAATCCTTTAAAAAAAGCATTTGTATGAAAATAAAAGTTTTTTTTAAGAATATTTGATGCTAATTAACATCATGCAGCAATGATTTAACCATTATCATTGCTGTAAATATATGGTCCTCAAATTTAAAATACAAACACACTCTAAAGAATCGCGATGTCAGTTTTGGCTAATTTTGCATTTCATACCCAAACACTCATTAACCGGTAACTATCCGGTTAATTTTTGAGAGCAAACGCAAAACAAAAGTGAAATACAAGAGGCCTTTCCTTTTGGTTTGGCGCTCCATTTACTCAGTGAGCTTTAACACCGCATTTTTAAGTGTTATCTGTTTAGAGGTGGTTAAATTTAAATGCTCTGTATTGTAAACGTGTTGTCATTAATTCTCTGTTGGCTTTACCAACAGACAGTTGGTTAGCCACGTTAACATAGCACCCACTGCTCACCTTCCAGTCTCCACTGGTTAGCTAACGTTAGCCTTGGCCCCTCTGCACTGCGCACCACCCATGTCAGGTGGGAGCTAGTTAGCGGCTCTGCTCATTGGCGATTACTGCTGGTAACGTTGTCCTAGTGGCAAGACATGGTAGCCGCCTTATGGTCACCCTGATGAGACAGTGGTTCATTTTGAGCTGCAAAACCCCATTAGCATTGTTGACTATGTTAGCACCAGTAGCCCTGCTGATACTGCCAACAGTGCTAACAGAGCTAACAGTGATAACGTAGTAAACAATGCTAAAGGGGGTTAGCTGTATCTACATTAGCAACCTGGGGGTACACTGGAGGGTGGGCACAAAGTTTTCACAGCAGCGATGCCGTGTCAGATGCAGTAATTGTCGAATGAGCGGCTAGCTAGCTCCCACCAGACCTGGTTGGTGGGCAGCGCAGTAAACTACAGAGCAGCAAAACTAACCTATAAATGCGTAACCAGTAAAAAATATTTTCGGCAGTTAACAGATTAATGGTTAACCGTTTACATCCCTAGTATGGTACATAACTTGATAAAACTGATGTTCATAAATAGAGTGGTGAATGAAGAACCTGAGAGCCGTCCTTTAGTGAAAGTAGAGATATGTTACCAGAAAATGACTTTGGTAGAAGTTTAAGTCCCTTTTAGAATATTACTTAAAGTGTCTGATATTTACTGTACTTAAATATGACAATATGACTTTTGTATATTAAATGTACTTAAGCATAGAAAAGAAAAGTACAAGTGTAAGTAGGCCTTCCAATTGTATTCAACAAAGTAATGCAAATGATTAGGACATAAAAATACATAGATACTGCAGCAACTTTAAAGTAAAGATACTCCAAAAATACCCCTGCATAAATACAACAAAATAAAGGAACAAAAGTACAATGCAACAGCAAACACATGACTGTCAGCCTGTTTAAATAACTAAAACTGAAAAAATTTTTATCGCTTTTTCAAAACATAAATACCCCATTTTGTATAAGAACTCCCAACACTTCCTGTACCTCTTAATACCACAGAAGGGGAGAAGCAGGGAGCGGTGGCATTGGTCTGGTTATGAGAATGAATGAATAACTTCCTGCCGCTGGTAGAGAGGGTGGGTGTGTGAGTGTGTTTGTTATCTAGCCCGGGTGTTTTTATCAGGATCAAACAGCAGCTCGGGCATTAGCTACAGAGGACTGTGCTCTTTTATCTGCACTGGCGGGGATAATAATTCTGTTCATGCTGAAAGTAGGAGCAACAGAGGGAGGACGTGTTCAAGGAAAAACTGTTAAGGCAGGGGATTTGGTGAAGGGATTTCACCCACATAAGTCTCACGCAACACATCCAAATCACTTGAAAACACAACTTGAAGTGTCTTCCTCCTATGTTCAACTCAGCAGCCATCACAGGAAGAAGAGAGGACCTGTCTGTCAAAGCTTTCCAAAGAGTTGAACCAAGTCGCCTTCCAGTCCCAAACTTTCTTTCCATCAGGGTACCACCGCCTCTAATGTTTCCCGAACCTCTAGTGATTTTCCATTCTGCCCTATTGTAGTGAATACATGGAGGTGCGGTTGTTCCAGAATAAGTGCCAACAAGTCATCCCTGATGAATATGTTTGTTCTCCGTTTAAATGAAGCTTCCCTTCGGGGTGTGTATCGGACTGTGTGAGTGCCCCCAAAGGAAGGGCAGTCACTATCCTGGATAGGATGCATTGTCCCAACAGTAGTCTTTAGGAAGGGAGAGCGTGACACATCGGGTTTTCCCCGCACAGACACTCGAACTTTGGCATTCGAAACATCAACATTCAGTTTTCAAGCCCGCTTCTATAAGCAGCAGAGTGACAGATGTACACAGCTGTTTCCAAAACAGTTGCCAAAGTACTGATTGGATTTTGGTATCCATTTAAAAGTAGTGTGTATGCTAGTTTAAACGAATAGTTTGATATTTTAGGAAACATGCTTATTTGCTTTCTGGGGAGAGTTAGATGACAAGATTGTTACCACTCTCATATAAAGGTTAAAGGTAAAATAAAAATCCATCTAAAGCTTGCTAATTAGCATGTGATAGCTCTTCTTTTTAATCCATACAAAAGAGGATGTTACTGGTCCCAGCCAAGAAATAGTCTGGCACATAAACAACCGTGGGTTTTCTCCGGGTACTCCGGCTTCCTCCCACAGTCCAAAGACATGCAGGTTAACTGGTGACTCTAAATTGTCCGTAGGTGTGAATGTGAGTGTGAATGGTTGTCTGTCTCTATGTGTCAGCCCTGTGATAGTCTGGTGACCTGTCCAGGGTGTACCCTGCCTCTCGCCCAGTGTCAGCTGGGATAGACTCCAGCATACCCGCAACCCTCAAGAGGATAAGCGGTTACGGAAAATGAATGAATGAATAAATGAAGCGCTTGAAGGTCCACTCATTACTAAAAGTGTATGTCATATAAAAACTAAATTAATGGTGAGAGTGTTTACAGTGAAATTTAAGGTGTGCTGATGGATTCATGTTGTCACATCATGTATCAACGTTCCATCTTAGAAGTTGCCGGCAGTCGGCCCAGTGAATTAACTTATTTTTTTCTCAGACTCCAGCTGAGATATCCTTTCATTTTATAGTTACAGTTTACTAATAAAACTCTCCACAGTATGAACAGTGGTTACATGAGCTTCAAAACCAGCCACAACTCAGCCCTGAGCAGAGTGACTGTCCTCTACTGACCAATCAACAGACTGCAGTGTTCACAGCTCCACCTTTTAGTACCAGATCTGTGTGCTAGGTACCCCAACAAAGGGGGGACCAAAAATGGGGACGATATCGAACAGTTCTATTGGTACCATCCACAACTTTTCACAGTGGAAACAGAAAAAAAGCCCACCGAAGTGAACTGTGCTGTACTGCTTGGTTGAAACGGGGCTTTAGTGTCTGCAGCTGGATTTACATTGGACTAACTTGAAAACCCGATGCATCTCATAGAGGCACTAAAAGCAGCCTTGGGCATCAGAATTGGATGGTGAGGGGTGTGACAAAGCGTCAGTATTTGATGACCTGGGAGTGAGGCCAGGAGTCATGCTAGTCGTTTTCCCCTGTTTCCAGTCTTTGTGCTAAGCTAAGCTAAAGTTGTATTTAATTGACAAGTACTCGAGTGGTATTACTCTTCTCACCTAACTCTCTGTCAGAGAGTGAATAAACATGTTTCCCAGAATTTCAAACTATTCCTTTAAGTATGAAGACAAACCTGAGAAGAGGCATGTTCACTGCTCCAAGCATGTTGATATCTCCAAATTTATTAAGTCTCATCTCCTCTCAAGGATCTATTAGTCTCCGGTGGATTCACGGTTTCAGGGGACTTCCGCTCTCAGCTGAGGGTGGCCTCGCTCTACACCTAAGTCGTCTCAGAGATCATTTAGAGCCAGACACAGAGCAGGTATGGATTAACATAATCCACCTAAATCAACTCTCTGGATGACAGCCAGACACTGAACAGCATGTGCATGCACTACACCTACATATACATATTTCCCCCCCATCTCTCAGGTCAAACAAGAAAGTCTTTGACATGATAATTACATGAAGTACCTCCACACTTATAAAGAACACAATAAATCACCCTCTTTGCTCTTTTAATAGACGAACACACCTGCATATTCCTGAAAGTCGCTCACCACCTTGGGCAAGCACAGGTGCGCAGAAACACACCCAGTAATTTGGTAATATTGCCCCAATTGAGGATCGAGTATTTAATGAGCGCACGGGAAGACGTACCCACGGTGTATATTTTCATTGCATATTAAATCATTGCTCTCCCTCCCTGACAGTGTCTTTGAACTGTCAGGGAGCAGACATTTTCTCGCCAGATATATGGATTTTTTGCCCAACCCCCTTAATTTTAGTACAACACAATGCAGAGTGAGGGACAGGGAGGGGGGGCGACGAGGAGCGGGGGTCTGTCGTTTGATGTGTTCTTACCCTATCCAAAGTAAAATATCCCTCTACCTTTGATGTGTTACCTTAAAACCCTCCCCCCCCTCCTCTCGGTTCCCTCGCGGGGAGCAAAGAATGATCATGCACACACACATGCTTGGTTTTTGGCCAGGTATACATACAGTGGATGATGGTGTGCGTGTGTTTAGGTGCATGTGTTTGTCCTTATGTGCACAGTGTGAAGGTGTGTGTGTGTACATGCAGCCAATGAGGTAGCGCTGCTTGTCAGGATCCTTTTTTTAAAGCCACGGTACAACAGGGATTGGACGGGCTTTGGGAGATTTAATCGCTCTGGGAGTTTGAGTGAGCAAGAGGAAATACCCTTAACAAGCAGAGTCAAAGTGTGATTAGCATTCATTTTTTCCTCAAGTCTGTTAGTTTATGTGTGCGCCGGCCTGTTCTGGTGACTCACATCCCTCAAGTAATGACACATTATCCCTCAACACACACAGTAAGCCCCCGCTACTTTACAGCCATGATCAAAAGCAGTAGTCATACATGTTGTTTCATCACTCTCATCCACTAACTAAGCCCAATCATTGCTTTTATGATTAATCTCAAACTTCAAATCCAAGTTGTTGCTTTTATGATAGATCCTACAGCTATGTCGGCGAGCGCCCTGCTCCTGGCTTTCATGACAATTTCACAATTCTCTTTTGTCAAACCGTCAACCTCAGGCCCAGTAGTTCGGTTTATGATGAACTCCTAACCTGGAGCCAGCCGTGCGGCCTTAACGAGGGTTCTGCCAGTCCGGTCCGGCAGTAATATAGTTCCCCCCTGCCCTCCCCAGTTGGACACTAACGAGACACCGCACACTGACCTCTGCAGCGGCTCAAATTAGATGTAAATTGTGCCTGATTTTTACGGGGGTCCCTAACGCGATCCAGATCCCCACGCCACCACGGCCAGCGGGTCAACGGCGTGAGAACGTCTCGCTCCCTAACGACATTTGGAGTGGTCGATGAGAGGGGTCGCGGGTAATGGTGACCTCACTGGCCTACACTTCACTTCCTTCTAATTAGAGCGCTGGGCCGGATCAAAGGAGCCAACCGCATCGCAGCGGGAGGGCTACTGAAGAAGGAGGGAGGGTAGTAAAGACGAAGAGGAGGAGGAGGAGGAAGACGAGGGGGCAGGAGGAGAAGCCTTTTCTATAAGGAATGGGGCGCAGTGAGGATGGGGGAGATTTTTTTTTTCATTAGTCCTGGAGGTCAGAGGGGCACTCAACCTGCGTGCAGCGGTATGGTCCCTCTTCTATAGGTGGCAGGAGTGCCTTAAAGAGGAGCGACTATTAGAGAGGTAGTGGAGGGGAGAGATGTGTTTGTGTGAGAGGCAGAGAGGGAGCAGAGAGAGGTGTAGGGTTAAGCACGGGAGAGAATAAAGCATTATTTCATGGCCTTTCAGGAGAGCCATGCACCTCAGCGCTGTCTGCCCGCCTGCTCTGTGTCTGGCCACAGCTGTGGAGACGGACCCAGACGCACAGGAAGTGGAGCATTTAGCACTTCCTCCCTCGTGGATGTGTGTGGCTAGAGTCTCAGACATATGGACAAATGGAAAGTGGATGTGCACACAAACACACACACAGCTCATTCATCTCTTGTGGAAGCCACGGACACACAAGACCGTCGCACAATAACAAGCGCCAGATTACATCTGTTTCCACGGTTACTAATGAGAGCGCAAGCAGGCTGGATTAGAATATATAATTGAAGGTATCCACTTGGGGACATTTTGTTCCAAGAGAATAAGAGCATGAGGGTACAAGATATAAAATGGTGCAGAGGTGTCCTGGAAATCATTGCTGTTGTAAAATTACATTTCTGTGAGACTTATTTTGTGTTTTGTCTTAAATGACAAAAGAAGAAGAACAATTACATTCTGAAAATGTGTGTTTAAAATGCAGTACACTCAACTTCGTGAGCTGTGGCTGAAAATGTTTGTTTTTGGTCTGAATACCCGCTAAAGTCATCATGTTTACTTACATATTTGGAGTAGTAAACTTGGCATGAATTAATAAATAAATGCATATATATATATTTTTTTTTCATGACCCATCTCTCATTGTTTTTTTGGACACGAGCAAAAATTTCTGTTTGAATATTTTGCAGTGTATGTACATGACAAGATCAGCTGACAGGAGGTAAACATGGACCCAAACTGGTTCCTAGTGTCAAAGTCACACAGCACAATGAGCTTTTCCCAGTCCTACCAGTCCATTTCAGCATCTCATGATGGACTTCAATGGGTTAAAACCAGCTCGAGGACATATCTTACTGAGTCTATCACAGTGTGTATGTGTGCCCAATTTGCGCCTCTTGTTCTGTATGTTATTTTATACTCTGTAAGGTGGCCTTGGGTGTTTTGAAAGGTGCCTTTTAAATAAACTGTATTATTATTATTGTTATGAATTATTATTATTATTATTGCCTAGTTGTGGGTGGTTGTGTTTCTTGTAAACATGCAGATGCAAAATCAACTGCTAAACATATGTTGCAGGATATTATTCCAAGGTGGGGAATTCCAGAAAATTGTCATCTGATATGATCTTACCCTAAACTGGTCTAACCGTCTTTGTTTAATCTTCACCTTACTTCACACTAGCAATGCGAATCCAGTAAAATGATCATACATAAAGCAAATGGCATTGGGCAAATGCCGGTGCAATTTGTTACTTTTGAACCACCTAAAAATCAATATCACTTTAGGTGTATGCTATTTTTTAGAACATTTTCACTGTTTTACCTTAATGTCACACAGCCCTCTCCGATGAGTGAGTGATGCCTTTATCTTGAAGCCCCAGGCTCCATTGATAAAAATAGTACTTTTAATTTGCAGAACAGGGGAGTTGCTGGTCTATAGCTGCCTTGATTGGTTGGTGTGTGAAGTTATTGTACACTTATTGCTGTACTATTGTACTGATATTGATTTTTTTTTGTTTTTTAGGTAGCAAAAATACATTTTGCAGTGGCCCCCATCCACAGCAGTACATTGCTTAGATTCCGTGCTGGTAGATTTGATCTACCAAAGCAACACAGTACAGAAAATATACGTCAGATAGGTGTGACCACTGTGCTTAACTATATGTCTTTAAACATAACAGTTTCAGCTAAAAATGGCAACATAAATAAATAAGTTTGCCAATTTAACAATTCAAATTAATTGCCAGTTGTCCAAAGAGATTATAAGTGTGATGTCACGGTAATTTGGTCTATAATAATAATAATAATGATGATGATAATAATAAAATATAGCACCTTTCATACAAGAACTGCAGCACAAAGTGCTTTACAATAAGGGCTTGCAGAGTGCTTCACATGAAAATACACAGAATCAACAAATAACAGAACTGATTCATAAAATCACAAAATCGTAAAACTATAAATCATAAAATCAAATAAGATTTTAAAAAACATGCAACAGCGTGAAGCGTAAATAGTAAAATAAATGCATAAAAAGAAAGAGTTTCAGACCTGTATCAGGAAGTCAGAGCTAGTGAAAGGCTAAAGTCAACAGATACGTTTTTAGCTTTCATTCAAAAATATTTAGCGAGCTAGCTTTCCCTGATATTTTTAGGGTAGTGTGCTCTATAGCTTTAGGACATAACTGACAAAGGCTGCATTCCCAATCTTCTTCCGGCTGTTGCTGGGAACCTCCAGTAAACAAGCAGCAGACGATCGTAGTGTTCTTGGAGACAAATAGTTGTAACACAACTGCTCATTAAAAAAAAACACACACACATATATATAGAATGTTTGTTTTTATTGTCGGAAGCTCCTGCTCTTGATTGAATTACATCTTCTGCCTGGAAGGTTCAGATAAGGCCAAAAAAAGCCACCATCCATGATGTATACTTTTTGATAGGTGGCGAGTTAAGTTTGGTTCATCGTTGTGGTATGTGACACAAGGTCATGAAAACTGACCTGAAATGGCAGAAAGAGCCAAAAATCCTGGTCTTTTTTAGCTAAATCTGACTTAATTAATTAATTAATGATTATCCGAATTGATGTCGTTGTCCCTTTTTGTTAAGTATGAGAAAAAATGTGTGGGGGAAAACACTTGCGTGCTGTTGAAGGGTTTTGTAGAACACTGTTCTTTCACATGTATGGATCATGTAAGTGCGAGAACACTATGTCCTCTGGAGTCAAGTTTCAAGACGGAGACCTAAAATGCACTCTGCTGTTATGAATGTATGGCATGCTAAGGGTTGTTGCTGTTGCTCCTGTGTTGCTCTTGCATAATAATTAGTGTGAATCTTTTACAGTGCATCAGACCGATCTTAACAGTTTAATGACTAGGTCTGAATAAGGGAACGTGTTCCAATACTGTTTCTATAAAACCGATTCATTTATTATTGTTAACCATGTGTTTGGAATGCAACAAGCTTTCAACGGTAATTTTCCAGTGATCTGCTATCTAAACTCTGTTAAATCCAGAGGATATCACTCCAACGTGGTGCTGACCTCTCCTGTGTGCGCTCATAAACGTGCTGAGGACGGGGAGATTGGGAATTTCATATGCTGGGAGCTATATGTAGGGATCAGCGAACAGTGAAACTGCAGCCTGGGCAAGTCACCGTGACCTTGCTTTGATGAAGCCAGAATTCCAGGAGCTGCCCGTAATCGTGGGATGAGGCTGTGTCATCCCTGTCACTCACCTGGATTTATCAGCAGGAAATCTGGAAATGAGACGGCATTCCTGCCCCCTTCAGGAACTCGGGCAGGTCGAACGGCAGACAAAGAGCGCCACAGTCACAGATGAGATGTGATTTGACACTGTGCAGACTGCCATCTCACGCTTTGTCAGAATATATCATCTTTCAAGATATGTTTAGTATGTTCCTAACCCGACTACAGAGGGAGTTTTGTTAAAATAAACCTCTCGTAGATCCCAGTGATTAAAAACCTGTTTGTAAAAGTCAAAAAGCCTCTTCAGGCAGCCCCGTGCACACCCCTCAGGGGCGAACCAGTGAACTATGTACAGCCCCCTACTATTGATGTTGACATGTTCACTGACCTAGTCTATCAACACACACACACACACATACATACACGCATAATTGGTCTACCCTTTCCGTGCTAACTGGCGCTGATATCATCTGTGTCGTCTGATACGCTCTGATCTGACCCCAGTGTGTGCCTCGGCTGCCCTCTGGTTCTCCATGTACCCATCAGAGCACAAGACCCCCAGTGGGCTCACTGACCCTGAGATGAGCTTCTCTCTCAGGACCCTGCAGGGCTAGAAAGCACTTCTTTCATTTATGGGATGTACGAGTAACACAGCCACAAATCACTGACGTAAACTGTGTTGCCAGTTTGTGTGAATAAAACGTTTAATTTCATAGACAAAGAGCCGCATTCAGAGAGGTTAACATTTATGAATGATGCCCAGAGGCTAGGTATGTTTTTAATGTCTCCTTATAAAGAACCACTGGAAACATTTTAAAACCATTTACACTATGTGCTATTCATACATAATTCTGGCTCATGACGGATATTTTAAATTATAAAATATCAGAGAATAGTAAATAAGGCCCTTTACAGGTTCCCAGATTCCAACGTGACGTCTTGTTTTGTCCCACCAGCAGCCCAAAACACAAATATATTCAATTTACGACAATATGAAACAACAAACAGCAACAGATCCTCACATTTGAGAAGCTGAGACCAGAGTGTAGTTGGCATTTTTTCCTCATAAATGACCTAAAAGATTAATTGATTATCGAAATTGTTACAGTTTAGTTTTCTGTCGATCGACTGATTGATGAATCAACTAATGGTTTCTGCTCTAGATCACAGTGCCTCTGTAATCCATTGATTTTCTGAATATCGGAATACAATATGTAGTGCTGTTTGCAGGCCAACATTCACTGTTTCCAGCTTTTTTAAGATCACATTTTAATCACATTTTAGGTTGTTGGTCAGACAAAAAAAAAGCAATTTAAAGACATCACTTTTGGCTTGGTGAAATTTTCCACATCTGCTTATCCTGTTGGGGGTCATGGGGGGGCTGGAGCCTATCTCAGCTGACACTGGGCGAGAGGCGGGGTACACCCTGGACAGGTCACCAGACTATCACAGGGCTGACACATAGAGACAGACAACCATTCACACTCACATTTATACTTACGGGCAATTCAGAGTCACTAGTTAACCTGCATGTCTTTGGACTGTGGGAGGAAGCTGGAGTACCCAATCAATGTTTTGACTGTGAAATAAATAATAACCCTACATTCTGAATCCAATCCTTTTTCATTTTACCATCAGTACATACTGTGGCTGCTCTTAAAACGTTTGTGCTGTATACATGATGTATACAATTAAGACACTACTACTTGAACTTTGACCCTCTAGCTTATATATCCGTTGTAAAACAAAGAAGCAAGCAATTTGAAACACAGCTGATCTGACATGGACCTTGGAGATGCAACAAAACACCATTCGCCAAGCTCACCAGAGATGGAGGGCAACTCAGAGAACTCACTGTTGTTACTTTGCAGTCTATGTAGTGTTAACTTTTAAGTCCAGACTGCACTCACTGTAGATTCTAACATGTAGTATTATAGTCACAACAGTAAAATTACCCCTGTCATTGTTATTATTTACATAGTCAGGTCCTTTTGTTGTTGATTGTTGATGATTGATTATCTTTCTGATTATCCTTGTGGCCTCTGTCAGCTGTCAGTGAGGTGTCAACGTGCCACCAACATGTCATCTGTCTGCGGCTCAGTCAGTCAGTGTGATGCGTTTTGAGCTGTGCAGAGGATTGTGGGTCAGAATGGACAGAAAAGCATGCTGGCTTGCATACTGCGAAATGTGACCGCATGCAGTAGAACATCCTGGTATTTTTGGCATACTGCATTTGACATAATATGTATTTGGACGTAATAAATCTTTTTCCTGGCATACTGAATAGTATGGTAGCATGGGTATTGGACGGCACTGTAAATTGTATACCATGTGGTATTTTCAGGAGGATTTACTGACCCGGAGTGCATGATGACATCTCATTTATTTTTTCAAGCCATGGCAGATGAGTGACAGATGCTTCTATAAACACGCACACATATGCACTGTACTGCTGCGGCGACATACACACTTGTGACGACTCGTGTGGAGGCATTCAGGCATGATAATGCGGTTTCAAACGTGCTGCGCAACAGGCGGCTATCCACACCAGCTCATCATGGTAACAATTATTGGGGTAATCAATCGGCCAAATTATAGACCAATAACTGAGGCCTTATTGTCTGAGGGCGGAAGACAGCGGCCTTCTTTTCTGCTGTCCAACCCGAATGCATCATTTTGGGCTTGACCCCTTCCACCCCTTGAACCCCGCCGCTCTCTTCCCCACCCCTAATACCTTCCTGTCTCCATTATCGAGCTGTTGAGGTCACGCTGTGTAAAGGTCAGGGTTTAGGGGTCACGCTGCCACTCAGGCGGGCGCCAAAAATAGGTGCCGTGTGATTTTAACCACGGAAGAGCTGGGAGCTACGGCCCAACAGCCAGTAAGTTATGTGTCCACGTCATTAACCTCCTTGACGCAGGGCTTAGCGTGCGCTCCCTCACACCCACACACATACATTGTGCTACTGTATATTGACTACACCAACTGTATAGATGTTGTTTGACCCAAATACCAAGTTCATTGTTCTCAACACAAAAGCAAACTAACTGGAAGAAAACAGTTCTTTAAACTAGCCCACAGGAATCCAGTGATAATAGCTGGGAGGAGAGGTGGCCAGGTTGTTAAAAAGCTGGTAAAACCCTTGAGGTTGGCTGGAGCGGGGGCTCTTGGCTCTGTATACGGGGCTCTCTGACGGATGTTCGCTGGCTCGGGCGCAGGGCATCAGCCACGGTGCTATAACACTGCCATGTAAATCAAAGATGCTCTGTTAGCGCTGCAGGATAAATCAATCACATCCCTGCCACCACAGTCTGCAGGAGCTGAATGGGCCTGCATCGTGGGCTGCATTCCCAAACAGTGTCTCACCTGCGCTGCGGTGGCAACGTGACTGTTATGGCTTCTCTCTTCCTCTTCTTCTCTGTTAACACGCACACTTGCACCCACGCTCTGAGATACGTCTCTCTCCAAGTAGCTGCAACACGAGAATACTTCTTAAGGTTCTTGTGAATAGGGCAAGACGATGTACCTCATTAACTGACACGCAAGTGACAAATGGTGCGCCTGCGTTGTAAGTGTGTGCAGGTCTCTTCAGTTACCTGGAAGCTAAGAGGAAATAGTTTACCTCACAAGTCTGGTTATGCATGCTTAAGATTCCCTGCATGTGCTTTGGGAGTGTGTCTAAATGTCCTTATCTACGTTAAAACAGAGAGCAGAGCAGAGCAAAGGACACGAATAAGAAAGAGAGGAAGTAAAATATCCAAAGTCAATGAGTTGGCAAGCGTGAGAGTTTTTGTTTTCTGTGTCTTTTATGACTTGCGAATGCACAAATATGTGCTTGCGTGTTGCAGCAAAACCTTGGCACCGCGGTTTTATTTGTTCTCAGTTTTGTGTTGTTTTGTGTTTGCTGGGTTGATGACAGGTTTTGTGGGATTAGGCTTCAGTTGCTTTCCTCATGAGTCAAATGAGTTTTCAGGTGTTGATTTTCATTCCAAATGAGCAACATCAGCTATGAATATTTGGAGGTTTTAACCTCAAAACGGGTGAAAGGAAAAAAAACGTATTGGACATTTCCCTTGAAAGGAAGAAAAATGCTAATAAATCACACCTGTGCGAGGTTCTCTTCCTCCTCTAAAGGATGTAGCCGCCCGTATGTGCCGCTATAAAGATTCCTGCCTCTTGACCCGGAAAGGCAGGTCTGTAATAAGAACCATCAAATCATGTGATTGATCACCCAACGCCGCTGAGAGGAGAGAATGCAACAGGCTGGATGGGCCGGTGCTTGCCAACGCCGAGGATGGTATGTGGGTGTGTGTGAGAAAAAAGTGAAGACGAGACAGAGAGAGCAAAAGAGGGAGAGAGACTTGTTTAATAGGGAGGACGGGGGGCACATCGTTTTTTTTTTTCTTTCAAGAGCGAGATGACAGATGGAAAGAGAGGCTTAGAAAAAAAAGTGGAAAAAAAGAGGCTACAGAAGCAGACTCAAGGGGAGGAGAAGGTCTGATGAGCCTAAATGAAAGGGATCAGCGGCGGAGACCCCATTAACCTGCAGCCAGGTGTAAATCACACGTCAGGCTGCCAGTCTTGGCCTCACTTTCTGCCAAAGGACCTTGTTTGTTCCTCTGACCTACTGATTACTGTTTCCCAACAACTGTGTCTCAGCAGTTAAAGTCTGAGTGAGGTGACATTGACATGACGGATGCCCTGCGAGCACAATGAGCTGAGAGGATCTTAAGGAGGGAGGGAGGGAGTGGGGGAGCTGAGCAATTATTCATATTCCATTTTGCATACCTGTTGTCACATTTAAGTCTTTACAGCTCAGTTTTCTCAAAGCAGTTACAGACAAGTGGCTGCGCATGCAACTGAGTGGGTGGAAGCATGCTGTCGAGGGTACTGGGTGTAAAGTTTGCATCGGGTTGTGTGTGCGTCTATATGAACGAGAATCACTTCATAAGTGCAAATGTGTGAGTTCCCCCACCAAACAGCCAAGAAGCTGTGATATGCCGGTGTCATAATCCCCTCTAATCCGATTAGTTTCATGTATAAACTCTGTCCTGCGGGCGATGAGGGACGGGGAGACGCACACACACACACAAACTCTCTCCAAGACCTCATCACACCTGGAGGTTCCAACTTCCAGTCGTCACACTTGGCTGAACGGAAGTCTGATTCCCGATAAGGATCGTGGGTCTCCGGGATCGGGGTTCAACAGAGACAAGACACTCAGAAAGAGAAAAGATAGATAGAGAGAGAGAGTGAAAAAATAGAGAGTGAAGCTGTGGGAAAGCAGCGGCGGCTACATGTGCGGTTGGTATGTATGTATTCCTAGGCGGGTGGGGGGTGGAGGGTGGAGGGTGGAGGGTGTGCGCTTGGATGGGGCGGGTGACAGAATGATGATGGGGGCAGATCAGAGCCCAAAGCTGTTTTTTTAAGGTGGGAAGAGTTGATTGATTAACGGTTTGAAGCCCCCGGGGAAACCTGGGTTGAACTTCCTGTCCTTTTCTCACGTGTTGCCTCAAACTGTAGAAGATTCCACGTTCTCCTCCCAAAGAAAAAAAAAAAAACAGTTAGCAATATGAAGGTCTGAAATTTTACTAGAGGCTGATATTTACATTGAACAATATGTTTGCATCTACTTTGTCTACCAAACAGGTTTCAGGGCAGCAGTGGGTGTATGCACGTGTCTAAAAATAGATTTTTTTTGCATGCATTTAAAAAGTTCTGCATTTTCTGTTGAGACACAAACGCCTCTTTGCAATAAACCGTAAAACCACCGTATGACGAAATCATATTTTCACTCACACCCTGCAACTGTAACTCACGTTGCTGCTTTACCCCGAGGATGCACAAGCAGCAAAAAAAGGTGCGTTGTAAAAACATTTTATGCAGTAAGTAAAGCACCTAAAGGAACAATAGGGTGTTTGTGAGCAACTTGCGGAGCAGCACGGGTAAAGAGGCGTAGAGAGGAGAAAGAGTGGCTTGAGCAGAAGTTGTTGTGCAAGTTAAGAAGGAATGCAAAGTGTTTGAAAAGATATTAGACGGAGCTGGCAGAACATTCTCTGTGTTTGGCTGTGAAGCGCTGCTGCGAACGCCAAGCCTCGTTCCTCCGGCAAGGCCCAGTACTACAACTGAACAGACTGCGGCGTAACACACACAGACCGTATGCACACACACACAGCACACTCACACACATTGCCCAAGGGGCTGTTAACAGGCTGCGTGGCGAGATAGGGACTGGGGAATTTAGTCACTGTGTGAAATTGGTTTCATTAGATTGTGATTGGCAGATTATATAACAACAGTTGCATGAGCCTTGTGACAAATGAGTTTTTCTCATTTTATTGTATCTTATCAGCATCATAAGTCTGTCAGAGAAGATGATGTGGTAACGAAAACAATCAGAAATGTGTTGTAAAATGTGTTTTCTAGGATTTTCCTAAACAAACTAAAACCCAAATGAAGTCTAGTCGTTGGCTTATTTGTGCGTTAGATATTTTGCATGGCAGGTAACCATAGCAACAGCACTGCTTGATGCTCACTGGTGAAACAGGCCTCCTGTATCTGCACATTGAGGGTAAGTAATCATGTTGTAGGAGCCATGTGTACTCTTAGGACTTTATCCCAATACACCCCTTTCCCGTACCACATAGCCCTTACTCCTCTGTTTTGTGCGTTCACGTCGAGCATCAGCCTGCGGAGCTGAAAAATGAAGCCAATGCGACATGCCAAAAACGGCAGTTCCTTGAATAGGCCTGTTGAGGCTGGCTCCAGAAGTGAGTCAATGCCCATAGAGCCCCATGTTAAAAAACTTCACTCACTGCAGACATGAACATGTTTACAACCGCTACAAAAAACAGTTGTTGATCTCTATAGGTACTTTCAACATCCGTGACAACTGTACAGAGGTTGAATTTTTATATAAGTCAACTGTTTACATGTTACTAAGGCTTCAAATTACACATATTCAAGGGCGGAGCTGTTTGAGTGACAGGCTGTCTGCTTGGCATCAACACACTCTATGAGTCAGATCCACCTCGCTCCTCCACAGCTCCATCCCCTCGTCTAAATATGGTCACTTCTTGCTCCACAAAAACCAAGATGGCCACAAAGAGTCCACAAACCGATGGGTGACATTACGGTAGCTGCATCCATTATGTTATACAATCTATGGTTCCTGTCTAGGGGTAGGGTGTCCCAATTTTGTTGGGATAGAGCGGGTAGGATGAAGCATTGGGGCTACACGGCCATCTGAACGTCAGTTTTAACAAGCGTTGACTCCTTTACAAGCAGCAAGAGCAACCCACAAATGTATTTCAATAATTAATAAAGATTTAAAATTTATGATAACCATGGCATTAGCTTACTTTGATGGTGTTTTAATGTATTATGGTCTTTTAAAACAAGCACAAAACAACAAATGCTAGTAGTAAGCTGATGTCTTGGTAGCTAACTAGCTAACATTATGATGTTACATTGATAACCATTGTATCATCTCAGTTGAATGTTGTTTTAATGCACTGTGGTCCTTAAAACAAGTTTTAAAAAACAAAACTAGTTGTTGGCTAAGAGAGAGACAACTGGTTGGTCTTCATAATGAAATGTAGATCAAAACCTTGTGTTGGGTGCTCATGGAGAAGGGGATTCACACACTCAAAAAATATAGAAAACGAGGAAGGAAGTATTAAAGACCTTAATTGTAGTGGCTAAATCATTAAAAAAGCCAACATGTTTCAACCATTTCAGATCTTTATCAGGGCGTGTAGCGTGTAGCGTTTAGTAGTAGGCCGTACTGATGTCTCGAAACGGGATTGGACCTACGTGTCCTGTTAAAGAAAATCATGGACCTGTTGTACCGTCCTTTGGCTCATTCCTTATGTTTTTAGTATCAGGACACCTTGTTGTGTAACATTGTTTGCACATACTCCCACTCAGCTGCTAGTATCACTGCCTCAATCACTACTACTGCTGCTATACCACTACTCACACTTCTACCACTACTGCTGCCACGATCGCTTCTACTACGACTGTCACTACAGCGTCTTTGACCGCTGCTGCTGTTATTGTTGCTCCTGCTACGTCATCAATATTTCAAACGCTCAGAATCTGCACTCAAGGACGCAGGGATTGTTCCAGCATCACGGCGAGGATGAAAGAAGGTCACAGGTATAAGAGACGAGAGGAGACACGGATGAATAAAATATATTTCTTTATGCCTTTTATTGACCTCTGAGCGGGGGCACAGTGTTGAAGTAAAGGCGCTAGTGATGCATGTTAAACTGGTCACTCACTGAACGACACGGGGAGCCTCTGGACCACAGAATGTCCCGACACAGCGCTTTTCATTTTCCATGCATCGCAGGGAGAGAAAGCACAGAGGCTGACGAGGGCAAACACAAACACACACACACACACACACACACACGCACACACAGTGGCACTTAGGCCCTGGAAATCTGCTGACATGTCTGCTTCAACCAGGCGGCGCTCAGTCTGTGGTGCTGCCGAGCGGTTCAGCTGTGACAACGCCGGTAATGACACTCCTCACCCAAGGGTGAGCAGAGGACAGAACCAGGCTCACAAGCGGTGGTTTATAGTTGTAAGGAGGATAGGAAAATATAATTAATCACAGAGCTGTCCACTGAAAAGATTGCATTGTCTATACATGAACCCAAAATGCGTATAAATGCCAGTTTAGAACGTCACATCTTGTTTTTAACTCCTGCATATTTTTCACTTTTATTTTATTCATCTCCCCTGGCACTTTGCATATTTTAAATACATAAAATATGCTCTTTCTAAGCACTGACACGGGCTTGGCAGCATTTTATTGCTGACACACCTTCTGAGCTTCTAGACTGGAAATCAGACATCAGCCTTTTTGCTCTTGAGTTGTTTGGGCTGAGGAGGGGAAAGTGGGTCAGGCTGAAACACCCCTGGGGAAGCAGAGGATGGATGGAGGGGTACAGGCGTATATGTGTGTATGTGTACGATGGGGGGTGTTGTTAGGTTGGGGGAGTGGGAGATGGGATGAGAGTAGAGTGGAAAAGAGGAGTCAGGGAGACTCAGGAGGATGCTGTTGACTGACTAAACTCTTGAACCCCCCACTCATGCCCTAAAATCACCCAGTGTATTTGCTGGGTCTGTTTTTCTGTCTGCTAACATACCTCACAGGAAACATTTTTTACTGTTTATTATAGCTGCAACTTATATTTCATCAGTGCTTAATTTGATGATTATAAACTTGAATTAATTGTTATTTTTTGCTATAAAATGACAGAAAATAGTGGAAAAAATGTCCAAGCTGACGTTTTCAAATGTCATGTTTTGTCTGCTTACTGTCCAAAACCCTAAGATGATTTTCAGAGGAGCAGCAAAGGCTCACATCAGAGATAAAGAGAGGATTTTAAGCGTGTTTGCTTTAATAAAGGCTTAAACAATTAATCAGTTATCATGATAATTGCAAATCCCTGGATCAAGTAATTGATTATTGTACTTCTTTTTTTCATACCAGCACCAGTAAGATAAAGGTTCAGTATGTAATACTGGGGAAAGAGAAGTGATTGTCGAGCATAGACTGTATAAAATAACAATGGATGTAGCCACCTTGATGTCACCCTTTGGCTTGGCTTTGGCGTTTTGGCTGTCGCTATCTTGTTTTTTTTGGAGCCAGAAGTGACCATATTTGGACAAGAGGGTGGAGCTATGGAGGATCAAGAGTCGATCGGACTCATTTACTCGCAGACAGAATATTTCTTAAAGTGGCCATGCCCTTAATATTTGTAACCTTAATAAAATTTAAGCAGGTAAAAGCAGGTGAAAATTAACCTCCTGCTGTAAAGTTGGGCCTTTTAACATGAGAGTTTATAGAGATGGACTCGCTTTTGAGGCCAGCCTAAAATTGCCATTTGAGGAACTGCTTCTGCACTGGCTTTATTTTTCAGCCCAGGAAGTGGCAGCCTGTTGTTGAGTCTCATTCCAAAGGTCGTCAAATTTTATATATTTGACAACCTGGAAATGAGACTCCAGAATTATATTTATGTATTATATTTATTTATGGTTGTGTACCTTTACAGCGCTCAGGTAAGTCTAGTTCACGTTACACGATTTTCACTCCAATTTTGAGGTCGCAGAGGATCTTGAGAGCCATTTTGAAGTCCTGGGGTTGGAGGTGAGTCAGCAGATAGTCTGCCACGATGAGTCGTCATGTGTGAAGAAGTGTACGAGCAAGTCGCGCCCTCGTCTGCGACTGGGACTGGATATCTGGCATGCTAGAAAACTGGTGAGGTCTGATACGACTGACAAAGAGCATCAGCCAATGAGAGGCGGGATACGGCAATGCAACGTACGGCTCTACCAGCCCCAGCAAGAAAACCCGAAACCCGTTAGATCATTCAGCTATGAAAAGTACAGTAATCTGGGTCAGAATACATGCATAGACTATAGACAGTACAATGCAAGCTAATAGGCTAGCAGCACGGCGGCAACCTGAGTTTCATTCATAGAACTCACCTCCAACTCTCTCGGCAGAATTGACAACCCGCGCAATCCATGTGCAGCAACACATTCCTTCACCCAAATCCTTTTCTTCTTTTCCTGTTTCTTCTCAGCGCAGAACAGGGCGCAAGCAACCTGCAGAGCTCCAAGCTGTTGGACATCCATGTTAAAGTTTAGTGCTGGGGAACTTTATAATATCCTGTTTTGTGACAAAACGTAGTTTGGTGATGTCACTGCGTTATCTGGGGCTCTGTCGGCGAGGGCTCAGTGAGAAATCTTGTGGCGTGCACACACAGGTTGTAACACAGTTGGCGGGACTCCCGATGACAGAAACATACGTCGCCAAGTATGAACACTCAAAAGATTACGATAGTCTCCGCAACTCAAGACTGGTCGGCCAGTCATGTAATGTGAACAAGGCTTTAAAATCAGGGCTTTATGAAAAGGTAGCGACCAGCTGCTTGAGTGTAAGCATCCAAGAGAGACAGCACCATAAATAAAGCAAATACAGCAAAATGAAACACCAAACAAGAGTGAATATGGGGTTGGCTTTTACTTTCACTTTTGCAGGCGAGCATGTTTGCAAACAGTAACCGACAATCCTGCGTAGTATACCTTTAAGTACACTGATATTTTACATGTTTTTCTACAAAGCCAATCCATACATTTAACAGAAGGAGCCAAAGCTCTTAATGTTTGAACACACAAGCTGTGCAGAGATTAAAGTCTCAGATTAGAAGGTACATTTTGATTTACGTCTTGAACTGTTTAATCAAAGGATCCGATGAGGCATTTCATGCCCGCTCTTGGTTTAGTTTTCTATTTTATTTTGGTCAGTGAAAACAGGTATAAGAGTTTGATACCCAGCCCAGCCCTTCACATTAGTTCCTTTTGTGTCTCGGCCCATGCTTGACTTGCCCCTGAAGAGATCTGACAAAAAGTGGGCACAACAAAGAAAACAGAAAGGAAAGTGAGGGTGAGAGGTGCAGACAGAGGGAAGAATGAAATAGTAATGAGAGGAGATGGGCAGGGGCAGGCCACGACTGAGCATCACCCTCTTTACTCTCTTCCTCACCCCCCGCTGCGTTAATGTCCCGCCTTGTCTCGTCTCATCCTCCCTGTCTCCCTCCATCCTCTCATCTCCCAAATCTCCAACCTCCTGTACCGTGAGCAAGTTTCTCCCTGGTTTTAACTTCTCCTGTTTGTGTCCTCGACAGCAGGGGAGAGGCAGACAGGAGGGGTGAGAGACATCGAGAGAAATGTGCGAGAGAAGGAACACTTTCTTCCAGTCAGTTGTATAAAGCCATCAGTGTCCCTGTTAAGCCCTGCCATTCCCTCCGCCGTCTGTCCTCCTCACCCTCTGTCTAGTTATCAAAGTGTTTATTCAGCCTGGCATTGTTTCCTCTCTCCTCATTTTCAGAGAGAAACTCAGAGAGCAGAGTGTGATTCACTGCATTCACCAGAGGACAGTGGGAGCAACCGAAAATGAAAAGACATTTCAGGGGTGGAGGGTTGTGGGGGGGAGGCGGAGGCACCCCCTGCTTCATACACACCAGTCAGTGGGAGGGTATGAAGGCTTCCATGCCAGTGAGAGGTGGTGGTGAGGTGGTGCAGGAATGGAAAGAGGGGCCTCTCTGGACCGTGCCCCTGCTGATTGAGATGTACCCCACACAGGCATACCCTACTTCGGGGTGGATTTGCGGCGCAAACACCCCCTTTAGCCTCCGGGGCGCGCCAGTCCGAGTCAAGAGCCTGCTGGGAAGCAGCGTGTGGGGGGATGAACTTGACGTGCCGCTGGACGGAGTCTAAAGGATCCCGCGGGCGGGAGGGGGGTGAGGCGGGCGCGGGGATGGGGACGGGGTACCGCTCTGTGCCAGGGTTGCCCGGGTTACGGGCAGAAGGAAGAGGCATGATATTCTCTCACTGTCTTGGAAGAGGTTTTTTTGTGTGTGTTGTTTTGTGTGCGCTGCTGTCTGGTTGTGTGTCGCTGCGCCGCTGTGGGGATGCTCCGATCCCTGCCGCTCTGGTGTCTTCACCGCTGCCCTTTGATGATTAACACACACACATATACACACACACACATACAGTGCACATAGTTTCATGGATACACACACGGATACATGATGCATAAAGAGTATAAAAGTCTCCCACACTGCTTTGGTGTCTATGCCGCTTTCCTTTGATGCCACTGGACAGACACACACTCAGATTACTCTGTAAGTTGCTCAGTAATGTCTGGCAATTGGTCCTATTCAGTTGCTTTTATGATGGGCTAATCACAATAGTTTGAGAAATTACTGCCGAGCCGACAGATTGATTGTATGTGCAGTGAGGTGCAGTGTGTGAGTGATTATGTGGGTCTGGTTTGTATTAGGTCTCTGTCGAGGGATATAAGGCGGTTACTGTGCTATGAGCTACTGAGGTGTTCTGGTATCCATTTGGAGGAATCAGGACTGATGACTGAACTGTACAGAGAGACGGGGCTCACCCAGATAACTACTGCTCTTCCCTGATCAAACAAACCACCAGCAGAGACCTCTGTCATGCTCCCTCTCACTCTATTATCTTTCTTTTCTTCTCTCTGTTTCTTTTCTCTCCATCTCCTCTCCTTTCGGATCTTTTTACTTTCTGCCCTTTTTCCCCTACATTTACTTTATTCCTCTCCCTCACTCCTATTTAATTGCCACCTGCCACTCGCAATCAGCGTTATTCAGATACCCGGAATTTCCAGTGTCACAGGCATCGGGTCGGGGAGATAAAGAGAAAGGGAGGAGATGATGAGAGGAGAAATGATCCGTGATTCATCAGGAGCTAAAGAGAAAGAGGAAGCGCCTTTTTTTTTTCTTCCCCCTCCTGTCTTTAAAGGCAGCAAAAATGATTCAAGTGGAACTTTAAAAGAGGCGTTCAGGCTCCCAGGTGGAAATGTTATACCTGCGCGCAGATCTAGAGTGACACAAGAAGGGATGAGGGGGATCAAAGGCGGTCTGGCGGTAGAGGAGGCCAGACAATCACCCTAAAACAGATAATTGGCCAGTGTGGGATTTATAATGGAGCTGTCAAAGGGCTCCCTTTTCACAGCACAATGGTGTTAGTGTGTGTGTGTGTGCTCGCATGTGTGTGCGCACATGCTTCGTGTATGTGGACGGACAGGCTTTTAACATCGGGACTAAAGGTCGGTGTTAGGGTCCCTACATGCCTCTGGGGAACGTTTAGACGTCTGTAAAGACAGGAAGACGAGGGAGGAAAGACAAATAGAAGAGGAGAGTTGGCAACTATTAAGATCGTTTGGCTTGTTATTGAATGTTCGGCAATATCGTGATATGAGGTTGTTTTACTTGGAATGACATGTTTTTAGAGCAGCAGAGAAAACAAGTGTTTGGAAGTAGCTTAGAGCTGTAGTCTGTAACTGTTATGAAAAAATAACGTTTTTTATAATTGCTAAAACAACCTCTATATTCACACTGTACTATATGAGGCAGATAAATTTCCTCTGGCTTGTAGCACCTGTAATAGCCTTAACGCATGTGAACGAAGACAACCAATCAGAGCCAAGGAGTCTCAAACGCAGCTGTCAGTCATGTCACATCAAACTAGGCAGCGCTGATCACATATGAATCAAGACTCTGTTACCGTGCATTGCCTATTTCTGGCCTCATATGTCTGAGAAACAAATTTTAGTGTACTGTTTAGCTGTAAAAAGAGAGGAGAAAGTTGGTCCAGCTGTTGGGCAGTGCTTTGTACTTCATGTGACTGTATCCAACATGGCAGCCAGACAAAATCCAGGAAGTAAACAAAACGTTGAAGAAGAGTACACTTGCAAGATAAATGTGACACTTTCTAATGTCACAATGGAGGGACAACTACGCAGGTTGATTTTAGCGCTGCTCATCGTGGACTATATTGCTGTCATTGTTCATTTGAGTCAAAGCATACAGTTTGAAAACGAGGCGCGGCTCCAACTAGAAAACAATGTTTTGATGCATTGGATGTGCTGAATGTGCATATTAAGGCAGTACAGGAGGAGGCGCACATTAATAATCCTCCAGGACTGTAACATGCTCATGTTTAACCCAAACAATGTGTCATGTGACTGCAGTTGGTTCAGATTCAGGTCGGAACACGTTCTCACCACAAATGAACCGCACCAGAGTTTGTTTGTAACCAGACTGAGACCACCTCTTCAAGAAGGTCTCAGTCTGGTTGTTTTGCTGCACACCTGAGTGTGATTGCTGTGTTCACACCTGCCCAAATGAACCGCACTGAGGGGGCAAACAAACTTGAGTTAGATTGAACCGAACCAAACAGGGCAGGTGTGAAAGCACCCTTGAATTCCAAAGTTTTTAGTGAAAATGCATGTGTTTGAGAAGTACTATGCCTATGTCTGGAGAAATGAGACTCGGATTACACTGCACATGTTGTGTGAGAGTTTGTTAACGCATGTTTTGATACAGTTTTGCTGTTGTTAAATGTGGGCCTGTATGACTTCAGTTCATCAAGAATGTTCTTTTTTTTGTTTCCTTGTTTATCATTGAGACATGTGAGAAAAACAGTTGTCTTCATGAAATTCAAATGAGGTCAGTAATTGAAGTTACAAATGGTCAGTTTGTGGGTGAAGTATTCCTTTAAGCTTTACTTACCTCACTTATTCCTGTAGCTCTCAGACTTATCCGACAGCCCTCTTAGGATCCGGTCTACATCGTTTTCTCCAACCAAAAGTCTAAAACCTGAAAGTATTCAGCTTACAGTGATAACAAAACAGAAATAAACCACCAAAACCTCATATTCTAGAAGCTGAAGCCAACAAATGTTTGACGTTTTTGCTTGATAAATGACTGTTTTAATGATTTTTATTCTGTCGATTGAAGAGCCAATCAATCAACTGATGATTTCAGCCCTAAAAATAATATTTCAGTATATTTAGCATTGGTGTTGAAATAATTAAACCCAGATGTACCTGAATCAATTATAGTCCACAGGTTTAATGAAGATTGAGTGAGGAGAGGAGAGGAGAGGAGAGGAGAGGAGAGGAGAGGAGATTGACGGTCCTAATCCCTCCTTGGTGGCCTGGCTTCCCTTCAACACAACAGGTCCCATAATTACCCCCTCTCCTCTGGCAGCTCACACTCACAGCTCTAGCAGCAGGGAACTGGCTAATACTCTTCATCCTCACACACACACACTCACACACACACACACACTCGTGGTGTTGGATCTGTCTTGAGCTGGTGACACGCAGCAAGAAGGACAGACAGAGGGGGACAGTGTGGTCGCTGTGACGCTCGTCCAAAATCTTTAAGAAAATCATTTGGCTGCAGAAGGTGTAGTCAAGAGGCTGCCGGGGTCGACAGCATTTATTTTTCTGTCTCCTCCGGTCTGTCGGTCTCTCGCTGCCTGTGTGTGTGCCGCTCACCTAATTAACACAGTCACACAGCCAAGAGCGTGTTCGGCGGGAAAACGATAACGGTTACACTGTGGGTATGACAGAGTGTGTATGAGAGCAGCAAGGGATGTTGTGCTTTTGATACGATGTGCAGGTATATGCAGATTGAGCAGAGTCCCATATTAAAATACAGGCACAGACTCAGAAATATACATATATTTGTACATATGAAACTACACTACTACACATTTTTATGCATATTTACCTTTTATCTCCACACTTTTTATGGCAGTATTTCTATGGTTTGCAATCAGAGAGGGAAGCTAACTAAGAGCTTTGCCGCATAACTCATCCTTTGTGTGTGTTGAGTCTTGAATCTTAATCTTGAAAGAATGTTTCATTTACATTCAAAGGATACAGTCTGGGAAAGTTTTCCCCCGTTTGCACATTAGTCTGTTAGACGATGAATGAATTTTAATGAAATATTAAGACGAACTAATGTAAAAGAATACACTCTTGAATCAAGGTTTGTTCAAGAAGTGGCGTCAGTAGTTTGATAAATATTATCTTATCTTAGCTGTCACTTAAAGGGGAACACCACCTAAGTTAAAAATTCCAATATATTATTTCCATGGCCTGAGAAAGTTTAATCAATACTAGTGAACCTGAGCTACTCTCTCTCTCATAGCCAGAAACCAGAGAAGTCAGTCTCAAACTTGTGATGTCATTTAATATCTTAAGCTGCTCCATAGACAGTGAATGTGAGTCTGATTTTTGTGGACCTACAGAATGTATGTTTTCTTTTTTCATATATATACCCAAATGATCTTTATTTTATTGTAGTGCTCTTAGTTCTGAAACGGATAACGTACCTATATAACAGAACATTCTCCTGGGTGCTCTCAGTGTCATCTATAACATCTTTTACAATCCATTGTCTATGGAGCAGTTCCAGACTTTATACCCTATGACGTCACAAATTTGAGTTTCAGGGAGTTGAACATTTTACTAATATTTATCGGCTGTCTTAGACAGCAGGAGTAACATGTATGAATTTTGAAAATGGGCGTGGCTCCCCTTTTGTCCCCTTTTGCACCTGTGATAAATCAAGGCTTGCAGGATATACATAAAAAATCATACCGCAGTTATATTGACAGATATTGTGATTTTGTTATGGGTCACGATTTTAGTGGGAATGGCAGTTTTTGCATTTCATTTTTATAGAAAAAAAGATAGGAATGAAGATTGATGTGACAGTTTTTGCTGGGATCTGTACCAAACAAGCTGTTCCCTTATATCTGGAATATGATATGTAGGCTGGGGCATCTCTGTAGCATCACAATGCTTTATTACACCGGTAGCCCAACCCTCAACACTCACTGAGTGTATCATATTTTAAATGATCATGTTCTGGAGTGCCCTGGTAGGGTGCGTACCATTGAGGCTGAGTCCTTGCTGCAGCAACCTGGGTTTGAATCCGGCCCAGGGCCCTTTGCTGCAGGTCCTTCACTCTCTCTCACCGTTAACATCTGTCTCTGTCTCACAATAAAGCATTAAAAATGCCAGAAAATATCTTAAACATGTTCTGAAAATGTGTGCAA
Source organism: Cephalopholis sonnerati (assembly GCA_019142605.1). Taxonomy (NCBI): domain Eukaryota; kingdom Metazoa; phylum Chordata; class Actinopteri; order Perciformes; family Serranidae; genus Cephalopholis; species Cephalopholis sonnerati. The sequence continues at coordinate 25,636,549 of JAGQAX010000009.1, read as the reverse complement.
ATTTTCCACTGCTGTCTTCCCAAAAAAAGTTTTTGAATAAATATATAGTGAGACATTTCAAAATGTCTCGCTTTCATAAAGGAAATGTGAGAGGCAATGAGTCACATCATTATCTAAGTACTCCTCTTACTTTGTTGATTAGTCTGTTATTTATCTGACCAGGCTGAATCAATTGTCTGGCAGCTGAACATGAGCTAGTGTGATGCAGTCTGGCTGTGGGAGGCTTCTCAGAGTCAACATAGACTAATGGCACTATGATAAAAACCTGCTGTGAGATCTTTTAATATTTATCTTGATGCCAAGTCATCATAGTGACCTCCTTCCAATATCTACAACAATATCTAAAAACTCTTCCTTTTGTGTTCTGCATATTCTCCTGTAGTTGAGCCTAATCCCAGTACAAGTTCCTTTGTAACAGAGAGATTTGATCTGACAGAAGCCCAAGGGGAAGCTGTATAAAATGTATTTAAATTGTATTTAAATTTCATGTTATAATTTAACTCAGATTCTCTAATTACATTTAAATTAGCTATTTATTGGATTAAGTCTAGACGCCGCTAATTATGTCACACATTCATATGGAATTACAATCGTATGTGCTTTTGTTCAATTACCTCAGATTCTCCCCTTCACTGTCACTTCCAGCCCTGACTGACACCATTGTGTTGTGATGACACAACCGCGACCATTTCAATACGGATTTTTAATTAAATCTTCAGCATTTGTTCCCAAGCATACCCCTCTCTATGTTAATCATGCAGTTTTTTTTTATTTTCTGAATAAAAACGGACTCATTACAGAGAGATAAAGTGCCCTGTGGAATGCACAGAGGTGCACCTTCTCCATGTTTTCATGTTTAATGAACCGACCATAAAGGACTGCTCAGGACATTAATAATAGATTAGGACCGTCTGGGTCTTCGTAGCTGCTAAATAGCTTCTGAACATGATGTGATGACATATCCCTGAATCAATAAGGAACTGTGCACTTCAGCCCTCGCCGATGTTTCAGCCTCGGGATTGTAGATCCTTCAGTGCTCAGAATTGATTTTCTGCATCTTATTCTATTCATTATATCTTCCTCATCATGGTAAACCTGACCACTGATCACATATGTTCCTTTATACAGCTGCAACCACACTGTATTCCATGTAGGCATATTGATGCCGGTGCTATATGCGTTTATTAGTCCCCACAGTATTGCACTGTTGCAACCCCTCCCACACACTCTCACTGTATGTGGGGTCCCCCTTCATCTGTTCTCTGCTGTTAAAATGACTTTTCTTGTTTTAAAATTCTGACACTAGAATAAATAATTGGTGTCAAATAACCTGAAAACACATATTTTTCACAGTCAGTGTTAAAGTTGAAAAAAAAAAAACATCCTTAATTGTTAAGAGTTAAACACTCAAAACAAATTAGCTTCATCAGAGCTGTGTGGGTGTTCACACTTGATTGACAGTCGTCCTCATGGCAACAACATCACAACTGTCATCAGAGTCCACATCTGATATGGCTGACTTCTAATTGGTGCACAGAAAGATGTGACATCACCTTTTTTGAATAGAGCACTGCCCACTTCAAACCACAGAAAAGGACAGTAAAACACTAAAGCACAAATCTCTCATGAGGAAATAGGTTTTCAGGACCTTTAATTACCTTGAAAACTTGGTCTCCAATATGTTATATTTCTCTGCAACACTGATATTCTTGATTAAAATATGCAAGAATTGGTATTAAAGATGGTAAAAAGGAAAAAAATTGGCAACATGAGCAAATGAACCAACAACTTTGGTTGCACAAATCACCTTAGATTAAGATTTTCCTTAAAGTCTGAGTAAAGGACTTTTTGTGATCACATTTTTATTTAGTTTCTTTGCAAAATATTAATAATACATCACATATACATAGCTGCATCACATCCATATGTGTCCATATGTTTCACAAATTTTACAGTTGTTGCAACTCCAGAAAGAAAAGCTGACCTATTATCTAACCCTTCCCTCCCGACTCTACCCCAGCTGGCTTAGGATGACCTGTGATGGAACAACAACAATAATGTAAATACATGCAGCAATAAATAAGACCAAAAAAACCTGAATAACTAAAAAAAAAGTTCAGTTTAAAAAAAAAAAAATAGCCCTACATTTCCATATGAAGAACAGTTCCATCAGTACATATTTGCACATATCACCACATTCAGCACAGTGAACCACAGACTAACAACCAACCTGATTCATATGGGTAATTTTTGCCTGACCGTCTGCATTGCCTTAGCCACAGCTTCAATGTTACCGGCAACATGGTTGAGTTTATGGAGAGAAATAAGAAAAATTAAGGCATCCCAAGAAGAGTGTTCCGCGACCAGGAGAACCTGATGGACACGCTTAATGATGGGCAACTTTAAATTTTACCAGGAGTCAGTTTATGAATGTGACCGTATTTCTTCCCAAAGCTGCGCTCTTCCAGCCCCTTTTACAATTAATGCTTGCTCTGTGGTTTTTCACAGGTTTTTCCCGTCAGTTACTGGCGAGGCATTTCATGTAAGCTTAAGTGTCATACTTAAGGAGCAAACATAAGGTGCTTTGTCCAACTGGCCCCTGATTCTTACATCGCTACGTGACATCACCCTTTTCAAACAGATCACAGCCCATCTCAGCCAGTGAGAAGACACACTGGGTTGTATATTAGTGTTGTCACGATACTGGAATGACTCATTTTGATAGAATACCTTGAAAAATATTGATATTCAAACCGTTTTCTTTTTTTACACAATTTTTTTTAACACTTTAACAAGTTGCACAAACTTATAAAAACCCCTCCCAAAAATAGAACATATGGCATTACATATAAAAATAAATAAGTTATTAAAATAATAACTAATGTAAATTCAAAATACATAGTTAGAGCACACATTTAGGTTTAGTTGCAGCACACTACCCTTTAGTTAGTTTGTGTCCTTTATCTAAGCGTTACATTTTTGAGGCACCTTTAATGTCAGCATTTTTTTACAAATTCCAAAAAGACATTTCCCAAATATCAATAAGCTTGGAAACCCTATTCCTCACTATATAGGTGAGTTTTTGTAAAATCCTACAACCAATGGCCAAGAGAGGGGCAACACACATTCCTCCAGCAGAGCGCAATTGAACGCCTCACCTGTTCTCTTTCTTTGGCAGGATAAATTCAATACCACTTTCAAAACCTGGCGTGCAACTGACAATGAGGGCACACAAGTTACATTTTTTAGGAAAAAAGGAATATTACAAGGCTATAACATGTCAGTGATGACTTTTCTGTTCATGGTTAGTAGCAGAGAACGGCAGAATGACTGCAGTCAACATTAACAATAAGGGAGAGGAAAAAGTGCAGTTGGTGCCATTGTCTCGATACTGTTGAATATGTGTATTGAAACCATTCCAAAAACTGATATGTATCAATCAATTAATATTTCTGACGACATTATTGATTGAAATAATCTGAATAATAGTTCCAACAAGTTTGTCTCTGCTTCCTTAAAGTCAAGCTGACTGATAAAACAGGTTTTCTTATTTTGTTATTTTGATTTTAATTTTGTCTTTTTAAATGAAATTCTAATTGAGATTTTAATTTTCACTTTCAGCTTTATATTCATTCCATCTTGGTTTGGGCGTTTCCTGCTATTGATGAGATTGTTATGTAATGTCTCATTTGCATATCAAGGCGAATAGCTGACATTTTTTGCAGGGAGTGAAGCGAACCAAATCAAATCCATCTCTCAAGCGAAGGCGAGGGTTGAGGTTAGGGGTTAAGATGAGTGTCAGTGTGTGGGGGGGTCGAGGAATGCCTATTTAGACACAATAAACATACAGAACAGTAATCTGTAGATGTTTGACCCAACTGACGGACGCACATGTGAAAACGTTGCTGTTACAGCTTCATATTGTCCCACATTTTTCATGTCAGTCGTGAATCAGATCTGTCACGATCCAGCGGAGCGCTCTCACCCTCATCACCGTCATTCTGTAACTCAGTTACTTCTGGATAAGATAACCATCCTTAGTTACGCAGCCAGTCCTCCCCTCCCTCGTCCCACCCACCTCAACCAACCATGACCCCCCCATGGGGGTCATACAATGACTGTCATGCATATCATTATTGGTGGGGGCCCTCCTTCCCCTCTGGGGGTCCGCTCATTGACCTCCTGACAAAGGATGAAAGTGTCCCGTCCGGGGGAGGGGGTTGGCCGGGCCGACGTTGGGGTGAAGAGCCCTGCGTCCTCCTCCGGGTCGGGATAAGACCCAGCAGGGCTTTCTTCACGCTAATAGGCACGACCCCTGAACCCCACACAAAGAGCATCACTTCAGGAGCCATGGGCACTCAGTGTGGGAGAGCAAGGAGGAACCAATAGGAGCAGGCTGGGGGCTCTGGGCTCCTTTGAGAGAGTCGGACCACTGACTTTACAGAGGAAAGAAACAAGAGAGCAGGAGGGAGAAAAAAAGGACCAGGAGAGAGAGAAAGGAGATAAGGGGAAGATTTTGTGTTTTTGTTTAGGGGAAAGGGCTTGTTGCAAAAGTTCAAAGGGCTCCTCTTTTAGTGCAAGGTTCTCCTTTTCCTGCTTTTCTTCTCCCACTCTTTCTGTCTCTTAATGGCTGAAGGTGGAGGGATTATTGTGCCTTTCAGATGCCTGCTTAATTACTTGTTGCTGGTGTGTGTTGTAAGTGTCCACAGTGGGGTTACTACAGTATCTCCAATTGTGTGCATGTATCTATGTAGAGACCTGCACATGCTTTGTGGTTATAAATCCAGTGTGCTGTCAATCAAGTTTAATTTAAAGGGACATTAGACTGAGCTTTTCGGGAGCAAACAACCCCGATTCCAAAACAGTTGGGACACTGAGTAAAACGTAAATAAAAACAGAATGATTTTCAAACCTGTATTCAATTAAGTACAATAGAAAGACAAGATGTTTAATGTTGTTTTTTTTTTGTAAATATACACTCATTCTGAATTTGATGCCTGCAACACATTCCAAAAAAGTTGGGACAGGGGGTTGTTTACCACTGTGTGACATTGCCTTTTCTCTTAACAACTCTCAGTAAGCGTTTGGGAACTGACAACACTAATGAAGTTTTGAAAGTGAAAGTCTTCCCCATCTTTGCTTGACTTCACAACTTGAGTTGCCTAACAGTCTGAGGTCTCTGTTGTGGTATTTTGCGCTTCGTAATACACCACACATGTTCAGCGGGAGACAGGTCAGGATTGCAGACAGGTCAGTCTAGTACCTGCACTCTTTCACTGCAAAGCGACATTGTTTTAACATGAATGTGACTTGTGTTGTCTCGCTGGAATAAGCAGGGACATCTCTGAAAAAGACATCGTCTGGATGGCAGCATATGTTGCTCAAAAACCAGTACGTACCTCAGTATTCATGGTGCCTTCACAGATGTGCAAGTTACCCATGATGCCATGGGCAGGGCACTAACACACCCCAAAACCATCAGTAACAATCTGTATTTGCAGATGCAGCAACAAACTGTGTTTACCTGACAATAGTTTTCCAAATTGTTCCATAGCCCATGTAGTAATATTCTTTGTACAGTTACACTGGTTTTCAATGTAGTGCAGCCTGTGGGGTCAAAGGTCATTGGCCCTCAGTACTGTTTTTTTTTTTTTCTTGTAATTGTTCATAAAGTGTTGGACTATTTGCACAGTTATTCACAAAGTGGTGAACCTTGCCTCATCCTTGCTTGTGAGCGACTGGGCCTTTCAGGGATGCTCCTTTCCTACCCAATCATGATACTATCTCCTGATCCCAATTAACCAACCATATTTCAGGTGTTGTTTGAGGTTTCCACAATTTTTCCAGCCTTTTGTGATTCCCAAAACAAACACATTGTTGTCTTCAAAATGCTTTTTTCATCTGACCAACAGTCCAGAACTAAAACATATTCAAATTCGTAGAAAATCTGGACATTTGAGAAGCTGAAACCAGCAAATGTTTGGTATTTTTGTTTGATTAATCTCTTAAACGATCAATCAATTATAGAGCTATTATGTTTTGTGTATTCGTACCAAACCGTCAAGGTCCTGAGGTCAGGGTCTGGTGCACGGTATGTGTACGTGCATTGATACACATAATGTGGAACCAAAGCTCACAAACATTAGTTCCACCTGCAAACTTTTAGCTTCACACAGCAACAGGTGCTGAGGTTAGCACAACAAGTGGATTGGCGTGCAAGTCAGTAATACTATAGTGAGCAGAAATGAAATGGCGGAGCTGGAAGACCCACTCGCAGGTTCCCCATCAGCTAAGACAGCAACAGAGAGACAGTTGTATGTAAGACGAGGACGGTGTGTCAGTGCTGCTCCACCACTGTATGATCTGTGAATGGAAACACATTTAGCATACTAACATACATTCAGCAGTAACACCCAGATGAGCCGAGCTTCTTATCCCTGCTGCTTTCAGTAAGCTTTTGGGACTTCTTCGGAAAGTGTTAGTTCAGTGTTCGTATCATGTAACACAGACGTGTTTAAAATGTGTCCTATTTTTGCCAGTGTGCAAAATGTTACCTCACTCCCCAGCAATAGGTTTTTGTCTGTCTTTGAAACTTGCACTACTGTCTGTTCAAAATAAACCACAAGAAACGTGACCATGCTTGTTTTTCTCCTGCTGCACGGCACCTGAATCAAACTTTGACTCCTAAACCGAGGTATGAACTGAACCGTGACCTCAGTGTGCAGTTACACCCCTAATCAGTTATCAAAACTGGCTGTACTTCAGTTTCTGTCAAAAAAATGACAAATTGTTTCAGCTTTAAATGCGATAAAGGCGACATGTGATTATTTTACAGCACTACTTCATGCTGTTCATCGACATCTGTTAAATTTAAAAGTGTGTGCTGGGAACCATCCACACCTTACAGGTTAGATTTGCCCCTGGTCACACATGCTAGTGCATGCATCATGTTGCTGTGAAGTTCCTTTGATAAGCAGCCGTTATCATGTAGCATGTGATCATGTTTTTTTTTTAGATAACAGATTTGGGGTACAGTAAAGGTCTTCTTTAGGGGGGCGGTGGTGAGAAAAGAATAGCTACAGTGGGATCTGATGTGGGAACCAGAGGCCCCTCCTGGCCTCCTTGTTTCAGCTCCATTGATCAGAGGGGAGGGGTGAGACGAAGGAGAGGGGGCGGGCCACTGTACCTGCAGGGAGTTGGTGTGAGTATGTGTGTGAGAGTGTGTATGTGTGTGTGTGTGTGAGAGAGAGGGGTCCACTTTTGGTTCTGGTATAATCCATCCACAATGCCTCAGCCTCTGTTCTCCCTCCCCTCCCACTCCACCTTCAGCCTTCAGTGTGACAGGTCCCAAACAAAGCTCTCAGCGTCTTCACACACACTCACACACACACTCACACTCACACAAACACACATCATGGAGTAAATATGGACAGGGAAGAGCGAGGGGGGAGTAAAAAAAAAAAGACGGACAGAAATGGAAAGTGAGAATTTCGGATCAAAATGGGCCTTTTAACCTATCCGACGGCAGCAAAATGGGTTTTCTGCAGCTTAAATTGCTTTTTTTGACAGTGGCTCGAGGGCGTCCAGCAGCACTGCTGCTCGGTGGGACCGTTTTTGGACAAACTATAGCAGAAATCGCCATTTTCTGACAGGATGTTGCGCTAAAATGATATGTTTACCTCTTTGTTTGTTTGGAGCCAAACACAGATAGAAAGAGGTTGTCACACACCTGATTGCACACCATCAATAAAGACACCTCTACTTTCACAGCACACACTGACTCACATTTCTGCACACATGGATACCTCTGTGTTTTTCACAAAAGGTGACTCAATCATATTGTGATGTTGTGTTGATATTTTTATCCTCGGTTTATAAGATAAAAGATTTTTTTTTTTACCTGGAGCAGATTCTGTAATTACAGTTCCTGAGGGAACTGTATCCCTGGTGGGCTGTCACCTGTGGAGATAATCTTAATCATTGCTGTAATTAATGAGGCCTTAATGAAGGCTCTGAAACTCTGCCTCAGGTCATTAGCCGCAGGCAGAGACGCTGCTGCTGCCGCTAAGTGCTACTTTGCTCCCAGCTGTTGCATACCTTTTAGCATGGCTTTGAATTACAGAGACATGCTGTGAGAGAACAGAGAGAAATTAAGAGGTCATTTCCAAAACACCATTCGTGAGCTGATTAGAGCTTCTCATTTGTCTCATGGCAGTTTGGCTCCACTGTAAAGAATGTAGAGCGAACAGGAAAACGTGAGAGAACATGAGAATATCAGCAGCCATATTGGTACTTCAGTTTTAACTTTTGTTTATCACGATTCACAAACAGTTTTGCTTGACATTCTTAAACCACTTGTGGCATCACCTGGCGCATTACTTAAATATTTAATATCTGTATTCAAGATCAAGATAAACTTTATCGTCCCATAGAGTGGGAAATATGTCTTGGGCCCTACACCCATACTGCACCCATAGAAATACAACGTAGACAAGTCAACATTATACCCAATGTAGCAATGACAAACATAAAAGATAAATAAATAACATCATACGTGAAAAATACCTCTACAAAAATCAGCAATCTGTCATAGTCTAACACCAGTTCTGGCTTTATCTGCCAGTGTTTAAAATCTCTGTGCCCTCCTCTAAATCCAGGCTATTGAAAAGGTTCCAGTTGTTGCAGGAGTAGCAGCCCTTTAAGGTTTCAACACCATCATTATTCAACATATATACAGGTTTAACTTGTGGTTTGCTGCTTTTAGGCAAGAATTTATTTGACACTCAAATATGCAGGGTTCCCTCGGTCGTGGAAAACCTGGAAAAGTCTTGGAATTTCACAATCTCACTTTTCCCGGCCTAGAACAGTCATGGAATGAGTAAAAACCATTATATTTTTGGTAAAGTCATGGAATTTGTTGTGTTTAATGGAGTAAATTGTTACAGTAATCTCCTGTGGAAGACCTTCATGTAATGGCAAATGTACCTCCCATAGCTCTAATATGTGTTGATACATAACAGCGTTTTGTTTGACATCATATAGTTTCTTTATTTTCTCCCCATGTTCCATCTCTCCCTCCATGTGTGCCAGCTAGCTGTAGTGATGTTTGAACAGAGTTTGAATCTGATGTGTTTGTATAACGCTGTGCAAGTGGGGGAGGAAAAATAATGTTGTTAATGCTTCCATACCAGTGGCCCTGTCCTTTAAATTTTACTGCATTTTGTAGATGGAGCAATAAACAAAGCCCCCATATAGTTAAATTTTTTTAACTGGTCATTGCTGCTTTATTTTTCAGATTAGAAATGGTTGCTGTTTTATTTTCATACAATAAATAACATTAGGAGTAAAGTATATAGTTCTGCTGGTGTTATGCTTTGTGATTGGTCACTGAAATTTTACTGTGGGTCCTTGAAAAGTTATGGAAAGTTTTGAAATTTAGTTTATGTGTGGGAATCCTGAATGAGGATACACAGCTGTAGTGTGTAGCACAACTTTTTATAACACTTAAATCAGCTTTTTGGGTTCCAGATAACCAGCATAACACCACAATGTCCGCTGGTATGCAGAGTATGTGCCTTTTGTTCAAAGATATTTAAAAGAAAGTCACTACAAACTTTGTGCATGAGCAATAAACCTAAGATTTTGACAAGAGAAATACTACTAATATACAAATGCCAAATTTTATGTCCATGACTTCCCCTGTGATACTGAACACCACACACACACACACACACACACACACACACACACACACACACCAACATGGCCTGGAAGAGTGTTATGTCAAGTACCTCCCATCATGCTTTGTTCCTGTGTAGTGAAGTGAGTGAAGCGAATGGCAATTCTTCATTCTCACCCTCCTCTCCCACCCCAACTTTCATCCTCTCCTCCCTCCTTTCCTTCTCACCCCCATCCTCCCTCTCCCCACTGTGGAGCTGCACTAATCCATATTGAGGAAGCCCCCCCACCCCCGAAGTTTCCTCCCCTGTTCCTTCCTCTCCACCTTAACAGCCTCCCCATTTCTCTTTTTTACTTCTGTCAGTTTTCACTCTTGTTCACTCCCACCATTCAGCTCCTGTGCGCCTTATTTCCTCCATATTTCAAAAATTCAAACTGCCGACCGGTGATCCCTTTCTCTTGCTGCATGAGAATCTGGGAGCGACTCGCGGCTTAGCGCTGACATCCTCCCTCCCCTCCTCTCCCCCTCCTTCTCTGCATCGCTATCCACTGTACCGATCAATCAATGTCCATTTCTCACATTCCATCTCTCCTCTCCAGCATCCTATCGTGGACCAGAAACAAAACAGGCTCCCATTACCCCCCTTCCAACCCACCCACCCACCTACCCTTCAGCTTCCGACCGGGCCTGGCTGGTTAATCTTCCCGAGGCGTTCAGTGTCTAACCGACCCCCCTGATGCCAGCAGACAAAGAGAGGGCTCCCTAATTCTCCCTTTCTCTCCTTTACCCTCACCCACCCTCACCCCTTCACCGCACCCCCCACTTACATTCTCCATCCACAGGGCCCCAGAACCAGCGGAAAGGCTTTGAAGAGGGGGAACACCCCCTCCCAGCCTCTGCCTTCCATCCCTCTAGTACCCCCACACCCGTCAAAAAAAAAAAAAAAACCTGCACCGCCAAGGCTGTCAGGGTGGCCCTTCCTCTCTCTCCCCCCTTTGTGGGGTCCTGTGTACCCCGCTTTACATACCCCAGAACCTCAGCATCTACACCCCCCCCCCGATCCAGCTCATGAAAGACCGACCTGCTCAAGAATGTTGTTTTTAGCTCCTTCCTTTTCTCATTGAGCGGGTGATTGGTGATGTGCCCGGTTTTGTTGCCCGTATCAATGGTGCCACTTGATGACAATTTGGCGGGCGAGACGGCCATTTTTAATCAGACGTTAATTTATTGCGCTGCACCCTTGCTGGCGTGACTTTGGTTAAAGGAATGAGTAGGGTGTTGTGTAGCTTTTTGTTCCTTGTTTTGTTGGGGAGTGTGGCTAACATTAATAGCGTGTAGCTATAGTCCTTCTTTACAGAGGCCTCCAGTGGCACTGAGCCTCGCCTGGAGGAAAAGTCCCTGCACAAACACATCTGAGCACAACTGCATTAGGGTTACAACCACCTGATCCTTCAGGTATAATAGATGTACAATATGTAGTCACATATAACAGAACAACTGGTTCATGCACTAAATTTGGAGACACCATGTAGATGTGAAATAACATGCTTTCACACTAGAGCTGTGTAATAATTAAAATATTATGAAACCAGTATCCTTGAAGTGATACCGATACCAACAGAGTACTTAATTTGATACCTTTATTTTCCGACTTCATTTACTTTCCATTATCTGACTGGTGTGGTGTGTCATATAACTATACTTTAGAATATTTTGGTGGCATCTCAGCCATTGCCAACTAAGTCAAATGCACAATGCTCAACTTCATGACACCAAGGACTTTGGATGTGGGTCAGTCACACGCCGCATAAAATTGAAAAACGCTTACAGTACTGAGAGCAAAACCATACAATAGTCTTTTTTTTTTTAGATGTGGGTACAAAAAGGATGGAATGCAGGTATCCTTTGACAGGAGAAGTTTCAATACTACTAGGTACTAGGTTATTTTGATCGGTATCTAAAAGCTATCATGTACCGATACTTAGCCTTACCAGTCACTGTTTAATTATCTGACATGCACTTCATTAAAATCTTGAGTGTGGATGGAAGGTCAAACAATTCTGGGTACTCCTTGAGAGGAAGTACCCATTGGGGAGCTCCCCTGGAGAACTACATACCTCCAAGGGGTTATTTCTTGTTGGCATTCTAACCACCAAAAGAAATGGTACAAGCTGGCTATGGAGAATTTTTTTTCTTCGCTTTGATAAGTCAAAATTGTTGGACTAACAGGTCTTTATTAATGGCGGTTGCCGCTTCTACATGTGGTCGACCAGTCACTGAATACTTAAGGCCCTGACACACCAGGCCAGCAGTGGGGTGTCAGTCAATGTCAAGCTGTCAGTGAGTGTCTGTCACCCTGGTTCTTGCAGTGTGTCCCGCCCTTGTCGGCCCTTGTCAGCTGTTTTTCAACATGATTTCAACAGTTGGCCTTGGTGCCAGTTTGGTGTGTCTGGGCCTTTACACAACTAAAGGTTCCTCTTGTGCTGGTAGAGTACTCCCTCTGAGGTAGAGGCTACAAACTCCCCTCAAAACGGTGTTTAGGAACTATGATCGTTTCTGTAACTTGTGGTGCAGACTCAATAAAAAGAAGAGTTATTAGACCTAAGAGGAAGTTCTTTCGGTCAATGAACGTCTTTGTTCTGCCATGACAAAGATTAACATGGTCATTTTTTTCTGAAAAGTGAGTTCAGGAAACATGGCTTGGTTAACAGGTTAGAGGTGTAGGATAGCCTGAGTGGGTGTCAGGCCTAGCTTATCTCTGAAACATGAATGCGGGGCACCTGATACCTGGTCTCACCATATTAATTCACCACACTAGATTTATAGAAAACCGGCAACTAGAAATCTGAGCTTTAACCATGACCAAAGAATTACTGCTGGTCTCCCTGTCTCCATCTTTCTATGCTCGCTGCTTTGTCTAACATGAACAATATCTTCTCTTTTCCAAACCATCCCCTGTCTGTTGGCCTGTAGGTCTTTCTCTTTGGTATCCTGCGTTTATTGACGCTAGTGGCAATCTCTTCAAATCCGGTCCTCGACCACATTCCAAAACCCATTACCAGTCAAAGTAGAAGGTGGGAGAAAAGCAGCATTACACTGTCTGTGGGTGGATACCTGAGTGAATGGCATGTGCACAGCTGGAAAAATGATCCTACTTCAAACAGCGGTATGAATCAGAGAGGTATCGCTAACACCACCCACTCAAAAGCAATAAAACAAGTGCAGGGAGGGGTTGTGTGTGTGTGTGGGTGTGTGTCTTACAAGAAGTGAAAGGGAAGTGGTAAGGAAGACATTAAGCAAAGGTAAAATTTGTAAAACATTAACAGAACATGGCTTAACCATCAATTTCTCCTGGTTTTATGAATGAATGTGGGCATTGTTCTCAATTAAAAACGAAACAGCACTGGATTACCTCTCAGTTTCGCGGCACCTCTGATTGCGCTCAACCTTGCAGCAATTGTGCCAGTTATGTAATCGACGTGCTTCTAAGTGCAGCTGAGGTATGTATAGGGGATTTACATAGATTGGGGTGCACGCTCCAAGAGGGTCGGGGGGCCCCCAGTCAAATAAGACAAAAACGAGGGCAGGATATGAAGTCAGGACTTGAAAATACCACCATTGTGAGCAACATGGGCCTCAGGGCATCACTGGATACACACAGGAGGTGTGTGAACCCTTTTCAGAGGATTGCCTAAAACATGTGTGATTAGGTCAAGGCGGTATAACTAACACCCAATATTGATAAAGAATCAAACAGCTATGACTACATCCAAATTTCATTTAGAGTAAATGCCTGCAATGTTACTCAAAGTACTTCAAAAGATCTCTCCGGCTTTCTTTTGTTCCTGCCGCATCTTATCACAATAGGCTCAGATAGAGCACAAAGGGAGGAGCAAATTTTAATGTAACTTTTACAGCTTATTGTCTGGACAGTTACAAGAAAGTGAAAGAGAAACAGGAGTGACGGAGTGACTGAGATAAAGAGTGCAGTAGAGTGAGAAAAGGGGAGTTAAAAGAGCAGCACATTTCAAAAACACTGTGGCCTCAGTGTGTGTGTGTGTGTGTGTGTGTGTGCGTGTGTGTGTGTGTGATCAGGCCTGTAAAAAACTCAGGAAGTCACTCACTGGTTGTTTGGATTTAAATTAAAAGGTGAAGACACATTTTGCCAAGAAACGGGTTGTTTTTCTTCACTAATCATGGAGGGGAAACTTGATTTACAGGAACAATACATTGAATTAACTGAAACTGTTAACCCTTTCCACCAAAATTAGCACAAATATGGGTGAACCTATGTAAAAAATAGGCAATAGACTGCTTTCCCATTGCCTGTATATGAGCTGGATATGCCTTTTTTGGTGTATCACATCTGACGTCACTGACAAGCTGGAAAACAGGGTTAGTAAACAATAGAAATCAGCATGGAGGTCAGTGAAAATTCTTTGTTATATAGCCTTTTTTGAAACAGTGTTTGAGTGCTGCTTGGGCAGAGACAGACGGTGTTTTGTGGTGGTGCGTCATTGCATCTTGCTGGTAAAGGGCTACAATTAGTGTGTTCACCCTGGTGTTGTGATGCCATCATCTCCTGTCATAGCAGGAGCCAATAAGTACCCATGACCACTGCAGAGTCATTTGACCCGGGTGTGAATGCCGATTGTAAATAAGTGTTTGGGTTTTTCTGTGCAGTGGGAAAGGGGCTTTAGAGAATTCAGAATGTCACTAACTACTTGTGTGGATTTCAATTAAAAGGCAAAAATACATTTTGCACAGAAATGGCTTATATTGTGTTGTTATTATCATGGAGGAAAAACCTTATTTAGAAGAATAATACATCAAATTGATTGAAACTGAGACTCTCAAAGTCATTTGTCAGCCTTAAAAGATGTAGAGTATGGGTCGAAATCCTGCCATTGGCTGCCTTTCTCCCAGTCCCTACCTTAAAATCCTTTTTTATTTATTGATTTATTTATTTTCAGGATTTAGTCATTTTAATGCCAGTGCTCACCTCTATACCAAAACAAGTGTCCTTCAGAAACTTTTTTGCAAGGGCAACCTTGCCATATCCTGGGGATCCAGGATGTGGTTTGGCTGTGATCACACTGAGAACCCTAAATTAAAACACATTAGATCACAACTCCAACTGATCCAGACTGATATTCAAATTGAGTGAAATTAAAGATTGAATGCATCATATATGCTGTATTTATTACATCAGTACCACAACAGGAATATGGATCAAGCATCACTCTACTTTACTTCTACCTGGTCCAAATTTGGGTAAGAATTTTTAGTAGCTGACTCAACATTCAGATACCCCTGTTCCACCAAAATTAGCTTGTGTATGTGGGTTTTTAAACACAGAAAAACATGTAAAAAATAGGTGAAAGACTGCTTTTCGATTGCCAGCAGACCATAACCGAGTAGTAGTAGATGTGTATGCCACATTCAACATTGCAGACGGGCTGGAAAACAGGTTTCATAAACAGTAGAAAGCCACATAGAGGCCAGTGAAAATGTTATTATTCAGTCTGTGTTTCAAACTCGACTCAGACTACCAGTAATTTTGAACAATGTTAGAGTGCTGCTTGGACATAGACGGACAGTATTTTGTGGCAGCCTGTCATTGTATTGCACCAGCAAAGGAGCTAAAATGAGCTTGTCCCCATAATGTCATATTTTCATCTCTGCCGACTGGAGCTTGAGCTGATAAATACCAGAGTAATTTGTCCAGGGAGTGAATGCTGGTGGTAATCTATCCATTTAAAAAGACAAACTTTAGAGCGTGTTAGTGTTTTTTGTTGGGGTTTTTTCCAGCGGAAAAGGGGCTTTTTTGCAAGGGCAATCTCGCCGTATCCTGGGGATCCAGGAAGTGGTTTGCCTGTGGTCTTCGTTGTCTTTGCAGTTTGTGGCTATGCAAAACCACAAAGTCATTGTCAGCCTTGGACATTGGTTCCCAACCTTCTTCCCACTGAGGACCCTTAATTAAAACACATGAGGTCACAGATCCCCATTTGATACGATCATGCTTCAGGGTCCTCTATCTGAAAATATTTTTATTGTTAGATTTGATTAAGACCAGCATTCTATAGTTGTCAACTATAGTTGAGGAGATAACCTTGGAGAAAGTAAAACCTATGATCAGAATAGTCACTCTTATGACACTGGGCTCACTTCTATAGTGAATTAAATAGTGAAAATTAACTATTCCCCATTATTCTGGGAACCCCCTGGAACTCCCTTAAGGACCCTTGGTTGAGAACCACTGGTCTTGAATCAGGAAACAAGAGACATTCAGTCAACTGCTGTACATGTGGCCAATAGATGCTGATGCAAACATGGTAGTCAATGGTTCCCTTTTATTTTTTTGTTTGTGTGATGTTACAACTTGCTCTGACGGCATATTCAACCACAGCCCTCCACCACCACAGACACACACAAACAAGCACCCAGCCAACTGCTTGAAGCTCAGCTAGTAAAACAGTCACATGGCATGCACAAATAGATGCAATTCGGCATTGTGTGGAGCCATAATAGCACTGAGTGTTTCAAAATATCACCCCGAGCTAAAAGAGTACTGCTCCATCCTCCAGCCTTGCCGCGCTGTAATTACACAGTGTTTATTGCCCTTCATCTTTTAAAAATTAGCCACAGGCTCCTGGGGACCTTCAGTGCTCAATTGATTGTGTGTTTGTAAGTACAGACGGCAAACATCATCAATCAGGTGCAACCTCGAGGGCGTGAAGTTGAACAAACTGGTGGCTTCATGTAGTCTGAGCTTCAACGTATCACACTTTTAGTGGTGATGAAGTTCTTATTGAATACCACTTTCTTGCGGCTTGCTTTGAGCAACAAAGGGACGGAGGAAATCAGCTGCCAATCTGACTCCTGGTCACACTCTGCAGCTGCATCCAGGATATGGATTACATAACTGTAATGTTCATGTATTGTTGTGTGTTTTGAGCAACAGCAGGGCAGTGTGGTGAATCAGTGGTTGGCACTATGTCCATTCACACTTGTGTGGGTTTCCTCAAGGTGCTGTTTTGCTCCCACAGTTCAGAGGCAGGAAGACCAACTGAAGACTCTGTAACAAGTGTTTCTGTCCCTTTTTGTCCAATGCATGCTGGGGTAAATTCTGAGGAAAACGCAAGTGTATGTAATGAATGGGTTGAGGAGTAGACAGGCAAAAAACTGAACTGCATGTGAGCACTTTTTCCACTAGCTAATTGGTTAGAAAATGTACATGCAGACAATTGTGGAGTATCTGCCATAACCTGACCAACCTGTTTTCAATTTGCCTGTGAAGTTTGACAGCTGCTCAAAGCACCATCCTGTACTTTAGCTGTAATCAGGGTTGTCAGATCACATTTTCCATATTCTTGAACCATGCAAATTAAGGTTTTCCTGACTCTATTAGCCTGGAGGGGGGCAGTCCCCATTAATAAAACACTTATTATAATTTGTCCATACCTTCATTCTCTGATTTCACCATCGCTCTTTCATATTTCTCTGCCATTCGTTACAGCCTATATCCCTGTGAGGCATAGCGGACACTCATAAAACATGATTTTAGGGCTTATATAAACCTGTTATGTACATAAAATCAGCATTTAATGGCTGCCCACATCTAATCTGTAGCGTTGGCTTTGAAAAGGGGAATAATTTCAGGCTTTGAGGATGATAAAGAGTGATGGAGGGAGCTGTATGGAGAAGCAAGCATGCGTTTCCCATATCAATCAAGGCCTATGGATGGCGAGGCTAGTTAGCAGCTCCTGATTGTTTTGAGGCCCTTGGCTGGGGTTCCAGTGTATCCCCGAGGCCTGTCCCTTTTGCTTGGCCCAGTGGGGGGCGAGGTGGCGCCTCCGTAGCCCCAAATCCAGCCCACGTTCATGCGTCCGTTCGGATCCATCACTGCAGGGCGGAGTGGTGGGGCAAGGGCCGGCCTTTGTCCAGCACCGCATTCTTTGGCCCATTGTGCGCGGACCACAACCATTTAGGGATTTTAAAGGCTCGTTTGCACAATTCCTTTTGTCAGCGACCCTCAGCACAGAAAAGCAGGAGAGCGGCGGAGGGGGGGTGGGGCCAGTGGTTTTTCAATGTAAAAAGGAAAAAAAAAAGATGGAAAACGAAATGAGGAATAAAAGAGGGGGTGAAAAATGAGGTTTGTTGTTGATGTTCTTTTTTAATTACATGGAGTGGCCATATAGTAAATCAGGGCCCTTGGCACAATGCATATGCTCCCCTATGCCTTCATTTAAGCTCTGAGTCTCACCACGTCTTCATGAAAGCTTTGGATTTTTTTTTTCCTTGGGCAACAGGCAGGCGTACTTTTCTCATGGCACCAAGGCACATGTCGTAATGGGAATACAGATACCAGCTCAGACACATCACATGTTCTCATAGAGTAAAACAAATGCTAAGCATAACAAGATATCAAGGACCCCCTCCCAGCTGCCTGTAAGAAAACAGCTTCTTATCAGAATATTTTCCCTTTTCTCCGAATTCCTGTGAATGCAGCGGAGCTGTGAGGGTCCTTGGTTGGAGAGCTTGTTTTGACTGTGATAAATGCAATGCATATATTTGTGTGTGTGTGTGTGTGTGTGTGTGTGTGTGTGTGTGTGTGTGCATTCTGTTGCATAACCAAGATCTTTCTGCATCCTTAATGACATCATGATGTATAACCAGGATGCTCAGATGTCTGATTTCAGAGGGAGTCAGACAAGTCACTGACTGATATTCAAATTGAGTGAATATAACATTGAATTCATTGTATTTGCTGTTTAAAGCATCAGTACCACAACACTTACATGGATCAAGCATCACTCTACTCCACTCCTTCCTGGTCCAAATTTGGGTAAGACCTTTTAGTGTCTGTCTCAACTTTGAAATACCTCTGTTTCACCAAAATTAGCTTGTGTATGCAGGTTTTATAAACCTAGGAAAACCTGTTAAAAATAGACAATAGACTGCTTTTCTATTGCCAGTAGACCAGAGCAGTGTACACAGCTCTACAGTAGATGGGTTTGCCTTTCTTTTCTTTGTCCAGGTGCATCAATCAATGTCATAAACTGGCTGGAAAACAGGGTTAATAAACAGTAGAAAGCAACATGGAGGCCAGTAAAAATGTTATGGTTACTTCTTTTTTATGCCCCTTACTTATTCAGTTCTTTCAAACTCAATGCTTTACTACATCTTCTTTGACCTTAATGCAATGGAGATGCAGGATGTGTACCCTGGCAACACTGATTATAAACAAAACTAAGAATCTGACAGATTATTTGTTGCTAGGTAGGCAGCCTCCATCACTGACACATAAAAATCATAGATGTCTAATAATAACTGGATACTGGACCCCAAGATGGCGCCTATTTATTCCAATAAAACTGCTCGTCTGGTGCACATGCCATAAAAAGTTTCTAGCTGCCAGGTGTACTTCCACGACATACAGCCCACTGGATATGCAAAGTAGTGTTTCTCTCACTGGCCCCTCCCATGAGTTCCTGCTCATAGACTTTACATTTTGATGATGTCACAGATTTTAAAATTATTTTTCTTGGCTTGAGGAAAGTTTTACAAATCGACAACCACTATTGATCAGAAATTCATAATAGATGGAGACATTGTTGACCTTGTTTGTGTCGACAGACATCTTACAGGCATCTCTTTTACAGTAGTGCCCTATGGGGAAGATGTTTTTTGGGGTGCAGAAGATTTTTTTCAAGAGTGGCCACTGGGAGAAATCGGAAACAAGGCTGAGCTGTGTTCCTGGTGGCCTGATTGAAATGATGCAGTAAATTCACTATGCGTCTACACCTTATTTTCCCTGATAATGCTACACTGTAAACAACAAGTGCATGTTAAAATCATAGACGTGACGTTGCCTGACTTTACCTGTTTTGAAAGTATTTCTCGTGTGACAGAAACGACTGAGATTGAAACCTGGGTTTTGAATGTTATTGGCATACTGTTATTGATATATGATATTACCACAGACATTCCTGTAATCTTGAGACTCAGTGTCTGCTGTGGCAACAGATGACGTAATCACTCGAGTCGATGATGACCTGATGATGCTTTACTGTCAACAAGACGTGCCATGTTGAAATAAAATTTTTCTCGGTAGCAGAATTTTTGATATCTCTGCCATATATCTTGCATGAGATGAAACCCCATTTGTTCATGGTTTCAGTGAAAGAAAAGAAAACATAAAACTCTTCATAAAAAGAAAGAGAACAAGCAAATTTCTCAAAATGTTGAACTATTAAAATTATACGGTAGCTTGTCTGAATTTGTATGGATTGTGTGGATCATGGTTTATCATTTTGGTACTGTCCATACTCAGCTTAAGACATGACATTTGTAGCATACTATGTTTTTTAGCCTTAATATACTGTATATAAAAATACATACACAGTCTATGGTTTTGCAAGTGCTTTAAACATGAGTTTAACACTACAATTTGTAAAAAAAAAAAAAAAAAAAAAAAAATTGGGGACCCACTGAAATGACCACCCTTGGGTCCCATTGCATTGAAAACCTATCAACATCACTGCTGACTTTTACTCTGCACTTTCATTCTCGATAATCCGGGCACGTTTCGGTCACAGCTCATCAAGTAGAAAGATTTGATACCCAACTCTATTTAAGACCAAATACTTTATCTATATCTACAAAGGTTATGATAATGTGCGTAGAAGACATCCCACAATCCTCTTGTTCCCCTACACATCTAACAATATCACACTTTCCCACGCATATGGTGACAGAGCAATGTCTTAATGCGCCCACCTGATTTATTCATTGACTTTTAATCAGCTAACTGAATAACCAGCTGGATTTATAATGCAGATGCCAAATGCGAAGGAGGTTTTATGTTTCAGTGTTTGTGTGTGTGTTGTTGTTTAGTGTTGGCCTTGCATTGCACATGAATAGCCGACCACAGGGGGGTAGATTGTAACACACTAATCTGATGCTTTGGAGGATAGTTAAAGTCTCTCTTAGTCCTTTAAAGCGCATTGTTATCGTCCTGATTGGGTTTAGCACTCAAGCAGAAACCAATGCATTCCTTCCTATTGTGTTTCATTCACCGGAAAAGCTGGAGAGAAACAAAAGGCACCGAGCGTCACAATCTGGCCCTATTGTTGCTCATACAGTGACCAGCAGAGTCTGTTAGAAAGTTTTATTGACTGACTTAACACTTGACTGTGAGGAATCTCAGGAATCAATTACTATTTATTTTTATTCAAGAGGGGTTTTTTTTTCAGATTGGATTTCTGGATTCTGATCCTCTTCAGGGAAATCGGGAGGACAATGAGCGAGGGTCGTGACTTCTGGCTGGAGGGGTCAGAGTTGAAATGACATGCAAGGTGGTGATGAAGCAAGTGGGAAAAAACAAAGGGTTGCTATGGAACAAGCTAATGGTATTTGAGCTGAGAAAAAGCTTTTGGGAAAAGCTTTAAAGGTTGCCTGAACCGAAACTTCTGTGGTACAAATTTGACAGGAGATTATTCAAGATGTTTGAACGAATGAATGTGAGGGGATTTTTTTTCTTAATCTTCTGGGACATACGTTCGTTCTTTGATCTGTTCTGTTTCTTTCGCCACTTGGTCTCATCTCAAGTTTGTAAATATGTTCAGAGCTGCTAACTTGCACAGGCGTGTTCTTGTGAGTCAAAGGATGGTATGTGAAGAGGAGAGGAGCTCAAAGCTGATTCCAGCGGTGTGTTGACTGATTTAGTTATCAGGTCTGACTGAATTCAGACGCACACGAAAAATAGGGGTCAAGTGTGTCAGCATGTGTCGGGAGATGCCCCCCACCCTGGAGCATGCAGACACATACACAAAGGGGGAATGGGTGCACAGTGGCACTGCCTATAAAGCGCAGACGACCTCCAGCTTCTGTTGGCACACCACCTGACCCCGCTACCACCTCAATATACATCCTACTTCTCAGCTGTTCTTCGCCTTGTTCTCCCTTTCTCTCTGTTTTTTATTATTGTATGGAGCTGCCCCTTCCAGCAGCAACCCACAGGAAGCCATTCACTTCCTAATTATCTGCACATCAAACAGGGGTCGCCACGGAGACGCAGACCATAAATTCAGCCCCCCCAACCCCACCTCCCCTTCGCTGTGGTGCGATAGCGCAGCAACAGCTGCCTCTAATTGGGGCTGTAGGTTCAAACTGCTAACATATGACTTCCCTCCCGTTCGCTAAACGCGCTGTCTGCCTCTGCCAAGGCCGCAACACACACGGACCAGGTCACCAGCACCGAGAGGGATGAGGTTTCAAATAAAGAGAGACAGAGAGAGCGCAGAAAGAGAAATACACCCATTGATTGCACGGGAAGCTTGGTGTGGTTTCGGGATGGCCTGTGAAGTGGTCCGGTGTGGCCCGCTCCCACCGCAGAGGCCCTTGGGTCAACAGGAGCTCACCCAGATTGACAAAGAGAAAGAGAGGGATGAAGGGAAAAGAGTGACGGGCTGTGATAACAAAGGCGACCATGGTGCGGTTTGGTGACGGTTCTGCGGGTGAAAACCGATGAGTTATCAGATCCGGCTGAGCCAGATGTTGAGTCGCTACGTTTGAAAACCCTGTTTACACTTGTGCAGCAGTTCAACCATCCGTTACGGAAATGTTAAGCACACCTTTAAAAAATTGCCACGTTTAAAAAAACATGCTTTGACTCTTGTTTTCCTCTAACTGCAGGTCAAAGGTCAGGGTCAGTTACAGGTTTCTTTTCCTGCTTAAGGACACTTTAGTGGATACATGGATAGATTCATGTTCAAATTGATCTCCATGTGTAAAACCACTGAGAGATAATGAGCTATTTCCAACGCATGACCAAGGGAGAGGTGTCAGAGGGGGAGTCCATACTCCAAAGGGCTGAAGAGGCTTTAGTACCTGCCACTGCCATGTAAATTGGACCCTCAGAAAGTGAACGAGCCTGCCTATTGTCTCTAATGGCCTCTTGTTTGAAAAGCCGCCTACAGTGTGAATTTGAGTTTGTATGCACGCTCCAGGGTACGTGCATATGCACTTCCTAGCTTCCCTTAAGTTTACTGCATTCAGCAGGAAACACAATTAGCCCAATCAAAGTGAAAGGAGGGGGTCTGGGAGGTGGGGGGGGGGCAGGGAGGACTGCGTTTTATGAACATGGGTGGTGAGACGGCAGCATTGTGACGGCAGAGGATATTAGGTGCTGGGCGGCAGCTTTTTGATGTAGAGGAGTCTTTAGCAGGCATCTGACTCTTGTTAAAGTGGACCGACGTACAATTAAAGATATATGGCCCGGGACAGCCGTGTGATTTGGATACATTAGCGGATTAGATTTTAAAGGGAGTTGTTTAAAGGATGGCCAGTAAATACTATTCAGCACTAATGTGTGCTCTCATGTATGCAGTGAATTAGGTATCGTTTAAAAGCACCATTTTTAAAAGCATGTTAATGGAAGTCTATTAAAAAGGGATGTTAGGGAGATTAATTATTGGTCCACAAACTGCTGTGTGTGCAGATCCTCATTACAGAAATAAAGTAATAATTCCAGATGCTACCACTCTCATTTATCTTTTTTTCTATCTATCTCTTTGTCTTTCCTGTGAAACCCTCCACCCCTTTCTCTTAACATGCTTTTATATATGAAGCCTTTACTCTCTTTTATAGATTTTCCAAGGGTCCATGTTTAAAAAGGGAGTGGTCTTGAGCATTCCACAATTCCACTGCATGTTCAAGACAAAACATACAAGCATATTCTAGGAAAAAAAATGTTTTATCACTGCTATGGGAGGTGTCAGAATGCTCTGCTTCTAGCCTCTGGCAACAAACGATGTTAGCAATGTTGGTGGTAAATGAATGATTGTATTGCGAAACGATAATGATTGTGACATGTTGCTTTTACTGAAACAGTTTGGGCAATTTACTGCTAAAGGTCTTGGGAGTTCAGTCTGTTTTTCTATTGATCTGAGGCCATGTATAAACTGATGTAAATAGATTTAAAAATCAATCCTTTTCCTTTACATTTTGGGCCTCCATCCAGACTATGCCAACATTTCCCACACCTTTAAAATGAGGAATGCTGTCCAGGGTGATTACATTAGGAATTAGTACCTGTATTAGGCCACATCCACACTAAATCCCCATTTCCACCAAGTGGTATGGTACGGTTCAGTTTGGTACAATTTTTTCTGTTTCCACTGTGAAAAGTTGTGGATGTCACCAGTAGAACCACTCCATACCTTCCCCATTTTTGGTCCCCCCTCTGTTGGGGTACCTAGCACACAGATCTGGTACTAAAAGGTGGAGCTGTGAACACTGCAGTCTGTTGACTGGTCAGTAGCAGATGGTCACTCTGCTCAGGGCTGAGTTGTGGCTGGTTTTGAGGCTCATGTAACCACTGTTCATACCGTGGAGAGTTTTACATATATTAGTAAACTGTAAGTATATAATGAAAGGATGTATTGCTGCCTCTTGCAGCAGCTTTAGTCTAAGAAAAATAATTCACTGGGCCAACTGCTGGCAACTTTTAAGGTGGAAAGATCACTCATGTTCACTTATGTTACTCGATGTATGAGTTGACGACGTGAATCCATCGACACACCTTAAATTTCACTGTGACAACTCTGACCATTCCATTAGTTTTTATTGTCTCTCTTGGATGACAAACTTTTAGTATTGAGTGGATTTTCAAGCGTTTAAAAATATATGTAAATTTCGACCGGATTATGTGAACTACATGTATCCCAATCCTCACTCAGAGAAAAAAAAAGTGTTGTGGAGCGTTGTTCCTGTGGGCTCTGGCAGCACTAACCCCCTGAACTTGCCTGAGAAGGACTAAATGCACAAACCCGCTATTTTTAAATATCCCATGGAGAGAGACTCTCATTGAGCCTGTTCTATTTTGTTCTGAAAATGTCAGCGTGCAGCCTCGTTCTGTGGATGATAAACGAGGTGTAGACTGATAAAGGAGGAAATACAGTGAGTGCTTGACGGAGCAGTGAGTGACAACAACCCCGCCCACATAAGAGAGTACTGTTTGCGGTGGAAACGCTAAGCGGACCTAGGCTCAGACTGAGAGTTGTTGCAAAGGAAACATGGTAAGGCCAATAAAATTGGTTTTGAAAGCAGCCATAGTTGTCTACGTCACTACTTTCATATGTCTCTGTTTCCGCGTGTCCAGACTAAAATCCAGTCCTGGAGATTTCAAACTAAAACGGGGTAATCAGCATTTTTTAAAGTCAAAGATTTAGGGGCCAGAACACACCGGTGTAGTGTGTTTGCAAGGCATAAATGTAGCTATACTGATGCATTTTAAAATGAAAATATATGACTGTGGAAGTAGACTTAGTGTATATGTATGTGGCCTGGCCAGTTAGTGTGTCTGCTAGGTGTGAGGATGAGAGTGGCTGCTATTGGAGGTATATAAAGGCAAGGGGGGCCTGCTATTTAAAAAGTTATTGAATCAGGAAATTCCTCAAACACTCTGGGAGGGGAGGGGGGTCATTGCAAGGCTTAGCTGACCCTCTGTATCCACCCCTCTCATACCCCTGGTTGGACTCAAAAGTGGGCTCACTGGATGTCCCTTAGTCAGCACATGCAGGGGGTGCAGACAAAAGGTCCATTCTGCCAACAATAGGGGGCATTTAGACCGTCACATACCCTGGTGACTCCAAGGGTGGGGATGTTGGGGGTGGTAGGTGAACGGAGAGAGAGTGGAGATAGGAGAGCTTGGAACTTCAATGGGGAAAAAAGCTATCTATAGAAAAGGGTCAGTGCTATGCAAAAGCTAAGCTTACCTATGGGCCAGGTCAAAGGTCAGGGACTAGATACACAGAGGAATCCCTGTGGTAAAGCAGAGAGAAGCAGAGGTAACTGGGGCTGGGATTAATCACAGAAAGAATGGACAGCATTGGTCCAAGACTGTCAGAAAAACTTGATTTGGTTCAATAAGACCAGTGCAGCGACACAGTCGGGGAAAAATAGGGCATCTGGCAAATAGTTTTGCTGAAGCACAGTCCATCATTTGGCAATTTATAGTCCAGGTAGAACACCCTGTCGCGTGTGTGTTGGAGTATTGTGCTCCTATCCTGCCATTTACCTCACGAACATTTGAAGAGAGGAGCTCATTGCAGCATGATCATTCTGTAAATTATGGTCTCATTCAGAATAAAGTAGACAATACACAGGGGTATGCTTTAAGGCGTGGCTACCCTGTGATTGACAAGTAGCTACCACGGCAATCTGTAGATCAGGATAGGAGTGTAGCAATGCCATCGTCCATCACCAGTGGCTGTCAGTCATCAACCACTGAACCCAATATCATTCTTTAAAAGCTCCCCTCCTCTGTATGTCCCCACCCGGATTGGAGGTGGTGCTAATCGCATTCATTGTATGCTTAAAAAGTGACAATTTTGATTAGTCTACCAGATGAACTGTTGGCTGCCCGATAGGTGAAAAGGTATCTTTGTAGTTGTGCAAGTTTGTTGGTGCCATGGCAAAGGTTTCCCATGGTCACTGATCAATAGCCACTCTCATCTGGTAGGTTTTTAACTGGTATATAAGTATCATTGGCTCTAGCAGCCAGGTCAAAAAGTGACAAAGCAGCGCTCCAAGTAAGATATTACTAACTTAAGAAACATTTTGCGGAATAATAGTCCACCTTCCACCTTCTCTTCCTGTCTCTCTGTATCTCTCTCAAACACACATTCATTGTCTTCATTGTCTACTTCCTTTTAAAGGCAAAAATGTCCAAAAAATAATGTGTAAAAAAGCTGACTCGCTGTGTCATATCTAGCTCTTCTAATACATCCATGGTCTTGGCATGTAGTAAGCCTTTAATCTGGACATCTATGACTGTCTATGATTCGTGTGTCCACATCTCACCTGCACCTGTGGAAAGGCCCTGCCAATGCAGCCTTGCATGTTTTCAGTCTGACCACACCCTCATTGTGGCGAGATATGTTGGAGGGACATTTGTTGGTGAAACCCTTGCATGAGTCATAATATGTGTATATGCAAATGTGTCTTTTTGTCAACCTGCAGTGACTTCAAAGATCAACTGCCCTTCACATAAAGCACACACAAGCTCAAGGGGAAAGTAAAGAAGCCACTTTCATCCACATCTAATGGAGGAGTTTTTTTTTTCCTCCATCCTCACACAGCTCCCAGGTGCCCCGTGTGCCCTCCCTTCCCTTTCTCTGGTCCGAATCAAAGGCTGATACTCTAAACGCGATGAATGACATTGATCTTAATCTGTGAGGAGTAAGGGTAATTTCGATGGGTGTGTGTGTGTAAGTGGAACAGAGAGAAGGTCAGGGGGTCTGTGGAGAGGGGGAAGATGATCTCTGTGCTCCAGCGGGGCACAAAGCGAGGGCGCGAGCTACAGCAGCGCTCTCCCTTACAATGCGCCCTGAGGATCGTTAAGTGATTGTGTTACAGAGAACAGGTGAACTGCGTCTCTCCGCCTCGTCTTTTATATTTTCCTCTCTATTATGATTTACAGGGCTATTCTTCTCTCCTGCCACCCCGCCATAACTTGTGCTGTTCTTTTGAAGGCGGCCTGCTCATTGCTATTGTACCTGGCCGGCTTTGAAGTGCCTAAGTCTTAAATGATGATGAGACAAGGAGAGTGCTTTTCTTTAACAGCCAGGGTAAAGGAGGCTCTTGTTTCTGACAGGTGTCTTTTATAGAAGGGAGTGTGCTGGACTGGTGTTTTGTTGGGGATCGGGTTCCACCCTTTCCCCATCACCTGCTAATCGAATAACATTAGCTTGCCATCTGTGGAGATTTACTGGAACTGACCTCAGTGTACTGTTTGGATTAGCCAAGAATATGTGAAAATGAGTCATGTAAATAATGGCCATTGTTTAGCCAAAAATAGATTCTTTTTGTTTCTTGGTGATGACAAATCATGATGTTATTTTTTTCATCACCATCAGACAGCAGAGGCTTTACAGAAAAAAAAAATAGAGACACAAACTTTAACTATTACTTCACCCAAATTACTGAAAACATATATTTATATGACATATTTTCACTTACCTCAGTTAGTACCTAGTGAGAATGAAAGGCTGATACGCGATCCACTTAAAGGGGCAGTTCACCTCAAAATCTAAAATACATATTTGTCCTCTTACCTGTAGTGCTGTTTATCACTCTACATTGTTCTGGTGTGAGTTGTCGAGTGTTGGAGATATCAGCCGTAGAGATGTTTGACTTCTCTGGAATATAATGGAACTAGATGGCACTCAGCTTGTGGTGCTAACAAAAATATATTTGAAAAACTCAACAGAAATGTCTCTTTCCAAAAATCATGACCTGGTTACTCAAGATAATCCACAGACTTTGTTGTGAGCAGTTGTATGTAGGAACTATTTTCTGTCTAATGATCTACACCTGCCAACAGTATCACTGCACAGAAGGAAGCCTGCGTCAACTCATGGATGAGAGGCTTGTGGTCAGTGGTGCTAAGTGAGCTAGCAGTAGATGTCTTCCTTCTGTGTGGTGGTACAGTTCGCGGGCGAGTTGCTACATAAAACTGCTCACAACCAGTGTTGGATAGGAATGTGATACAAGAAACGCATTACAATAATGATATTAGTTTTTCCAGTAATGAGCAGTGTAACTAATTACTAATGAAATGTCAGTGATAATATCACAGTTACTCCAACACCAAACAACTCATTACTATGTTACTTTTGTTATCACATCACTATTGACTTGAAATACAGTCACATCAGCGGACTCATTTTAGCGATTGTCGCGCTGTGCTCGCACGTCATAAAGCAGCAAGCTAGTTGGAAATGCACACCTTAGCGGCTGGAAATATTCCCATTACTTAGATTTTTCTGGAGGAAAGATGACAAGAACACTGTTGCTGCAGGTAGTCGGACTAAAACTCTTTCCACTGCAAAAATCACGTCCTGAAACCTCCAGTCTGAAACACCTTGGCTACTACGACCAACAACGTGAAGCTCCAGGAAATACACCCCACCAAAGGTCTCCTTGGCCACGGAGGTTGGCTGTAGCTCTACACTGGCTAAACAGCTAAAACTGGATTTTAATCATGGACAGCTGCAGCTACAAAGAAGTGATGAAGCTTGTGGCTGGATATGTGGTGGATAAAATGTTGCTCTATGAGTGACTCTCCTTCTTTGAGGCAGAGCCTTGGGAAAATACCGGTCACAGGAAACAGAAAACCTCCAGGTAAATAGAAGCTGTCTAGCCTTAGCTACACTTCAGCGATTACCCTGACATGCACACAAAGGCACACGTGTCAATTTTGGGGAGATACGCAAATAACAATTTTATGGGGTGTAACGAAAAAGGAATATAATGAGTAATGAATTACTGTTGGCAGAGAGTAATAAGTTAAGTAATATTATTACTTTTGAAAAGAGTAGCAAGTAATGAGTAATATTACATTTTTAGAGTAACGAGCCCAACACACCTCACATGTCTACAGCTGATATCTCCAACACTTGATAACGCACACCAAAACAATCTAAACAGGAAAAACATGCATTTTTTATTTTGGGGTGAGCGACCCCTTTAATAAGGCCTGTGTTCATCTATAGTTTTGAGGTATCAGTTTGAGATTTCTGCCTCCACCCCAGTACAATAGAGATGAAAAAAATATCGTTTGTGGTGATCACAGCATTGAAAAATTACATTTAATAAATACAGCCATATCATCCACATAAACAGTGACCCCATAATGAATGAATGATCCACAAACATCATTGTAAAATGTTTTCAGAAGTACTTTTTATCAATTTGTTCCTTTAAACACTGTTGACAGGTCTTAATTTAGATAAACGTAGCCTTTCAGTGCCAACTGCTGAAAGCTCACAGTGACACTTTTAAAGTGCCCTTGAGCAAGGCACTAAATCCCAACCTGCACCAGAGGTTCTTCTAAAGAGCGAGCTGGCCATTAGAGGGTGTTGCATTTCCTGCTTTTCCGACTATATTGTAATTTGCTCAGAGTGATCTGACCCAGTTAAATAAGGTAGTTCAAGGACAGCGTGTCAATGAAAGCCCACTCCCACTCATATACGCTGAACGCAGAGTGAAAAATCAGGATGATCAGCCAGAATGGAGCCCTGACAGTCTCCATTCATGTGGAAACTAATAACATCAGCTGTTATCTCTTCATTAACTCCAGTCTAAACAGTGTGTCCCTGTGTATGTGTGTGTGTGTGTGTGTGTGTGTGTGTGTGTGTACTCATGTATGTGTGTGAAAGAGACACGGCAAAAGTGAGAGTATGCATTGAAATGCATGCATAACAGGGCATGAAGGCA
This sequence comes from Cephalopholis sonnerati, assembly GCA_019142605.1. NCBI lineage: Eukaryota > Metazoa > Chordata > Actinopteri > Perciformes > Serranidae > Cephalopholis > Cephalopholis sonnerati. The sequence goes on along the minus strand of JAGQAX010000009.1, from coordinate 25,606,584 downwards.
TTCGTCTTTGTGTCTTTGAGTGTCAATGTGTGTTTGTGTGTGTGCGTGCGTGTGTACCTCCGCTTTGCATCACTGATTTCTGGCCCAACCCTGGTGTAGATCTGGATCCAGATATCGGCACTGCGCAGGCCGCTGCGGGCCACGGCCATCTGGGCCCGGCCCGGGGCGGGTATTCTCTCAGATTGGGGGGCTGGGACTGTTGTGGGGGGTTTAGAGGTTGTAGGACAGTATTACGAGGATGGGTGTGTGTGATTAGGAGGCAAAGCAGAATAAATACACCCCCTCCCCTCCATCCGCCCGCCTCAAGCTTGTGGTATGATGGAGAGAGAGGTGGGGGGGACTGAACACACAGCTGTCCTCAGCCATTATCAGTGATGGATGAAGCCAGAGCAGAGCATCAATGGCATGCCCGGCGCTCACTCACTCGAACGTGTCAGTGTATTGGTGTGTGTGTCTTATTTAATCGTGTGTGTGTGTGTGTGTGTGCAAGAGAGAGGGAGACAGAGGAAGGACAGAGAGAGAGAATGCGATGGCGTGCCAGGAATATCCCGATGACGCAGATTAATCACTCTCAATAATTTAAACAACAGAATGAGAGGAACAAAAGAGGAAATATGCGCTCAATACGTTTCCTGTAGTAAATCCTCTCCTGTTGTCTGATTGGATTTTGAATGGGTAAGGTCTTATCGGTGCAGCTGTTCCAACTGCCAAGCCATTTTAGCTTCCTCTAACAGCTCTACCTGTAACATGGGGAGACAGAACAGCATATGTCCTTCAGTAGAGGGTAGGTTTAGCTAGAAGGCCCGAGCACTCAGGCATTAAAACCAGGAAAATTTCCCAGCAAAAAGAAATCAATTTCATGGAGTTCAACTTTGGGGAAATGGGAGTAAAAAGCACAATGCAGAGAAAGTAGGAAGAAAGATGACTGACTAACCTTAGCATGTTCCAGGGTTGTAGGTTTGGTAGCCACAGCCTAGTCTCACCCGCAGGACATTAAAAACTGCCACTTGGTTGGAGGCCCTATGTGTCAGATAGGGATGCACAACGCACCCTTTAACGTCTGTATGAGAAGTACCAGGTTTCAACAAACTCTGTAAACCCATCCGTGGTCATTATATTGTACAGTCAAAACAACGGACGTAGTATAAAGAGCGACAAAGTCACTTAGGGCGGATGGAAGAGCAGGTGGATGGTGCTAACAAGCACAGGAAGTTGACCCAGGAGGCTGGTGTTTGTGTCCTGTGTGAAACTAATTGTTGAGTTGTTTTGTCACCAGGGTTCCCACGGTCATGGAAAACCTAACAAAGTCATGGAATTCCACAATCGCATTTTCCAGGCCTGGAAAAGTAATGGCATAAGTAAAAATCCTTGAAAGTTTTGGAAAAGTTAGGGAATTTTGTTGTGCTTATTGAAATTAGTTGTTACAGTAATCCATAGTAGATAACCTTCTATGTAATCTAACACAATGGTAAATGTATTTTCTGTAGCTGTTGAAGTAATGTTGCTCTGTGTAGCTATGTGTCGATGCATGGCATTTTGATAACCAACACATACATTTCTTCTCTGTCTCCCTGCATTCTGTCTCTCCCTTTATGTACACAAGCTAGCTGGAATTATGTTTGAATAGAGTTTAAATCAGGTATGTTTGAACAACCCAGAGCAAGTGAAGCAAAATAAATAATGTTATGACAGAGTGATTTCATGTGTAGGGTCATGAATCCCAGAGTTTCCATACCTATGTCCCACTAATACTTTTACATTGTACTGCTTTTTTGAGATTGAGCAATTGACATAGGCGGCCAAGGGCTTTTAATTTTCACTCGAAGTGCCAATGAGCACTTTGATTTCATTTCAGCTGCTCTGGCTGTTACTCCCCCTCTCTGGGAGCTCTACTGCTCCATGTCTGTGGACTGGCTATGATAATGTAATTAATATATCAGTCAGGAGATTGAATGAATAAAGTAATGTTTGATACGGAATATGTGTGTACAGATTCACAGATGTTTTGTGCTGATTAAGATTTAGCAAAAGTCGTTGGCGCTTGCACACCAGTGGGAGATTTTTTTGATCAAGGGACATCTGAGCAGCAGCTAGATAATTTCCCCCATGGAGTACAGACATTGGTGGAGGTGGCGGTGGATGATGACTCTGAGGCTGGTGGCTGATGAGGCGGGTGAGGCTGATGAATCTGACAAGACTAGATGGTGATGGGGAGGTGGAAGGTGTGCACTGCTGCAGCATGAATGAACCACAGGCAGGAAAAAAACACATTTAAAACAAGAAGCAGTAAGATGACAGGTTGCAAGAGAAGGCGTGTCGCTGTGCTATAGTTTGATGATGAGTCAGGTGTAGAACAGCTGATGACTCCATTGGTAGCCCCAGACAGTGACAGCTAGAGATAAAGAGTGAGCATGCGTGCAAGAAGTAAAATGGCAGGGTGAGACAGAAAAGTCACAGCCTAAGCATGAAAAGTTTTGTCTTCCCATCTGAACTTCCTCTAGAGCTTCATTTGGAGTAAAGTGTACTATGCAGTCATGTTCATGTTATATGTTGTGAATGGTCATGGAAATTTTTAAAATGAGAAAAGTCATGGAAAAGTTCTAAAATTTTGTCGATAAAAATGTGTGGGAACATTGGGTCACATCAGTCGTTAGTCACGTTAGTCAACTCATGTGACGAACGTCAACCATGATGCTTTCCTAACCTTAAACAAGTAGTGATGTTGCCCGGGCCTAACTCAAAAGACCACTTGGGCAGAAGCCCACTACATTGTCAAAATATGGCAAGTAGGGATGAGATCATGTTGGGTAGCCATTAGCTCATCAAGTAACTCTATGAATAGTAACTACAACACCAAGCCTTTGTCTGTTTCCCACAGATCAATTTCGCTTTGCCACTTCCTGGTGTGACAGGGCTTTAAAACTCACTTGTATTTGTCAATAAGCAGGTAAATTTTCCTTGCGGAGCAACTTGAAAAATCCTGACTTTCCCTTTTTTATTTTGAATCAATGAGCTTTAAGGTCGTATTGGAGGACACTGAAAAAGTGCTGGCGAGGCCTGGGAGGTAGAGTCGCAAAATAAGGCATTTGTTTGATGTAAAATCCCAGATGGAAGTTGAACGCTCCAGATATCTCAGACGTCTGTCGATGACCAATGCACTGGTGGATTGTATCTGAAGTGTGTGTGTGTGTGTGTGTTTGTGTGTGTGCGTGTACAAAGGGGGGGTTTAAACCAAATCCAATGATGTTCTCCACTCCCAGTCCACCAATTAAAGTAATCAATGCCACGCCTGAGTTACCACAGCATTATGGTCTGTGGGCTCTTCTTCAGGCCTTCATTCACATCAGCCGGTGGCTTGTGAATACTATTACCTTACCCTTACAAGCGATAAAGCCATTGTCCCTCCGAATCTAATTCTTCCATAATTAACCTTGTGTGTAATCCTGAGAGCCTGCTGACGGATGTCCAAAATGCTAACTCAATCCACAGCCAAGGTTTCCCTGATTAGATTAGTGTGCACTGACTCATATTTGCACAATGCCGTCGTCTGACTCAACAGCTGTCAAACACAAGAGATGGGCATAAGCCACCAATTAAATATGCTAATATATTTCATCCTCTTAGATCGGCGAATTATGTGTGTGAAGAGGCTGGATTCGGGCGAGTAGGTCGCCCTAATTCGCCAAATTTTCATCAGTAATTAAAAGCTTCATTTCGTCAGGGTCAACCTGTCAGCACACATCTTTCAAGAACAGTAACAACTGCAGGGAGAAGGGGAGTAGATGTGGAGTGAGTTGGTTGTAGCTGATCTAATAAGAGGCAGTAATTTGCATCTGTATTTGGTCTGAGTGCAGAAACAGGCTGGTGTTATTAAAATTGGGGACTGGTGGTTCTGTCTGGAGCTCACTGATCCATCAGAGGGAAGTGACAGCCAGGCAGACAAGCCTGTAATGGACTGGTCATGGACCAAAGACCCACCAGAGAATACACTCACACAAAGGGCACTCAAAAATACTGCAGCTATAGAAGACTGCGTACAGAGACATGAAAAAAACAAATCAAATAAGCGATCAAATTTTTGACGGTTATATTCACAGTAGATCTTATACATGAACACTCACAAAGAGAGACAGAACCATCTTTTATTTCCATTAGAAATTGGCCATGACACTTCAGCAGCAGTCGCTTTGTCTTACACAAATCTATGATCTATTGTTTGAAATCCTTTTCACAGGTCTTCACAGATATACCACCTACTGACCTCCCCATCTCCCCCTCTCCCAGTGGTGAGCAGATGAGTGCTTCTCCAACTGATAATGACGGGGGGATATTGAAAGAGGAATAACCCCGCCGTTTCCCCCTCTCTACGATTCATTAACCCGATTTCCACTGAGCTCTGTCCCACATGTGTCAGCGAGGCTCCTGCTGAGGATTCTGCCGCCCGCCCGACCCCGTCCTCTGCCCCGTCGCACTCCAGCTTGGCATCAAACCGACAGATAACTGTCGAGGAGCAAGGTCGCCCCCATAGTGTTGATAACCTTTCTATATACTCTAGGCTCTTTTTCCGCGGGATTGCTTAGTGTTTGATCGATCCTCTGCTCTCTAAGCTTTAAGATTTCTAATCGATATGTGTTCATTTAGGCAGGTATTTAAAATTACTTGGCAAAAAGCCTCAAGATAGTGAGATTTAGATTGTATCTTCTATCAGCTAAGAGGCATTAGTAGGGAGGATATCACTTCAAAGAGCAGCTTTGAGTGGCTCAGTGCTGTTATATAACACACTTAATTTAAATTAAAAGAGTGAGTCTATAAGCTCAGTAAAAACTTCTAGCAAGTAATCGATAGCAGCAATAAAATGCTATGAATCAGCAGGACAATGTAATGCTAATCAATGTGGGTTTTTTTTGTGATATATTTTATTGCGGCCTCTGCAGTGATGCGGACGCTGCGCTGGATTGTCGTGAAGAGGGAGCTGAGCCAGAAGGCAAAGCTTTTGACTTACTGGTCCATCTAGGTCCCAACCCTCGCATTTGGTCATGAGCTCTGGGTAGTGACCAAAAGAATGAGATCGCAGATACAAGCAGCTGAAATGAGTTTCCTCTGAAGGGTTTTGGGGCTCAGCCTTAGAGATAGGGTGAGGAGCTCGGACATCCGCAGGGAGCTCGGAGTAGATCTGCTGCTCCTTTGCTTTGAAAGGGGTCAGTTGAGAGGTTCAGGCATCTGATCAGGATGCCTCCTGGGCGCCTAACGTTAGAGGTGTTCCAGGCACGTCCCACTGGTAGGAGGCCCTGGAGCAGACCCAGAACACGCTGGAGGTATTACATATCTCATGTGGCCTGGGAACACCTGAGGGTCCTCCAGGAGGAGCTGGAAAGCGTTGCTGGAGAGAGGGACGTCTGGGGTGCTTTCCTTGGCCTAAAGTCCCTGCAACCCGGTCCTAGATAAGCGGATGAAAATGCATGGACGGATGGATGAACATTTTGTTGCATCTTCATTGTAGTTTTATTTACATATATGATATTAAACAGCTAAAAAAAGACAGTATCAGTAGGCTCAGGGATGCAGAGAGAGTTAAAGAAGTGAGCAGTGGTGGTATAAATTGCAATTTTAGGTCCATTAATCAAACATGTTGTCACCGGTGTGTCTCTTACAGCATCGTCCAAACTGATCAGAGAACTCTTTCCTAAATTTTAAGGAAAACCTTAAAAAGAAACCAGATGTATATTTATAGTCAGAGAGTTGTTTCTTAGTCGGGGTGTGGAGGCAGACTCTTGCTGAACAGGCAAAATGTGCCTCAAACTCGCCTCCACTACCTCAGTACATCCTGCTCTCGCCCCCAATCCAGGCCTTGTGCAAACCCCCCCGGGGCATGCAAAGAGGGATTTGCAGTGTACACAGTCATCACTGAGGCTTCAGCAGCGCCTGAGAGGGTCGCTGAATGAATGAATGAATGGACCGACTGGGCTGCTGGAGTCCAACAAGATATTATTCACTTGTAAAACCCTTTCTGTTTTTGTTTCCTTTAGAAAACATGCTCCCTTAGTTTTAACGCTATGATGTAGGAGTTAAGAGGACACATACTGTTATCCATACCATCCTAAAAGATCTGCGGTTCAGTCCACATGTCGAAGCAACCTTAGGCAAGGTACTGAACCCCAAGTTGCTCCAAGATCTCACATTGTCTTTAGATGTAAGAGCGTGTCAGACTTTTGTCTTTTAAAAGTATTTTTGGGGTCTTTTTAAAGTCTTCTAGTGTGTGGAAGGTATAGTCTGTTTTGGTCTAGCACTGTCACAATGCAAAGATTCATCATCCATACGCTTTGTGTGTAGAATATCACAGACATCTGTTCTAAAAGGTTTATATACGGTATTTTAGCCCACTTTCTCCCACTGGTCACTGTCACCCCTCCTAGCAGGCGTAAAGGTCAAGGGTCAGACCCGTTGAAGCTCTCCAGTGATCAAACACAGCACCGATTCAGCCCCCAGTGGACCCCCAGTGACCGTTAAATCAACTGTTACATCACAAGGGAGCGTGGAACTCATCAAGGTCCCTCAGATACACACCCATTTTCTACTTTTCTACTCTTTAAGGAAAACTTTTGGTGCCATATTGCCTGATAAAATAGAAGGGACTTTTTGTGATGTTAAGTTTTAAAAAATGTAGCAGCCGAACACGGCCCCATACAAACACAAACTCATTGATTAGAGGCATAAACCACCGGGGAGTCTGGAAGGTCTGCGTGGGCCTGAGGTGACACCGGCACTCCACAATTAGCCCCCAATCAATATGTCTCTCATTGAGTTTTACCTCGGCGCAGGACAGCCTCCCAGTCGGCCATCCATTCAGCCTGGTGCTGACGGTGCTCGCAGAGGATGGTTTAGTTTAGTCTCATTTGGTTTACAGGCAGACGGTGTTTATTGGACCAGAAAACCATTTGTTATCCGTTTCCTCTGGAGGAGCAGTCATGAATCAATCTCGATACAAATGTACAAACACAGAAGCGCCCCGGTGATTACTCCAAATAAACACAAGAACACACATACACACACACATATGCGTAAACACGCATACACAAAAGGAGGCGTGGGCGTGTGCTCGCGTACACACAAACTGGCTCAAAACCCACACACACAGATAAACACACACACTTGCTTTAAAGGAGTCGTAATCACTTTGACATAGAGGATATGTGTTTCTGTGACATATGGCCACTACAGTAATAAGCCCTGCTGCAAGTGTGAATCCCAATATTTACAGTGGGCCAGTTTGTTTACAGTGACCATAATAAATGCCTTATCTGATCGCCCACCCGTATGGAACAATATATCAATAACACAAAGTATGGCGGTGATGAACGGCTGATGATAGTACCCATAGAGTTAGCTACAGCAGACTGAAAATCACATGTGGGTGGAAGGTTACTGGTTCAGTCTGGGTGACAAGTGATTATTTTTCCCTGTTAAAGTAAAAGTGTGCAGATGGATTTTGATTTATTTACTCAGGTTTTTAGATATTTTCTCTGTGGTTTCTGCCTCCACTCCGATAACAGAAGTGAATGGTTTAAGTTGTGGTCCAAACTGTCAACCGTCTGAGGCTCCCAAAAATACTTACACCTTACTAATACTATTTATGGGGAGTTTGGTTAATCTGGCCTTTTAAAATTCACTTGTTTCCATAGACATTCAATTAAGACTTTGATGAGTATATACATATATATTGCGGTTTGTGCAGTTTGTACCTGTGTTATATTGTCTTGTCTCTGTCTTCTGTCTTCTGTAAAGCACTTTGTAACTACTGTTTTGAAAAGCGCTTTATAAATGACTCACTGACAGCTGGGTGTCTCTAAACGTAAGGTGTGTAACACGGTGTTTGAAGTGACTGTTGATGTTCAAACATCGATAATAGCGTGATATACTGTTATACAGTGCGGCAGCTTGACAGCGAGTCGGGGCTGGTTTTGGACATGCTTGTGGCTTTAACTGTTAGATGTCATGTTGCGTCGGAGCTCAGGCGCTGACGGGCACATTGCGAGGACACTTGGCACAGCAGGCCAAATTGCCAGAAGCTTGCCTGGAAACAATGGCTTCAAAGAAACATGTAACTTACATAAGAGGACAGCACTTATGTGATCAATGCTCGAACAACAATGGCATTCAGAATCAATATGGAGTGAGGAAGTGCCGGGGGAAAGGCTGAATGAAGGAAGTGAATGGATGTCAGCACAGATATGATGCATGTGTGTTTCATGGCTGCTGAAAGGTAAACTTTCCTGGGTGAATTTGTTTTAATAATTAGTGCTCCCTTGAGGTTTTTTCCCTCTCCTTTCGTGCCATTGTTACCGTCCTCTCTTGTCCCGTCTCCTATCTCAATCACTGCCTGTTTCTCACTTTTTATCTCTCCTTCTTTTTCTTCCCCGCTCTCCCTCGCTTTTTCTTTCTTTTTCTAGGTGCTGTGTTGTGCAGCCAAGGCCGTTTCTTCCTCAGAACATGCTCTTGAAAGGCTATTCATGGATTCTTCAATGAAACCCTATTACATTTGTGTGCGAGTGTGTGTGTGTGTGTGTGAGAGAGACAGAGAGAGAGGGAAAGAGAGACGAAGAAAGAGAAATAAAGAGAGGGAAAGGTATTCCGGGGGCCGGGCTACAGTACCATCTGTATGCAAATCTCCTCAGACTTTGGTAAACTTTGATCAAACACTCAGGCCTCCTTTTCTCTCCCTTCCCACCCTCCCTCCCTCTGCTGCCTCCCTCCCTGTCCACTATGTGCTCTGCAATTACTGTAGCTCCACAGCTCTTTGTAAGGGCTGCATATTACTCAGCTAGGGCAACGGGTTCCCTCGAGGAACTGCCCCTCATCCCCCACCTCACACACACACACACGCACACACACACAAACATCCATGTTTTCTGCCCCAATACCCCCTGATACCCTCCTTGTATCAAGCTCCTCTACCTACCACAACCCCAACACACACCATTTCTAAGCACCTGCGACCACGCTGGACCCCACAACAGATGGTGACACCTCCCTCATACACACACACATGAACACACACACACACACTCCTCCCACAGATAGCAAGGCTCTTGGCAAATGGAGCCCACTGTGGCGCATGGGTGACGGGCATGCCTTTGTGCAGAGGTTGGGCACATTGCAGTCACACACACACACACACACAGCAGCTATTGTTTCCTCCATATGGGAAGGTTAACATGTTGAATACAGATCTGGCGTCCAACAGGACAACAGAAATGTTATGAGTGGAAATGAAGATGGAAACTTGGAAATGTGGAAATGCCACGTTATCTCTTGTGTAGCTTCAATGTTCATCCGTCAGTGGGGTGTAAGCCCATTAGAGTCGTGTGTGTCTGGACAGCTCCAGCCGGGGCAGTCAGTGGGCAGAAGGATAATAGGTATTAATCAGGGAAAAGCCACGGCCATATGTCTGTTTAACGTAGGAGATGGCTATTCCCTGAACGTCCGCTTCCCTCTAAAACAATTAGCCTCATTTCACAGAGTAGATAGCTTAACTGTGAAGCGTGTGAGCATATGAGTGTGTGTTTGAAGGGGGGGGTGGGTGAAGAGGAAGCGTGTGTGCGCACAGCTGAGAGGTGTACGGTTTTATGTTTGTTTAACACAGAGTGTGTGGGCGGGAAATGTGGCACTGGACACTGTTACGGTGTGTGTGTGTGTGTGTTAAAGCAATACTGTACACGTGTCTACGATTTCTTCTTAAATGTCACAGTTAATCTTACCATCTGAAGCAAACTGCCTCTGTTGGCTGCAAGATGTTGTTTTTCTTTTATTTCTTTTTTTTTTCTTTGTCTCTGGGATGTTATTGTCCATGAACTTGTTTTCATCCTATAACCAAGCAGGATAAGCCATTAGGCAGATGGTAAGGGGAAGTCCCATGAGAGGACTCGCACACACACACACACAAAAAGACACTAGATCCTGTCCCATACACACACACACACATGAACAGTAAGTGCGCACAAAGACACCAGACCCACCAGACTCCTGTTATGTAATCCACCAGTTCCACTCCCCCACCGAGAGGCTCAGTCTTGGGCTGTCTCAACTCCAAAACAAAGTCATCAGTCTTCATATAGCGCTGTCTCTCACATAGTGAACATACCTCTGAATCATTTGGGTCCTGCTCCTATGGATGCATGGGGTCTTAAGCAGCAAGGAAAAACCAAAGATTATACTGTTTGATTCATGTTGTCGCACTGTAAAGCGCCTTCTGAGTAATATATCATGTTTGCCGGAGAGGAGGGAGTCTCCCTGTCGTATGGTGCTATGCAGTCATCGCTTTCTTAGTTTAAAAAAAAGGATTAATCAAAGTCATCAACAATGTGTGTTTTTATGTCCTGTTAATTCCCTTCTCTGCAAGTCTCTTTCTCCTTCCCTCTGTGAACACACTGTCGTGCTGAATGGCTACTCAGACCGTGGCAACAGATTTCTCTTTCAGCCATCTCCAGAGAACGCCTGGCCAGACTCCTGAGTGGCACATATTTGGGCTAAGGCCCGGCAGTGGAGGCACAGAGGGAAGGAGGAAAGAAGGGAGGAGGAGGAGGAGGAGTAGGTGAGGGGAGGAGGAGGAGGAGGAGGCCAGAGCCATGTGGCTGATGTTGGTAAACAGTATCCAGCCTTGTCCTGGCATCGTGGCAGGCAGCGCACAACGCCGGAGATATCAGGCGCCCGGGCCACACACAGACCGGGACAAAAGGTAGACACACATACAGACATTTGCATTCATACGCACACACACACACACACACATGCAGGCAGAAATACACAGACTACTAACAGACAAATAAAAGACTCACTCTCGGTGTCTGCCACTCAGCAGCTGCTCCAGTTTCCATGGCAACAGCCCGAACAATGTAGTAGGAAGGGCTGTGTCGGCGAGAGAGGGAAACAGAGAGAGAGGAGAGTGTGTGCTCCGGTGCACTTGAAGTGTGTGTGTGCGTAGGTGTGTGTGTGGGTGGGTGTGAGAGGCTACAGAGGGGGAGGTAGCCGCAGGGTGCTGAGACAGAGAGGATTCAGAAGACACTCTCTTTATTTTTTTTGTCAGGATGAGTCTTTGAGAGCGGCAAAACAAATACGGAAATGTGGAGGCAAATAGAAAAATAAACAGATATGAAAGGGCGAAAGGGGGTGAGAGGGGGTCAAAGGGTGACAGCTCGCAGTTTCAGCGACAACAAACCATCCACAGAGGCAAAAGGTGAGGATTTTATGATGTCTATTTATTTTTCAAAATGAGGTATTTCAAAGTGCTATGAGTTGCAGCACTAAATGTACATTTTAAAAGTGAAAAAAACAAACATCTTATATCCGTTTACCCAGTTCTATGCACCCGATAGTTACAAATATAAACAAAATAGGAAGAAAGAAAAAGGCCAGGTACATGAGGATAGAACGCATTTTTGCTGTACAAAAGAATTATTTGAGATAGAAGAGAAAAAAAATGACGAGATAAAGTGATATCTACCGAGAACTCATTTTCATACGAAAATATAAGTATCAAATTTAGTATGTATCAGGTTCACACTAAAAGCATAAAGGTGTGTAGAATTAGTAATATGATACAATACAAAGAAAAAGAGAAGAAAAAAACAATATATTGTTATATTACAAAGTTTCATGACTCTCAAAAATCGAGGCCTTACAGTACTTTTAAAGGTATATAAACTTCCAGTCTAGTTATTGGCAGCTTCCTGACATGTATAAAAAAAACAAGGACAAAATGTATTACAAAACAAGGCAGATCTGAGTGTATTTTTGTCTGTACACTATTGTTATATACAAAAGTGTCGGCTAGCAAGGTGCACAGTTATACATCCACTGACTTGGTTTGAGCACCAGTGTGAGAGAGGAGTGAGAAAGAGAACCTGTAGTGGCATCGTTTATGTGACCCATAACGCCTCAGTCGTCATAGTCTCTTCAGTTTTTTTTTTTGCAGTGGTGAAGGCAAAGTTAAGTGTGCACTGCTTCTTGTACGTGAACTCTCCAAGCAAAGTGCCCTCAAACACCCATCCCTGTGGGAATCACCTGATTCCAGGCTGGTGTCACAGTGAGTACAAAAACAAAAACAAAAAAAAAAACAAGATACAAATGATATAAAAAAAAACCCAGAGGAAGGGAAGACAAAAACAAGGTGTGTCCTCTCTCCTTCCTCGCTCTTTTCTCTTTTTTATCTTTCCTCAATGTGACTGGATTGAAAAAGTAAACCCTAAACATTCTTAACGTCAACAAATGTGCAAAAAAAGTGGCGGCAGTGAAAGTCCGAGCAACCCGCTGGTGCCCCCCCGCCCCTCTCCTCCAGGTGTGTGTCAGCATCTGAAGATAAACGTCCTCTGAGATGTTGGTGTGTGTACGACAGATATGCAGGCCTATGTGTCTGTGCTTAAGTGTATAGGCCTATGTGTGTGTGCGGCTAATTGTGTTTCAGACTGAGTTGAGGCAGGGAGGGGGGAGGGGGGGTCATCCAGGGTATATGTGAGTGTTTCTGTGTTGTAGTGGTTGTCTGTTAGCGAGTCCTAGCCTGCTCCAGCCTGCGCATCAGCTGATGCCTGCGGGCTTGGAGCCTGTCCTTCTCCTGCTGGAGCCTCATCTCCTCTGTCTCCAGCGAGCTCACATACTCGGTGGCCTTCTTCAGGATCAGCACCTTGGCCGCCTTCTCGTTGTGCGCCAGCTCCGGCACGTGGTCGCGCAGCGTCAGGAAGCTGGAGCGCAGGTCGTTGCGGCGCTGGCGCTCCAGGATGTTGTGGTTGCGCCGGCGTTCGCTGTCCTCTGAGTCGGAGCTGCCTCGTGGGCTGCTGTCTCCGCTGGCGCTGCGCTTGCTGCGTGCCCCCGATGTGCTGCTGCTGACTGAGCTGCAGGATGTGGAGGAAGACGAGGAGGATGATGAGATGGTTCTGGTGGGAGGTCGGGGTGCGTCTGATGTCCTTTGCTTCTTTGGAGGTGGGGCGGGGTCGTCGTCTGAAGCGTACGGCGAGGGGGCTGCGTAGTTGTGTTGCTGCTGGTGGACCGAGCTCCTCTTCAGGATCAGCTCCTGAGGAGCTCGGCTGACGAACCGACTCACGACGCCAGACGCCGAGACGACTCCTCTGGCGTCTTGGCTCTTGGGATGCACAGAGATGGTGACTGTACCCGTCGCCATGGGGGATGCCTTGTTGATTGTGGAGCGCCTCTTCTCTACTGTAACCACATCAATCTCCTCCTCCTCTTCTTCCTCCTCCTCTTCTTCTTCCTCTTCATCCTCCTCCTCTTCTTCTTCTTCTTCTTCTTCATCATCGTCATCTTCCTCTTCTGGGAAAAGAAAACAGAATGTGAGTGACTTAATCGCTGTGACACACCAAGTATTCCCACTATGTCACCTATGTGCCAGCAGCTGACAGGTATGTATGAGAGTGAGATCAGGAGAGTGTGTGTGGGAGCGAGAGCGTTGCTCAACGCTGTTTGCATAAGCAAAACTCTCTTAATGCTTAGTGTCAGTCACTCCTCAGCTAATCTGCTCTGCAGGCGTTGACACGTTCAGTCTCAGCGCTGAGCAGACAGGCTGGATTTCTGCCTTTCATTCTCTATCCCTCCTTCAAAACTTCTCCTAATCTTCTCCGGTGAGACAGTTTTAGTCTGATGCCTTCAGTCTATCAGTGCAGCCTCAGTCACGCTGACGGTGCGCGAGGCATTAAGAACTTCACTTTAACTTTGACCTCTGATGAAGTAGGGAGAAAAAAAAGAAATATCCCGCTTCTTTTTCCTGCTGAGCTCTTCCTCTTAATACCTGTGCTGGAGTGGAGCTGAGCAGCTGAGACTTATCACGGACTGGCGCCTTTGAAGATGAGAGGAAGTGGCCAATCATGAGGCAAGAGAGTGTGAGGCCCAGTTAAAATGCCTTTGTGATAATGGCTCTCATTATCAGCTCAGGAGCATCTGAAGAGTGTGGCATTTTACAGCTTACAGTAACCCACTTCAGACACCGCTGCACCGGGATGCTGTCTCAACACACTCACTGAACCCACACACACACATACATACACACACAATCTGGCGCTGCTATCAAAACAAAGCCGGGCACAGCTGGGTGGATGAGGGGGCGTGGCTGGCTTTACCACATGTGAAGCTGGGATTTAGCTGTTTGGTGTTTCACTCTCAGAGTGGAACAGCTCATTTATTAGAGCTGGAAAGATTATAAATAGAAGGAAAGATGTCTGCCTGGGGAGATAAAATATTAGCCTAAAGCCACTTTTCTCTGCCACTGTCTTACAGCTGTACAGCAGAGCTGTGGAGTGGGGTGAAGTAATGGGAATAAACCTACAGTGCAGCCTGTAAAGTCAGTTCACCTTTGATGAGACAGTAAATAACGCCTGCAGCACAAAGAAAGACGCGTCTGAACGCTGCGAGCGGCGGAAGCGCATTGGAGCGGTGCGTGCGCGCAGGGGCGGTGGGGCGGCAGGCGATCGGATCACCACCCTTTAAGCCTCGGAGCTGGAGCGGCGCCAGGGAGACAGCTGTCGAGATGGAGCGCTCGTTCAAAGCTGTCACCCCCCTAAAAGAAGCAGCCAGGGCCCTCCTCCGTCCTCCTTTCTTCGCGGTGGAGGAGGTGTTTTGGCAAGGCTGGCCGAGTCTACCCTCTGTGCCAAGCTGGAGGCCTTTGTACTGCTGTTTCACAGCGAAAACACGCTGATAAGGACTCGTGAGTGTTTGTTTAGGGAACTCACGGGCGGTAATAGATGGGAGATGAAGTCTTTGGGCGATTAAATACACACAGCACTCATTTCCCAATCTAAACTGCTTCCTACAGAAAAAAACAGGAGTGTGTCAGTGTGTATTCTTGAGTGTATGCTTTTGTTGATGTGGGCACTCCTTCCTCGTGCTTTTGTAGTGTAACTCTTGTTGTTAATCTCAGGCTAATTTTAGTAATCAACTGAACTCAGGCGAGTTTGTACAGACTGTTCAAAAATAAATGCCAATTTCTCACCCACTGTGCGCAAATTATCCCTCAATCCATGCGTAATGAAAGCCTTCACGGCACCGTGAGCCAGACACTTTATCAGCTCATCACATTATTGAACACCTTTTCATCCCCCCCCCCCTCCACACACACACACACACACACACCTCCTACAGCCCGGGTCCGGCTGCAGTCAGTAGAGTGTGGTGTCTTTTTGTTTGGCTCAGATGCCAACTGAGTTCAGGAAGGCACACAATTCCCCATTTTACTGCCATCTGCCGGATGAAGAGCCCGCTGATTACATAAACCTCGTTCACTGTGTCACTACTCCAATGTGTGTGTGTGACTGTGTGTGTGTGTGAGTGAGTGTGTGTGCGTGGAATGTAACGAGATAATCCGATTCTGGGCCAGTCATATGAACAAGCTCCAGTCACTACAATAATAACAATAATTATGATAATAACAACAACAACATGATAACAATAACAACAACATCACTGGTAATAATTGTAATGATGGTGATAATAATAAAAATGTGATATTTTAGTTTTGGAGGTTTTCTTGGCACCACAATTTCATAAAAATGAAACAAAAGCTTTTTGTCTTTAAATTCTTACCGGAGTCACTGGCAGCGCTCCCGTGGGTTGTGGATGTGTTAACGGTCCCGGTTGAGTCCCTGCTGCCGTTCTTCTTGTTCACCGGGAAAGGGAAGACTACCGTGGGGTCCACGCACTCTGACACCGAGCTGCGGCTCACAACCTCGGGCGCCTTGACGCACACGTTCCTGCCACCTCCTGCGGCAGTGGAAATAGCTTTGCCGAGTTTCTCCGTGACCACCCGCTCCAGCTTTTCCCTGGCGGAGAAGCCACTCCACATACAGTCCTGGATAATGATGTTGTTGGGGTTAGTATCCAAAACGGAGCCGAACAGGTCCCCATCGTCGGACGCCCCCCAGATATCGTCCTCGGGCAGGAATAGCAGCTCAGAAGCCCAGTCCAGTGGGTCCCCTAAGCCGAAGCCCAGAGGGTCTGCTTCCGGGGAGGCAGTCGCCGGCTCCCCCGGTAGCGCGGCTCGGCTCGGGGAGAGGGGCGGAGTGGGCAACAACTGGAATTTCTTCCAGATGTCCTCCCCCGGTGGCGCAGAGTCGGGACCACAGACGTAGAAGTCGTCCTCATCCGGGTAGAAACACGGTTGTAAGGAGTCAAACTCCAAATCGGAGTTTTTACTCATGATCGCCGGCATTCTATCCCACAGTCGAAAAACCTGTAAAGAAACAAAAGACACTTAAGTCTCCAAAAAGGAACGAGCGTCTCTCCCCATTCCGTCTCTTTCCTCTCTATCACACCTGAAAACTCCGCTGCAGAAAGAGCATGAGTCAAAGCCCACACACAGACACACAGTCTGCTCCACTAGATTCCACACTTACTCCACAGTGGGGTTTAAAAACCACACAAATCTCACAGGAGAATGTGCGTAAATGTGACCGTGACGCACAAAGTGTGCAAAACGGCGCATTGGCTCACCACTCAGTAAACATGCCAGAAAATGCGATTGGGACATAAAAAAATCATGTTTACAGAAAAACACATGGAATGACAACAATCAGATCCAACAGAGACTCTGCTGTGTGTGAAATATCTGAGAAAATAATAACACGTTTCTATATTTAACCGCTGAAATGAGGAGATGCTTACCTTGTCCTGACTCGGGATGATGTTGTGCGAACCAAAATTTTCTCGTATCTCGCAGTCAGTAATACAGACACCAGATTTGGAGCAGTCATCTACTTAGGGAGCACAGACAGTCCTCTGACACACATTGTGGCAGGCTGCAGAGTGTTATACACTCAGTTCTGCGGGAGGAAAGCTGACTCCTCCCTTGTAGGTTGGGGGGGTGGTACAGTGGTGTACGGCTTAGGCCACTGATGACGCGGGAGACAGCCTGGCTGGGAGCTTTCTTTCAAGGTGAATCGAGAAATGAGCCCAAACATTGCGAACAAGAATGAAAGCAAGGGAGAAGGAGAAGGAGAAGGAGGGAAGGAGAGAGAAAGAGAGAGAGCGCAAGAGGGGACGGGGGAGAAAAAAAAAGACAATGTGTGTTATTGACAGCCTCCGGGCAACTCTCCGCTGGGGAGCCAGCCCAGGATCGGCTCTGAAGCAGTCGAAGTAACCCAGGAGCTGTTAGTGATCTCACGTCTTGCTCAGATTGCTCAAGGGCACTGCAGCAGGCTGGATGCTGCTGGTGACCCGGGGGCTTGAACCGTCCAAGTGAAGGGCAAGGTTTTTAATCCCCCCACACACAAACACACATACATTATCTTCAGTAACATTTATTTATTGCACACTGATAAAACAATATGTGCTGCTTGTTGAGGTATTTTTAAGAGAATTAACTTCCTTTTGTTTAATTGGATAAAGAAAAACACTAACAAATGTTGTTAATTATAGTGGTAAAATAATTTGGAATTAAATATAAGCATCACTTGCTATGAACACACACTTGTGTTTCATAATTCCACATGCTATGTAGAGAGAGATGTACTCCCATACTTCAAACACTGCCCTTCTCCTGCTCTCCTGTAGATCTCTAAATATCCTTTTCTCTTTTGTCTGAGGCCCACCAGCATCCCTGGATGAAACAAGGCTCACTGCGCCCTCACACGGACACTCAGAGAACAGCAGCAGATGCGCGCACCATCACCCAAACGCAGCGAGTCACTCAGACAAAGACATAAAAACACAGAGTCGAATTTTTCCCCCACGAAAGAAAAAGAAAAAAAAAAAAGACTCCACTGTGGAAAATACAAAACTCCTCTCGGGCTGTGAGGAGAATATTTCCTCCAGACAACAGGCTGTGAAGGTCCGGGGAGTTTTTCAGCTGTCTCCTGGATAAGACAGGATCCAAGAGCGTGTTACGTAACCACAAGCGGTGGTTGTAGCCTGGAGTCATTCCCATTCCCTTTTCTAATGACAGCTTAGGAGGGAATGGCGCATCTGTAATTATGCGCGCAGGCACAGGCGTACACACAGTCCCTGATATTGACTTATTCAGGGAAAACGTTTACAGAACGGATTCCAGTTGAGCGTCAGCTGTGAGCAGGAAGAATGACAGCTTCCACTGTTTTTCAGACAGACAAAAGATGATGATAAAACCAGCATTTAAGACTTAAAGGTGAAATTAATTTATATCTATACATACATATCTATAAATATCCATATCTATGGATGGATAGACATATAATAATTATGTGTATGTATATGTGTCTATATATGGATAGAGAAAGAGAGAAAACACACACATAGATACACATATATAGATATAGACTAATCTGATATTTGATATTCTCCTGAGACCCTGTGTCCTCATATGAGGACATCACATGTAATTAATTCTGCTTAAATTAGACCTGTCGTCCTTGTTTGTGGACACTTTTTTGTCCTAATTGTAATATGAACACAATACACTAATTCATGTAAAAGCAAGATGGCAGCCATCTCTGCCAAGTCAGTCTGCAGCTGATCCCGACACTAAAGTGGACAAGGTCCAAAACCTGATCTCGTTTTATGGTTGAAACTTGTTTATTTGTGTTAAATAATGTTTGTAGTTTGATACTGCAAACAGATTTGACCAATTAAGTAGTTTTTTGTGGACTTTTTTTGTGTGAACTGTTCTTATAGACAAAAAGGACAGTCTTAGCTTGGAGTATGGAGCAAGGAAAATTCATATAGATTTGCAAAATGAACAAATCACAGTTTAGTTTTTGTACAGCCATGCTCAGGCATTGAAATGAACAGTTTTGGACATGAACAGTGACCGTCTAACCCGTAGTAGTTAAAAAAACATTGAACATATGTTGCGTTGTTTGTAATTTTGTCTTTGCACAGCAGTGTTCAGACATTGAAATACACAGATTTATACTTAATTACACACTTGGGGCTATCACAAATAAATCCAGTATCCCCTTATGTGGACATCATTTAGTTCAAAAACTAAATGATGTCAGGTCCTATTAATCCAAAATAGCTAGGACAAAATAGTAATGCATACCAAACAAAAGCTTGGGCCTTGGGAGGATATAAATACGTACACACACAGACACAGACATGCATTCATACAGATGTATGGATATATAGAGGCAGTTAAATAGTAATAATAACTTTATTCCTAGAAATGGATATAAATAGACATGGATATACACATATATAGATTTAAATGAAAATATTTGCATATACACACAGCTACATATTAGGGGTAGGAATCACCAGAGAATCCCTGATCCGGTATTATCACAGTACTCAAGTCACGATACAAAATTATTGCGATTTTAAATATGTTGGGATATGCTGAGTATTGCGATAAAATATATATATTGCGATGTATTACCTTTTTTCAACTGTACATAGTGTCCCTAAAGGAAAACTCCACATCTGTTTTCTAATAAAATAAAGTTTTCAGTCTGTTCATCTCACTTCTGCCATTTTTTTTGCAGCAGCAGCAGCAGCAGCACCAAAAAAACAGTTTCAATTTGCATTTGTAATATTAATAATTTGTATATAAAAACCCCCCAGTACTTGGCACTGTGTGATGATACAATATTGCCGCACAGAAATATCGCGATACTATGCTGTATCAACCTCCCCACCCCCTCACTACATATACGCATAAACATATACAAAAATGTATGCATGCACACACATATCAGCATACATACACACACACAACATAAGTCAATAAGAGGAAATAACACTACAAATAATGAGTAAGTTAAAAAAAGAAAAGAGATAGCATAGTAATATAAGTCTATCAGTTGTTAAGACAAGCCGTTCTGCAGTAAGTTTTGAGGCGAGATTTAAAAACACGAACAGAGTCAGCTGCTGTGATGCTGAGTGGGAGGCTGTTACAGGCCGAGGAGTCAGTACTGGCAAGGCTCTGTCACCTTTAGTTTCTAACCTGGACTCTGGAACAGCTAGAGGACCCTGACTAGAAGATCTGAGCGGCCTGTGTGGACGGTGTGGTGTGAAAAGCTCAGTTATATACTCCAGTACCAGTTCATCCAGAGCCTTGTTTGTGATTTACAGCACTTAAAAATAGATTCTGACAGAGATTCCAAAACAGATATATAAATAGAAATATAGAGAGGCTAATGTGATGTGATGTCTTTGTGTGCTTAAAGGTGTAAAATTAGTTCTTAGTCCTTGCATGTAGAAATATTGGACTTTTATTTTCCTTGGTTGAGTTCAAACAACCACAGCCAGCGAAAAGTGAGAATGTGCAGCTGTTTTGTCCACAGAGTAGGAATAGCAGGGAGTTTCCTGGGACTGGTTGCTCAGCTCCCAGGAACTAGGGACATGGTTTGGGAGTCACAAAAAAAAATCCCCACAGGCTCATGTCCGTTCGCTCTTTTACTTTTTCTCTCAAACTGCTGCTCAGCTCTGACCCTTCAGCAGCAGCAGCTTCCTCTGCTGTGAAACAGGGCAGAGAGTGGGAGTGAGAACAGAAGGGAAAGTTGTTTTTCTGTGTCCAGGGCAGATATGGTGAGGACAGGAAGCTGTATACTGCTGCTTGTTTTCTGTGAACCAGCAGAGTAAACACTTAAGAAAATAATCAGATGAATAGGGGAATAGACACACAAACTGCGCACGTTCACTGAGTGATTTGCAGTTAAATTGCCCAGATGTTGATGTGATTATTATGTCTGGTTATGCCTGATTTGTATTCATATCAGCAAACCTCTTTCTGCATGAAAGAAAATAAAAATGCAAACTTTCTTCTCCATAGTGTTCCACAATTTAATTTTTTCATCAGATAATTGCTCAATATGCAGCTAATTACACCGTCTCCCTCATAAAAGGACCCCCTGCTCACAGTGGGACCACCTTAAAGTAAATAAAGTCCAATAAAAATAGACAGAGACACAGAGAGAAAAATGCAGACTTGTCAGAGGTGGACCGATGCTGGCGTCTTTGCCTGTTGTTTTTATGACAGTCATGGCATGCCCCAGTCTCCCTCCCACCACTCACCACTGGACCGGGACATGGATGGTTAAGCAATTAGGCCAGTTTTGATAAAAGATTCATAAGTCACCCCAGTGGATAGTGCAAAGACAAGCGTATTGTGAGTAAAAACCTGCTGCAGTGACATCGGCACAGGCTGTGTTAGGTTAGAGAGCACGCACAGCTTATCAATATTTTAGTTGTGTGTGTGTGTATGACTGTGTGTTTGTGTGCGCGTACGTCCATTGATGTCATAGTTTTGTTTTCGATGTAAACATTCACGGATGCAGCTGCTATATACAGTCATCACATCACCTCAACTCACCCGTGAGATAGTAAATAGTCAGTGAGAGTTAGACACAGGACACATACCAGGCATTCAGTACACTTGTAAGCGATGGTGTGATTCCACAGAGCGCTTTATCTGGCCCACTTGTGTGCCACCTCGTTACATGGATATATTACTCTTACAAGCATGTAGCCCACAGTCATAAATGTTATTAAATGGACAATTTTCTGCTCTGTATATGAACATAAACTCATATATGTTGTCTCTCTGGATTACTGTATGGCTATGTTTATAAGAATTTCACACACTCTACATTTTATATACACTCAGTTGCCAGTTTATTACAACTTTCCTGCAGTAAATCCTGCCTTCATGAAGCTGCTGAGACTGTTTTGGAAAGGTGCTGATTTAATTTTACGGTCATTTTGGAGGCTGCAGTTTGTGGTGCTGTTGAAGTGTATTGTTTTATACTGATGCGTATTTCTATTATTTTGTCCAGCCCAGTTACATCACTGAGACGGCAAAGTCATGAACAAAAACATCTACTGGTCTAGGTGACCCCAGATTCACAAAAACTCTGGTGAGATTTCATGTTCCATGTTTCAATTGAGCATTTTCACCTAAAACATCTCCCAAACCCTAACCAAGTGCTTTTAGTGCCGAAACCTAACCAGACCTTAACAACAGTGTTGTCTCACCGTAAAACAGCGAGACAAGAACATGTAGAAGAAACTCATAAGAGTTTTGCAAATCTAGGGTTATCATCTAGCCACAACCCTCAAAGGACAGAATCAGGTGACGTAGAGTGAACTGTGACACAGTCCGCATGGAGAGATGGTCAGAATGGCTGTTGGGTCAAACAAACACAGGACTATGACCCAGGAGTCCACTTTTCTTTCTTCTTCCGTGTCAGCCCAAAAGTCAGCGTTTAGTTTCTTTAAAGGTCCAGTGTGTAGGTTTTGGTGACATCTAGCAGTGTGATAGTAGAATTGAAAATTCTCCCAGGTGGTGCACTGGTTAGCATTGTCGCCTCACAGCAAGAGGGTTCCTGATTTGAAGTGGGAGAGGCCATTTGTGTGGAGTCTGCATGTTCTCCCCAGGTCAGCGTGAGTTTTCTCCGGGTACTCCAGCTTTCTCCCACAGTCCGAAGACATGCAGGTTAATTGGTGACTCTAAATTGTCCGTAGGTGTCAATGTGAGTGTGAATGGTTGTCTGTCTCTATGTGTCAGCCCTGTGACAGTCTGGTGACCTGTCCAGGGCGTACCCCGCCTCTCAGCCGATGTCAGCTGGGATAGGCTCCAACCCCCCCCGTGACCCCTAACAGGATAAGCGGTTATGGAAAATGAATGAATGAGTTTAGATTTGAATCTAAATCCTACACACTGGACCTTTAAATTGTGCACATATGTACGTAATGTGACATCATCAGGTTACCTTAAGCATGTACTTAAGTAAGAACAGTTAGTAAGAACAGTTAGTAAGAACAGCCTGACCTGATAAACTGGTAACTTTAAGTACATGCTGGGACAGTACCCTTAATATCGTGTTACATAATGATGAATTAAGCATGGCGCACTGAAGAAGAGTTGTTCTATGACAGTTTTCATTTGATCAAAAGACCCTCTTCTCTAGAGCAATGAGAATGAGTTCAACAACTGAAATTGTTCAGTTTGCGCAAGTAAACAAATGCAGTGATCTGGACAGACAGTACAAGTGCCCATATGGACTTAAAGGAAACTGAAACAACAAAGTTGCCGTGGTGGAATATGTGTCAGACATGATCTCTCATATATTACATTGCAGATAAAGAGCAGCTTTCCTCTTCCCCAGGTTCTACAGATAAATCGCGCCACATTTAACATGATACTGTAAATGAGCGACTTGTTATTGTGCACTCAGAAACTCTGTTTTGTTTTTATCACTGAGTAATAGCTGGTCATCATTCTGGTATTTCAACATGTATTTTCAAGTGTGAATAATCCAGTTCTTTTTAGAACAAGCAGATTCAAAGATTCAACAACAACAGGGTGTTATAAAAGCCTTATGTGAGAATCCAGCAGCTTCATACTGTATATGGTCCGTACATGACCCTGCCCCAGACAACACAAGCTTGTTAACCAGCTAATAGTTCCCTATAGCGGCTCAGAGCCGTGCACACCGTGTCCTCACTCAGCCTGTGGAAGGCATTAAGTCTCCTCTTCTTTAATCATGTCAGGTCAGATTCCACAGTGGCATCTTCTCCTCAAACAAACCAACTCCAACAAGAGGCCATGTTTGTCCATGATCCACATCATTACATTTCAGCTCCAGCGAAACCCTCTACCCCCAACACGGTGGAGCCCACACATCCCCCTCACCCACCCCCTTCACCTTCACCTCACCCCAAACTAAACCAGGCGTTAACTTTATCCCTAAAGCCACTTAACAGCAATCAAACATCAGCTTCAGGGCCACTTTTACATATTGGATCGAGCTTTTTTTTGAGCTCTTAGAGTCATTTTCTTGGGGACACCACAAGTGCTTTCCACGTCACTAGGAAAGACTGTTATTACTACATAAGTCTGTTTACAGTTTTTTGTGATGGCATTGATAGTGATTGATAGGAATGCCACAAAGTTTAAATCTAATTTTCTGTTATTAGGTAGGATGCATGGGTATTTAATTTTCTGTTGATTCAGTGTCTTGTGAAAGTTGCTCGAGGGTATTCTTCTAAAAGTGGAAGATAATTTCTACTTTGTGTCCGACACTCACTGTATCGAATCTGACTCTACATGACCCTCAGATGATGATTCAGGTAAAAAGAAGCCCTGCAATCGTAATGTTACTGCCAGAGATGACTTCATCAACATTTTGCAAGAGACTTGGCCTTGTAGAGAAAAGCAGGAGCGAGTTGCAACAAATCCCTGAGGAATTTCTATGAGATCTTACAGTAATAGCAGTTCCTCAGTGAACAAACCCTACCAAAACATTTTCTCAACCATCATTAAGTTATTTTGAATATAAACCAAAATGACAAATATGCTTGAAGAGAAAAAAAATTCCCATGTCTATTTTGGGGGAATGTTTTCCCATCACGTCTATTTTGGGAAGAATAAACTTGTCGAGGAAGTATTTTGGCCTTTTTGATATTGGATTTTGAGGGTGCCAGAAGTGTGAAGGGAAGTGGCTTCTGTCTTGTTAGATCTTGCCTTCAAACTGTGTCTAAGCACCTACAGCTCTACCTGTACAATTAAACCGGCACATCAGTTGATTCATGGAGTATATAAACATCACTTTTTCCACTTGAGTAATGCGTCTGTATGTTTTTGCCAGGATCTCGGGAGTAATCCATTCCACCCAGGTTAATCCTTCCTGTGTCACATTAGCAAATGTTGACAATGGATATAATGGTGCACTGCTCTTGGGAAATATGTCTGCATATGTAGAAAGTAAAAGAATATATTACAGTAATGTCCCATTTGGCACAAAAGCTAATTTACATGGATATTTTTCGTTGGTTAGATCAAGTACTGTCAGCTGTATCATATCTCAGTGTGAGCCAGGATGTGGGTTCACTGTGCTGGTTGGCGGTAAGGAAGTACTGGACACATTGACTGGAAAAAATGCAGTTACCTGCCAGCGGAGCAGGTGAAGAATGCGTTAAGAGATTTCACGCTGACGGTAACCAGGCATCCCCTCTCTGTGTGGGAGCTTTCTCAGAGATGGGGCGATATGTTTTCTCATCCTTTTGTTGAAGTGAAAGTATAGATAAGAAACAGATAATATGTAAGAGAGGACAAAACATATATTCTGGCAGTCCTTAGATTTTTTTTTATTTCCTCAACCCAATCGCCAGATAAAAGGATGGCATTGTATGTTTCTGCAGACCATAGATATGTTGCATTTGCATGTTATTATTCAGCCACTGGGTCCAGATTTCGCCACAGGGTGCTTTCAGACCTAGAGTTGTCTTGCTTTGGTCTGAATCAGGGACTCATTTTGTTACAAAGTTCCATAATTGCCTAGAGTTGGTTTGTGTTCTCACGGCAGCATTTACAAGCGGACCAGATCAAATGCCTTGTGTGAGAAAGCTGCTCTTGATTGGTCAGAATTTCCATGTGGGAAAAATCCAGGAAGTAAACAAAACGTTGAAGAAGAGTACACTTGCAAGATAAATGTGACACTTTCTAATATCACAATGGAGGGACAACTACGCAGGTTGATTTTAGCGCTGCTCATCGTGGACTATATTGCTGTCATTGTTCATTTGAGTCAAAGCATACAGTTTGAAAACGAGGCGCGGCTCCAACTAGAAAACAATGTTTTGATGCATTGGATGTGCTGAATGTGCATATTAAGGCAGTACAGGAGGAGGCGCACATTAATAATCCTCCAGGACTGTAACATGCTCATGTTTAACCCAAACAATGTGTCATGTGACTGCAGTTGGTTCAGATCCAGGTCTGAAGACGTTTTCACTACATACGAACCGCAGTTTGTTTGTAACCAGACTGAGACCACCTCTTCAAGAAGGTCTCGGCCCAGTTGTTTTGGTGCGCACTCGAATGCGATTGCTGACCCACCTTTGGACTGTGACCCACCACTTGAGAACCACTGATCTAGCTGATATGTTGAAACTTTATTTTTATAGTTTGGGCTTAAAATACCCATTTTGGGGGCATATTCCCCAACTGGAAAGGCAGTGATATCTTGATTAGAAAACTGCTTTTCATGCCACTATCCCAGCAGGAAATGTAGTGATGTCTCGATAAAAAAACAATAGCTTTTCATGTCACTGTCTTCGCTGGAAAAACAGTGACAGGGTGCTACATTTTGGGCCTGAAAAGCCAGTGGGAAAAAAGCCACAAGACTACTAAAAGCCCTGCTTGGTTCCAAAAGTCTGTTGGGAAAAGAGCCATGTGTCTCTAAAAAAACACCCTTGTTTTGTATCTAAAAACCACAAACAGTTGAGGGTCCAAAAGTTGCTGGAAAAAGAGCCAAGGGTAGAAAAACAATACCCAGATGTGGAAGTAAAAATCCACAGGAAAAGCAGCGATGGGTTCCTAAAAACCACAAATGGTTGAGGGTCCTAAAGTCGCTGGAAAAAGAGCCAAGGGTATCAAAACAATACCCATATTTGGAGGTAAATATCTGCAGGAAAAACAGCAACGGGGCCCTAAAATACACCCACATCTGGTTGGTCTTTGGCAGTAGTCTGTAGCTTGGCAGGCTTCTCACCACTGTTTGATGCCATCCACCATCCCCTCTACCTCCAGGTGACAAAGTCAGCTCATATGCTACACCACGTTTATATGACACATACAAAACGTACAAATGTAACTTATTCATGGTTTGCAGAGACTTATAATGCCAACATTTTCTTCTGGTGACTGTGCTGATTTATTTCACTGCTTTCTTTATTGTTTCCCATATTAGTGATTTCTGTTTATTTATTCATTGCATTGATCAGCTTCAGCCATCACTAGATCCCATTGGAGCGTAAAATGGGAGGTAATTGTGCATCTCTGTTGTTGCATGGATCGCATTACCAGTTATAGATCAAGTCACGAACATGAATCAATGAGCTTGGCCCTGAAGGTGAACATCATTAGGAGGCCTCACGATCAACTGGAAATCAATATCAGTGATGGATTAACAGCATGGGCACCAGCAATACGATCCAGTTGGTTTCATCGCCCCGTCTCGCAGTGAAAGCGAGAGCTCTGATGCCAGGAGTCAGTTAGACACTGTATCACAATGACATGTGCACTCACAGACCCTTAGTACCCATTTTCAGAAAACCTCTCCTGACTTGCTCAGAGAAACATTTGGCTCGACTGTTTAAAGTGTCGCACGTAAATTCAGTTTTGCCTTGACAGTTTTACAGGCCTATTGTTGCTCTTTGTTAAAAAAATGGAAGCTTTGGTGAGTCTGTAGGGTTTTGAATCAGGGGAAGGAAGCCTTATTTAACCGATGTTGATGTGGGGGGCAGTTGCACAGACAGGAGAGCCAGTAAAATTAACTTTGCTCCAATAAGCAAGACATACGCGAATGATCAGCGCTGTCTAACTTTCTTACAATCTGTCTGTGTTCGGCTGTCATGGGCTGCTGTGGCTCAGAGGTAGATCGGGTTGTCTTATAATGGGAAGATCAGCGATTAGATCGTATCCATGTCAAAGTATCCTTGGGCAAGATACTAAACCACAGATTGCTCCCAATGGTTGTTCATCACTGCATGAGTTAGTGTGAATGGTTACTGAGTAGCAGGTGGCACCTTGTATGGTAGCCTCGGCCACCAGTGTGTGGCTGAGGCTACCTGTTCATCTGCACACACTGTGATGCCACACAGCTGGTTCAATATCAGCAAAGTTTCCCTTTATATTCATTGTCTTCTGTGTCGATCAGCAGTGATGTGGTGGTTCACTTTTACACTGTGATCTGTAGCCTATAGTTGGGCTTTAGCTTCTAACTATCTTTGTCTTTTTAACCTGTTTTTGCTGCTGAGTCAGTTTGACATCCTGGATATATCCTTCAAACACAGACTGTAGACCCCTCTGTCTGCTTCTCTCTGGAATCACTGTTTCATTTTTCCAAAAATATGATACTGTTTCTTCAGGGAGTGGAGTTAGTTACAGCGGTAAAATGTTTAAGCCTTTAAAATAATATGTCAGTGTTGTGTTTTCAGTTTGTTTCCGTTGCTTCAGAGTGGCGATAAAAGTGCTATTGAGGTTAAGTTGAAAGTAGATTTTTTGGTTTCACAAGCACAGAAAAACAGCTTGGTCGAGTCCCCTTTGTTACCAGTTTGTGCATATCATACAATTGACAGACTTTTCCTTCTCAAACATATAAGCAGGCTCGCTCTGTGCGTCTGAGTATTTCAACACAGACTATGTAAATACGTTAACGGATGTTGTGCTGAAAGGACTGCACAGGTGACTTCCCCTGACTGGTTAGTGCAGCTGTTGGTTAGTTTTGATAGAAGGACAGATAACAGATAATGCATTTTATATAATCATAACATAACCGAGCAGGATCAGTGGCTGGAGATAGAGGGTCGATGTGGGTTTGAGGGGAAGAAAAGTAGCGAGATAGCGTTCTGCTAAGTGACTTGTTTATTGTGATGAACACTGATGGAGACTGAGATACCCAAAGTTTTTGTGTTCACCCCACACACACTCATGAGAACGCAAGCAAGTACGGTATGTTCCTAAACACCAGCCACATGTGTGAGGACAGGTATTAAAGTTGTTCACTTACTCTGACTTTAATCTACACATGTTCACATGCACATAACCCACAGAACAGAACAGAAAAAGGCCCTTGGCCCTTTTGAACCCTGCAAAGCCCTCCTGGAGGTCAATGAGCTCTTTTTAGCATTCCCCTCCTCCTTCCTCTACCCGTCTTTATCTCCCTGCATTTGTTTTGATCCTCAGGGGTCATTAGCCAGATTAAATGTTTGTCTGCTCACAAAGGGAGATGGTTAATATGTTTCAACGCATCCATTTGTCAGCTCTCTTGTCTCTGGCTGCACGGTGTGTGAAAGGGGAGCTCAGCGTCTCAACTGGCATTTCAAGACTTACAAGCATTTCAACACCTCTGGCAAGAGAGGCCTTCAGTTCGTCTGTGTGTCGGTGTGTGTGCATGTGCATGTATGTGTGTGTGTGTGTGTGTCTAAATACATTCCTCCTCGAGGGTTGGGTTCCCAGCCTCCTGGTCGATATATCACCCCTGACATCATCAATGTGCAGTTTGGAGGAGAAAGAAAATGGAACGTTTCACTTCCTACAAACATGCTCAGTCCTGCCAGTCCGCTCCAGTCAGATTAGCATGAGTTACGAGAATTAGGAAGCGGTCAAAGAGAGGAGAGAAGAGAAAAGAAGAGAAGTTCACCCAATCCAACAGCAGTAATTATTTGCTTGCGATGTGAAAAGAAGGAAACCGAGGCCATAAATTTGAGGTGAATGTCTGTGTTGACAGGAAGTGGTGTTGTTGGCACCGTTTTAATGATATCATGCTGAACCCCTGGCCTAAACAGGAAGTCAGTGGTCAAGAGAAATGGCTGTCCTAACAGCATTTAGCTATCAGTGGGCAAAGGATCCATTTGTCTCTGTGATGAGTGATTCTTTCCTCCTGTGCTGGACCCTCCTGTGGTATTCAGAGCTCCAAGTTCCGCTCATAATTTTAGCCCTCACGGTGTGTCACGTCTGTTGACACCACATACATGACCTAAATTTCTTTGTGAGGTGTTTGTCTGAGTGTGTGTACACAGTGTGTAGATGTATGTGATAGTGTACAGCTATACAGTCGTAAGAGTCAGAGGTGTGGAGTCACATGATGACCACTCGAGTCACAAAGTTGATGTCTTTAGAGTTGACTTAAAAATATCACAAAAGACTTGCAACTCCACTCCGACTTCAACACCAAATGCTTGTGACTTCACTTGAACTTGAGCCTTTTGACTTTAAAATACTTGATACCTTCCCCCCAAGCCAATTTGGGAAGAGAAAGTTACAGACATTTTTCCAATATCAGATCAGTTACATACAACAAGACAGAACAGAAACATGTAAAATTCGTTCTGTTGTGGTACTCAGTAATAGTGCAATGTCAGCACTACTTTTCACGATTAAATTCAGGTGT
Organism: Cephalopholis sonnerati; assembly: GCA_019142605.1. NCBI lineage: Eukaryota > Metazoa > Chordata > Actinopteri > Perciformes > Serranidae > Cephalopholis > Cephalopholis sonnerati. Next base: position 25,576,720 of record JAGQAX010000009.1, on the reverse strand, counting down.
TGTTTCAACAAGTAAATACACATTTTGAAGAAGCATTCATGATTTTTGTACATTTCATGTATTTATACGGACAGCTCAGTGGTTCAGTGGTGAGCATTGTCACTTCATAGCGTGGGTTTACTTCAGGTACTCCGGTTTCCTCCCACAGTCCAAAGACATGCAGTTTAATTGGTGACTCTAAATTGTCCGTAGGTGTGAATGTGAGTGTGAATGGTTGTCTGTCTCTATGTGTCAGCCCTGTGATAGTCTGGTGACCTGTCCAGGGTGTGCACCGCGTCTCGCCCAGTGTCAGCTGGGATAGGCTCGGTGATGACATTAATGAAAATCAATGTATTATTACTCTGTTGTTAAAATGGCATTACATTTGGTTAACAACTCATTATGACTTGTTTAGGACTTGGTCCCACCTTTCGTAATAGCACTGCAATTATTAGAAATGATCAGTAGTGATAGCAGCAGTAGTAACAGCAGCGGTGCTAAAACTATTTGCAGTGGTTGCTGCAGTAGCAGTGCTAGTATCAAAAATAGTTATAGAGACAGTAGTAGTAGCTAAGTATTGGCAGAAAGTACTTTAGGTTCATCTTAATTGTCATTGCACACAATACACTAAGTACTATTACAACAAAATGCAGTAGCTAAGTACAGATAGAGACATGTAAAAGCTATGTACAAAATCTACAGTACAAAAAAATCTACAGTAGAAGTGACTGCAGCCATTATATGTCAGTAGTGTAATCATGAAATGAACAGTATAGGCAAAATACATTGTATGTACCAGTAGCGTGTGGTCCATTAAGGACGTTGGGGCGCTGGCCTTCATCCAATTCCAATTGTGAAGTACGTATTTTAATGAAAGACCACTTGTGTATGTGTGTGTAAATTTCATTTGTTGCCCTCACATAAATCACACATTTTTAGAAACATGCAATGAGTGATGAAAAATCGCCGGCTACAGTCTTTGTTTGTGTGCTGAAGGGCATACTTTTCTCTGCTATTCTCAATATGTTTAGATTTTCCTGGTGGTCCCTAATCAGTTGACACCGCATGGTGAACATAACTGGATCTGGGGTGGAAAATTTCACGCCTAAAATGTTGCCAGATTGGGCGATTTTCTGCCTAATTGGGCGGCTTTAGGATGGAGTATGTTGGTAAAATAAACTTGGGTGGGTTGACAGAATTTTGGCCTGTTTTGTCATTGTGCAGATGTTTTTCTTATCGTTTTAATACTCATATTCTTTTCTGGCTAATATTAATGATTCTGAACTAACGGGGCTAATATGGCCAAACAGTTTATAAAAACAGTATCGATTCCCTTTTCAAAAATGTCTGCAGTGACATCCTACATTTTTGTTAATTTGTGTGCTTTTTATGAACCTAAAAATAGAGGTTATTGTCTTCCCTCTGGATCGTCATACAGCTGACACTGTCGCCTCTGCCAGGCAACGGCAGTGCACAGAGCCTCAGAGAGCCGAGGATGAGAGCAGAGCAGGCGGGCAGGTGTCACATCTGTGCAGAGTCGAGGAAGAGTAGAGAATTAGACAAACTAAAATATTGGCATCTTCAAGAGTTTCTACTAAACTGTAGCTGCAACTCCAATTAAGTTCCCAGCCAGAGATGATACAAATATCAAAGATAATGAAAATATATAAACATACAGTTATCAAGTTTGACAAAAAGAAAGCCAATACATAAAAAGAAAGACGAGCTGGTGCGAGAAAAAACATATACTGCACACTGAATGCTAAAAGTTTGGTTCATGTACATGTTTTAGGCTCTACAGCGATACAAAGGAGATAAAGTGTTTTCATGTGCAGAGCAAAGTGAGACGTCTCCGACACAACAAACAAACCTTTCAAGTGTGAGTGTGTGTGTATTTGTGTGTGCTTCTCGATTTGCATTGACTCACCTTGGATAAATCTGTGCTGCTGACCTAATATGGAAGCAACAATAAGTGTGTTAACGACGTCTCACCTGTTAATTGCTGATCAAGCTGCACACTGTCAGCTGATGTGATGTATATACATATATATATTTGTAAGTTACTTGCTCTTAATGCAGCAAACAAAAACGATGAAGACATAAAACATGCAGGCAGTTTAATAAACGTGCATGATTGGACTGAAAAAAAAAGGAAGTGGCTTATCAGAGGGTTTGTTTGCATGATTACCTGAGTTAATGAGTGGTGTCTAATGTGTGTAATAAAACTGGAAGTGAACGTCTAGCTTGGTTTGTTCACATACCAACGCATGTGCATGTTATGGAACATGTGCGTGTTTGTTTAAACGCCTCCCTGTTAAAAGGCAGTTATGTCCTAATGAGATGTAAATGACTGCAGGAGGTGGTCTCCCACTCACTCAATGGGACGCCTCTGCACCTTTGAAGTCTTGATTTTGGGGGTCCGGGGGTTGTCATAGTGATGCTCCCTTGTCCCCCTGACCGTCCCTGGAGAATTGGCTTTGATTGGAGTATTGACAGGCATGTGGCAGCCTCCTTCTCTTTCTCCTTTTCTCCTCCCCCTCCCTCCCACATCGTTCTCCCTCGAGGTTTTTCTCAAGAAAGCTCTAAGAAATCAGACAGCCTGCCACATGAAGTACTGCAGCGGAAAAGTATTGTTCTAAGCAAGAAATGTCACGTCCCAGTGGCATCAAACACTCAGATTAAAACACATCTCTGGCGCGACAATTTATGCAAAGCACTTTATATTTAGACGCTTTTGTTTTGAAGGTGCGTTTTGATGTTTTTGGAGGTCAAACTGAAAGCCGCGGATATAAATAACTCATGCAAGGTACATGAGGAGAAGACGCTTAGTATGGAGCTCACGGTTTGTGTGCTGCTGTTAGTGACTTTAATTCTCGCCGCAAAGGACGGTCGGTGGCATTGAAGGGAGACGAGCAGTGGGCATCGGGTTCAGTCTGACCACCAGCAAGGTAATCTGCCAGACAGACCATGCCGCTCCATCTGTTCAGGCTGTGTGTGTTTGAGTGAGTGTGTGTGGCAGTCGCAGACATGTCACCCATCTCGCTGCAAGACACGTGGATAACGCGCACGGAAAATAGAGAAAAAACAGGAGGCAAAAACAGACTGAGAGGTGGAGAAGTGTGAGAGATAATGAGAAAAAGAGGGAACGGGGAGAACAATAGTCGGGGACAGGGACACAGTGTTCCTACAGCCACCCTTGGCCCAGCAGATCGCCCTGTCTTGTCATCATTGATCATGCTTAGCTGTCAATTGATGCGAATCTATTAGAAAGGATGGTCTTTGTGGATGAATTCCTGACAGGCACCAGTAGCCTACAGGCCTGTGACCTTTGTGCCCTCCACAAGGTCAACACCCCTCCTCCTCCCAAAAAAAATCTTGCATGGCAGCCTTCCTCACCCACTCCTCTCAAGACCTCCATCATGTGGTCCTCTAATCAATTAAGCTGCATCTTACATTCCTCTGGTGTGAGGTCACGCCAGCGTTTCCTCCGGGGGTTTCTCTCTTGAATGACTGCTGCCCTCCTTCTTCTTCTTCATGACAAAATGTCTGTGCCTCCCTCTTTCAGTATGAGCATGTGGTATTAGCTTTGATTTATTCTCCTGCTTGGCAAAGGAAGGCAGGAAATAAGTGGTGGCGCAATACATCTGTTTGAACAGAGCAGCAGTTACCTTCAGGTTCAAATCACAGTGGAACACGGGACAAAGGTTACAATGATGCAGATCATTTTGAAAAAGCGTTATATATTTTGTGTCTATTTTGTTCTTTAACATGACATTTAATATCACAAAAAACAATATTTTTGGAAATGCCCTGAAAGAGTAAAACACTTCCAAACAGTGGAAAGTCATGTGCCAGACATGGAGCACAGCTTCCAGCTCAAGTGGTCTGCACAAGCCCATTAAGTGTTTTTCTATATTTTTAGCATTTCCGTGTCGGAAACATGCCTTTTTGGAGACGATCCAAATCTGCTTGTGCGGGGAGAAAACCTCATATGTGAACAGGGCTTTTAGATGGCTCCACAGAACAATGTCGCTCAGTTACATCCATATTGGATGACTTTGCACTTCTTGATTTACGCTCTGTGCCAAGATTCAGTGCCAATGCAGAAAGTAGTGTGCTCTTTATTTAATGAAGCCATAGACTGTGTAAAGTAATGGACACAGCCACTGTGACATCACCCATTGGTTTTTGGACTCCTGTTTTTAAGCCTTGACTTTGGCAACTCTGCCATTTTGGATTTTTGGAGCCAGATGTGACTTTGAAGGAGGTGAAGCTAACTCTGACACTAGCTGCTCACTTGGTTAGCACAGTGCATTTGCAGCTATGGTTAACTGTGATAATGCTAATGCTAACACAGGTTTAAAAGTATATAAAAAAAATGAAGCAGGAAAAATGGAACTGACTCTTTAGAGGGTCTTTTGGTACAACCAAACGCTGAACAAGACTTTTTCTGGTGACCAAAAAGTTACAGTTAACTTTCATGAACTGGAAACACCGATTGACCGATAACCGATACTGATATCGATGTATCCACTTTTTTCCCTACCTAATTTTACTGATCATAAAGTCTCCTCTGTACTGAGATTTACATCATATTATGCATGCATACTCTTATCCTGATTGCCCACCAGCAGATGGAGACATGAAATACAACACTTTTCAATGTATGTGATGTTCATTCATTTTGCCGATGACACACCGATATTACCAGCATGTTGGCCGACTTCGATATTTCATTTAAAAGCCAATATCGGCTGATACTAATGATGTGCAGATATTATTGTGCATCCGTACGAACCAACCTCATCGCCCTGGTAATGACTTGTTGACCACAGACCATAGACTTCATCCACTGGTTTGTGGACTCCCATTTTGAACCCTCAAGCTTGGTCATTTGGCCATCGCCATCTTGGATCTCTGGAGCCAGAAATTACCATAGTTAGGCAAGAGGCTGGCACTGTGGAGGAGTGAGGGGTGGATCTGACTGAGAAGCCGAGGACACTATTGGCAGACAGCCTGTCACTCAAAGCAGTCCACCTTTAATTCTGCGTAACTTTAACCCTTAAAAAATTTAAGTGGGTGAGTTATTTAAAAAGTCAACCCCATATAGTTGTCATGAGTATATACATTAGCTATAGAGACCAAAACTGTTTTTGTACCAGGCTGTAAACATGGTTATTTCTGATGTAAAGTTGGGCATTTTAACATGGGGGTCTATGGGCATTGGCTTCTGGAGGCAGCCTTAAGCAGCCATTAGAGGAACGGCAGTTTTTGGCATTTCTGTGTTGGCTTAATTTCTTGCCAATGGAGGTTGCTGCTTGTTGTCAGCGGATGGTACCGACCTGGCCATCTGCGTAACTAATACCTTAATAACATTTAAAAATCAATGTAAAATATATAATAACATATAACAATTCTGCTTTAATATTGGGCATTTTAACATGGGGGCAACAGGGGTTGACTACGTCTTGGAGCCAGCCAAGAGGCCATTAGAGAAACTGCAGTTATTGGCACTTTTGCGTTGGCTTCATGGACATGTACAATGTTAGACTTTCATGCAGGAGACTGGAGTTAAGACTGGAATAAATTTGTTTGCTTTTTTATTAACTGTAACCAAGATCTTAACTGAACGTTTTAGTTGCAGAAACATAACCATAGTTTTTTTGCTTAACCACAATCTTTCCTTCACCTTAAAGCAGTATTAATTGATTTTTTTTTGCCTCTTAAAAAGCAGAGGAACAGAAAAAGCCATAAAACCAAACCCAGCTGAGAGAAAATGCTCTGGAAAACTGAAGGGAACTGCAGATATGGGTGAAATTTCGCTCTGTGTTCATCACTATGAGCAACCCCTTTTAAATTACACATGGCCATTTTATGCATTGTTAATAAAGAAGCAGCTGTAATTGTAGCATGATTGATAGAAGTTGTTGAAAGCAAGTATGTCAAATGTATTTTAAGGCAGGAATTACGTAGTCTGGTCTGATATCTAGTCGCTCCCTTTTTATAAAGTGCTGAGGGCAGAGTCTCTGCAGATAAATACACCACCACACACGTCTAGTGGGTTCTGGAAAATCCTGCATAATAATATACCCTTAAAAATGTTGGCATGTGACCAAAACAAAACATCATCCAATATCAGGAACTCCTATGGAGCTCCCATAAAACATTTACAAGCAATATTTGATTTTCATATGTGACATAATCTGCGTTATATAAGTTCCAGGTCACTTAAGACCTGAGGTATGTTGGAATGTTTGAAAAAACACCCATGCGTTGAAGGGTTAACACGGCCCATTCAGCTCCCTTTGTTTGCTGTTTCGTCTGTCAGAGGGCACCATAAAATTTACCTCATTAGGGTGTTTGAGTGAGTTGTTATCTGAGTGCCATTAACAAAGAGGCCTGATAGGGCTGTGCCTCAGTAACACTATAATAATCTGTAGCTCAGCTGCAAATATATGAGGCCAAATGGAATATAGCCTGCTACACAGGGGAGTTAAACTTTGGAAAGTCATGATAGGGATGAAAAGTGTCTCTGATACTGCTGACTTGGTAAAGAGCCGATAAGAAGAATCCCAGACAAGTAGTACCCCTGAGTGCAGGGTAAGGTAAGGTAACGTATAATAAATTTGCACGTCCTTGAACATTACTTTGTCCTCACCGTGCAGGCTCACGTCCTCTGAGCAGGACCTCAGCGTGTGTGGGTCCCATATGATTTACAAAAGGCCGCAGAGGCCCATAATCACACTCAGTAATCACTGTGCTAAATTTAACATGGGGGATAAGGGGGAAATCGGGCCTGAATCAAAGGCTTTGTTATCTGCTCAGTGCTCATAATGTAGATATGAAACAGCATGGTGATCTGATAAACATATGGGCAAGGAGCAGGGCGAAACATCTGCACGCCTGCTGGCCACACAGTAGCAGGGGAAAACTTTATCCCACTGCCAGCCTTTAATGAAAAAGAGGAAGCTGACTGAAAAGGGAAATGTAGACAGAAAATTAGTGTGTGTGTGTGTGTGTGTGTGTGTGTGTGTGTGTGTGTGTGTTTCTAGTAAACCTCTTGGTCATGACTTTCTTGGCAACGGGATGAGGAAACAGTACCTAAGTTACCTCAGGGACCGATTGTGTTTGAGTGGAGGAAAGCAGGGAAAGAAGAGGGGGGGCATTTTGGGATGAGGGCTGGGTGGTGAGGACTTGGACGGAGGAGAACAGGAAGACGGATCGCCTATGGCAACCAGGACTTTCTGTCAGATCCAGGTCAGTAAGTTGCAGCATGACACTAGGGGGGGGAAATGGTCTGTAATCGCAATAATCAACGTGATTAGCGTGAGCAGGCTGCAGCCCCAGACCTCAGTCTGCCACCCAGGCTGCTGCTGGCCTGCGAGCACCCTCAGCGTCACCGCATGGGAACGATGGAGGTGGGAGCGCAGGAGACTTACTGAAACTGCCCTGAAAGTTGCGTAAGATAATAAGGAGAGACGACTGTGGCTGAGGAGATGGAGAGATTAGTTATAGGCCACAAGTTCAGGATTGTGACTTTATTTAGAATATTTGACACAGAATTGTGGGAAAAACAGAGCAACTTCCTCCTCTGCTGTGTCACAAACAAATAGCTCCCCCTGGGAAACAAACTCCAGACAGTATAAAAACATTTTTCCTTTTACTGAATATCACAGCCCCCTTTTTGAGCATGAGTAATGGCTTCAGCCTGATGAAATATTGACCTGTACACCATGTCTTCTGCACGCTTTTTTGACCTGGAAGGCAAATGTAAGATGCAATCTGGATGCCACTACGACAGGGGGTGTGGCACTTGTGGCGATTACTGTCTTGTGCCTGTCCTGCAGTTTCCAGTTTTTCCATAAAAATCTCCTCACTCACTGAAAAAAAGACAGCCGCTGCCACAAAATGTAAAACAGACAGAAAATAAATGTTTGAAAATAGGCAAGATGGAGTCACAAAAGTAAAAAATGAGAGATATATTATAATCGGTGAGTTCAAGAAAAAGGAAGCACCCCCATGCCCTGCAGCATCTATATTCTAAATCCGGTCAGTGAGTGGTAATTTGTCAGTGAGTCAGCAATCTCCGAGTATCCATCTCTTTGTGTCTAAACAGCCTGTCAATCACGGCGCTGGCACTTCCTGTTTACCTGTCCCATTGACCTCCTCTTTGCAGAGCCACCGGTGCTGAGTGCTCCGGGCAGCCCCGAGGACAAGCACTCACACGGCCAGCTTCAAAGTTAAGGCAAAGTTTACCCAGAGTTGAGCTTCCACAGGCTGCCCTGCTGTCCACTGGGGTTGTGTGTTCAGATAAGAGGGCTGCTTCCTGGTCCAAACATACACACACAAAGAGAAAAGAAAGGCAGAAGGACAGACAGAAAGAAAAAGAGGGGGAGGTGGCAGGCAAACAGTGGAGTGTTATCACAGGTATCACTTGTTTGAAAAGTGACTCAGTGATTTGGAAAGAGTGTTGGTTGTGTGTGAGTTTGTCGTAGGATTTGCTTAATGGACATTGTGCTTTCAGTGCTACTGAACAGAAGAATATAGAAAAGAACGTGTTTCCCTGGGATTCTTCTTTTTTTTAATTTATCCATTAGCTTCAACGCAGTCTTCCAAAATAGCAAATTAACATTGAACAGTATGGGGGTGTCATGGTGGCGGAGTAGTTTATGGGTTTTATAGAGAAGTTCATTTCCAGACTCCTTTCTCACCTCCGCACAGCTGCACCGCAGGAAGTGGGTGTGAATATTTGATCGTCAGTTTCGGAAAGTTACAGAAATTGTTGGACACAGTTCCCCCTGATCTGATGTGGGGGTGGCGGGTTATCCCAAAATATGCATCAGTTTGACATTCACTTAGTTTCTGATATTCATTTTGTACCAATACACTCCATCAAATTAAAATCATAATGGCTAATAATAAGTGTTTTCCCTACCTAATCACTAGAGACCAACGTATTCGCCTGAATCCAATGTCATTTTGAGTCCACTGTGGGTCTGTACTGACAAAACAAGGAATGGCTTTTATTGTGAAGCAGCCACAGGAAAAGTGGTGTATTTTGCACTAACCACAAGCATTCATCAAAAATGAGTTTGGATAAAGAGACAGTTAAGGAAATAGTAAAATTTTTGCTAGGGAATATGAGGCAAGAAGGACGCCACAGTTGTTTTTGTGACAAAGTAACCACTCAAAGAATGTTCAGTGCACTTTTAAATCACACTTCCTGTAACTTATCTAACCACAGGTGTCACCAGATTGCCTGGGTCTGAAATCTTAAGAACTGCAACTTTAAAAAGTAATCAAATAATGTCAAAAACAGCATTAAAAATAATGAAAAAAAAGTCCCAAACAAGAATAACTCAACCCATCTTTTGACTTAAAAGTTAAAGCTTGGGGTAGGCATTTTTATTTTGGCGTCAAGTGCTTTGAAAGAACACTAGATTTTATGCGTCCCAGCTTGGCTCTGTTTTCAGCCCATGATGGGTGACTTTGGCTAATTATTTGCTATATTCAGAGAGAATGAAGCTGTCAATAATATCAATAACTGCTTATGAACTTAATGTGTTGTATATGAATCATAATTCTGTTACAGCATTGTCTATTTCTCCCCTTGAATGTTTTCAGAATAATATTTAAGTGTACTGTTTAGCTGTAAAATGAGAAAGTTTGTGACCCAGCCACCATGTTAAAAACAGTTGAGCTGAAAAAACCCAGCACTGCCAACCAGCCAGAGCAAGCTTTCTCATATTACAACTAAACAGTACACTAAAATATGTTTCTCAAAACCTTTGAGGCGAGAAATAGGTAATGCAGTAACAGAATCTTGATTTATATTTGATCAGTGCTGTCTAGTTTGACCACAGTTCATGAGCAGTGATTGACAGCTGCATTAGAGACTCCTCGGCTCTGATTGGTTGTTTTCATGATTCTTGCAAGAGCATGATTTTTTTCACAGGTTATCTGCCTCATGTACTCCTATCAGGATAAAGTGACAGGAACTTGTTGTTGTATTTGCCAAAAAGTTACCTTCTGTAGCATTAAAACAGAAAACCCACAGATGTCTGGCCCCAGTGTGCGACCATCGTCAGATCCTATGGGGTCCTGCGGTGACCGCACTATGAACCGGGAACATAATGGCTGTTCTGTTCCTGCCATCTCTCAATGTAATGGTACTGTAAACCAACAGCCCAACAGCCCCTTGAGCCACATTGCCTCGCTGCATCGGTATTTCTACAACAAATTAGAGAGGCAAACTTAAATATTGGGTCGTCTGTCAACATGATGGGTGAAAGGAAAAAAGAGGCAATTTAGGCCTAATGTATTTCAATTAGTGGCAAACTTTTAAAGGAAAACGGACTTCCGCACACAGAAACATGTCCAAACTTGGGTCATCAGTGAGGGGGCTGCAGTGGGTGTTTGGGGTTGGGGGGGTCTGTAAGCATAAATAAGGCCTTGTGGCTATTAGAAAATGAGCAGTAATGTCTGCTGAATGATGGTGATAATGATGCAGTGGACAGGACATTGGATTTTGATTGGGCCCTCTCTGTGAACGGGCCCCAGTACACACAGGAAGTGCTTGTTTGTTCCAAGCAGCACTGTTTCCTGTCCGGCTGGCTGTGTGGGTGTGTGTATTTTTTCCACTGCGATAATCAGGGGAGAGGCGTGTGTGTGTGTGCGCCTTACTCCTTCGTTTGCCTCCTATGGCTGTCGGTTCAAAGCACCGCTGCTTTGCAGGACGGAAGGTCCTCACAGCGGAGGATGAGATCACTGTGCGCCCAACAAGGGACTTCCTCCCCACACAGGAAGTGGAGGCGCAGCTGAGAGGGAAAGGGCTCTTCCTCTGCCACCCCCGCTTCTCCTGCCCCTGCTCTTCCCGTGTCCTCCTCCATGATCCGTGTTTTGTCTCAGACTATGAGATAAAACATCGCTCACTTGCTCTGCCTCTCTTCTCTCACTGACCAAGCAGGAAGTGCAGGCTGCTTTGTTTACGTAACGGAGGTCTTCTCTCCCGCCAAAGCAACCCAAAGGCCTCTGGGAAACGGGAATCCCCAGACTTCATATCCTCACATTTGTAAAGTGGACATCCATCACGGATTGACAGAGCACTGTGTCTGCATGTGTACATGGGAGAGAGACCTAGGGTGGGAGAACAGAGGAGCATCTGTGCCGACGTTGATGACCCTTTCCTGAGATGGTTTTCCCTCTACTTAAGTTGACCCCTGCTGGAACTGAAGAGGGACTGGACATGCTCTTGTTTAAGAGCCACCATCATTTCCCTCTCTGCTGTTTGGTCTGGGCACTTATCTGTCTGCACATGATTCCAATAGTGAACATTTGCACCCGTCGCAGACTTGAAGCTGGGAAATATGAATGCCACCGGTGATGGATATTACACTGTGTCTGTGTGCGCCTTGTTCTAGGGGGGTGATGCGCACACTCATGAGGCTCATGTGACTGGGTGAGGGTCTACAGAGAGAGGGTCTATCTATCTGAGGCCCCCGGAAGACTGCCCGATAGCCATTATGGAACGAATGAAGACTTGTGAGTGTGTGGAAGGGAAGTGGGTATTTAGTCCACTGGAGGCACGACTGGATGACTGTTTGTCTGTGAATGTACTGTATGTGTGTGTAACAAGGGGATACTTGTCGTGTTACGACGTTCTGAATGCTCAAAAGTAAATATTATCTGATTTTCTAACTAAATAAATTATTTAATTAGAAATAATTATGGAAAATGACATGATTACGTTGGGGAAACATTTTAAATGGAAGACGTCAGAGGAAGGGTTAAAAAGTTTACTTTTACTTATTTGGTATTAATGAATTCAGGATAGGGGAAAATGTCTTAGGCATTAGGAAACTTTTTTTTTTTTCATTTTTAATTCATATCGGTACTTTTCTTGTTCTTCTCTGTTGCAGTTGTACCATATATTTTTCCCATTGATTATACTTTCATGTAACTAGTAACTTTTACATTCAACTTGGGCTGCAAAAAACAATACTTTCCTTACCCACAAATATTTAAACATGTTACTTTATGGGTTAATCATCTATATGTGCCCATCACAAGCTCAATAAGGTCCAAGGTGTCTTCTTTAGATTCCTTGTTTTGTCCAATCAACTGTCTAAAACACAAAGATATTCCATTTTAAATAATATAACACTAGAAAAGTAAACTCAGTAGCGCGCAGATCACTCGGGTGATCAGCTGATCACAGCCACCGCAGACAGTTGTAATTCTGGCAGACACGGCGCAGCACGTTTCAGAAGCATTTCAGAAGCTAAGAAAAATAAGCACCTCGTCTATTTTTGACAGACTCACAGCAAGGTGCGCAGAGCAAATTGAGTTTTCCTGCTAACCGTACCATATGTGAAATATGGAAACTTTGTAATTATGAGGATGAATGTATTTTTAATACTAAAACACACCTTTGACCTTTGACCCATGACATTCGCAACTGGACTTGTAGCAGTATAAACTTTGTCTGTAGGCTACAGCACAATAAAGTACGAAATATCAACAAAAGACAATTACAACAAAAAGAAACAAACAATTTAACTACATAGCCTGCTTCCTTATTTGTGGTAGAAGCACAGATATCAAGATAAAAATTAACAAAATTAATAAAATCTGCAGGTATACTTTACTGAGCAGGCAAAGCTCTCAGATTCTGATATGGTCCCAGTATAGTCTGACGCTGTGCAGCAAGCAGAACACAACAATGTCGCAAACATGGCAGCTGGAACACAGCTCAGCTGCGCCTGGTGGTGTTGTTCCGCTGACTCCCTTACAGCCAAGATGGCGGTGAAGATAACAAAAAAATGGGGGTGTATTCAGTGTGGATCATAGCATTTTGGGTATGGAATTAATCTGCTTATGCTCCGGTTTAAAGTGAGACCAAACTTTTCTATGGGTGTCAGTTTTTGAGCGAAGACAAAGGCCAAAACATGGCCTGTGACAGACAGTAAAGGCCTTTACACACTGAGTCTGTTTCCATCGGATGCATTTTTGTAATGTGTTATCTGAAAAAAATTGTGATGCACAGAGACCTTGGACACTGATTCAGAAGCATTTTATCGTTCTATTTGTTGTGAAAATTCACAATACGAGACAAAATAAAAAGACACATTTCCTCCTTTGCCTCTCTCCACTGGAGTTACCTCTCTGGCTGCCATCACTCCCTCCCTGTCTTGCATTTGGCACCACATTCTGTGCGCGGTCCACAGTCCTCCTCCTCTCCATCATCATCCACTTGAATATTACTATCTGACCTGTTTGTGAGCTACCTGAGTCATGAAATGATTTTGTGTGTCCTATTTACTCTGTCTTGTCGCGGCTGTGTCTCGCCAGCCACATTTTCGTCACTGATTCTTGGTCAAACAGTCTCTAAAGGCCTCTGACAGATGTGAAAAATAAAAAAAGATCAAACCTGTTCCAAAATTTTAAATGACGGACGAAAGTTTCTAACTCAGTGTGCAAACGTGATTGACACAACATGAAGTTGTATTGATTTTAGACATGCGACATTTTCAGATGTGAAAAACAAACTCAATAGGCTTGTTGTTTTTAGCCACGCCAGTTTCTGGAAAACTTGTGGCCTCTACCAGCTGGCTTAGAGGAGTGAGAAATCAGCAGTAAGTAATAGTATTAAATAGTTAATAAACCAGGTTTTTCAACAAATATGAATCATCGCTACCATGGAAGTCCTTAAGCATGCAGTCATAAATGTGCACACAAAATATTAGGCTGATTGGTCCAGTAGTATTTGCGATTAACTCTGGACAGGCAGATACACACACACTTTTACACCCAAACACATGATCAAACACATGGTGGGGATTATTATGAAAAGCAGCAAATCCTGATACCCAAGAATGAATTCTGCATTAAAGCTGTGTCATTAGATGACTGGTGCTACCCTTAATATCCTTTAGCACCTATATGAGGGCCATCTCAAAGGCATAGCATCCTTTACATGTTAAGTTCAAGATGCTTCTCTCAGGGAGGAGGTTTAGTCTCCCCAAAGTCTCCACCAGTAGATACAGACTGTCCTTTGTTCCATCTGCTATTGGGTTTACAAACACACTATGACCCCAGATGTCATGTGATGATGCCTTCTTTCTCTTTCCTTGGCGTAAACAACATGAAAGCATGGATCCATCTTGCCTTGTATCAACAGTTCAGGCTGGTGGTGGTGGTGTAATGGTGTGGGGGATATTTTCTTGGCACACTTTGGGCCCCTTAGTACCAGCTGAGCATGGTTTAAACACCACAGCCTACCTGAGTATTGTTGCTGACCGTGTCCATCCCTTTATGACCACAGTGTACCCATCTTCTGATGGCTACTTCCAGCAGGATAACGCACCATGTCACAAAGATCAGATCATCTCAAACTGGTTTCTTGAACATGACAATGAGTTCACTGTACTCCAATGGCCTCCACAGTCACCAGATCTCAATCCAATAGAGCACCTTTGGGGTGTGGTGGAATGGGAGATTGGTATCATGGACGTGCAGCCGACAAATCTGCAGTGACTCAATGATGCTATCATGTCAATATGGACTGAGGAATCTCTGAAGAATGTTTCCAGCACCTTGTTGAGTCTGTCCCATGAAGAATTAAGGCAGTTATGAAGGCAAAAGGGAATCCAATCCAGTACTAGCAAGGTGTACCCAATAAGGTGGCCGGTGAGTGTATATTTGTGTTGGACTACTGTCTCTAAGAAACATAGTCCCTCAGGGACATTCAAGCTTTTTGAATCTTGGATCTTGAATCATGAATTTATTTGCTTGATAGATGATATAAACTATTACTGTACCTACATCAACATGATTTTCTAGTCCTTTTGTTGACGAATCATTTTAAAGCTAAAATTAGCTCCACATCCAAAGAAACCTGTATCTAATCCGGCATGCTTGGATTTGTACACACAAGTCTGTGTTAGTGTTTTTCCTCCATCCCGGGTCAGGACTGTGAAACGTTTGCATGCAGCACAAGTGTCCCCCCAGTTTACTGAAGAGCCTGGCTTCACCCCTCTGCAGCTCCACAGCTCTCCAGAGCTGCTCATACAGTGGAGGGTTTGAGTGGCTGCCATAAGGACCGATGGCCTCAGGACCTGTTGGTGGAGGTCAGTGAGTACAAGAGGCGACAGCTGTAGAAACGCTGGGAGCCCAGTGCAGCATGAATACTGGCGATTATAGCCAGCATCACACGCACACACACAGTGATCAGATCCTTATCTAAAGGATACATTGTTTAGAGGTCGCTGGAGCACCGCCTCACAGGATATAGACAACTGTTAGAAAGTGTGTCCGTGTGCGCACTTTGTATAACACATGATGAAATATTTTTATGGGTCTTCAGGATGTGCGCACGCTTGTGGTGTAGATATACTGGTCCATGTGTGCACTCTCATGCCTCTGTGAGGTGTTGATGTGGTCGTATAGTTTACAGGATGTTGAACTAGGTCTGTAAGTCAGTGACAGTATGTGTGAGCAACACTGCTGCTACTAAAACTGTGAGATCTGACTGACCCAGGGTCAGCTGTGTGCATGGATTTGTATCATCTCTTATTCAAGGACACTCAGTCAATAGATAAATAAACAAATAAATAGCTATGATATGCTCATAAAAGTAATAGTCTAATAAATGTTCCATAAGTGCCCCGTGGTTAATCACTTTAAGAAAGTCAAGTTTAGGTTATACCAAGAAAAAGAGCATCATGACTTTTTATGTTCAACCCATCAGTTTCAGAGCATAAAATTATAAGTACTCTACATAGTAGTGCTGTCATAAATTTAGTCAGCAGCTAGCAAGTTTTTCAGACCAGTGAATCACAGGCAGCACTCTTTGTTAAGTGATTCATGACATGGCATTATCCCCACAGGAGGTACTGAGGTATTCATTGCTTGCAGCAGAGGATTAGTCAGTCTTAAATTAATTACAGTAATCAAAACAATATTTAATCATAACAAACAACAGCTCATTTTTTAACCATAGCTGCTTAATTACTCAGCTTTTAATTTCCTAATGATTTTACATTCCTAAACAGCTACAGTCAGCTAACACAGCATTTCTTCACTGCAATCACTTTTTAACCATCCAGTTAGGTGTCTTAAAATTGTTTGAATCACCTGACATGAAGCTGGGAGTGTCAATTCACCAACACTGCAACAATGTTATTGTTATCTGTGCTTGATTTTGTTATTTGGTGGCATTTTTGTGACATAAATACTTGGCAACACAAGCTATGGTGCATTCAATTTGCACTGGGAAGTCGGAATTTCCAATTTCCTGGGCAGAAATTTCAACTGGAAGGCCCCTCTACCGAAGCTGGACTTCCGACTCGGAAAGTTGGAGGAGCCTCACCAACCCCGACCTCAAATTACAAGATGGCTACTCTGTGCATTAACGGAACTGAAAACTGTAGTAATATACTGTTTATTAGCACTTCTGTCTTATTTCGGTCTTTAAGGGAGTCACAGTTACTCGTGCCGTCTTATCTCGTGCTTACCGGTGCTACGTCCAGTTGCGGCCTAAACACGAGTTTCCATGAATGCCCTTTACTCCATTGGGTGGAGTTCCTCACCTAGGCACCGCAAGGGTACTACCTTGTTACAGCTAGTGGGTCTTGCTGAAGCAACTTCACTGGGAGGAATGGGAGTGATGAGGTACGAGTACTTTCACTCAGGACTATTACCACATGCTAGACACACCCACATGCACGCCAGTACTCTTGGGTCTGGCTATCTAAGACATCTCGTAAGACATCTGGTCTGTCGTATATCCTCCGAACGTAGGGTCTGGAGATCAGGCAGAACACCCTACCCTTCAGGTTGACTCTAGATCCAGAGTCTGGGGACCACAGTTAATTATGCCGTGGGCAGGTGCTACCAGACAGCCACCCGATTTGTGTCTCATTAAAACAGTCACACACATAGTACAGTCCAACATCTGTCTGTAGAAATGTTCCTACAGTGTTTGTATACACAAATACAGCATTATTGGTTGTTTTCAACTGGTATTGCTGACAATGGCTAACGTGGCTAGAACTGGTAATGCCAACAACACTAGTTTTGCAACTTGGTGTACTAGAACACAATAAACTCGGATGTGATGTCAGTTCCAGCTCTGACCTCCGACTTCTGAGGTAAATAGAATGCAGTATGAGTAGGCCATGCCTCCAGTACCAGCCAATCAGCTTCAGTCAAAGATATGGGTACTGTATCAGGACGTTCTCTACATATGACGATTGCTGGTATCTGCAGACATTATTAACAATAATAACAATAATTTTATTTGTGTAGCACTTATCTAAACAAGGTCACAAAGTGCTTCACATAGTGCATGAAAATAAGACAACAAAAACAATACAATATTTAAAAAAAATGTCAAGAGCTGAAAAAAGTATTGTGTACAGAGGCCTTGTTGGCAAAAGACCAGTCACCTTTAGTTACCAACCTCGATCTAGGGACGACTAGTGAGGGTAGGCTGGGGGATCTCAGGTCACAACTTGGAGCATAGGTAAATAAAAAATAAATAAATTAAATTAAATTAATTCTGAAGTTGGCTGGCAACCAATGGAGGAAGGCAAGAGTTGGGCTTATATGTGTACTACGATTTGTCCCAGTTAAAATACAAGCTGCAGCATTTCGCACTAGCTGAAGCTGAGCCCCTGAAGGTTTACTGAGGCATGTAAACAATGCATGAATACATTTTTCTGGATCAGGAAAAGACACAGCTGATTTAATTTTGGTAATATAGAAGAAGTGCCTTGTGAACAGCCTTCTTCTTAGGCATCCATGACATATGCAGACCCCTCAGTACCAATCTTAAGACTGCCTTTGGAAAAGAAAAAGTCACCTCATTGTAAGATCCTCTGGCACCTCTCAGCAATACCTCATGACCTGTTTCCATTTACTGAAAGGGTATTTTGGTCCCTTAAATGCAAGACCCTTGGCCTCTGGGGGGGGACCGGGGCCACTGACCTGGATGCCCAGGGAGAGGTGTTGCAGCTGGGATACTGCTGTGGGGAGACAGTGCTGGTGGGAGCAGCTGTTGTGTGTTAGACTGTCAACGCGGTAATGAAGGAGGGGTTAAATCTGGTGCAGGGCGTTTTGGTTGAATTTTAGTTTAGTATTTGTATCGATTTGGTTTTAGGTAAGACAGTTTGGAGTGGACGTCTTTGATACATCAGAGAAATATAGCAGAATTGCAAGATTGTCCTGCACATCATCAAAAGTGACTTATTATCGGAAACTCCTGTGGACGTACCACCCAGCCAGGTCTTTAACCCTGCTAACTTTTACATTCTGAATGTCTACTCGCCAAACAAGCTGCACAGCATGTCAGAACATTGAGGTCCGCTTCAAACCCTTCGTCACCATCATCAGCAGGGTCTTGGATCTCTGAGCTTCCCCCCAGCATTCTCGTTCTCATGGGAACTTTGCTGCATTTCAATGAGCCGCCTGGTTCACCTCTCAGCACTGGCCACTCCGGGGTTAACTCCAGAGGTTAAAGGTCACAGGATCACAGGCTCCACAATGCCTCAGATTGTTGATTGTTGATGCTAAGGCGGGCGCTGAGAGGAGGGGTAGGACTATGTGTGTGTGTGTGTGTGTGTGTGCATGTTTGCATTTGTGTGATTGTATTTATTTGTTTGTATGTGAGCTTGTGCGAGTGCTCGAGTACATGTGTGAGCGTCAGTTTTTCTGTGTGCATCCTGACATATTTGCATGTTTGCTCATGCATGTCAGCGCAATATGTGTGTAAAAGGAGGAACCTGATTGGCCAGACCACCGTGGCAGATGAAACTTGATGGACTGCAGGCTCTCTAAGCTCCTGTTGATGGGGATTTGGAGGCCTGTCTTTGAGGGGGAAATTCAATTTCCTCCCCCTGCTTGCCGGCGCTGTTTGTTTAGCTTGGCCCGGGATTGGAGAGGGTGTGTGACACTCCCGATTACCCAGTCACTGAGAGTCTGCTGAGAAAGTGGTGTCTGATCTGCAGCATGCCATGACTCAACACTGGAGGAATGTGGCAAGGCAGAGAGCTGTCAGTCTGTCTGTCAGCCAGCATCACGTCCGTCAGTCCTTTCATTTCCATCTCTGTAACAGTCAGCTATAACACATTTGTTCGAGAGATTTTCATCTGAACATGAATGCTTTATGTAGGTATTGATCCTGTTTGGGCAGCTTGTATGCAAATCAAGCATTTATTGACATCTGTTGTTTTATTGATCGTGCATGATCAATACTCATGTTAAACAGTTATGTGTTTAGGATCCTTATTTAAGATGCGCTGCGACAAGTCAGTCAGTATTGTTTTCATTACACTGTTTGTACTGAGTCTTTTACTTAATACTGCATCTTAGATCCTTCATAGACCTCTATGTAGTAGGTGATTTTAGGTGGGACGCCATCCCCCTTGTTAGCAAATGTGTTGCCCTTTTTAACCTGCTGTCACTCTCCATCCCCTGGATACGGACCCAGATGCCATTCTATCCGGGCCCAGACCTATAACTGATAAATGAATGAGGAATAATGAGTGTTTCTATAGCTGACAGGAAACTCACAGACCAATTGCATGTTTTGAATCATTTCATGTGACGCTACACAGCCAATCAAATCCGTTCTTTGTGACTCGACTGAGTGAGATATGCACCCACGGGTGGAGATGAAACGAGCAGCAACAGTTGGAGAAATAAGAGAAAAGTAATTTCACATGGTGTGTTCTAAAATGAGAGAGGTAGACTGCGAATGCTGAGCTAATGAAGAATGGCCAACCAGTATAAACCCCCGTTTCCACCAAGCAGTGCGGTTCAGTTTTGGTCCCCCCTCTGTTGGGGTACCTAGCACACAGATCTGGTACTAAACAGTGGAGCTGTGAACACTGCAGTCCTTTGATTGGTCAGTAATGGACGGTCACTCTGCTCAGGGCTGAATTGTGGCTGGTTTTTAGGCTCATGTAACCGTTAACTTGTAATATTACTCAATGTATGAGTTGACGACGTGAATCCTTCAGCACACCTGAAATGTCACTGACAACTTTGACCATTACTTTAGTTTTTATATGACATACACTTTTAGTAATGAGTGCATCTTCAAGCGTTTATATATATTAATTTTGACCGGGTTATATGAACTGCATATATTCTAATCCTAACTCAAAGGAAAAAAAAGCATTGTGGAGTGTTGTTCCTGTGAGCTCCAGCAACACTGAACCCCTGAGCTTGCCTTAGAAGGACTAAATCTACAAACCAGCTACTTTTAAATATCCCATATAGAGAGACTCTCACTGCAGCCTGTTCTATTTTGTTCTAAAAATGTCAGCGTGCAACCCTGTTATGTGGACGATAAACGAGGTGCAGACTTCCATCTGTGTCACCTGTAATGAGTGCTGGATGGAGCAGTGAGTGACAACAACCCTGCCCACCTCTAGGGATAGTTTCTGGCTGATTTCACTACACTGACGTCCATTCTTAATAAGATCTACAAAATTTAAATGTGTTAGTTTAATACATTAGAAATGCACTTACTTTAGTTCCTGTATTGTCTTTCTGCTTTACACGTCAGGAGTAAGAGTCAGGTTATTCTTTAAAAGAAGTAGTTCTTCGCGCATTCTGTCTGACCATGAAGGGAGGCAAAAGTGTTTATACTTGGTCTAAATGGCCACACTTGAAGGCGAGGTGAAAAGCCAGCCATCATAGAGGCGGTAAAGAAGTGATGTTGTTTAAAAATGGGGATAACAGTGCACATTTTAGGACAGTCTCTCCTTGTAGGTTTACAGTGTTGCACTCAGTTGACATGAAAAGTGCCACAAATAGTTGTGTAACAAACACAAAAAGAGAGCATGCCAGAGAAGTTCAGACTTTATCCACTTTCTCATCTATACGCTTGACCACTCTCAGCATGAAGCGGGTGTGAATGCTGGATTCTCAGTTTAGAAAGTGACAGAACGTAGCTTCCCAATTGCAGTGCCAAAAAAAGTGTGTCATACCAGAACTTTAGTTGTCAGTATCAATACCAGTATGACTCCTGGAAGCCAATTCAATACCACGTTAAAAAAACAGAAACAAAATAATACATCTGCAGGAGGATAATTGCCTTCCTTTTGTTGTTTCACTGAAACACATAATTCCACAAATGGACTTTGCTTGGCTTGTTGCTTTGCCAGTCAAAGCTCACTTTTCTGCTACCTGGTGAACATGGTTGACATAACCCTACATTAAACTTTGACTCTGTAGTGTGCTCTCTGTCCCACAACTCATACCACTGATAAAAGCCTTTCACATCAGTGACTCAGACCTGGATCTAAGTACACTTGACCGCAAAGTTCAGTTTGTTTGATTAGTGTGAACAGTGTGCACCGTGCCCAGTACCCTGGGTCATCGAACCGTGCCGGGTTGAAAAGGCAGTCTTGAGTATGGTTAATGTGTAGTCAGGTACGGTTCACATCAGGTGTGAAAACCAGCTCTACCAAAACACAGAATGCGAGTCGCAGTCGACCAGTAGAGTTGCAAAGGTATTTCTCAGGGTGCTTTGTCACCTGCCCTGTTTGGTTTGGTTCAATTGAACTCAAGTTCGTTAGCCCCCCCAGTAGTGCAGTTCATTTGGGCAGGTGCTAACACAGCAATCACACTCAGGTGCGCACCAAAACAACCGGACCGAGACCTTCTCGAAGAGGTGGTCTCGGTGTGGTTACAAACGAACTCTGGTGCGGTTCATTTGTGGTGAGAACGTGTTCCGACCTGGATCTGAACCAACTGCAGTCACATGACACATTGTTTGGGTTAAACATGAGCATGTTACAGTCCTGGAGGATTATTAATGTGCGCCTCCTCCTGTACTGCCTTAATATGCACATTCAGCACATCCAATGCATCAAAACATTGTTTTCTAGTTGGAGCCGCGCCTCGTTTTCAAACTGTATGCTTTGACTCAAATGAACAATGACAGCAATATAGTCCACGATGAGCAGCGCTAAAATCAACCTGCGTAGTTGTCCCTCCATTGTGACATTAGAAAGTGTCACATTTATCTTGCAAGTGTACTCTTCTTCAATGTTGTGTTAACTTCCTGGATTTTTCCCCACATGGAAATTCTGACCAATCAAGAGCAGCTTTCTCGCGCAAGGCATTTGATCTGGTCCGCTTGTAAATGCTGCCGTGAGAACATGAACCAACTCTATGCAATTATGCAACTTTGTAACAAAAGCAAATGAACTCTAGGTCTGACAGCACCCTCAGCGCCGCCGGTGTACTCCAAAATCTGTAGCACCCGCCAATCTCATTCTTGCGAAGGGGTTGTTCCTGACATCGTCTCCAAAATATGAAACATAGAAGGCATAATGCAAAGCTTGACTGGAACGTATGGGCTTGGGGTCTTGCGTTTGGCATACCTTTCTACACTCTAACAACGACATAAACAAGTGTCACATAGCACATAGATGATGATGCAAGTGTACTGCGGTATGGGACAACATTACGAATGTGAAAGCTGAGTAGCGGGTGGGGCCTGTGGGGAATTGTACTCGGGCATGGTGTGAATCAATTATACTTAATATGAAAACACCCTTAGATCCGTCTTGTCCTGGATTCTCCCACATTTCCCACTAAAGTACTGCCATCTCCTTGTTGTCAGTCCAGTGAGGGTGCTCCAATTTAAAATTCATCTGCATTAATGTTGCACAGTCATTGCATTTGTGTTAATGGATAGTTGTTTTCAGAGAGCAGGGTGACACAGAGGTCCTACCAAATCACACATTAACTTAACTCATCCCCAGGTGCTGTAACAAAGACAACATCCTCCAATTGAATTTAAATACTGAGCACCCAGTGAGCCTTGCAATGACTGATATCTACACTGAGGTGCTGGATTGAGTACAAACAAACACGTTATATACAATCCTGTAGGGGGTTGTGTTCCACCTCATCAGGAATGTCAATTACATCTGCATTGTTTGTACTGTTGTTGTTTGTTTGTTTGGCCTGCAGGAAAGCTGTGATAGGGATCAGGGAGGCGGTGCAGTGTCAGTGACACTCGAGCCGTTCGCCTCCTCATTACCTTCAGACATCTCTCTCTCACCTAGCCGTAAAATGGAGGAATGTCTTTAAAGCCTCATCCAATTTTACTGGAGCGCTGACCACTTCATCATACGCAGATGTTGCTGCGTGTGTTGTCTGTGTGTGTGTGTGTGTGTGTGTGTGTGTCCTAGAGGGGTTGGAAAGCTCGTGTGTGCTTCCTGGGTCACAGCATGTTATTGTTCTAGGAAAACCCTCTTGATGGAGAAGTGTGTTGCCTGAAGTCTCATATTTACTGCCAGAACAAAAAGAAAAGAAAACGTAAAAACAGGAAGAATAAAAACTAAATGAAGGGTTATTTTACAAAACACTTTTGGTCAAATCTGGTTCTGAGTAAAGGTCCAGAACATCCAACAGTATATTGACCCTATAAATGATGCAAGCGTCAGGATTTAACTAATTGCAAAGGGGCACAAGTGAAATGGAATAGGTTCTAGTGTTAAATGGTAATGATTAAAGAAAAGAGATGTTATAAAAAGGGCAATATTTTTTCTGATGTGACACTCTAATTATGTTCTTTGTTAACACAGACTAAACATGCTCATTATTAGCAGCTGTATGAATGAGCATTGAGAACATTAAGGTTCAAATACACTGTGGTTTTGGCTGTTTATTTAGCAGGTATTTTAAAACAGCGTCAAACATGACTCAGCGAGTCAGAGTGAATGACAAGTGCCAACATGACTTAAATTATTTCAATGATTAATGGAATGAAGCTACAGGTACAAAGAGAAACAACATACGTGTTACTGTTGTCTACTGTAGACACAGAAATACTGTCAGAATAAATTAGGCATGAAGATGCCAGCATGCATGATAAAAAGACTTGAGTCTTGAATGTTGTGATGATAGTTAGTATTGCCTTACAAGTCAACAAACAACTCAGAAGAAATGAAAGGTTAGGAGGTTTTATCACACAACCTTGAAGATGAAAAGCTACAGAGCAGCTACTAAAGGGACCTTGTGGTTAAATTGTTTTGTTATCTACTGTTTCAAAAGTGAAACTTCAATGTCAACTGTCAAGCCAACATGGACAAGAACTTCTTTCAGTGTTCAAAAAATGGAAAATTAGACATGTACTACATGACGACTAGGCAACCTTTATCTGCTGAGGTCATGAGAAACAATCAAAAGCTCCAGAACAGCTACTAATCATTGCAGTTCTAATGAAGTCTAATAAATTCTAAATTGTTATAATGCTATACATTGGTTTCAGTGAAGTCCAACAGGTGCATGTCTTCAATTTTCATTCATAAAGCCCAATATCACAAATCACAATTTGCCTCAAAGGGCTTTACAGCATACACACTCACAGTGGATAAGGAAAAACTCCCAATTTGACTCCCAAAACTCTTGTACTATAACCTTGTTTAGGGCTTTTCCATTGGCACTTTTGGCTTCACTGAGTCAAAACATGCCACATTGATTTGTGCTCCTATCACCAGTTCAACCTGGTCTCACTTTGAATCGTTGAAATCTGGCGCTTGGGCAGTGACGTGCAGCATCAGACACTGACAAAAAAAGCCGTCCTTTAATGTCGGCATGATACGCAGCCGGTCACTGTTATAGTTTAATGGCAAATGGTGCTGTTGGGGGGAAATGTGGCGGGACGCGGTGGGACAAGAACGAAAGTTAAGGTGGCAAAAGTCTGAGTAGGGCGGGCGGGAGAGGTGGTGGACGGGTTTAACAAACACCGACCTTCATCAACAGGGAGAGCGGTGTTCGCGTCCTGTAAGATTATAAAGCCAAACCCTGTTCTTTTTTCCTAAACCAAACCATGCGCATTAGTTGTTGGAGGCAAAAAAAAACGTCAATTCGCAGTGTTGTACTGACATAGTGCTTTTATTTTGAAAGAGACTGTATGTAAACGTTAAATTTCCTGTGAAAACGGAAGTGTGTTTTGAAAGAAGACAATGCATGTAACAGGCAGAACTTGACACAGCGTCCCAGAATGTCAACAACCAACACACCCAGGGTACCTTACACGTCGTATCTGGACTTAGAAAAGTCCATGACCAAACATTGATATGTGACGAGGTCAGAGTGAGAATGTGTTGACCTGGTTTAATGTGCCGAGTTGTGCTGAGTTGCGCCTAAGATGGACCATTTCCAGACTTGAGCCTCAAGCAAGTTGAGGTGCCGTCATGTGGGCTTCATCATCATCATTCAGTGTCAACCTTCAGTGACAATTCAGCAATGAATCTAATCAAATGCATCACAAATAAAGAAACCATACCACAATTAGCAGCTAGAGAGAGAATCATTTTATTCACTGTTTCACTCAAAGGCTACTGGCAGCAACCAGCAACTTTTACAGTGGAATGTTTTCTTGTGTGTTGCTCAATGCATGAGTTGATGTTGTAAACCAATCATTACACCTTAAATGACAATATGACTTTGACCTTTGGCCATTCCATTATTTTTGGATTTCTCGAATGGCATACGCAGCGCCACATCTAATGTATGCTTCTGAGACATTGTAAGTAAGCTAGGCATCCGGTGTATGTTTATGCAGTGCTAAGAGAAAGTGACAGAAGTCCAGCGACAGCACAAGAAAGTTGTTGAGCACAGTAACACCAGCGGGGAAAACGTTCTGTTGGTTCCCAAGCACATTGCATCATCAGATAAAGACACACCTTTAAGTGGGTAGCCAGATTGTATGGAGATGCAAATACCTAACATGCAAAGTCAAACCGTATCAAGCAAAGCCAGCACATGTAAAAAGGCTACATGCACTGTATACGTCAACTAACTGCCACAATAGCACACTGGCAACACCATAACATACACAATACTTCAGTACAGCATGGCATTGTGAGACAACAGAAGAGAAGGAACATTTTATTTGTGGGATTCTATCTTCTTTTATTTAGACAAAAACAGCAAATAAAAAGAAGCTTGGAGAAGGTGTGATGGACATTTTTCACTTTTATAAGCCAGGCGCTTTATTGAGAGAATAATCTGGACGATTAATTGATCATTAAGATAACAGTATGTAATAGTTAACTGCAGCCCAAAGTATCATCATGCCTATAGAGTGTCCTCTGTGTTTGGATACGGTCACTTGTTCCTCTCCTCACCAGCTGACAGACTCCCCACAAACCCCATCCATCAATCCATCCATCCCTCAGTTTTCTAAATCCCTGTCATCCTGAACCCTGATACTTGTCTGGACATGCCTCAGCCCCTCCTGTTGGGTGGGGGGGGTTACAGATAAAAGCCAGTTTGTTCGGTTTTTGGCTCCCTCCGAGAAACAATGTGATGAAAAATGTTGAGAAGCAGTACCAAGGCTTGTGTAATCACACTAAGTATCACGTGAAGAGTGGGCATTTCTAAGAACTTCCAAAAGTGTTAGAAAATTGCAGACGCAGATAAAGTCCCGTAAAACAAAAATTAAGTCAGATTACACTGCAGTCGGAAATTTGATTAAGGTTTTGTATGCAGGCCGGAGATGAGTATCTTCGTCTTTTTTCGCATTAGACAGACAAGAGTGGAGGCGTGGTCCTGTGAGTGGATGGAGTAATCCCTGAGTATTTAGATGATTGGAGATTAGCTTCAGATAGATAAGATGTGACTGAGGATAAGAAGCATTAGCTTCTCCTCTCCTCTCCTCTCGCTGCCTCTTTCCCCATTTGTCTTCCGTCTCATTTCATCTGTACTCATCTGTTCGCCTCCTGTAACTAATCAGGTGTAAAGCACAAGTCCGGGCAGAAACCGGATGCCACTGGTGTTTCAGATATCCCTCGCACCTCATGACTTCTGTTTCTGCTGGGCCGTGAGAGAAACAGACGCAGATATGAAGGCTTTCAGCGCTTCTCCGAGGCTTATCTCCGCCTTTGATCTGTATTGGTTTATTTGGGTATATATCAATCAGCCTCCACCGAACCCCTCCAACTCCTTCTCTTTCCGGCCATGACTTCCTGTCCCAGATTAGTCCTCCATCCTGCCCACCTCAGTGGCTCACGATGCAACAGGATCACAGGTCAGAGGGCAAGGGTCGGGCAAAGAGCGTTGTAACGATGTCCAGACTAGGAGCGACTGACCGCTGCTCTGGATATGTGTGTGTGTGTGTGTGTGTAGGTAGTTAACTGGTTGAAAGGAAACTGTCCATCAATGGGAAATCTGAAAACAATTTGACTGCATTAAGGCATTTAAAGCGTCTCCACTGATTTCCCTGTTGGCCTCTCGTCAGTACCACACACACCAGTCGCTGTGTGCAGCGGGGAGGAGCGCACAGAAGGCCTTTCACAATTATGCATTCACTTGTCTGTTTGCTTCTTCATTTACACATTTGTTTATTCATTTATTCATTTGCTATTGACTTTGTTTTGATCCAGCTGTCATCTGCTTTATAACAGATGAACTGTGACTTTTTTTTTTTTTTTGCATTTGTAACGCGTGCGCACGTGTTGTGTGCATGTTATATATGTAAGTGGCTGGAATGCAATAAGGACATCTGAGTGTTAACAGGCCTCCTCACATCCATAATCTGTTTCCACTCTCTGATTTAGTTAGCCGTCCATTGCCCAATAACACATAGTAACACGATTGATATCCAACTTGTTTCCCTGAAATGTACAAGCTGCAGCAAACACGCAGCAGACCTGTCTACATTTTTATGAGCTTATAACATTTGTAAAGGATTCTGTGCAGCATATTTTTGGTATGACTCAGTACACTGTCAGTGTATAAGATGTGTATGAACACTTTCTCTAATTTTCCCCCTGTTGTATATGAATATATTCCTCTGTGTACACTTCATGTTTATGCATCTCCACCCATGTTTAGCATAAGCTCATGACTCAACCGTTCCACCGCCACCACCAGGACAGTTTGTCGGCCTCTGCGCTCCACAAACAAGGCCTTTTCTGCGAAACTCTCCAAACCCTTGCCCTTGGCTCGCTGCAGCGGTTCCCATAAAGGAGCCTGCCGATGCCTCCTTTAATTGTAGCATGTAATCTGACTTAAACACAAGGCTGATAATAGTGCTGTCTATGCGGAGGTTAGGATTAGAAAGGCCCCTGATTCCTACCAGCTCTCTTATTATCCCCTCAGCCCCGGCCGCAAGGAACCGAAAGGCCCGACATGCTTGTTTCAAGCAGTGCCAGTTACTCTGTGACTCATCTAGGTTGAGAAACATTTGAGGAGAATGGAGCCCCTGTTTTGGTGTGTCAGCGTGCTGCTTGTGGCTCTCTGACAGATTGCCGTGAGACGTGAACGCGAATCTCCCTCCATGCTGTGCGAGTATGGAAAACACACACGCCTTCACCTCAAGTTATGCGGCTCGACCATACTCCCAGGGAGCTGCTGTGACTGTCCAATTTAGGCTGCATATTTGAGGTGGATGTTAAAAAAAAAAAGTTACAGTGCGAGCCATTCTTAAAGGTGGAGATGACATTTTTACTGTCACTGCAGTGCTCAGCGTTTCCCAAACACATTAATATCGAGCTTTCCTTTTCAAACTTAGAAAAATACAACATGTGAGTAATCACATCTCGTATCCTCTCCTCCTTTCATTTGATATATTACAGGAAAACAGCGAGACGGTTTCTATAACATATCACTCTGGCACTGCTCTCTATATTTGGAGGGTGTTCTAGTGCTAAATATAGTTGTGGATATATCTTATATGTAGAGATACTTTTTTATGTGATTTCCATTATGACAAGAACAGTACAAAACTCCAGGGGTGTACACTAGCTCAGTGGGCCACAGCAGCTGTGGGTTCAATTCCAGCCTGCAGCCCTTTGCTGTATGTCATCCTCTCTCTCCCACCCTCACACCCAAGCACTGTCCTGTAAAATAAAGGCAAAAGCCAAAAGAACAGTACAAAACTCCAGCAGGGAATCATAAAATTAAAAATCAGTGGTGGTGCATAATCAGCAGATCATGTGCAACTCCTCCCATTTTTCTCTTCACTTTGTATTTTCAACTTCTGGCCTTGCGACCATGCAGACAACAGCTTAACTTCTGCAGCTCCCCTCAAAAATATTACGTAAAGTCCCTATAACTTGACTGAAAATAACTTTTATTCTAACAAAGTTATAGCGGGGGCGTAGGACATGCTTAGGAGCCAGCCGGAGAAGCCAGTCCTTGGAAAGAAACCGGACAAAACGCGATGGATGACAAACCACCTGTGGACGAGAGTGGTAGCGCTAGCCTGCTAGCCACAGAGAGGCAAAGCGCCGAGGAAAGCATGATCCTTTGGGAACTGAGAGATTTTTGCCAAGAAAGCGGTGAGATGCTAAGGGAAATTAAAAACAAAATAAACAAGACAAATAAAAGGATTGATGAGGCCGAAGAAAGAGTTACAGAGGTGGACGAAAGAATACAAGGCCTGGAAGACGCACTGTTGGAGTTACTAAAGCAGCAGACTCACGTGGAATCGAGGTTAACGGTCGAGCCAGAAGTATTTTCAGAAGTATTTTCAGATCATTGCGTGTAGCACAGTTGGCAGAAGAATATGTTAGCACTGCAACCCATTGATGCATTAATTTTGTACTATCTACAGCTGCCAAGCTGCAGACCTCCTTTGAGAGACCAACAAATAGCAAAACAGGTTGCTTTTAACAAGACATTGGGGGCGATTGTGCCACAAAAACTCAGTGTTTTATGCCAAAACATGGCATTTTCCTGACCATAACAGTGGCCTTTCAGCCTAAACCTAGCCATATGTCAGCCACAGTGTTGCTGAAACATAAAAAAAATAAAATTTCAACACATCTGCTACATAACAACGCACAAATGTTCCGACGTACAATGTCAACATTGATTCTGGCGATTGGGTTGTTGCAAGAGGACCTCATGCCAGGAACTGTGCTGATAAATGTACCCTTTTAGCAAAAAACATAATTTCATGATATATAATGGTCATGGGCCTTAAGAAATCCTGCACACCTATATTCACAGATAACACACACTGTTGATAGACACCATCATGAAACCAGACATGCCTGCATAGGAAGCTTTACGCTACCCTTATCGAAGACCAGTGCATTAAAGAATATAATGTACAGAGCCATGACGATATGGAATAAACTACCACTATACTTAACCCAGGTTACTGGTAGGATTACTTTTAAAAAGAAACTGAGAACAGCACTTATCAAAACAGAAATCTGTTATGTGTTATGTGTTAGGTTATGTGTATTTGTGGTGCTCACTTGGGTGATGCCTCAGAGTACAAACATGTTTGGTGCAGTCAGGTGCAGTCATGTATAGTTCATGCAGTAACATATAATTCTATGAGCCTAGGTTATGGGCTGTATTGGTTTGCTTTGGTGATCTACTGATGTGATGTACTGATGTCTCTTGTTTGGGTTTTATTTAAATAAGTCGATATTGTAAATTGTCTATGATATTATAGTTTAATATTTTGTCTTGTTTTTGCATTTATGTGGACCCCAGGAAGAGTAGTCGTTACTGCGGTAACGGCTAATGGACATCCTGAATAAAGATTAAAGAATGGACCGTATAATATGGCTGTAGCTATTATTATGATCCCCCCATTGGTTTGTGGACTCCTGTTTTTAAGCCTTGAGTTCGTCATTTCAGCTGTCGCCATCTTGATTTTTAGAGCCAGAAGTGACCATATTTGGATGAGAGGGTGGAGCTGTAGAGGAGCAAGGGGTGGATCTGACTTACAGACTGTAGCGATGTCTCACAGACAGCCTGTCACTCAAGCAACTCCGCCCTTAATTATTCTTAACTTCAGGCTTTAATAAAATGGAAATGGTTGAGTTATGTAAAAATTCACCCCCGTACAGTTGCCATGAATGTTGAAATAAGCCAGAGAGATCAAAACAGATTTTTGTTCCAGGCTGTAAACATGTTTCTGCTGTAAAGTTGGGTGTTTTAACATGAGGGTCCATAAGGATTGACTTGCTTCTGGAGCCAACCTCCACATTGTCTTAATTTTTCAGCGCCAGAGGTTGTTGCCTGTAGTTCACGTGTGTATCCCACTGGCTAGCTAATCGCCACCGCTTTGCACTGCGCTCATATGGCAGTTACCACAGATAACAGGACGCCATTGCCATGGAAGCATAGCATCCACCCTCTGGTTCCAACCCAGGTTAATGACATTAGCTCTGTTAGCACTGTTGCTGTTGTTTAGCGCTGTTTATGGAGTTAGCATCATTAGCTGCTAGCTGTTAGCTCAGCCACCTCCATGTTGACAACTGTGACCAAACAACTAATATGTTTTGAATTTTGCATAAAGCCCCTTTAAACAATTAGTCTCACATGTATGTGTAAAGATGACAGGTTACAGGTTTGATAACCAAAGTGCTAAGAGCAAGGCATTTAACTTTAACACTTAATAATTTTAGGGTTACTTTGCTTAAAGAAGCAGCAGCTAATTGGCCACGTTGAAAACGTCCATACTCTCATTTGTTAAATGGTGTTTGCTATGGGCCTATAGATTAGTGTGCCATGTGCTTAAACACCCAGCAGTGTGCATCAGGGAATATTCAGCTCAAACCCTCCTGATCAATAGACATGTTTAATGCTAATCAACTGCTACACCCCCCGTTATATTGATTTCCAGTTGCCAGAATCAGAATTACACTGTAGGTGGGATTAAGTGCGTGCACGCACACACACAAGTTCATTCAAACACACACGGATTCAGCTTGTTTGATGATGGCAGGAGCAGCCCTTGTATTTATTGATCCCCCGGCCTGTGAAGGACAAGGTCGTCGGGTCATCTGTCACAGAGCTGGAGGAGACAATGACACACGCTCACTTCAAACAGAACTGACGGACCATGCAGTGTCCAGACGTAGTCGGTTAATGAGGGTCATGAGGGAGTTTAGGTTGTGGTTAGGGCAGAGCTAACATTGTTAGGCTGCATTTGATCATGTTGGATGAGGTATCGCGGAGGTTACAGGAGATAACTCAGGACTACAAAGGCGGCTTCTGCTGTCAACAGGTTACAGGGGATTTCCTCACCTTTTACCCACTTATCAGACCTGATCATCTCGTGGAGTGGTTCTCAACTAAGGGTCTGGGGACCTCCAGAGGTCCTTGAGAGAGTTCCAGAAGGTCCCCAGAAAAATAAGACAGAGATTATTTTCTCTCTTTTACTATTATATTCGCCTTAGTTGAGATTCAATATAAGCAAAGTCATAAGAGCAACTAATCTGATCATAGTTTTACTTCCTCCCCAGTTATCTTCCCAGCTGTAGCTGACAATAGCGATGAGTGAGTACACCATTATCTGTATCTGTATTTGTTCAACTAACTAAATTATCTGTGTCCTCATCTGCACTCTGAGTGGGCAGAGTTTGAACCACAAGTGGGTGTGGCTTTAACTGGAAATGAGTTGGACAGAACCAGAAGTTATTTTAAACCTGATACTGATATGGTTTGATCAGAAGGTGCTATATTTATTAGAAAACTATCTACTGAACAATTTTAGGATTGAGCTTCAGGTCACTTTTGATCACAAGAGTAAGAGACTGAGTACAGCTATCCGTAGGAGGATTTTCATTCATCAGGAGAACTGACTCATTGAGACTACTCAGATGATACTCATAAAAAGTACATTATCTATACCGTGCTCATTTCATCCAAGTACTCGGCACAACCCTAGTTGAGAAGTATTGAATTCTGGTTATACTCACAACTAACATCCAAAATCTTTTCAGGTGGAGGTCCCTGAAGCAAGAGTTTAACAAATGGGGGTCCTTGACCTAGGGTGGGGTACCAAACTTGGTGCTCTTCAGGGCACCAACCTAACCACATTGGCTCTCCTGATAGGAGGCCCAGGGGCAGACCCAGAACACACTGGAGGGTCTACATATCTCATCTGGCCTAGGAACGCCTTGGGGTCCCCCAGGAGAAGCTGGAAAGTGTTGCTGGGAAGAGGGACGTCTGGGGTGCTTTGCCTGGCCCGCTGCCCCCGCAACCCGGCCCTGGATATGCGGATGAAAATGGATGGATGGATGGATGGATGGATGGATGGATGGACTACGAAGTACTGATTAAAGTTAAATCCATCGATGCCAAGTGATGTTACCTGAGAAGACATCTGGGTGAGAACGCTGGGTTTAGACAAGAGGCAGATGTGCCGTAAAGTCTGAAAGCCAACCATGGAGCTCTAAGCCGCCAACAGGGCTCTGCAGACCTGATGGGTTCAACTTCAGACAGGGAGCTCCGCCCTGTTGGCTGCTCTATCGGCCACTCTGTTAGCTTCCCAGCAAGCACACACACATGCACAAACACATACGCAGACAGACAGAAACCAAAAATTAGCTCATTGTGTGATTGGAAAAGAGCAGAGGAGCAGAATTGCTTTTTAGTCTACATCACCCCTGCAACTTGTTCAAAAATTATGTTTGTGTATTTACAAAGTAAAGTACCGAAAAAGGTACTGTTGGATTAGAGTAAGGGTACCAGATTTAAGGTACTAATATTGGTTCAAACGATACCCGACCCTACCTTGACCTAATGTGTATCAGTTCAGGAGTTCCCACATGAAAAGGTTAAGAACCACTGACCTAGTGTACACTCTACAAGTGATTAGACTGTGGGCATGAATGGTATCTAGATTTGTAAAGCAGTATAATCATTGTCTGGGAGGTGGGGATCAGTTAAAAATAGAAGCAGAAAGTGGGAAGATGTATTTTAACTACAGTATATCTCCATATTCCTGTTATATCAGCATATCAGCTGGAAGCCGAAAAAGGAGAGCGCCTCACTTGAGTCTGCTGCTGAATGCAAAGTATGCCGCTGACACAGCCTGAGAAGTATTCCTGCTATGCTTTATTCTGTTTCCGCGCCGCTACATCCTCACTTTGACATTTGGCTGTGATAAGAGGAAAGCCTTGAATCCCACACATATCCACAGTGAATTCCGACCATTGCGGAACACTGGATCCTGACTCCACTCCCACACTCCGCCGTACAGTAAGACTAGTGCGCAGTCCTTGGACAATGCTCGGATTCAGGCTGTATGCATGAGACCCATTCACACTTCCTATCGCTAGCATCTGCAATGCTAATGACTGAGTGACTGAGTGTGTTTCTCTCTCTGGCAGGGAGGTTGGCTCAGGTTTTCTCTATGCATCTCTGTTTCTTCATTTTTTTCCCCCCTTTCAACAAATTTCTTTCTCTCTCTCTTTGCTCAGCTCCGCAGTTGCGTAGGCGGCACATCTGAAGCCACATCAAAGCCCCAGACGTCAAAAGAAGCCATGTGGCTCAGCTGTGCGCAGACTGTGGCACAATCTTGGTAGTAAATGTCATTCGAAAAGATTGTTTACAACATTTCTTTGTGGTTGCTCCATCAGATGTCCATTGTGCGGGCGAGAGCAGTACAGTTCGCTCTGATGGGGCTGCAGCTGTGGGACAGTTTCTTTCACTTTCTCAGCTGATTTTCCTTGAGGGTCAGATTTCAGCTCAGTATTAAACACCTCCTTGTTTCCACTGCATAGGAACCGCACAGAAGTTATTCAACCTGAGAAATGTCCTTAATTAATCTCAAACACATCCTCCCCTTCATACACTCCACTTCCTCTTTCCTTCTCTCTTTATTTCTGCGTCTATATTTCAGATTTACACACACAGTCCGAACACACTGAAAGCTTTCTTGAGACTTTGTTATATCAGTGTCAGTTTTAACTCTCCCCCCTCAACCGTCTGCCGTCCGGGCAGCGAGCAGGACTGCTGGCGGCGCAGGGCCGAGACGGAGGTGACTTCCTGTTCAACAGCTGGGCCCTTGTTCAGCCCCAGCCCGAGCTACACAGCGATAATCTCCCGTGAGTCTTTCCACATGGGCAGAGAAGCCGCCGTGTCGCACCACTGTTTTTCCTGCCTTCCAACAAAGAAGAAAAGGTGATTGTGTTAAGACCTCTCAGCCGCTGCTTGGGGTCCAAATGTGTTTGTGTAGCATGTGTGTGTCCGTGTGTGTGTGTGTAGGCTGTGAATCATTTCGCTACCAGGATGAATGCATGAATCAGCCTTTTCAGTAAGTCTGTGAGGCAGTAGCTGGCTGAGGTGTACAGATTGGGAGCGTTCAGCTGTCACCAGCTGACCTCACCACAGACACACTTTGTGCTCAGAAGCCAAGGAAACAGGGCTTCTCTCTGTCCCACCCCCCTCCGGAGAACACTTCCACCTCAGTTGGTTATCCTCAGATAATCAGGACTGAGTTGTGTGTGCATGTTGGAAAGGGCAACTTCCATCTTTTTTTTAAAAATCCTCTTTCCCATCGTCCCATCTTCCCCCCACAGTGGTGACCTTTGGCTTAATGTGAGCCCCGAGGCGCCCCTGGGCACAGGAACTGACCTGCACAGAGGTCACCCGAGGTCACCTGAGTCTGCCTGGGTCCTTGTGTGCACTGATAGGACTTTGATGGCTTATTAGGAAATGTAATGATGGGTAAAATGGTGGGAGACCCAGGCTCTACCGCCTGCTGGGAAGATGACTAGACCAACCTGTTATTAGAGGGATCATGGAGGAAGACAGAAAAGGTACATCCAGACTTTTCATGATAATTAAACGTAAGCAGCTGGGTTTGGTTTTAGCTAAAATATATTTAGATTTAGGCTTCTGTTTGGAAGCTGTTCATGGGCGAATTATGAGACAGTGGGCCCCTGGGCACAGATGTCCAAAGGGCCCCATCACCTCTTCCACATTAGAGACAGTTACTTTTCATTTTTTAGTGGTCTTTTTGCATCTCTTTGTGGTCATTTTGAGTCTTAAGTAGTTATTTTGTGTCTCCTTGTGATTGTTTTGTGTCTTTTTGTAGTCGCTTATGTCTTTTTTGGTTGTTTTGTTTCTCTTTGTTGTCATTTTGTATCAAATTCTGGTTGTTTTGTATTTCTTTGCAGTGCCTTTGCTTTTTTTCCTTTTTGCATCTCTTTGTGGTCATTTTTAGTCTATTTAGGTCGTTTTGTGTCTCTTTGTGGTCAATTTGTGATTGTCTTGTGTCTTTTTGTAGTCGTTTGGGTTCCTTTGAGGTAATTTCATGCCTTTTTTGGTTGTTTTGTGTCGCTTTGTAGTCATTTTCTATCACCTCGTGGTTGTTTTGTGTGTCTTTTTGATTGTTTTGACAGTTTTTGTTATTTTGTGTTTCTTTGCAGTCCTTTGCATCTCTTTCTGGTCATTTCATTTTTCTTTGTAGTCATCTTGTGTCTCCTTGTGTATTTTTTGGTCATTTTGTGTCGCTTTGTGGTCACTTTGCATCTCTTTGTCGTCATTGTGAGTCTTTATTGGTAATTCTGTGTCTGTTTGTGATTGTTTTGTGTCTTTTTGTTGTTGTTTGGGTCTCTTTAACGTCCTTTGATGTCCTTTTTGGTCGTTTTGTGTCACTTTGTTTTCTTTTTATATCGTCCTGTGGTTGTTTTGTGTTTCTTTGTGGTTGTTTTGCCTGTTTTTGTAGTTATTCTGTGTTTCTTTGCAATCCTTTGCATCTCTTTGTGGTCTTTTTTTTCTCTCTGTCGTCATTTTGTGTCTTCTAGTGGTTGTTTTGTGTCTTTTTGTTGTCGTTTAGGTCTCTTTGAGGTAATTTTATGTCGTTTTTGGTTGTTTTGTGTTGCTTTGTAGTCATTTTGTATCACCTTGTGGTTGTTTTGTGTCTTTGTGGTTGTTTTGCCCGTTTTTGTATTCATTTTGTGTTTCTTTGCTGTCCTGCGCATCTGTTTGTGGTATTTTTGTTTCTCCTTGTAGTCATTTTGTGTCTCCTTGTAACTGTATTGTGTCTTTTTTAGTTGTTTGGGTTTCTTTGAGGTACTTTTATGTCTTTTTTGGTTATTTTGTGTCTCTTTGTAGTCATTTTGTGTCTCCTGTTGATTGTTTTGTATCTCTTCATGGTCATTTTGTATTGTCTTGTGGTTGTTTTGTGTTTCTGTTCTTGGTCACTATGTGTTAATTTTGCAGATGAAGTCCAGGGCCCCCCCTGACACTTTGGGCCCCTGGGACTGTGCCCAGTAGACCCGCTCAGTAATCCATCCATGGTTTTTTAGATTAATTGTAGTTTTTGAAGCTTTGTACTTCAGTTTCAGCATAAAATGTATTTGCCATGAATCTCTTAAAAATCTATTTTTAATCTGAATGAGACTTTTGGGTTTAATAAATGCAATCCACCCCCTTCCCTTACGGGAAGACACGTGCAACCATAAAAAGGGATGCCGTTTGGTTCACACAGTGCTATTCTGAACTTCATCTCCAACTGAAAGGCAGATGACACACGTGCAGCTATGATTGGACGCGACAGCTGCTCCCAGGATGTACAGAGGGCTTTGATTGGCCTTGGCAGCTGCCCATGCCGAGCTTAGTTTTAGTGCTTGCTAAGTGTGTGTGCATTATCAGTGAGGTCACCACTTTACCATACCGCACTAATGCTTTTGAGCTGATGTTTATCCTGCTAATCAAGTTAAGGTTCTGACCGCTGTGGCCATCATTGAAAGGAGGGTTGTTCAAAAAGCTGCCTTGTGTGTTTGTGTTCGGCGCCTGCTTCAAACATTATTGAGTTGTTTTGTGCTCAGAGTTTTAACCTGCATAAGTGCATTGAGATTACTTTAATGTTGATGCAATTTCCAGTTTCCACTCTAGCAGGAAAAATCTGATATCTTTAAATACACACTGTTATAACATACACTCTCTCCCGTTCAGAAAGTTTTATTTTTCTGTCAAAAACTGAGATTTTTGTTAAAGATGGACTCCACCAACCACCATAGCCATTCATAGAGAAGTGTTTCACTGCTGGAAAGATGGTCTTTTTATAAAACTGGGCTGTCTATACAGTGAAAAGACTGAAGTTCAGAGAAAACAGAGAAAAGGACTGTTGCATTCACATTTGCTCAAGAGGCAGAAAATCTACAACTACCAAGATGCACTGCACAGCACCAGACCAATACACGCTCCTGCTGGAGAGTGACTTAATGCTTGCTTTTTCGTTATGACACAGGAAACAATATGATAGTAACAGCTGTTACCATTTGATCCAAATTTTTTCAGCCTGTTTTTTACAATACAGGAAACAATATGGTGTCCCACTTCCTGTTCAATAATTCACTTATTACAGCTAATCAGTGCACTAAAATATGTCTCTGAAGACACTTTAGGTTCGACATAAGCAACAGTAAAAGAATCTTGTTTTATATTTGCTCAGCACTGCCTAGATCTAGAGATACTAGTGGCGGTGAAGGTTAAGTGTTGCGTCGCCTCATGTCTCCTTTGTCTTGGCAAAAAAGTTGCATTTGAACACACCGCAAAGACTGAAGCCAGTGGCTAGCTAGAGTGTACGTTCTGCGCCTGTGTGAGAGGAAACAACTCTCCATAACAGCAGGTGGTGGTTGTTGGTGTATTCGTCATTTACAAAGATAAAAAGGAAGACCAACAGGACGGATTCAAAATGTTTGTTAGCCAGGTAGCACATTAACAACACAACATGATGCTGAAAGAGCAAAGAGTATTTACCATGTAATTTACTGACAGACAGGTATTTGCATCTCCACTGCAATTACAACATGCTTGATCAGCCAAAGAGCAGCTGACAAGGGCCAACTAGTGCCAACAGCGAAGGAAGCACCGCAAAAACTAGGGTGACACACACTCACCGACGGCCGACCGTCGGCTTGGCGTGTCAGGGCCCCCGACAGAAAAAAAGAGGTGTTACGAAATAGCCACGAACCAGTTGTCGAGAGCAGCGTATTCACAGCAGATCCCTAAAACACACAGGGAATGTGAGAACTCAGAACACATGCAGGCACACACAGAGTTATTCACGGAGTGCTGCTGGAACTTCTGAACAGCAACACCAAAAAGTCAACAGCACCCATCTTCCCTCCCTCTGTGGTTTGGTTTGAGCCCTAACAACAGCTGAAGTGATTACATAATCGTGCTCTTACGGAGGACCGTGCCACCGCCGCGGCGGGAGGGGTGCCACCGTAGGCCTCGCCGCAGATGGCGGTCCTCCCTGCCCGCACCTGTGAATCATTTGGACCAAATTGTTTATTTGGCTTTTCTTAAGTGCTACCAGTGTTTCCTCTGTGCATTTGTGTCCCCTCTGAAAAAAAGGAAAAAAAAAAATCACCACCCCTTCCACCCCAAACAGCATGTCCCTCTGGGCGATGCACAGCTTCAGTATGACCACCAACAAAATAGAGCCAAATTAACCCAAAGGACACCCTCCACTTTCCACTTCCACCCCCTCTTTCCTCAGGCTGTCCACTTCCAGAAATGCACAGGCCCTTTACACAAATAAAGAAGTAATTCAAAGAAGCTCTTTAGAGGGAAACACGGAGCTGTTGTTTGTTGGTGTTTGTTGTTTTTCATCCTTTTGAAGGGAAAACCTCTCTTCCTGCTATTTTAAATGTACTCGTGTGTTTGTTGTTGCCAACGCAGAAGAGGAGGCTGCTATCTATTAAGTCAAACATTCGTCTCAACCAGCTAAACAGCAGCGTGCAGCGGGTGACTCAGGCGTGTGGTCAGAATTTATGTCTGCGAGTTCTGGTTTAAAGTTGGTAGGATGATGCACACACAGGCTGGGCCTTGGCCGTTCGTGGTGATAAAATGATTTTCCAGCACGGCCCTTCAAAGACACTTTTCCTTGAGAGCAGAAATCCACCCAAAATGTTGAAAAAGTGGAGCACTTGCGTATCTGATAAATAAATCTCATTAACAAACAGCGCTCTCTTAACCAGCGCCATCCTGGTGGAGCTTGCAGGTGCTAACAAGGTCCACTCAATTTGCTAATGAGATAACGAGCAGGCTAATGAGGCCCTGAAAGAAGGTCACGATGTAATGGAATACCCAGCTCACACCCATACAGTAATATGAGACATGTACTCTTCTGGGGAATTAAAGATCTTAAAATGAATATGTAATAAAGTGGTCTATTATAACTCATCCCTGGTGGGGATGTTTCTTAATAGAAGCTTTGATGATAATACTGAGGGAGAGCACACAAAAATAAAATAAGGATGAAATCAAATAAAAGGAGAGGAAAGAAAGGGAGTGTTTGTGTTTACAATCTGTTCAAGATAATGAGAGGTGGAGAGATGGTAATTAGGAGAGCAGCAACACGAGGAAAACATGGTTTAGATGAGTGTGCATTAATTAGTAATCACTTGTTTTATGACTCCTTTATGCACCATGCATTGAAGTTTCTGTTGGATTTATTAAATAAATTAAACTAATCACAGAAAGTGAACTTAATTAAACCACATTGACATCATTAATGTATTTCTTTTTGTTAGTGTGTATTTCCTGGTGTGTGTGCGCACCTCGCACATGCTTTTCCTCGCACATATGTGCTGTGTACATTTTTCTGTGATTACGTATGCCAGCCATGTTGAACCATATCTTTTTCTGTGATTCAGTGGAAAATTCCCAGATTGCCGTTGTGCTGGCTTAGAAAACATAGAGGCTGTAACCAAAGCTCCGGCTGTTTCAGTCGTAATCCCTTGTGCCTCTCCCTGCGCTGCTTCCCCATCAAAGGAGCGCTGATTACTGGGAGCTCCGCTGGGAACGGGGCTGGGAGATGGGAAGTGGGCATGGAGGAGGAGGAGCAGACACGCCTCTGAGGAACGGGACTGTAACCAGTGGCTCACACTGTACGGATCAGTTGAACCGGCCAGTGAAGTGATGAAGTGAAGTTCTTTTTTTTTAATATCACAGAA
Organism: Cephalopholis sonnerati; assembly: GCA_019142605.1. Classification (NCBI taxonomy): domain Eukaryota; kingdom Metazoa; phylum Chordata; class Actinopteri; order Perciformes; family Serranidae; genus Cephalopholis; species Cephalopholis sonnerati. The sequence continues at coordinate 25,536,038 of JAGQAX010000009.1, read as the reverse complement.
GTCAGTACTTCAGTTATAGCCGCAGCGGGAAATCTGATTGTGGAACTGCATAACAGCACGACAACACCAGATATCCAACCAATTATAAGAGATCGAGATCATTGATCACTGAGGCAATAACTCAGGGGCCCTCCACGTCAAACAACAACTGATATGGCAGAAATTCAGCCTGATTCTGAAAGTAGTTGGGGACTCTGTCTCATCCTGGACTCGAGCAAATTCCGCCTCTGCCTCGTCAGTCTCAGACAAAGTGGACTTTAGATTTTACACCAGACAACATCTATTAGCTCCATCCCACTTGCAACAAAAGAAAATACAATACAGCAGAGAGTTCGATACAGTGTTTCCACTTAGCTCTAACCCTGCAATCATTGATAAAACATGGCAACCATTCATCTCCTATCTATTAAGAACGGCCTTAAGTGTTCATAGGGGCTGCACAGTGGTGTACCTGTTAGCACTGTCGCCTCACAGCAAGAGGGGTTCAGTCCCAGGAGGGAGCCCTTCTGTGCGGAGTTTGCATGTTCTCCCCGTGTCAGCGTGGGTTTTCTCCGGGTGCTCCAGCTTCCTCCCACAGTCCAAAGACATTCTATCTCTGCTGTTGTGGCTAAACTCTTTTCATTTGCATGAGAAGAAATTTGCAATGTAAATTCAAAAGTAACAGTCTTACTTTAAGTGTTGAATCAGCTCAGAGAGGTGCGGACTTGTATAAACACTGTATGTTTTTTGTTAAAGTAGCAGCGCTAACACTTTCCTGTATACACACTGGCGGCTATTTCACATGTCATGTAACCACAAATCAGGCTTGATGCTGTTTGGCTTCTGAAAGGAAGAGAAAGGCATTCAAAACAAAACACAGCAAGCGTAAAAATGTCTGACTCACTGGTGGCAGAGGGCAGGAAGCAAAGCATCCTTAGTGTGTGTGTGTGTGTGTGTGTACGTCCGTGTCTATGTGTATTTTCAAAGCCCGAAATAGCTTAGGGAGTGTATCCGCACATTCTCTCCTCGTGTTTTTAATCTTCCTGTCCATTTGTCCATCATGTCGTGGTGCAGTACTTCCTGTCTGCGTCGCCGCGGTGATGACTGCATGCAGCCAATAAAAAGTCAAACAGGAAGCTGAGCGGAGACCCTCTGATTGTTACTGAGGTGTCTGGAGCAGGAGTCCCCATTGTACATCCGCCGTGCTTTTTCCATTTTAATAACACACACACACACACACGAGCACAGAAGTATATGCACATACGTGTACACCCAAAGGCAAACAAAAGCTGTAACAAGATAAGGAGAGAAGAAAAGAGCTTGGACCTGTGATTATGCAGAAATCAAAGAGATAAAACACAACACAAATATTAACACAATGCACCCCTTGTTGTGCACAAAAACATACAAACACACATGCACACCCAGCGGGATTGTAGGGGGAGTGGAAGTGAGTTGAAGTGAGGGATAGATGCTGGATGTTTAATGGAAACAGGCCACAAGTTGCTGAAAACCATTCGTGCCTTGTAATTTCCTACACACACTGCTGTGAGGAGACAGTAGCATCAGGTAGGATGTCAGTCACACTCAACTGACTGTAAAAGTATGCTAAATTTCCTGGCAGGTATTTACCCTGTCACATCCTCTCCTGTTTGGTATGCACGAGGGAGACGGATTATTGAACAGTGCTGCAGAATGATCATGAAGCAGATAACCAGACCCAGGGAAAGGTAACTTCAGGCGGGCGGTTAAATGAGGTGGTCACGTGACTTACACAGGGTGGGTGGGGTGTGCAGAGCGGGTGGCTGGACAGGAGCCACCTGGTGAAAGGCCAAGGCCTGGGCTGTAACCCTGGAAGGAAGTGGAGGTCCTGAGGAGCATACGAGAGGCTATAGGGAGCAGGATGTGTAGGAGGGGGCTGGAAAGAATCTCCTACCATCCATTAGTGTTTATATTTATCTATCAGACACATGTCACCTATTCTATTCTATTCTATTCTATTCTATTCTATTCAACTGCATATCATTTAGTAGCAGAACAGAATTGAATTCCATCTGTTGTGTTCAATTCTATTCTGTTCTTTATTATCCTGTTCTATTGTGGCTGTGTCCAAAAACACTCCATTATTTACTTATTTTTCTATTTCTACTCTATACTATACATCAGATATTGAACAGTGAGCAGTAAATTGACATTTTGAACCCTTACTGATTGTTGTCATTTTGCATCAGCACTGAAGGATGAATCGTTGTGGAAACATCCCTTTAGCTGATATCAAATGTAATGCATTACTTTGTGGGTTTGTTAGCTGTAGAGTAATATGCAGGATGTTGACTGTACATTTTTATGCTCTTTCTGTAAATATTTAAAGGGACATGAGACAAGAAACAGACAACAAATATAGTGCACTGTGCAGTAAATACAGTAGGAAGTCATTTTGGATGAAACCATATTTTCTTTTTTTTAAATGTTATCAAGCCACGCAGATACAGTAGTTTATATTGAGGCTGTGAGATTTCTGCTATTTCATATATTTCTGGTGCCAAGCAAATCAACTGTGAGCATTGTGAAAGCAGAGAAAAGTTACATTTTAATTCAAGCTGCATTCTACTGCAGAGATGTAAAGCTTTTGGATATACAGTTGTAGAACAGGCGGAACGGAGCTTAAGAAATAATCTTACTAAGTCTCGACTAATCAAGTCGCTGTTAAAATGTGCTGCAGCAGCTCCCAATGTTCCATTAACAGCAAGCTAGAAGCCCCAATGTGTGAAAGCATCTTTTGTTTCTCCCTCACGCTGCTGCGCCCTCTTTCCCTCTTTCAGTGTTTTGACTCTTGCTCTGTGTTTTACTGTGTTTTTACGCAACATGCGGCATCACAACACGACCGCGTGCCAGTTTCATCCACGATTTGCCAGCCTCTGAGGCAGTCATGCCAAACCCCAGTCTACAGTACGTACGCACACACACATCCTGTTCCTGGTGGCACAAGCATGCATTCACTTGTGTGCTTGTACAGAATACACCCACACACACACGCACACACACACACACACACACACACGCACACACACACACACACACACACACACCCTGACACTGGGATAAAGAGATAAACAAAAGCAATTATTTGTTTCCACACTTTCACACAATCTCATTTTGAGTTATACACCCAAATTACCTCTACACACACCCAAAACACACTTCTACACTTACACACACACACTTCTACACACACACACCAGTGCACCCTAAACAACAATCCCCTGCTTTATGGCCTCTGCAATATGATTATATAATAAGTCACTTTATAGATTGGCGAGCATCATAAAAACTGAGAGTGTATGGGAGCTGCATGCCAGACCTCAGGCTCAGTATAACCAGCTCAGTGTGTCTTAATTGAAAGTCTCACAGGCCCACAACTTGTTTTCTCTGGGAATCAGCTGGGGAGAGGCTCTGGGGTGTTGCTGGCTCAGGCGCTGCATGCAGAAGCTTGCGCAAAAAGCCACCAATTACGGACAAAGGGTTGAGATTTCATTTGGTTTCGGTTCAGATGTTTCACTTCATTCTCCCACGATATCAAGCTGTAAAGCCCTTCAAAGTGCGCTTCCAACGAAATGGGTCACCGCATGTGAACTGGAGGCTCGCGCCAAAAACGACCTGCTTGACTGGCTGACGCACTCTCTCATAAAATCATCAAACTGATGCACTTAGTGTTCTTTCTCTGTGATCTGACGAGACCGACATGCCAGCAGGATAAATCACGAGTACATAAATGAGGATAGTCATTAATTGCAAACAGGCAGGTCTCGACCAGGCCGTTGATTCTGGAGCACGTTCTCGTGGTATCCGTGGAACGTCACGACCTGCAGTAATAAATGAGTGGAGTTATCTAATTTGGCTAGGATTCTGTCAGAGGTCAGAGAGCGTCACCTTTGCGCCTTCGAGCTCTTTCTTGGGGGTCAGCGGAGGTGAGGGCATAGCCACAGGCGAGCACGGACAAATGCAAACACTCACACACATACATGAGCACACACAATCCCACACTGATTTCCAGCAAGGTCAACACAAGGTTCTTAGGGGGCTTTCAGTGCTTTGAATTCCTGCGTTCTGGTCCTCAGGGATCACAACCAGGGTCAGTAATATTTCTGTGAGTCCACACTGTATGGCACTGTACTGGGACCCGACGTACAAGAGGCCCGGTCAGATGTTACATCTCCGGACAAGGACGAGCTGCGCACATCAAAGCCGTCCATTAGAGACCCTGCGCTCTGGGTTCTTCACAACCGCTCGCACACAGAGTTGGTCCCACCCCGGCGGCACCCCTCGGCCCTTTGACCCTGTGAACTGTGCGTGTACAGAGCCGAGGCGGAACTAAACGGGTGGCTCCGGCGGCGTCATGAGAAGAGCTCGCCGTCATCCATGCAGAATGCGTGTCAGGGGATTGGGTAACTCTGCCAAGGGAAGAAAAGGCAGGCAGCACACACTGCACACATTGTTGAAACAGAAGACATCTCACTTACACAAGACAAGTGCGTAGTGTGTGTGGAGGGGCCTGTGTGTGTGTGTGTGTGTCTGTGTGTCCAAGTACACGAAGAAGCATCTGCAGATTTGTATGCATGCGTGTATGCGTCTGCATGTGGTCTCTGTGAGTATTTATGTATCAGTTGGAGTGTGTAAATGCGTAGATATGTCTATTTATATGCATCTGCGTATGTGTGTGCCTCTTTGTGCGTCTGAGTGTGTCTGCATGTGGTTATGCCTCTGGTCATACCCCCCCCCCACAACCTAAACATATTTAACTGAAGCAAATGACCCCTCATTACTCAGGGTGCCACAATCAAAGGTGATAGGTCACTTGTGTGTTTGTGTGTGTGTGCAAGAGCATCCTCGCCTTGGAGTGGCTCTTTGTCTCTGCATTTGCGAGACTGTGAGTGCGTGTGTGGGTCTGTGCCCGAGCGTGTGTGCGCCATTTATCATCGGAGCTTTGTTTTCCCTCCTCTCACAGTGTTTGTGTTTACCTGTAGCTCTTATCTGATCCGGCCACACAGGAGGTCAAAGTCACAGCGCGCTCGGGGAAGGATTCTGTTTAGTCCATCTGAAGGACAAATCTGGCAAGGATCAGCTCCCATCTGGCCTCACCTGCTCACTGTGACACTTGACAAAGCTGGAGAACAAAAATTTGTCAGCCACGTCACAGTTAAGTATACAGACACGGCCGAAACGAGTCCTGTTTTGAGCGATTATTCAGGAAAAGGTTCTGGTTTGGTGACTGCAGCCGGTGTTGATGGATGCGGTTTCATCCATCTCTGAACTGTCTCGCCGGCTTGTTCGTCCACAAATTCCAGTTTCACCCTGGAATTGCTATTGACTGTCCCCGCAGAGAGGAGGCAGCTTGTCCTCCATCAATGCCACTTGAAAATACAGCTTTGCTGCTGTTCGCAAGCTGCTGTATTTTTATGCCTCGGAGGCTGCACAGGCTGTAAAGATGGAGTTTTTTCCCCTTGACTCCTCCTATCTTTCATCTACAATTTTGCCCCCTAGACATTGTGTTTATATACTACTGATTGGTTTTGTCAATCACTGGGAATTTGTTCCCCAGCAAAGTTTTTCTGGTGTAGAAGAGTTGCATTAATGTACCACAGAGGGAGGTCGAGGTAAATGGCAGGCGTGAGAAGGACAGGGCTTTACACCAGTGAGCAGGGTTTGCATCCTCTAAGGTTTAGTTACCAAACTACTTTGGTAAAGGTCAGGGAAAGATTGTGATTTAGTTAAATATTACTAAACTTATCATGTCCTGTCTTCTGCCTCAACTCACTTTTGACTTATTCAGTATCTAACCAAGCCCATGATCTTTCCTGTACCTTAAAAGGGAACTCTGCTTGTTGTACACATCAAAGTCTGTTTACAGGTGTTAGGGGAATACTAATGCATATGTGAAAAAAGTTGTATAAAGCCCTCTGTGGCTCCAGAGGGAGCTGCATGGAATGTGGGTAATGTCACTTGAGGCAGTGTCAGTTTTGGGCTGAAGACTACAAGTTTGAAAATAAAAAAAAATCTTGGAGTGTGGAGTTAGAATTTAGTGAGCTGTCCACACCTCTGTAGATTCTCATCTCTGCTTTAGGCTGATAGCACAGATGGATAATAATAACTAGATACCAAACCCCAAGAAGGCACCCGTTAAGTTCAACAGCGTACACACCAAAAAGTTTCTAGCTTCAGGGTTTACTTCTGTGGTTTGAGGCCCACTAAGATGTGCAGTAGTTTTTCTCCTGCTGCAATACCACAAGTGACCACTGGGAAAAACTTCCTACTAGCAGCTTGAGGATACATTAGCCACTGCTAGCTTAAGACACCTGAATCTCAGCATTGTTGCATTGTGGGTAATGTAGGTACCTGACTTTAACAAGGAAGATAAACATGTGGAATAAAAAAGGCGATATATCTGGTTTTTTGTTGTCCAAATTGAGTGAGACAGTGCTAAATGCTTTTAGCGCCTAAACAAGTTTCTACATGCAGATGTTGCATTATAAGAGTTGATATTGCAGAAACACGAATAAACTGCGTTGTCAATGAATGTATTGCAGATTTGTTAAGTGTCAATACTTTGTGTTTTGGCAGATATATTAATTAATGAAAACACTCTTACTTGCTTACTTACTTACTCCTTTTCATCCACTGTAGGACATCAGGCTTCAATGAGCTCCATTTCCATGGCCTTCTATCCCTGGCAGCATGTTGCGCCTCGTCTTTTCCAACTCCAGGGTCACAGTTCTGCGCCAGGTGATTTTGGGCCTTGCGGCTTTTCTTTTGCCTGGTGGTGTCCATCTTAAGGCAACTCTTGTGAGACGGCCCTGTTCCATTCTTAGCATATGTGTTAGCCATCTCAAGTGTCTTCAGTGATTTCTTTGGTGATGCTCTGGCTACCTGTTTTCTTGTACAGTTGAGGGTCGGAGATTTTGTTTGGCTAGAAGATCTGGTATATTCGTCTGAGGCATCCGGAGTGAAAGGCGTCTACTGTCATCATGTCTGTTTTGACGACTCGCCACTGACAATATTCTTGCCAAATGCTTTTGCTTTTATCCGTCTTGCGCCGGTCCGTGAATTTGTATTTGGTGCTAGAAATCAGTAGAAGTTAAACCTTATATCGAGGAAATAAAGTTGCTCAGCTCTGTAAACTTTTGTTTTTCTGCTTCCGTTTTGATGAGTTAAAGGTGATTGTTGTTGTTCTTATCCTCATCATCATCATCATCATCATCATCACTACCACCACCCTCGACCATATCCGTTTCCTCTGTACCTCACAGTGCTAAAAGACAACAGTCATCCAGACAGCACATACAGTAAGCCCCATTATGGGTTTCCTGAGTCACATTCCAACCAAACGACCCAGTCGACGGATGCCCGGCGCAGGGGCAGGCATTCCCATCTTCGCACTGATCCCTCTACATGCTCCTAACCATACCCATACTTTGAAAACATCCGGGGCCCTATCGTATGCCCTGCGGAACGCCGCCTGGCGACTCCTCACGTCTCTCAACCAGCTGGCTCACATAATCAGGAGCTTTGAGGAGACACCCGGGGACGCCGGCATTCCCTTGGATATCATTCCCGTTCTCGCCAGTGTTGCTGTCAGCATGAGTAAAAGGGGCTCAGGTTCGACAGCAGCTACGGTAATGGGATGGACAGATGTTTAGATGTGAGGAACCGGGGCCCCCTGGGGCCCCTACAGCAGTACACTCTGACAGAAAGCAATCAGCTTGATGTGGAGGAACAGAATACTGTACTGTACGTTCACAGAAAGAGCCGCAATGTGAGCCAGGAGAGAGGGATTTAGATATAGGGATGGATAAGAAGGGAAATTAGCAGCAGGGAGAGTGAAAAGATTTGAGGTACACAGTGCAGACAGGACTGAGCAAAGCACAGATCGGAGCGGGTATAACAGAGATTTTGAATATTTGAAAGAGACAATGCAGGAGGGATCCAGTGTTAAATTATGTGCAGAAATTCTTGGAGAGGCAACAGAGAGAGACTGAGGGTATGACAAAAAGGGGGAGAGGAAAGGAAGGGAGGGAGGGACGGGAGGTGTGGATAAAAATGAGTCATGTTGGCAGGAGGGAAGGGGGAAACAGCTGAGAGGTTTTTGAGGTGCGTCTTTGGCTCTGATCACACTTTTATTTTGGCTGAAGTAAGGTGATACCAGCAAAAAAAAGGGTCTCTCTATTTCTCTCTCTGTCTCACCCACACACACACTCATTCTCTATTCCTCTCGCCCTGTCCCCCTCCTCCCATCTGTCCCTGCCAATTTATTTGTCCTGGGAGGTGATGTGAGTGTTTCCACATGTGGTAGGCCAGTGCTACTAGTTTGGCTTGTAACACTGACTCGACACAAAGCCCCCTTATAGAAACAGGAGAACAGGAAAAAGGCAATGATTACCTCATAGCGCTTTTAACTCAGAGGCTTGGATAAAAAGGGAAGAGAGGCAGCGGAGAGGACAGCAGAAATAGGTGCACACTATCACCAGCATCATTTTACTATATTGTGTCAATGCATGTGCCAATAGTTTTAATTCATGTGATTTTCTTTCATTATTTTATACATTTTAGTTCTTTTTTTCTGTCAGTTTTTCACTTACTTTTCTTCAGGCCCATCTTTCCTCGTGAAACCACCGGGCAGGTTGATTTGACAGTAATTGGGATGGATCAATACGAGATCCCACCCGTGGTGCTGAGGATCATTAGAGTGAGTGAAATAAACATTAATCTACTTGGTGTGGCGACGGTGCCGTTGGCAGCCGCAGTGGGCCGCGTACTCCATCAGAGGGACAGAAAAGATGGATGAACAGTGCTCTCTATTTCATTCCTGTTTGCTACAGTGCAGCGGCAAAGTCAGCGAAGGCATTTAATCTCATGCTGAGGCAATTCTGCTCGTGAAGTGACATAATAACATTTTTATGCCTTCATGCTGGCGATAGCCATGACCGGAGGCTTTATGTTTCTGGGTTCCCTCTGAATCTCTAAAAAGCCACTAATGAGTTGTAGGCACAGTAACTTCAGTCTGACACGAATTACAGGAGATTTAATAGAGTTAAAAATGTTTACTGAAAAGTTGAAATTACACTCAGTCACACGGTAGAAAAACTCTATGCTCCCTTGCTAATGCAGCTCTCAGCTCAACTAAATTGCACGTGATGTTAATTACAACATTAAAGGGAGCGTCATTATCAAAATTTAACATACATGTATTTTAGTCCTTTTACATTTTTATACAATATCCATGTTTTATACAATATCTGGAAATTGATTTTGTATGATATTTAAATTAACTTACATTATATTTACAACATTGTGATGCTTGTTTCATTCTCGTGGAAGTGATATCTCAATACCACCTTGAGGGAAACTTTGGCACAAACGTCCGCTTGGACTCGATGATGAACTGATTAGATCTTGCTGGTCAAAGGTCACCGTGACCTGGTCCATCTCACTCTCATCACTGTGATATCTCAAGAACACCTGGAGGAAATTTCTTCAAATTTGGCACAAACGTCCACTTGGATGCAAAGATGAACTGAATAGATTTTACTGTGACCTCAAAAAAACATATCTTTGGCCATAACTCAAGAACTAATACACTAAGGGTGCTTTCAGACCTAGAGTTGTCTTGCTTTGGTCTGAATCAGGACTAATTTTGTCAAAGTTGTATAATTGCCTAGAGTTGGCTCATGTTCTCACGGCAGCATTTACAAGCAGACCAGATCGAATACCTTGTGCGAGAAAGCTGCTCTTGATTGGTCAGAATTTCCATGTGGGAAAAATCCAGGAAGTAAACAAAACGTTGAAGAAGAGTACACTTGCAAGATAAATGTGACACTTTCTAATGTCACAATGGAGGGACAACTACGCAGGTTGATTTTAGCGCTGCTCATCGTGGACTATATTGCTGTCATTGTTCATTTGAGTCAAAGCATACAGTTTGAAAACGAGGCGCGGCTCCAACTAGAAAACAATGTTTTGAAGACCGTAACACGCTTATGTTTGTTTAACCCAAACAATGCGTAATGCGACTGCAGTTGGTTTTGACTGAGGTCAGAACATGTTCTCACCACAAATGAACTACACCAGAGTCTCTGGTCTGGTTGTTTTGGTGCATACCTGAGTGCGATTGCTGTGTTCACACCTGCCCAAATGAACCACACTTCGAGGGCAAACAAACCTGAGTTCAATGGAAGCAAACCAAACATGGCTGTTATGAAAGCACCCTAATTGTTTCAAAATTTCACAGAACATTTCTAAAAGAATAAAATGATGATGTGAATATATTTTATATCCAAAAGGTGACATCAGAATATTCTGCAACAACACCTTTCTTGCTGTTATTAACGGTAAGGGGAGACATTTGGGTGGATACTGAATTGGTGACACTATTCTTGGGTGCCCACCTCAAAACTGTGCTGATTGTAGAGATGTGATGAGATCTGTGATGAGGTTGAAGATGAGTGTGAAGCATCTACATTTCAGAATTTGTAGCCCCTTTGTAGCAACATGCTTATCTGAAGCATTGTCAGTTGTCATGGATACATGAGTGTGGACAGACATGGATGTAAACTGTAACTGCCACCTGACTGGTTCATGGAGTCATATAACTGCGAGGTGGTAATTTCAGGTTATGATACTTTAAAGATTTTTTAATACAATTTTAATGCAATTCATGGTTATAAATAGGGATGAAAAGTTATAAGAATTAATCGACACCAATACCTTTATCGATTCTGCTTACCGGCCTGATTCTTTATTGATTTCTCCAGGGAAGAAAGAGGACCTACACAGGTCTTCAACCTCAGTGCAACTGTTAAATTATCTTTGAGTCTGAACACAGTGTAGAAACAGATTATCGTTATCATTTTACAGACACTACAAGCTGCACTATTTCTTTGTGAAATGAATCCTTGCTGGACAGTTTCCGCCTCTCCGACAAGACTCCTTCTTGTTTTAAGTTCAGCAGCATACACACCTGAGTTTGATGTCATTATTTCGCAATGCACAACTGTCAGAAAATCATGCCAGCATCGTTAAAAGAATTGATAAGCTCGGAGGCATGCAGTTCCAGTGGATTAGACAATTTGGAACAGGTTCTTGATTCCCATCTCTAGTTATAGATCTAACCAGGCACCTTTACAGCTTTGCATTAGTGTAGTGCTTGACATAAATGCATTGATGATAATGATCCAGTCATATAATATATGACAATACAACAATCACAGGAGCCATTTTCCCGTGTTACACTTACACTTTTATACTTAAAGTATATCCTGCTTATACCTCTGCGCTTTTACTTTGAATGTAAAACTTTAGTCACTGTTTACACTGATGTTGTGCCACTTTTGCTTAAGTAAAGGATCTGAGTACTTCCTCCACCTTTGAAACATTGTGGACAAGCACTTCATGTAGTCCCTATTTTCGTCATCTTTTTCCCATTGTCCAATCAGATGATTTGAGAGGCGGGGCTTCTGTGGTGGTCACAACAACAAGTTTACAGTTGGTAAACAATGGAGGAGAAACTGGTGGTAGCAGGTTGCTGGATACCCAGAGCTATACGGCCCGATGATAGACAGCAGGTTGTCAAACTGTCCCGAGTCATCCTAAAATATACCTGGATACAGCCATCATGGAGGAGAAGCTCCTGGACCAACTGGTGGTACTCCCCATGATCCACCTTCTTTTTTAGGGTCTCATGTACCTACACAGATCTCCATTTCCCTGTGCCCAAAAAACTATTCACTGACAGTCTTTCACCCTCAACCAGAGCTACAGCAAGTACCCTCTGCCTCAACATGTTAGGAACTAGAAACTAATTACTGTCACATAACTAAAATAGATAAATTGTAGATTGATAGATTGGTAGACTGATTACACAGGAAGGTTAGAAAAAGTTAGATTTTTAACAGCATAACTGGCAATCTGTAACCTATTACATTTCAAAGGTAACCTGGTGGACCAAAGTGACACATCTCCTTGGCTTTTTGGGTAGTTACAGAAAGCTGACAGTGTCACAGCATGTTTTTGTACATAAATATTAAATACTAATAACCATTACTTGCTCACTAATTTGATAATTTGTTGAGTAAGTGCTTACATCTGTATGCATGTGTGCATCTGCTGAGAAGAGCACAGTTACTCTCTGTGCCAGGACACCGGGGGGCGAGATTTGAGGGTTGCTGACTGTGATGGAAGCTGAGCACGATGGAGCAGGGGTGGCAAGCAGAGAGGAGGAGGAGGAGGAGGGTGGTGATGAAAGAGAATGAGAGGATAACACACACACGCACTCACACACACACATAGTTTTCTCTGTCGTCCGTTAGTGCCTGCCACCGTCACAGTGGGGGGGCTGTGGCCTCTGCATAGCCTGAGAATGCTAAAGGCTAATCCTATAGGAATGCTCCTGGAATGTGAAAGTTGAGTCAGGGATCGAACAAGAGAGGGGTGGAGAAGAAGTGGAGGGAGGGGAGGAGAAAGGGGGGGGCAGAAAGAAAAAAAAGGGGGACTTAGAGAAAAGGGTGGCATTCAGGAATAAATGAAATGAAAGAGAGAGAAAGAGAAAAGGGGGAGGAGGTGGAGGAGGGGGTTAAGAGAGAGTAAAAGAGAGGTGGAGAGGAGGAGGAGAGGTTGAAAGAAAAGAAAAGGAGAGTTTGGCAAAAAAGCAGAGAAAAGGAACAAAGACAGAAGAAAGAGGGGAAGAGAGAGATTGGCAGGAGGGCTGATTGCAGAGTGTCTAGTTGTAAGATAAACGGTGGGATGCTTTCTTTTTTTTTTTCTTTCTTCTTCGTCTTCCACTGGCATTTACAGCAGTTGTTATGGAAACAAGGCCAAAAAACCTGCTGGATTGTTTTTAAAAGACACCTCCTGTCCTGCAGGTACACAGAGATCGTCCAGATAGTTTCGCTGGGAAGAGTGTGTGTGCGAGCTTGTCTTGTCATGAAACAAACGAACTTTGTGCAGGCTTTCGTAACAATGGCAGTTAGGCGTCCACCGTTGAAGCTTAGCTGTCAGGATGAGTCTCTGCTTGTCCCTCGCTTCCTGGTTCCTGTTACAGAGATGGTTTTCCACCTCACAAGTGCACTGTGACGTACCCAAACCGGCACAGAATGGTATGTTCTCCCATTGTGGTTTGTGCACTCTTGGGTCACGTTCAGTTATGCCTGAAAATGTGCTGTGAGACTTCCCCTGTAAAACATCTGGCACCATTCCACCTTAAAAGACATACCTAGAAAGGAGTGTTTGCCCTGTAGCGACTTCACAACATAACTGCTTGATATCCAAATTAAAAAAAAAACTCTTCACCAAACTTCCTAGACAGACAGGACACACATGAGTGATTTCATTATATGATATCTTCAGTTACCTGAAATGCAGGTGTGCCCCTGTGTGTGTGTACTTATGTGTGTTTTCCTGAGTGACTGCCAGTGAGGATAAGTGCACGTGTAGGACGAGGAGCTGTCTACACTGCACACATATGTGTGTTTTCCTTGTCTGGCCGCTCTTGTGCAACAGTAATTACAGTTACAGTTACGGTTACAGTTAAACTTGCTGACAAAACACTGCAGGCAGCGCTTGCACAAATGCAGCTGCTCCATTATCTTTATGTATGTGGGTGGATGGATGTGTTTGTGTATGTTTATGCAAATGTCTGCGTGCGTGTGTGTGTGTGTGTGTGTTCTGAAAAGAAATAGAGGCATTATCAATTTACTTAACTGTAATTTTAATTAGGCTTTTTCCACAGAGGACATTTTGATAAGCACCTGAGTAAACAATAGAATTGAAGGTCCTGGTGTTGCGCACGCTGGCTCTTATGTTGTCATGGCATCCTGGGAGATTTGAACATAACGGAGTCATCATTAATGTTCTTTGTAAGACTTGTACTTTTCCTACTGTGGCAGGAAGGACATGACGTGAGGATTACGTAAAACATCCAGCCCTTACTCTTTTAATTTTTTCTCTCTGGGGGAGTAGAGGCATATAGTGATAAGTGGCAGCATGACACATGCTTCATCCAAAGTAGAAGCAGAAGCAGGTACAGCAAAGCAAGTTTCTGACATAACTTCTCTTTATACACCTTTGCAAAGCAGAGAAACTGTCTGTTTTTTGTTTTATTATTTCAGGTGGATATATTCTTCAAACACAGACCCCTCTGTCTGCTTCTCTCTGGAATCACTGTTTCATTTTCCCAAAAATATGATAATATTTCTTCAGGGAGTGCAGTTAGTTACAGTGTGGGCTCCATGCTTACTGCGACAGCTTGTTGGACCATCACAAAGGGGCGGGGCTTAGCGAAAGGTCAATTGCCAATTCAAGTTTCTAGCTTCCGACTTTACTTCCACAATATGCCACAATATGCAGCTTTTAATTTACGAACAGTCCAGTTGGTCCCAGAGTGCGCTCTGGCACTCAGAATGAGTATTTCTGTATACACCACTCGCACTATCTTCCTCCATTGTCTAAAACAAGCCAACAGAACTCGCTAGCTAGTGCTAACTAATGTCTGTGCAGAATTGTTTTGCCTCCAGCTAAGCCCCGCCCACCAAAAAACATCATACTGTTTACAAACAGTAAAAGGGTCTGTGACTCAAAGATCGGAAAAGCGTAATAGGTCCCCTTTAAAACAAGTGGTTGGAAATTAAAGTACTTTCATTATTTTTTTTTATATTCACTATCTGAATGTATCATTACCTATAACTGGTAACAAATGTAAAGCTCATAACTGATCAGTTGTTCGTCTGCGTAGATGTGCATCTGTCTTGTGGTATTTTTGGTTGCGTGTGTATGATGTGTGACTGTGTGTGTGTGCGTCTGCTGGCTGTCAGGAAGTGCTCTCATCATTAGGCCGGCTGGCTCGGTGCGCCTCTGTGGTCACCGGATTCCCCCAGAGACAAACTCCCTCACTCACTCAAGGACAGACATCAGACATAAAAAACAATACCACCGAGAGCGGGAAGGAGGGAGAGCGATCATCGAGGGTGGGAGGACGAGTGATAAATAGTAAATGTTTGAAGCCAGCTGAGAGTGAGTGGGAGAGGAAGAGAGCAGATGCAAACTGAGTGCCGATGAGTGATTTTAAGAGGGAGGGATATGGGGAGAGACAATAGGACAGACAGGGACACTGAGAGTCATGCAGTTGGAGGAAGTCCCCTAATAAAAGGTTTCCTGTCTCGCTGAGCGTCCCCAGTCTCTGATGGCTTTTCACCGAGGCCCGCTTGACACCAATTAAACCTGCTCTGGGACTGACTGCACCCCCCTATCCCCTCCAGGACACAGCAGACAGACAGCCATGCACATGATGGCTGAGGGCTGGTTGAGAGGACTTCCTATGTCGGGATACAACACAAACACGGACACACTGACATATTCAGACAGCTACACACACACACACAGGCTGCACATACAGTCAAAGTAGCTTTTAATAGTCTGTCTCTCTTGTCACTGAAATTTAAATTCCCCACACTTTTTTGTGTAAGCACATGATCCTGAGCAAACTCTAATGATACTGCAACTATATATATATATTACAGAGATTTTTTTCTTTCTTTTTTTGGCTTTCTTGCCTTTATTTTATAGGACAGCTAAAGATAGACAGGAAAGGGAGGACAGGCTGCTGCAGGGGATTCAGCATTTTGTACATGTGTCAAGTGCTTTGCCAGATGAGTTATGGGGCACCCCTAACATAATTTATCTTTTTTTATTTTTTATCAGTTTTTTGGCATAAAGATAAAAAACTGTGTAAAAATTATGGTACAGGAAGGAATTCCAAAACTGTTTCCAAGGCACTCTGACTGTAGTGCAATATAAGAACTCATGAGGGTCATGTGACACAGGTCACGTGATGTCTTGGTGTAGGCCTACTAGACAAAAACCACTATGAAAGAAATTGCAAAAAAATTAAGTAAATGTATACTATGAGCAATTCACATATCTAGTAACAAGAAAAAAGTACAATCCCAAATTAAAAGAAAGAAAACAATTGTTATATATTATGACAAACCTGCATATTAAGTCACAGAAAATGAAAAATATGCAATACAATATTTGACAAAGACACGAAACAATATGAACAACAGCATGGACGGAAAACAAACTCATAACGTGTATAAAGTTGAAATATTTATAAAGAGTGTAACTCATGATAAACAACAAAAGGACATGATAGTTGGGATAAAATTGAGCCTAAATATTCAAAGGCAAGAAAACTTCTTAGGGCTCCAAAGGATTGCCCTCAGTAATGTGTGTATAATAACATGTCAACAGTGATATTGTGAGGGCGATCTGAACCTGGAATTATCTTCAGTAATCAGAAAACCTGTATTTAAGAATGCAAATTTCCAAATTGTTGGACTTTATTCTGCCAGCTCCCTAGTATAAAGTCTGTGTAATTTCTGATTAAGCCCATGTATGAATAGAGCAGGTAATTGTCCGGAGAATTCACAGTTAATGAGTGGGCGGGTTCGCGCAAATCCAGAAGAAAACACATGTCCGAGAATAAAGAAGAAGGGTCATTGACACAAAGACAGCAACAAAAATGTCTAGCTTGAGAAATTACGAGATTTGGGAACTTCTTTTCAATCAGGAGAGACAGAAGAATTCACTCAAGGTGATATTTAATGCAGAATATAAGTGTACAGATGAACATATGATTTGTGCTGATTTAGATTTAACAGAAGTCTTTGGTGCTCGGACACAAGAAGAAGATTTTGATCTGAGCAGCAGCAGGATAAATCCCCCCCATGGGGTCCAGACACTGGTGGTGGTGGTGGCTGATGACTCTGAGGCTGTTGAGGCGGTTGAGGCTGATGAATCGGTAAAGACTAGATGGTGATGGGGAGGTGGAGGATGTGCACGACGGCAGTAAGAATGAACTACGGCAGAGAAAGAACCATATTGAAGTTGCGGAGCAGTGAGATGTGTCACTGTGCTTTTGGTTGATTGTGAATCAACTGACAGACCCAGACAATGACACTTAGAGATAGTGAGTGAGCAGGCGTGCAAGGAGTGAATGGCAGGGTGAGAAAGAAAACTGAGCATGAAAAGTATTGTCCTCCTGATCGAACTTTTGCCAGAGCTTCATTTGGTTGGGGACTCTATTATTCATGACTAAACTACAAACTGGCTACGTTCTGGAATTCATGAGAAAAGAGCTATATTGTATAATCTGTGATTACGAGCAGCTGTGTGGGAAAAAAAAAGATACTGGGAATTTATAACATGACAATATCTTTCAGTCCGGCATGTCAACAAATCGATTTCATAGGAGGCTTTTTGTGTGTATCTGTTTTTACATGGTGGCAAACTGCTTAAAATACATAACACAACAATTTATTTATTTCAAGGTGGTGAACACATCAGTGTCAGGTCACGACGTCAAGCCACAATATGAGACGTGTTTCCTGTTCTAAACATCCTGCTGACATTGCACTAATGGAGCACTGGCACTGATTTATTCATATTATTTCAGCAACTGCTGAGTCGCTGGCAGCTCCTGCACACTTAGTGTTTGTTGGAAAGAGGAGCTGTCTCGCTTTCATGGGACCAGTTCTGACTGTTAAGACTCAAAGCAACAAGTTGACATGTGACGTCAGCCCTCCGTATGTTGCCCTGTGATTTGAATCAACAAAGGGTAACTCATGTATAGAGTAATGTAGGAAGTGCTGGTATCACAGATGGGACTATACAGAGCTGCCTTTGGGACAGATGGAATTGAAGTGACGTAACAAACCATTTTTAAGGCCCACCCACACTGAAATTACTGCACGGCCCCTGAAGGCACTAAAAAAATTCTTTTTGGTGATTTTGATCAAATATAGTGCACAAATCAAAACAAACACCAGGTTTTGATTTGACTTTGAAGCATACTTAATCACTCTGCTTTTCCAAGTCTGTTATGTGTGCGTGGGAATGTCATTTAACATGTGGCGGTGCAGGAATCTATAAAAACATACATGAGGGATTGACTTCCGAGCTAACTTCTCCATTTGTGTGGCCCTTAAGATCCTGGAGGATCCCGGATGACGCGGCTCAGGATAAAGGATGGGGATGCAGATTACAGAAAGGGGGTAGATTGGGCGGAGGCGGGGGTGTAGGCAAATTGGAAATTGGGCCCAAAGCCCGGCACAGCATGCCACGCTCCAGGCTTCATCCAGCCCCGCTTCAAAGAGCCCTGAAATCTCTCCAGAGCCACTCAGACAAATTATAGTAATAAACAACAAGTCACCCCCCGCCTGATCTCACCCGCCTCACCTCCCAGGGGGAAAACAAACGGCCCGGGATCCCGTTGCCCCGGCGACTGAACCCTGACCAGCCCGCCCAGCCACTGACCGTCTGTTTCCAACTTTGTTTGTTTGTTTGTTTACTCAGAGACACCAGAGACCGCGGCAGCGGGGAGGGTTATCTTCACAGCGCACAGGCTGAAAGGAGTTGGAAAAAATAAAGAACCTCCAATTACATGTGATTTAGTCCATCCTGGGGTATTATGGGCCTGGTGTGTTTGATTGGGGGAGATAAGCTGGACTGTGAGTCGGCTCTAATGACCGACCAGCCTACGGGAAAGCTGGGTGTGCTTTGTTCAATTGGGTGCTTACTGTAAATCATAATTGTATCCTCATTTTACAAAGCCTGCGTGAAGACTGAGGAAACATTTTGTTCCCTCTCATTTTTTCCACCAAATCCAGGCGAAAGTGACGGTCCACCTGCGCGTTGAGTGAGGTGTGGCACACAGTGAGGACTCACATGGTAGACAAGGTCTCACCCCAGAGTATGGGCAGGTCTTTGCCAAGAGCAGGGTTGGAGGGTATCATAACACAAGCAACTAATTAACAGATTTAAAATACAAAATATGAGTAGCTGTATTCCAAACACATTCTCCCTCCGTCTTCATCACATTTCGACATTTGGTCATGGACTTTCCGCATCGACATATGGCGTGCAAGGTACCCTGGGTGTGTTGGTAGTTGATGTTCTGGGATGCTGTGCCAACTTCAGCCTGTTACATGCATTGTCTATTTTCAAAATAATTAACTATTTCAAAATAAATGCACACTGTCAGTACAACATGGCCAATTTACTTTTTCTTTCCTTCAACAACTAACGCACATGGTTGGTTTTAGAAAAAAACAAACAGAGATTGGCTTTACAATCATACAGGAAGTGAACACCAGTCGAACTTTTCGCCCCCGAAACTTGCCTACTTGTCCAGATGCGTTTCCCTCTGACACCGCACTGTGTCTTAACCGACTGTAATGCGAGTGAGTTTCAGTTTGACTGTACTGTTTTCTATTGGAACATTCCAACTGGCCATAGGTGACGCACGTTTCTGTTTTGAGCATAACTTTAGTCTGGTGCGCTGTTTCTATTTATTCCTGTCACTTGCTTTGAAAGCTTAGTAACGGATGAGCAATGGCTGATTCATGAAGTTGAAATGAGGAGTTGCCTCCACAACAGCTCCTTATTTAACTGCAAAAAGCCAAATAAGGTGTCAGCCGGCTGGAGGGAAATCACAAGGAAGCCTAAAGTTTCTGGTAACTGACCTTTGCTAATAACAACCTACATGCTGTTTGCTGTACTGTATGTCATTTCCAGTAGATATAACAATATAAAATGTTCAAGTACAAATGAAGAAAGATCACAACCTGATTTGGGCGATGTAAAGTGTGTATAAGACCTACAGCAGTAAATGTGTACTGTTTCCTGCCCATTGGCACCTCCACCAAGAGATGGACACACCTCATCTTTATGCTGACCACATTACGTGTGCATGAGTGTGACAGGATGCTCTAGTGGGGGTTTGAAGGGCACCTCAGTGTTGAGTCTGTAAGCCTCCCATTCCGCCTCACTTAGGCATCCAGGACCCAGGGGTGTGTGGGCTAGCAAGGATAGCCAGCATTGGGTCCCTATAGCCTGTTCCCCCCTGGATTTATTGTGTTTTATTCCTTCTTTAAAATTTACCAAAATATAGGAAACAAAGTCTCTCCAACACTTTTTCGGTTTCAAAATCCTCCCCATCTTTGAAGGGTTTTTTGCTGTCCCGGCCCTTCCATCTCTTCCCATCACTTTGCACATCATGTCCAAAGGGGCAGTAAATGCTTAGAATGTATTAAGGGGAAAAGAAATGTACCACTCATATACTTGTGCAGAAGTCGAAGTCTTTACCTCCCGTCCAAGGCCAACGGCACTCAGAAAGGTGTGGAATTTGACAAGGCAATAACTCACAGCCCTCTACTGTAGCTCACATGGAACTGCTAACAGAAAACCTATGAAGGCTCGGGCGAAGAGTGGGCGATCAATCACGACTCTCTTCTTTTATCTGGTTTAGCTAAGAGGAAAGCCAGATAAACACTCTCTGGTGCCGTTTCTCCAAGGTCAATCCCTGTGTGACACTAAACCCTGGCTTGGAGATCCAGCAGACATTTAGGTGAGAGAGGGAGAAGGAGATGCACAGACAGACAGAGAAGAAGAGAGAAAGATGGATAGATTGAAAGATGCAGGACCAAACATAAATGTTTAAGTTCAGGAGCTAAGTGGGGAGTGTACCTCCCAGAGCCTCGCTCCGGCAGATCAATCATGCTAATATCAGACAGTCATGGGAGGAATGTCAACAGCACTCACCTCTAACCTCATGTGTGAAGGCATTACAGTGGAGCAGTGACCTCCTGATTCTCCTCACGACGACCTCCAGGCAGCCCTGCTCTAATGGAGATTTTATGGATGGTGTTTCACTTTATAGAGACCGTGGGCCTGACTCGGCGGCTCTGGGAGCCAGATGTGTTATATAGACGAGGTAGGCCAATTACTTGAGATGGAAAGAGCTGCTTTTCTCAGGTACAGGCGCTGATGTGTCAATTAAACTTCACTCAAGGCAAAGGAGAGACCTAATGTGAAAAACTGAACACTTATCTTCTTATTTTTGCCAATTAAGTTGCTATCTGGATTGCTACAATCTGCAATGTTTTTCTCAAACCACAAATATTATCATACTCTAATACTAAGACACTGGAGACAGGGTGTGTTTCCTGCATCCTTTGTTAGGCGTTAAGTGTAAGATGCCTTCAGATGAGTGGTAGCTGCCGCCAACCCAATTGCTAGTATAAATGTTGGCATTGGATATTTCTGCAAACCACAAATATGACATTTGTACCTTATTTTGTAGTGGATATGTTGAAACTTTATGTTTGGTGTGGTTATGTTTAGGCACACTTGCTCATATGTCTTAATATACCCAGTGTCGGTGGCACAATCGTGGCTGGAAATGCCACCCAAAAAACGCCCACTTTTGTTGTTTGTTGGTCCTGAACAGTGGTCTTAACAGCTGTCTCGCTCTGATGTCACAGCATCCACCATCCCCTCCACCTCCCGATGACAAAGTCAGCTCATACGTGTGATAAGAGCTACGTCACTTTAGAATTGTTAATATGACACGTATGAAATGTACAAATGTAAAGTGGGTGTGGTTTGCAGAAATGGCTGGGCTGCTGCCGCCCGGCATCGTCCATATTCTTTCTTTTGAAATGTAAAAACGAAATTCATAAAATGGAAACATACTCTGGGCAGCATGTCTGTAACTACAGATAGTGTTAATCAATCAATCTAAAAAGTAACTAAATAAATACATAAAAAATAAATAAATAAAACACAACACAACACAACAAAATAAAATAAAATAAAACAAAATGAAACTAAATTAAATTAAATTAAATTAAATTAAATTAAATTAAATTAAATTAAATTAAAATAAAATAAAAGCCTTATTGTGAATACAGCATCCTTTTTAAAACTCTAATCCAATCAAGAGTTTGTACTTAAAAAAATCATCAAGCAAACCTGGTTTAAATATACCGTTAAGCTTAACTGTTTAGACTTTTGTTATTATAAAGTATCAGGGATGAATATCCCACTCTGAACTTTGGTAAATTTCAAAGAAACATCTTCAGACTCACCTTTTAATTTTGCTTTTAAGTGCTCTTTACTGTCATGATCAATTGTATAGATTTATTAACCTGCAATTTGTTTCTTTGAATGTTGTACTGTGTTGTTTTTCTTTCCTTATGCAAATTTTATGCATGAAAGGAGCATTTTACATAAAATATAGATTATTTTTCATTGATTTCTATCCTAAGGAGATGGCGAGATTTCTTTGTCGGGGTGATAAGGACGCTGTTATTATTGATGCTGATGCTGATGGTGGTGATAGTGATGATGATAATAGCAACAGTGGGCGGCACGGTGAAGCAGTGGTTAGCATTGTCGCCTCACAGCATGAGCGCTCCTGGTTCGAACCCTGGAGTTTGCTTGTTCTCCCTTTGTCAGCATGGGTTTTCTCTGGGTTCTCCGGCTTCCTCCCACAGTCCAAAGACATGCAGGTTAGTTGGTGATGTCTGTCTCTATGTGTCAGCTGGGACAGGCTCCAGCACCCCCCACAACCCCCAACAGGATAAGCGGTTACGGAAAATGAATGAATGAATGTAAAGACAGCTTTACTAAGAAGAAACTGGACAGACCAACATCATACTCGTCTTGCAATTTCACTTTAGCTCCTGTCAGATTTAGAAACAGAGCTTCCTCATACCTGTATAGCTGTTTAGTGAAGAGAGGTATGTGTTACAAAGGGCTTCCTGGGTCAAGAGAAACAGAGATAGCGGAAAGGGAAAAGAAGGAAGTGGAATTGGAAAGATATACATGGATGAAGAGACAGAGATTCAAAGACTGTGTTCACACTATGATGGCCAAATTTTAAAAAGGAGATGCGTCCTAAGTAGAGTTCATGTTGTTTTTGTGAAGATCCGCCTTCCACACTCAACGGCGTAAATCTTCTCGTCATTATCTTCTTTCAGTTGGCAGAAAATAATAAAGATAATTTGTAGAGGCAACATCTGGTACAGAGTGAGCATGGTGAGTCTCAGTTCATTCTCAGCCCTTCCTTTTCTCAGTGATCACCTGAACTGAACTCACGACTCAGTGTGTCTCATTCACGAGCAAAATAGACATTAATACAGGTTGATGTTTTGTTGTGTGATCAGCGATAATGACATTAAAACTGAGTCATCACAGGGTGGGTGAGAGATTTTTGGAGGGTGAGAAAAAGATAGCCTTAGTGTACACAAGAAGCCAAAACAGAAATTTTTCTTTTTCAAATTTCACCATATCAGCGTGGACATGTTCTTAGAGACCAAGAAAGAAAAAGAGAAAGACAGGCCGAAAGTGTGAGACAGTGAAAGGAATGATGGAGCGAGACAGACAGAGAGTTAGTGCAGAGAGAGGCAGAGAGAGATAAAAGGAGAGGCAGAGAAAGAGAAGAGAGATCAAGTGTCAGGTCCACTGTGGTCCATTTTGCCCGGAGACAGCTGCAGCCACAACTGACAAATCCAGAGGGGCCCCTTCCTCTATAGGCACCGGGAAAGCACCGGGAATTATCCAACGTCTCAGCTCTCTGCTCCTTGGGGAACCTCTCTCTCTCTCTTTAGTTAGCAGAGAGGAGGAGGAGGAGGAGGAGGAGGAGAAGAGGGTCACGGCCAGTTCCACTTCCAGTGCCTCCACTGATACCCCTGCTCCGCATGACTCCCCCCGCTTTCCAGTCCTGAATCCAAATCCTGGAGATTCAGGGGGCACAATCCTCTCCCACCCTCCCCTCGCTTCCACTTCTTTCCCCCCCATACCATACGTCCTCTTATAATGATTTGTATACGTGTGTGTGTTTTTTAAAGGGATGTGGAAGGAAAGAAGGGGGCAAGTGTGAACAGCTGTGATGTATTGTCGTCTGGGGCATGATAATATACCCATGTCATTAGGGCTGGACATTGCTAACATGTGTATGTGGAGTGTGTGTTAAGGTAGGTTTTAAAACAGGCTAGTCACAGTTCAAAGGAGGCCACAGCGTGCTGGCAAAGCCTGATACCTGCTGCGCCCGTAAAGGAAGGAGAATGAGGTGAGTAAAGTGAAATGAATGCAGCCTACCGCCACAGAGCGAGAGAAAAAAACACAGGGGCAGGCTGCGGATATTAGCGAGAGAACGGGGCTATCAGGTGAATGTGTGTGTGTTGCAGGGGAGTGGGGGGGCAGTAGCTGGAAGGGTGAGAAAGGTAGAAGGAGGTTTTGATGTTTGGAGAGGGAGTGCAGCAGGGGAGCGCATCGTAATGTATCTATTGAAGTTCAGGCCTCTGTGTTTGATACAGTACATCTGTACCCCATTTCCCTCTTTTCCCCCAGCTGTGCACTCTCACGTGTACAGGAACAATAAGACCCGGGACCATAAATTCCCTCACTTGCTCTCTCC
Organism: Cephalopholis sonnerati; assembly: GCA_019142605.1. NCBI lineage: Eukaryota > Metazoa > Chordata > Actinopteri > Perciformes > Serranidae > Cephalopholis > Cephalopholis sonnerati. The sequence goes on along the minus strand of JAGQAX010000009.1, from coordinate 25,511,752 downwards.
CTCTGCATCCATCTCCCTTAGCGTCCATATTTCTCTCTTTTTATCTCTATCTTTTTCCGTCAGTCCTCCACACCCTAACAACCTCTCCTCCCCCCTCCCTCCTTTTCTCCCCCATTTTTGATATAATGTAATGATAGTAGCCTCTGCTATTAGCGCCGACGTCTGCCTCAGATTGCTGACTCGGCTGCAGCCCCTCATCGCAGACGCCGCGCCATAAAAAAAGCTTGAATTAATTGATTTCCTCTCAGCAAGAGGGGTCATGTCTCTGCTCTGGTTTCCGACATCTCTTACTCCCCGCCTCTTCCCTCCCTCGTCTTCTCTGTGCACCCCTCACCCAAATCCCCTCCACCGCCGCTCGCCGCAATGCTGAAAAGTAGGGGGTATCAGTTGGCCCCCGTCAGGTCCGCTGGGGTCTGGGTGCACGGTAAATGAAATATGGTAGCTGTCGCATTAGGAAATCCATTGAAGTTAATTAGGGCCGGTGTTCTCTGCGGAGCCACATCTGCTGCTGTTTAGGCGCCAACACCCCCCCATCCAGACGCTACTATGGGGACTGTGGTGGGGGAACAGGAGGGCTGGGGGTTGATACTGATGGGGAAACTGGACCTGGGGTATTGAGTGGTACTGGCCAGCGGTTGGCCGGGGAGAGTGGTAAGGAAGCTGAGGTCGTGACCTCCAGGTAATTCGTAATGGTGGCTGGATGGAGCATCGAGTAATGGATACTGCGTTGTTATCGGGGCTATCAGCTGGCTAAGCTGTTGTAAACCAGCCACTCCACACCCACATGCTATAACAACATGATATCAGCCAGCCAGCCGAGATTATGTCAGGATGTATGATATCAGTGCCCGCGTTTATACACTGGTTTCATTGACGGTCAGGCAATGTCACCAACAAAGGAATTAAACCGTCTTATATTATTGGCTGGTAATGGGCTGTGAAACAGATCTCAGCAATTTGGTGGTGAGGGCTATTGCAGGGTAATGGGGTGTAATTTTGTGATGGCAGCTCAGATAGAACATTCAGAGGCTTTACCGTATGCCAGGGGATTTATCGTACGCTCGCAACAGCTGACTTACATCGTGAGGTGTGTGGGCTGCAGAGTGATTATGGCAGCCAAACAATAAAGACAAGACAAGTAGAGTGACAGAGCCGACCGCTACATCGACAGTAGTCACAGAACTCAAAGGGCGGCGTTTTGTCAAAGAGTGACAGACGCAGCAGGGTCAAAAGTTTAATGACAGTGTGTGTGTGAAGGATGGCGACTGGGCAGTGTATTGGCATGTAGACGAACGGTTCAGAGCTGCCTCGAATGGCCCGTCACAGCTCTTTGAGATCAGACTCTGAGTGCTGGATTGATGGGTCAGATTCTGAATCATCCATCGGAGGGAAAGAGTGCCAACAAGGCCCACGTGGAGTCTGCTGGCTGCTGGAGGGTTTGTTTTTATATCAGGCTCAGGTCAAATATTTGCAAATTAGTTTTACTTTTGTGCTTGAAGTTCCAGATGGGGAAGAGTTTACTGTATCAGAATGGTTCAAAGAGTGTTTGGGGAGCTGTCAGTCACAGAGTTGATGTAAGTTGACAGAATATTTTTCAGTATTCATTGTGTTGCCCTGCAAAGACCCCCATGATAATTAGATTAAGAAAATAACTAGAAACGATTCTATGTTTTGGTATGAGCAGGGATGACAGGGTAGGCCATGTGTTTATTCATTTTTCAGTTGCAGAGTTCAGAGTTTAAGTTTGACATGAATCTTTATGATTTATATTCAAAGTAAACAGGTGCATATCAAAGTCTTGTTAAATGGTAAACAACCTGGACCCTATTTTCTTATGTTTTTGTAACAGCAATTTTTGAACCTGGTGCAGTGTTAAACAAGAGTTCTGCAGCAGGCAGCAGCACATCAGGTTGCAATGTAACCACGTGGGATATTTGCGCATCTTCAGTTTACGTCCACTTAAAGTGCTTGTTTTTGCAACTGACAGACTCAGATTGTTGCTTTAAGTGTCTGACAACATTATGGAAAGCACTCCTTCAGAGATAGACCTTTTTGTGAAAGAGTAAGATCCTTTTTGTTTAACCAAAAACAGCCCCAAAATAGCCATCGCCAAACCACCAAACTCCATTTAAATAAACAGTAATTTTAGAGTGCATAGAGCCAGTTTATTTTCACATCCAACTAGGTGAATTAAGAGTTTATTTCAACCAATCCAGATCTGGTTATTGATGGAACAGTGTAAAGTCAAACAAAGACACTTTTTTGAGGCTTATTTTGTTTCGGTTGACTTTGAATGAAGTGTATTTTATGATGATAAAATTACAGTTTTTTTAAATGGACTCGGGTGGGTTTGACGACAGCAACACTGGGCCTTTTTCTGGTTAAATAAAAAGGATCCTACTCTTTAAAAAAGGGTCTATCTCTTTAGGAATCCTTTGCATAATGGTGACAGACGCTTTAATAACAATCTGAGCATGTAGGTGACAAAAACAAGCTTTTAGTGGACGTAAATTGACAGTGCACAATTGCCCATTGGCGTTACATTGCAGCCTGTTTTGAAGCTGTTGGCTGCAACCCTCTCACTCAATACTGGAACAGTTTTACAAATTGTTGTTCCCATTAGTCAGATGGACAAAGAAAAGAGAGAAAATTGTGTCTAGTTACCCTTTAACATAAACTATTTACTCTTTAAAAACCAGTTCCAAATGGTGGTTATTTGCCTTATTATAGGGTAGTCATTAAAGCTGATTAACTTTATATCACTTGTGAGTATAGTTGTAACAGCCCTTTTGTACAATTCAGCAACTTTTCACTTATCTGAAGGTCTAAGAAAACAGAGTGTTGTATGTCGAACAGATTATAAAGCCCTTTGAGGCAAATTTATGATTTTGAGTAAAATAAACAACATTGACCCTGACATGACTTTTAATTATTTTCACGCAAAGAAAAGCACATGAATAAGGAGTGCATAGTTTATCTGTGGGTCTACCAATCAGCAGGAGAAAGAAGGTGAAGAAATGGTCACTTAACCTTTGTCAAATCACAAAATAACCCACCCCTGGTCGGCCATAGCAGGGGGTCAGTACTCACTGAGGTGGACGATCATTTGTCACCTACAGTTCAGCTCAGGGAGCATCTTCACTGTGTCATTCGTCTTCACTTTGCATTCTAAGTGTGTGTCTGCAGTGTGTGTGTTTCACGCCATTTGTCAATAGTTCAGAGTGCATCTTCACTCATTCGTCTTCAGCGAGCGTCTTAAGTGTGCATTCTTCGTGTCCATCTCAGGTCATTAGTGGTCGGCATGTATAATGGATGAATGGGGTGGGTGACTATCAGGGTGACGTGAAGGGTTTCTCTCTTCTGTCTGAAAGTGATGGGACGACTTAACACGATTGTGTTAAAACGGCTTTTTTCACCTGGTAATTTGCATGTGAAAAAATCATGGCGACATTACAGAAAGGGAGTTAAACATAGGGGAAAAACAAACAGTAATTATGTTCAAATGTTATTTACTGTAAATGCACAAGAGTGACTCTGAGACATATGATACTGTAATTACAGTCTAGTCCTCTCCTATAGATAAAGATCCAAAGCTAAATATTTCACAATTTGAAAAACACAGGGTCTAAAAACTAGTTCTCCTCCACACACAAAAAAAAAATTCTTAATGTTAAAGGTACAGTTCATCCAAAAATCAAAAATACATATTCATCCTCTTAGCTGTAGTGCTGTTTATCAGTCTAGATTATTTTGGTGTGAGCTGCTGAGTGTTGGAGATATCAGCTGTAGAGATGTCTGCCTTCTCTTGAATATAATGGAACTAGATGGCACTCAGCTTGTGGTGCTCAAGTGCAAAAAAATTAAATTAAATTAATAAAATAAAATAAATAAAAATAACATTAAATTAAATTAAATTTTAAAAATGAAAAACATTTGAAAAACCTAATGGCAATGTCTCTTTCCAGAAATCATGACCCGCATTCATGTAGGAACTATTTTCTCTCTGCCAAACTACACCCACCAAACATATCACTGCACAGAAGGAAGTGTGCATCTACTCATGGATGTTAGGCTCGTGCTCTTGACATCGCAAGATGTTAACATCAATAACGTCCTCCCTGGCAGAGCTATAACATTAGCTAGCTCAGTAGTGCTAAGTGAGCTAGCAATAGATGTACGCTTGTTTGGTAGAAAGAAAATAGTTCCCACATGAAACTGCTCACAACAAGGTCTGTGGATTATCTTGAGTAACCGGGTCATGGTTTCTGGAGATTGACATTACCGTTGAGTTTTCCAAATGCATTTTCTTTGGAACTTAAAGCACCACAAGTCGAGTGTCATCTAGTTCCATTACACTGGAGAGAAGGCAGACATCTCTACGGCTGATATCTCCAACACTCGGCAACTCACACCAAAACAATCTAGATTGATAAGTAGAACTACAGGTAAGAAGAAAATTATGTATTTTTGATTTTGGTGTGAACTGTCCCTTTAAATCATTTGACTGTTTGACCTTCGCTGTGTGCTATGTTAGTGCAGAGTTTAACACCAGAAGGATGTTTTCACATTCATCTGCTGAAGTTGGAAAGTTTCTCTGTGCTCACCTTAAATCTTGAGTATAAGATGTGTGTATACAAGCATGATTTGTGACATCACAGCAAGCAAGGAGCCAATCGTGGCAGAGATTTCTTTATTCAATTACCAGAGTATTTTCATTTGTCTTCAAACATTCCTACAGGGGATCTTAAAGTTGACCTTCACCTTAGCAAACAGGGTTAGTCATGTTACCTCACAAGACTTTACGTAATGCACTTATTTGTTTGTTGACCTTCTCGACCCCGGGGCCTTGCAGTTGGCCTGAGTTTCCGCTGACTGCTCTGGCTCCCTTCCACAGTCAAGCATTGACAAGCATTAAAGCGGACTCTGAATTCCCCATAAATGTGAATATCTTTCAATCTATGCTCACAGCACATGACAAAATATACACTTCAGATTGTCAGACAATCTAAAGCGATGCGGTTTGGCTGGGAATCAAACGACTGTGAGCCCAGACTCGACTCGATCCACTCCCTCCATGTATATCAATAGCAATTTGGGTAGAATTGCCTCTCAGCTGCTGCTGGATATGAGAGAAAAAAATGAGAGGAGGCAGTAAGACGAAGCTGGCAGTACCCGGTCCTGTGAATGTGTGTTCTGCCTGCATACTTGGCATCGGATCAAGGTGAATCTGGTATGAGCGAGGGAATGAGCTAAGGAAAGCGTGTGTGTGTGAGAGAGAGAGAGCAGTGTGTGTGCATTTGCAGCCCTCATTAGTAAACTCCAGCCCTGCGTTCACAGTATGAACACACCACTCCTCCCCTTCCCCTCACTCTCAGCCTCTCAACTAAATGAGGTTAATAAACTCAAGCGTTTACTACCATCACCAACACCATCCCTCCTCCCCTGCTTTCTCCCTTCATCTCTGCCTCTCTACCTCCACTGCACTCTGCGCTCCTGAGCCAGCGCTCCTCCACCTCCCTTCTCCTCCCTAAGCCTCCCTCCTTCTTTCATCTCAGCTGAAACGCTTTCTTCCTCTTTTCCTCACCTCTTTTTTATTGTCATTGTTGCAGGGCGAAAGCTCTGGGATTTCCTCCCTCTATTTCCCAGGACAGAGCTGCAATTACAGCTCAGGAGAGAAGAAGACCAGCTGTGCAGGGGAATTGGTATACAAAGCCGTCGCAGGGGAGACAAAGATGAGGGCGCCCCTCAGAGGCCAGGAAGTGAAACTGCTCATTTTTCCACCACAATATTTCTTCCGCACATCAAAGCGGCAGCTTGCTTTCAGACCGCATCGCTGTTTTCCTTCAAGTACCAGGCAGGGTCATCATGACCAAACAGAAATAACAACCCATCATAACGAATAATGTGCTGTGTTATGACCTGGCTCGCTTGTCCTGAGCGTTAACACACACACACACACACACTGGCTGTGGCAGGAACACAAAGTGATACCAAGGAAATGTGAAGAATGCATCAAACAGCCTTGGGTGCTCTTATCTTGGACTGCATGTGGACAGGGACATCCTAAAAGAAGAAAATACACAAAATATGATTAAAGAGAAGCCGTAAACATAGAGGACACACTCAGACAGCTGTGACCTGAATACGTGAAGGAATGCTGTTAGGGCTGGGCAGAAATACAATGTGGCACCGTGTCAGTACATTCGTTTGTGAGTGACTTTTTTCTTTTGTCTCAATGCTGATAGCCTCTGGGCACAGAATCAACCAAGTGCGTGCTTCCAGGGATTCATTATTAATATTTAAATGTACCTGCTGACCAATGCGGGACACGTAGACGTGAGACTAAAATTTAAATAGCCTCCATGATTATCTAACATCTGACTGGATTACCTTCAAACAAAAGATTTATTTTAACCTCAGCTCTGGTCACAGTGTTCCTCTGATCATATGACTGCAGGGCTGCTATTCATCAAGGCCCAAGCTGTTAAACCTATCCACTTTTTACTGTATTGGGTAATACACAGCAGTGACGGTGCAAGTAACTGTGACTTTAAACAGATTACGATCCATTCATCCCGCCACTCATGCTGCCGCCCCGCCAAAAACACCACCAAAGGAGTTCAAGGATAACAGTTAATACTCCATTTTTTCGTTATTGTGAGCAAATCCCATGAAAATCATCTCTCAATACTTTGACTCTCCAGCCCAGGAAGAATGAATACATACTTTCATTTCTAGAACAGCTGAGCACTGCAGCTTTTAGTAAACAATACTTTAACAGGACTAAACAGTGCATTTGTTTGGGACTATTTTCTGTTGCGGATTAATACACATTTGGCACTCTAGTTGAGTATTTCCAGCAGAGGGATGGGATTGACTTAAAAGTGGTAAAATTACAGTGTTCATGCAGGGTGTGAGCTACAGTGGAGTCCAGAGGGAGCTCCCCTAAAAGACATGGTTTGTGAGGTTTTGGGGGAGTCTCTAAAATATTGACATTATCCTCTTTTTGTCATGCATTTCTTTTTGTCTTTGTTGTCATCAGGCAAGAGGCAGTGGTTAGCATTGTTGGCTAACAGCAAGAGGGCTCCTGGTTCCACACCAGGTTGGGGGTTGGAGTTTGCATGTTTTCTCTGTGTCAGCGTGGGTTTTCTCTGGGTGCTCTAGTTTCCTCCCACAGTCCAAAGACATGCAGGTTAATTAGTGACTCTAAATTGTCCGTAGGTGTGAATGTGAGTGTGAATGGTTGTCTGTCTCTATGTGTCAGCCCTGTGATAGTCTGGTGACCTGTCCAGGGTGTACCCTGCCTCTCGCCCAATGTCAGCTGGGATAGGCTCCAGCCCCCTGTGACCCCAAACAGGATAAGTGGTTTCGGAAAATGCATGGATAATGCATAAATTTAGGCTAAATATCATTGATGTACGCTGGTTTGCTGATGTGTGACCCTCGCATTTGATGTCTTAAATATAGTGAAAAATGACCATGTGCTCATGTGTATGTGATGGGTAACTTTAACTGTTGTTGATGAGGCACCTGGCGTGCACTGTTTTTGATTTAAACTGGTACATTTGTGTGTGTCTACGCTGTTTTGCTGTTTGACCTATCCATGTGTTATTTGTGCTGATAAACTATAGAATATAGCACATCACTCTGCAGAGATGACTGTATTGTATCATTGCCTATGTTTGGTTTTGATCCTCGTGTGTAGCTTTGATGTGATTATTAACTGATATTATATATCAAATGTGCTGACATGAAGTCAGTCTGCATTCTTTGCAAATGAGTCACAGTCAGTCTTCTCTTTGAGGCAAGCATGGGATTCATGTGATGGAATGGGAAATGATTTGATTTAAATGATACTAATGCTATTATTGATTCCGCTTATCGATTCAATTCTTTATTGATTTCCTTATTGATTCCAGATCAATTTTCTGTGTGGAACAAAAGTAGGCTTACACAGGTTTTCAGCATCAACTGAACTTCTTCTACTACTTCTTTATTATCTCTGAGTCTGAGCACAGTGTAGATGAAATGAGAGACTATTTGTATGTTACCAATTCACCTTAGACAAGCACACAAACTGTCACTTCAAACAAAGAAGCTGCTCTGTGTCACACACAGGCAGTGCAGAGCTGCGTCGCACAGATGCTACTGCAATAATTTCAGTCATCACATTGACCAGTTTTTGCATAGCAAATGCAACATACTGTAAGTCAGTGGTTCCCAACTGGTCCAGCCACAGCGTCCAGATTTCTCCTTAGTCATTAGTTCAAGGTCCACACAGTTTAACACATTCAGCGTCATACTTGCATTTGGCCGTGTTGTCAAGCTAGTCTGTTATTAACTCACACTACAGAAGGAAACAGCACTTTAAAATAAAAGCTCTGTGCTGGAAATTCACTGTACTTCAAAATAAAATGTGTTTTTTTTCCAAGCTTGACACATTTGCGCGTCACTTGCGGTCCACTCAGAATGGACCCGTGACCCAGTTTTGGACCCCGACCCATCAGTTGGGAACCACTGCTGTAAGTCACAGTGGACAGCTCTGAAGCAGCACTGTTGTCTTCTTTCTTTGTGAAATGAAGCCACTATGCTACCAGTTGATAAGCTTGAAAGCATACGACAACTAATCGGAGCACTTTGAACTGGTTCTCAATTGGAACCAGTTCTCAACTCCCTTCCCTATTCATGGGATTCATTGACAAGAAAAAATATAAAATATCAGCAGCCTTATTCTTTTAAGTTCACATAAAGTTTACTCCCCTGATTGAGGGAGTCCGATTTCTTCCAAATACACAGTACACAGTATATCTTTAATAATACAGCTTTCTAAATTAAAGGGGAACTCCACCAATTTTACAAGTCTGTGTGCTGGTCACAGGGAGTACTTCACAACCAGGGAAACAGTGAATGTTTTCTGTGGTTTTGGAGGAGCTTTAATGAAATGACTCGAGTGACATCACTTGTGTATTTCAGCGTGGGTTTAAGAACACAAAATTTAACTGAAAGCCTGCGTTACAAAGTGGTGGTGTGGAGACTGATAGACAGGGGCATTTACTGTACCAGGAGGGAGGGTGTGACAAAAAGCTCTCGAGGTGTAGGACACAGTATTTTCACAGTAATCTCTGGAGTACCCTTTCATTCAGTCACCCGTCTCTTGTCTCGTACAGTCATCCTTTCCCTGTTGACATTGTTGAACATCTGCCATTTTGATGGACACTTTTATCTGGACATTTTTAGGATGCTTTGCCCCAACTGGAAATGATCCCATGACCCTGGCAGCACCGCCAGACCCACTCCACACTGAATCACGTTATTAAAATGACTGTGATGTGTGCCTGTTCAACTTCAGGCATCAGCTGCTCGCGATGTAATGTTTCCTAACAGCTGTCGCACTGTCGGGTTGTCTGTGCGAGTGTGTAACAAAGAGAGAGTGATGGCAGCAGGAGCCCCCGTCAGGCCCGTGGGACAGTCGGAGAGGAGCAGACGGTCGTGTCGTTTCACTGGAAACATATGGTGAAACTCAAGTGTGTAATTTACCTAGGACTACGGGTGGCCCCGAGTAACACATACACACACGCGCATGCACACATGTACGCACACACACAGTGACAGGGTGTAATTTACCTGGGGCCTATGGGTGGCCCAGTATCCCGTTGCACTTGTCATACACACAGACGGCTCAAACGCAGTTCACACTCCCCTGGCAGAGACGGAGAGAGTGAAACTAATTTCCCCAGGCCTGCGGACAGGAGAGTAAGAAATCACACAATGACAGAGATGTTAGAGATCAACACAGCGAAAGGTTCAGAGGCTGAGACTGCATTTAGTGTATTGGCCCAGTGGAAGACATTACCCCCAAAATCTCAACCTGTGGGAGTTACTGCACACCCTGTATCACATCCTCTCCAATTCATCAACCTGGCTCCTTTTCAAAGCTGGCGCTGTCCTCCCTCGGAGAGAGAAAGAGACGAAGGTCATGGGAGCACGGGCGGAGGGGAGGAAGACAGATTAGAGGAGTGTGTCCCTCCCTACATTCCTGCACTGACCTTCGTAGTAGTGTGTGCGGCACTGTAGCTATCATCGGCCCACCATGCTTTACAGTTGGTTGTTATTGAGGGGTGGGATTATGGGCACCTCGAACCTGCATGCCCCACCCCGATTCCACGGCAGTGGAGCGTATCTTGTTTCACACGAGGATTGACAGACAGGCAGTCCCAGACGTTTACAGTTGGCACTGTTTGAGGTGTCTGTCTGTGAAGGCTGATATGATAGCCTGTCTGCAAGTTGCTGTGTGTGTATCTGTGTGTATCTGTGTGTGTGTGTGTGAGCTGGTGTTTGATCTCCTTTCCCAGCCAAGGGGCTTTAACTTCACTCCAGGTGCAGAGAAGTCAACCTGAGGGCATGGGAGGCACATACAGTTGAGATCACAACCTTAAAGTACTCACACACACATATACACACACACAAGCGGAGGCAGGAAGTTTCCTTGAAGCATTAACTCAGGCTGAGTAACTTTGCGGTTTTAACTGGTCCAGTGGTGTCACCGTAAAAATGCTTCTAGAGACTCGGCAGCGTGCTGTAGGATAAACAATCTGTTACCGCCTCCCCACGTGAGCGCCAATGGCCCCAAAGAAAATACTGAGAGTCAAAAAAAGGAAAGGTGAAAGGGTCGGCTGGTTCAGTGGGCAGTATAATGACACTGTGCAGGACAGGCTCTCAGTGTACTGTACACAGAAGCAGATGGAGTTCTTTGCGGCAGGTCAGGGTTGATTGGGTAAATAAGACGGAGAGTCAACACTGGGACTGAGAGGCCGAGACGCATAGTTGTTCAACAGGTGCAGTTTGGGCTTAAATAATCCCCAAACCATTAACTCTTATCAGTTGCTGTACACTGACGTTAAAGTTCTCAACTGCACGTCTTCCATTCCATTAGCTTAAATGAAGCAGGAATAATCGCTCTCTTTATTCCTCTGTATCTCCACACAGGAAATCTGTGTGGTCCATAATGAGCTCAGTAAACATCTGCTCCTCCTGTATTAAAGACCATTTTCTCCGCGTCTCATCCTGTAATATGGAGAAATTAGAGTGCAGGGACTCATTCGGCGTGTTTATACACACACACACACACACACACACACACACATTCACAGAGAGCAGACATAACATAAGGAGTCCAAGTGTTTTTATACTACCCAACTGACGCTCTAACATACCATCTCAACACCACAATTTTCCATCCACAACAGTAAAACACTACCGGGTGTCCTTGGTGTATGGTCCCTGAATACCAGGGTGTTTTTTTTTTTTTTTAAAGTGCAGGGTACTGGGGCCTGATCCAAGAGGCAGGTTTACAGATTTTCTGGAAATTTTTACTAATTTAAAGCCTCTTAAATCTGGAATATGTGAATTTAAACATACTTTTTTTCAGGTTTGACATCACAAAACTCAGTAAAGCTGCTTTTTTGGAACAAGCTCCTCATCATTTAACTGAAATAACACACTATGTGTTTATTTAGCATGGCAGTGTTTCCATCAAAACACTGAGAGACACAACAAAGGCTTGGTTATGCAACTGCCAATGGAAGCGACATATGTGGAGGAATAGCTCCACCTAGTGACGTGACTCCATAGCAACAACTTGTCAAACAAAGAGAAGTTCTTGAGAGAGCAAAACACAGTTCAGAGCTTGGAAGGTTTAACAGCTTTTATTATAGAAACCACTTATTAGATGTCATAACTAAGGCCAGTGACACTGACAAGACAAACAGAAGCAGACATGACTCCTCGGACGACAACACCAGCTTCCATATCGGCTCCTCCATGTACACACTGTTGTATCTGTAGTAACCATCTGGATTAACTTAATCCAGCAGATTGTTCCACATCCATACAAACTTCATATTTCAGTCTTTCCCGTTCCTGAAAAAGTCTGTTGATGGTAAAGCCGATGAATGTTTGCACTTCAGGAGGATCTCCCTCACTTGCTCATCTCCCTCTGGACCTCACCGAGGATCTGCTCCTCCAGTTCGGACGTGTCGTACTCCTTCAGCATGTCGTACTCCTGCCAAGGCTGTGCCCACTTCTGGGCGTGCTCCATCTGCTCCGGGGTCAGGGCCAGATCAAAGCGGATGCCCTGGATGTTGAACCTGGGTCGTTCCCAGCGTTTGGACCACGGCTTTGGGCGCATCCTTACCTTGATCTGGTGAGTGGACAGATGTGCTCAATTATTTGACATAGTCCTTTTATATACCAGCATTAATGATAAGCAAGATATTTAAAAATGACATATTGAAATCATGTTGATAATACAACTAATGCGAATCCAGCGCCTCTACGATCACTTCCATTTCTTTCCGTTCTCGCTTTGTCTCCCTCACCAAAAGCCATCTGGGCCTTTTTATAATCCATTAAGTGTAATTGTTTTTTTCATAATCAAATCATTTGTGTTTTTTCTCTGAATTTACATCACATAAACATGTATTTTGTTAAACAATGTATTATATATTTAAAAGTCTCATACACAAATTAGAAAAGAACCAAATGGACTACTAAAATTTAATCAAATAAACAATAAATCATCACATTATCCAACTTCCCTAAAAATGACACATAAGAAGCCTCTAGAAATCCAATTTAGGAATAAAAAAAAAAGTCTTTGCAGAGTTTAAAGAATATCAAACATTTACTAATAAACTTAATGTGACTTCCAGTGAAGTGTAGAGTCATTTAAGTGACCATAAAGTATAAAAACAGCTGTATATGTCTATCAGAAACAACTGCCATATTGTTGATTTTAAAAAATTTTTGGAAAAAATGTAATTTAAATTTCAAAACATTAATTTTACTTGTGCAAAATCCTCAATATCTCTATTAGAAAGTAATATGTTAAGGCAAGATTGTGACACTTTTGTGACCATTTTGTACAGTCATGGTTACAGACTCCACCTCCCTACATTTGAATTTTGGGTGTAATTCATTTACCAAAAATAGAGACAAAATGCACAATAAACAAAGCTATTTTTTTTTGTTTGTTTATTTTTGACACACTTTCTATAGACAATGTGAAAATATAGGTATCATGATCTCTTTTGGCCTCAATAATCGTGTAGTGACAATCTGTTATGGTCCAAGCCTTAGATCAAACCACCCACTGAAGGCACATTCTATCAGTGTTACTAGAAATAATACCTGCATTAACAGGTATTATTAATGCTTTATAAAAAGAGTTTGAACAATACTAAGTACAACATTAAAGTCTGGAGAAGCCCCATTTAGTCCAGTTCTTAGTTATAAATCAAGATCCATCTTGAGGCTCTCTCACCTTGTTGACAGGCACCTCTCCAGTGGAGGAAATAGGCACCGGCTTCATGTCCGGGTCCACGGTGCTGTACTCGCTCAGAGCGTCTCTCAGATACATCAGGTTATCGTCCAGCCTCTTCTCCAGCTTCAGCACTTCAATCTGCTGGATACGAGGGCTGTACAGCTCGTAGCAGATCTCCACTCCTGAGCCACACACACATAAAAGAAACACATGTTTGAAGCAGGTGTTTTGCCTGAAGGCCAGCGGGTTCACTTCTTGTAAAGAACATGAATATGTGAGGCTCTCATTTCCTCAACCAAGTCAACAATGACCAACAGTGAAGTAGAGATGTGGACAAATATGAAGGGAACAGACAGACTTTACACTGAAAAGCAATCAAATTTAACATTTACAATATAGAAAAACTATTTGGCAGACTTGAAACAAATCATTCCTTAATGTCAGGAGACAGTGAGGGAGACATTTCAGTAGACCTTTGTTATATTAGTGGTGCCACAGAAAACAAACCTCAAACCTCACCTTGGCCATCAATGATGTTCCTCAGGATACATGTGGCTCCCAGCCCCTTTCCACCCCTCTGGATACAGATGCCAACAAAGCGGTTAGTTTTCCCACTGGCGTTAGGGTCGGCCATGGTCACAGCCAGGATGCTCCCTGAAAACAAAATAATTTGCACCATTTAAAGTGGAGACCGACAAGTTTTTTTTTTTTTGCTTTAACTTATCATTTGGAAGAAAATATTGACTGCACAATTAAATGGCTATGGAATAATGACACCATCTGCGTTTAGATTGGTTTCCTATAAGCCTCAACTTCAGTATGTAATGCTGTCTGCCACAGGGCACGATCTTCCAGGAAAATTAAGGCTCAATTTATGGCACAAAGGAAGTGCATGAACCATTAAGCAACCAAAACAGGAAGAAGGTAGCACTTTCGTTTTCCGCAGTAGCTATCCCCAGTTATTTAGGGATATCAATGTAAAGTCCTTCGCAAACTGAGTCAGTTTTTTTCTTCTGATAGTGTTCCACATCAAAAAATAAAAATATGACCTCACCTTGGGTCAATCGCCTTTGCATATTGAGTCTGACACCTTCATTTACCAATAAACGCTTCACAACAGGTTTGACTTTCTGCATTTTCCCACATCCATCACAAGCCACAGAGAGTTGTTTACTCAAGAATCAGTGAGGAAAGTGTGGCAGCAGGACACATCCATGACAAGACAGAGGAACAGGTCGCACAGTATCCTTTCAGAACTCAGAAAGCTCACTCTCAACAGGCCAGATAATAATATTCAGGTGGATGATGACGTAGAAGAGAAGAATGTGGAGCACACACAGACAGAGGGAATAAAAGTAGGGAGACAGAGAGGGATGATAGCTCCGCCCCTTCGTGCAGCTGCGGTGCCAAATGCGAGACACAGGGAGAGAGTGGTGAAAGCCAGATAGGTAACTCCAGCGGAGAGAAGCAAGGGAAGAAATGTGTCTTTTCATTTTGTCTCGCATTGCAAATTTTGCAAGGAATGCGCAAGATTTCTCTACATAACATTTTTTTTCAGATGACAAATTTTGAAAAAATTGATCTGAAAAAAAAAAAAAACAAATGCAGTGGACAAAGGCTTTAAGTTTTATATTTGTAAACAACTTTTCATAGAAGTAAAGCAAAGATTTGGATGTACCAAAGGAAAAAGAACAATATAATGATTTGAAAGATGGTAATTGTAACAAGTAAGAGAATGTCTTGATAAATTGGGTTTTGAGGAGAGATTTAAAATAGGACACTATATTGCATTCCTCAGATCTTGAGGCACGAAGCGCCTCATCTGAGGGGCCCAGACTGTAAAGGTAAAGCAATCCTTTTTGACAAGGTGAGAAGTAGGAACAGCTGTGCTGAGGATCTCTAGGTGCCAGCTTGGATCATAGCAGGTTAACAAATTACATGATGCAAACCTCAAAAGCTATTCTTAAACAGGAAACCAGTCAAGAGTAACTTGGCTTGGAGTAATCTGGCCTGTTCTTGAGGCGTGACTGTATCCTGACAGCTAGGACAACTAGCTTTAGTGTCAGAAATATTACATTTAGTTCCAATAAATTAACTTAAACAAAGTGAAATGTTTTTTCTTTTTACCAATATGCTTATTAATCCCAAAGAGGAAATTCACTTCACACACAGGCCCGAAATACAAACACACATTCACTAACAGGACTGATACATGTATTAACTAGAGAGATGTCAGAGCGAGGGGGCTGCCCATGGACAGGTGCCCTGAGCAGAAGGGGGTTCAGTGCCTTGCTCAAGGGCAGAAAGCGAACTGGCACCTCTCCAGCTACCAGTCCACACTCCACATTTGGTCCATATGGGGACTTAAACTGGCAACCCTCAAGCCAAGTCCCTATAGACTGAGTTACTGCCGCCTTCTCCAGGTTTCAGGATGAGAAAATGAAATACTTAAGGTTATCTTACACTCGTCACCTCACAGTAGGAATGTGCCTGCCTCTGGTTTCTTACCAACATAGAATTCAGGGATGTCGAGCACTTTCCTCCTGCGGACCATATCTTTCCTCTCCATGAAAAATTTAAAAGGATCTGTTCTCTGTCTGGGTGGGATGAACTCTGGGCTCAGAACCCTGAGAGGAGACACAACCAGGACAACACGTCAAAACATTACATTACACAGTATGCAGAGTTAGTGTGTGTATCTGTGAGTGTCAGCTGGAGGTCGAGTAAACATCATACTTCCGCTGTGATGCCACAGTCTGTGTTTTATCTACGATGACAGGTTTAGATGGAGGGATGAACTTTGGTGGCTCCCCGCTGTTTCCCGGAGCAAGGTGACACACAGATGTCGATATGAACCCTGTAGACAACAAGAAAATAATAGACTATTTCAGTTAAAGTCACGATAAGGCTGAAAATGGCTAGCTAACAGTGAACCGTTAGCTACATTAGCTCATCCTTCCTGGATGTATAAGTGCTGCGTATATTCACAGGCTGACAGCACATTATAAAGTGTAACACATCAACGGGAGCTTGTTCGGTTTACTTACGTTCATTCTGGAGCCGGAGGTTTCGTAATAACCTCAGTGAAAACATAAATTTGTCGAGCCCTATTGCACTGGCTGCCATGTCTGACCTTCTGTTGTCGCATGTGAGCTCGGACGGAAGCCGCGTTGGGCAAACGTCATCGACACGCGCTTTGTTTGACTCTGCGGTGAAGTCAGTTGTCCACAAGATGGCGCAGCTGTTTTGTCGGTTATAGCCACATGATATTATTTGGTCCTGTTGCAAGTGCCAAACTGTGCTCTTTATTTCAGAAGAAGCACCCAAAGAACTTAATACATTCATTTAAAATAAAATGAAATAAAATAAATTAAAAATTAAATTAAATTAACACCACTATTTCAAATTATGTTTGTTGGTCACATATTAAATCAAAGCTACACAGTACGCTACAACGTGTTGTGAAATTCTTTTGTGCTTAGCTCCAGAAGGCAACTGACAACTAGAAAAAATAAATAAATAAAAATAAATAAAAAACAGAATATAATACTATTTAATATAATTATTTATTATTTACAAAAGAAACCGCAATAAAACTGCCAATATATATCAAATACCTACCTTATTTTCTTTTCAGATGTTGAGTATTCATAATGATTAAATTTATAATGTAAGAGACATGTTACCAATAACACAGAGAGAGTCTTATTTATTTATTTATTTATTGTTGTTGTTGTTTTATTTATGGATGATTCTGTTAATCTTTTTAAAGATATGTACCTTTATTCCAGTAATACTTCAGTAGTGGTGAATGAATTATTGAGACCCTCTATTTCAGTAAAAGCAGCAATATCATGCTACAAATGCTGGATATTCCAAGTATAAGTAAGAGTCCATAATTTTACCTAGAAGCACAAAAGTATTAACAATCATGTTTACATAAATTATCGTAATTAAGCAATTTGGGGATAAAACAGCTCCTGTCAGAGTGTTATATATTGGATTGTGGCATTGTGTGCCACCCAATATATACATTAAATTAGCAGAGGACTTTTATTTTGACAAAATTAAAAATATTTACATCATAATTTGATGCAGAAAAGGAATAAACTGCTGCGTAAAAATTCACCAAAGTGCAGGAAATTAAGTTGTTTTTTTAAGTAATCATTTTTCAAATATACCAGTACATTGTACAAATATATATTTCATTATATAACGTAAAAAATGTTCATTTGGGTTGGCTTGTGGGTCTAATAACTGTCTGTTGAGTTATTTTAAGACACCGGAAAACAACAAAGGCCCCGGGATTGGTGGTAATGGCATCTTATGAATGCAGTAGAATAAATCAGCAAATTTCCTTTCCTTTCAGGAGAAAGGAGTATCTTCTAGCGACCAGTTATAGACTCATATCATCATGGAAAATAAGCCTACATAATTATGAACTTGCTCTGTGATCATGTGACCCTGTAGAGTCATGTATGAGGACATGTATGTGACATGTTTTTGTTTGTTAGTTTGTTTCCTCTCTTTCCTTCTAGACTCAATTGTTAATTTTTCTTTATGTACTGGAGTCCACCTCCATATTTAAAAAAAACATGTGCCCTATATTCTTGTATGCCTGGAAAATAATATATAATATAATATAATATAATATAATATAATATAATATAATATATATGCCATTTACTAAGTGAAATGATCATTTGAACATCACATGTCAAACAGCAAAAATAAACATAACAAAAGAAAAGAATAAAAAACAAACATTAATGCATACATTAAATTGAATGAGGCGGATGAAAACCTAGATGTAATACACCTTATTTGTTTTTATTAGATATGATTTTAACAATTATTTCCAGAGGTCATCATAGCTCATTCATCAATTGTTGCAGGAAATTAAGTATTTGATGCTCAAAATATTCAATTAGAGGACCCCCCCCCCCCCCTTACTTTCATATGTGCCCCCCTGCCCTCCACTGCTGAAACGTAACCTACGCCCCTGTATGCAGCATGTGTCTGGTAGGGAACTCTGGGTCTTTGAGACCATGCAGGGGAGCGGCGGTCCTCCAGGTGGGCTGCCTCCACAACACAACACGCAGTTAGAAATACACTGAGGGAGCAGAGCGCCGCTGCAGCCCAGAGGAACCTCGATCCACACGGTGTGGTGTGAGGATGAAGGAGGACTAGACAGAGACATGATGGGACCGCACATCTCTCGCACGCGACGCAGAACCTGAAACCCCAATGTTGCTGCTGTTGCTGCTGGACTTTCTAATGCTACGGAGAAACTCAAAAACTTCGAGGCTTCAAGGATGTTCTTCTCAGATGGGACTCTCTCAGCCGTCAGTTATGCGCTCCTGTTGGGAATAACGTGTCTGAGCGTCCTCTGCGATCTCACCAAGGGCTCTTCAGACTTTTCAGGTTGGGGATTTTCATGTTGTGTTTGTGTTTTGGTGCGTAAAAGTAGTGTTTTCCAAGCTTTAAAGCGCAACGCATGGTCAGATGACAAGTGCTTATTTTTTCCTGCGTGTGTTTCCTGCACCTTTGGGATCCATCCCAGTTTACATGTGTGAAGTAAACTACAGGATGAATGAAATGTAGCTCGGATAGGTCATTACGCACGCTTTAAATCGTCCCAAAACAACTCCAAGCAGTGATTTTGTGTCGCATGAGCTTCTCCTCTGTGGACGACCTGTGCCTGTGGCGTGCTGCAGCATGCACACTCAAATGTCTGTTTGACAAACGGAGAAGGAAACAACTTAAACATGCGGAAAAGACCAATGTTGGTGTTATCTTTTGGCCGATTCTGACCCACATGAGGCACTTCAAACAACAGGTTCTCCTCCACTAAAGCCATCTGGCTGTAGGGATTAAGGGTTGGGTTATCAGTCCAGCATGGATCTGCAACACATATCCCATTGATGCAATTGAGATAAATGTGGTTAATGTGTTACTAGATGGCAACTATTGTCTACACCAAGCCTGGCCTTTTCTGTAGATTTAAAGCAAACAGCAGGTTTAATGCTCCATATAGGCCACACTCAGTCTGAAGGGTGAAGTCAATGCAAGTCACATCAGTGCCTAATTACCTCAAGTTTATGTGCAATCCGGTGTGACGGAATCTGAAGGCTTTTCTGCTAAGAAAAGGCAGCATATTACTAAACTAATGAGAGTTACATTAAAGGCTATTGAGCTCTGCTGAGCCCGAGGCAAGCCTGCAGGTTTTGTTTACAGTGCCATAAAACAGGAAGGGAGCTTTGTGTCGGTGTTAATTGGCCTCTAATGGGTCTAATGGTTGGAAACGAGCAGGCCAACACTGTGGGGAAAAGGTGCTAAAGAGCAGATGTATGGAACATGCCCTGTGTGTATGATTGTGTGCGCATGAGTCCATGTCGCAGCCTAATGAGCTGCTAAAGATCATGGGTGTAGTGGAGGCTGTTAACAAGGCCGCCTTTCTGTAATTGCCACGCATGTGTCAGTGGTTGTTGGTTTTGTCATAAATACTATGATTGAGTGGATCAGATGGCGGTTAATTAAGCAAGAAGGGGAAACTATTAGACCGGCTGATTCCAGATTTTCGCAGCGCGAAGCAGGTTTACCAATACCCCGGCTTAGACACGCTTATGCAAATACTTTGTCATAGGCAGGAGTTAATTTGTTGAAATCTCAGCTTTGGTGTGATATTTCTTTGTACTGGATGTTTACCTCTGGGCCTTTGCTCACTACTTTGCTCCTGAGGGGGGTGGGGAGGAGACACTGCTGTCATTTCGGGACTTTCCTTTGAAGGGACGCCGATGTTGTTGTTTTGTGCCCATCTGGGACTCTGTGCGCTGTGCCTTAACAGAAATGCTGACCAAGCATCCCAAAGTGAATGAAATGGGGAAAAAAAGGGGACTCCGAATACCTCAGGGACAAAGAAATCCTTCAGTCCTCGCATTCTTGACCAGCTGGAGTCTCCCCGGAGACTGAGAGGAGTGCTTTGATTGACAGGTGCAGGGTGACAGAAGTGGTAGATCTAACATCTGTCACTCAGAACTCTTGATGATTATGTGGTTGTATTAGTGATGGTGGACAATGTGGTCACATCTCCAAGCCTGAGGTGAATTCATCATGCAAGTCTCATGTATCCAGTCATATGCTCAATACTTGCCAAACAGACATCCTGATCCAACAGGGAGCTGAACTGAAAGTGGAACTTAACTATGCTCTCTTCAAAGCCAGACTCCATTGACAAAAACAGTAATTTTACCTCACTGAACACAGGAGCTGCTGCTCTACCGCTGACTTGATCAGTTAGTTTGCTTGTGTTATTATTGTGTGACTCTGGTGTTTTCTAGGGTTAGTTCTGATCTACCGAAGTCACAATAACACAAACAAACTACCTGATCGAGGCAGCGGTAGACCAGCAGCTCCTGTGTTCAGCGAGGTAAAATTACTGTTTTTGTCAATGGAGTCTGGCTTTGAAGAGAGCATGGATGAGTTTCACTTTTAGCTCATCAGAAAGGCCGTCTGTTTGGGAAGTACTGAGCATACGACTGGATGAATGAGGCCTGGATTACACTGCATGAGTCGTGATGTTTTAATATAGTTTTGTTGTTGACTTCAATTTATCAAGAATTTCTCTGTTTTTGGATTCTTCGTTCTCTTTGGATGCATGCAAGAAAAATGTTTTCCTTATGAATTCACCATAACACAGGGTTAGTAATCGATATACAAATGGTCATTTGGGTGGTCAAGTATTCCTTTAACATTGCGAGACAGGGCATTTGGCCTTGGCAGAGGTCTGCGCTCTTTGAATGCCCTGCTACGTATTAGTTCATGCTTCTCTCTGTGTCTTGCGTTTGCATCATTTTTTGACAACTGGAGTAAATGGCAGTTTCATATTTCAAAACAAACCATGTTGCTGAGTGATTTGATGCTGTCTCTCCCCCCCTGTTATCATCTTCTATTATACAGCTGCCTGAACGGCTAATTAGAGGTGTGGAGCGAGCAGAGCAACACTTCAGAGCCCCCAGGCTAACACAGATAGCAAGCTGGCTAATTAATGCTCTATATTCTACAAATTATTAATAGTTTGTTGTTGATTTTATACATGTTGTCTCCTCTTCAGTATACATTTCCTCAGGTTTACTCATGTGATGAGTGCTTGGCTTGTTACGTAACTGTTCTTTATCAGACAGCAGGCAGTAAACCATCCGTTACTAGAAATGAATGTGACGCTTTTTGTGCAAATACAGACGTCACTGCACTGCAAACACTGGACGGTGTCTTGCTCATTTTATCACCAAAACAGAGCTAAAACAATTAGCTGATTAAGTAAGTAGAAAAACGGAAAATGAACCTGCAACTATTTTGTTAATCAATGAATCATTAACATTATTGCATGAGAAAAAGAGCCAGCTTCTCAGTTGTGAGGATCTGCCACTTTTCTTTGTTTTAGTTGACAGCAAATAGAAAGTTTGGGGGTGTGGGTGGACATTTAAAGCAAATTAAAGACTTCTTTTTGGTCTGTAGGCAATTGTTATGGCATTTTTTGTATTTTTCACATTTTTCAGACAGAAAAAAATCTGCAGATTAATAATAACTCAAGAAATAACTCACATCTATGACCATAAATTTAATTTGGTCTCAGCGCCTTTAGGCAGGTTTGTGTTGTACCTGAGGTAGTGGTTGTTATTTCTCCTGTCCTATCTGCTCCTGGATCATTTTATCAGCTGACATAGGCAGAAAACAGTTTATGATTTTTGTCAACACACAGTTGTGAGGGAAAGGGGAAGCGATGAATGGCGGACTGTTTGTTAAAAAAGCTGAAACAATAGCAGGAATCTAGCGTTTGCTACAGCTGGGCCTTTCCACTGAGAGTTATTTACGAAACACAGACGCATTGTATGTTTCTTTTAGCCGTGGAACATTTTAGAAACTGTTGTTGCCACACAGACTATACGACGCTGCCAAAGGGTTACAGTGAAGCAACTTTTCTTCTCTTTCTCTGCCATAAAACCCTGCAGGCAAAACCCTATTTAACCCCAGTCAATGGGATGTGAGGCTGTTGAGGGGCCAAGGGGTCAACTGAGGTCAACCCATAGTAACTGTGAGTGTGTGGTTAGGGGGAGTTATCATCCATCTTGGTCTTTGTTCCCAACCTGTCGAAACCTCATCACACATGTTGACCACTGATGGGAGAGCTAGAAGAAAGTCAACACAGCACAGTTTTTAAAGGTTATGAATATAAATTAAATTCAGAAGACAATGGCGATGTTTGGATAACTTTATAGTCAGGCTGTGATTTATATTTTGCATTTAGATCTCCTGATTATCTTTAGTAACCATTTTGATTAAATGATTTTAACAATTAAAACTCACTTTAATTTGTACTGTAGGCCATAGAGGGCAGTAAAATCAACCAGGAATGTAGTGCCTAATTTGGTCACAGAGATAGACAGATAAATAAAATCATGAACTTGTTTCTTCCATTAACTGTCAAGGATTTATTGTTTTAACATTTGCAAAAATAATTTGACTTTGGTCAGAGCCCCTCCAGCTGTATCTATGTTCCCATCTTCATGTATGGCCAGGGAAGATACAGATGCTGTACTTTTCTGGATTTTCATGTAGAAAATGCGAAGCTAACGGTGTCTGTTTACCTTGATGACAGAAAGTATTGATAAGACAATACCATCTGACACAAGTGTTCAATTAACGTATTACTCTTAAATAAATTTGCCACATTTTCTTTTCTTCAAGGGTAAATACGGTATTTTTCAACCTTATTATTAGACCTTATTTTCCTTCTTTTTTTTTGCATAACAATAGAACCAACAGTTTTGGAAAGTGGTCCAGTATTGAGTGAGAGTGCTGCAGTAGGCAGCGCAAAATAGGCCGCAATGTAACCACGTAGAGTGTGTCCGCAATGTCAGTGTACAGCCAGTAAAAGGGCTTGTTGTTGCCACTGACGGGCTCATATTATTACTTGTTGTGGAAAGGATCGTTCCAGAGATAGACCTTTTTGTTAAAGAGTAAGATCCCTTTTTGTTTAACCAGAAACAGCCTGAAATCGCCATCTGCACACTCACCAGACTCCATTTAAAAAAACACTGATTTTAGCGTGTACACAGCCAGCATATTTTTAAATCTAACTGGATGAATTAAAGGTTTATTTCAAACAAATAAGAGTTGGTGATTGTGAGTGTTATTTGTTTCTCTTGACTTTGAAATAAGTGTATTTCACAATGGTAAAATTATGGTTTATTTAAATGGAGTCTGGTGGCTTTGGTAATAGTGATTTTCAGGCTGGTTGTTGAAACAAAAAGGATCTTACTCTATATAACAAAAAGGTCTATCTCTGTAGGGATCCTTTCCATAATTTCTTGAGACACTTGGAATAACAATCTGAGCCTGTCAGCGGCAAAAACAACCTTTTTTTTGGACGTACACTGACGGTACACTAGTGCTCCAATTGATTACTTTGCAGCCTGTTTCAATTAAATAAACTTACTTGTCATTTGATATTGTGGTGTAAAAAGATTGAGGAGCTTGATCCGTCCTAGGTGACAGATCAGCTGATTACTTCACAATTCACTTCATGCCTGACACTGCAGCCAACACACACACAGACACACAAATCCATCTACACTATTACTCCATGGGCAAGTCCTGGATTAGGCTACCCCTAACTGCCCACACATACACACAAACACACCCCTCCATGTATTACTGAGCGCTGCTCAGGGCCCCTCAAATCTTAATCCGCTCTGATTTTGGAGTGGATATGGGTAGCACACTGAACCTCATGCTCTCCTCTTTCAGCCCCTTCCCCCCACTCACACACTCCGCAGCACCCCTACCTTCTTTCCCCAGCACCACCCACCACCTCCTCCTCCTCCTCCTCCTCCTTGCTGCCTCTACTCCTCCCTAGGGCTTGCCTGATCACTGTTTCTGTGTCTGTGTGCGCCAGGTGAGCTCTGTCTAAACAAATCCTGCCTCCCGCTTGTTTTGTCTACTGCGGTGGAGGCAGGCGGCTAGGCGGACAGCTAGGGCCTGGCATAAGGCTGCTTTTCTCTCCAGCTGAATAGAGAGGGGGGGTACTGCTGCTATTCAAAGAGTAGGCTCTGTGAATGAGGTTCCCAAAGGAGGGAAGTGTCAAGAAATTTCAATTCATTGCGTGATGGTATCAAAACACAGAGTTCTTGGGTGTCAACGAGGGAGGGAGTTCTGTCATGTTTTGTTGTGCCACATACTGAATATATTACATGTTGGAGCATCATACAAGTGACTGATTTCATTTGTTGAATCCACCAAAATTCTATGTAGAAAGGAGACAAGTTGCAAAAGGATTTGGTTGGGGTATGATAACGTTTTATCAAATCCAAGTAGTAGTTGGTTTTAAATCCGCTTATCAAATCTAAATCCTCTTAAATACCTTGGTAAATCCATTTAGGTGATGCTTTCATAGAATTTAAGTGGCAAAAGATATAGATAACAGTTTAGATCCACACCGATCAGGAGGTACCCCCAATCACTCAGCGCATTGGTCACGTGAGCGCAGCCTTCCCAAATAAGTGGGTTATCCACAAATTACTGGCTCATGATTACATGGGATGTATATGAATTGTGGTGCGTACGAACAGTTCATGAGAACAGCCTGAACTTAGGGATGTATCTAAAAGAGAACCAGCTATCAGAACACACAGAAGGCTATTTAAAATGAGAGGTAATTGATACAGAGGTTCATCCAGCTTCACATTACATAAAGTGAATGCTAAGAAGGATTTCTCGCTGACACTTGAAACATTATATCCAGCCATTTATCTGTGCGTGTTGTGGAACATGGAGCATTAATAGCTGAAGGATGCTGGTTATATATAACAGCGTTAATCCCGTCCTTTAAGTTTGGTGCAAACAAGATTTCTCTTGCTATCAGAGTCTAAAAAGTGAAGGGAAATGTAAAGCTGAAGAGCCTTTGGGTGTGGATACATAGATAGCTTCTCAGTGTGTGTGCTCCTGTGTGCTCTGAGTGTGTGTGTTTGTGTAATTTAAAGTGGAAGTCTGGCACAAAGTGATGGCGTTGAAAGACATGACCTACTGTGTAAGTTCCTCCCCCTGGATACAATAAGTGCATCAACAAACACACACACATAAAGCAACAGTATGGTGTTGGTGTTGAGAGAAGGGTGTTTACAACAGGAAACAACTCTTCCCCTCAGCTCCCCTTCAGCATGAGGAAATTAAATTATCCCACCTCACACTGCAGCAAACACAGAAGCTTTAAAGTCATAGCTTCACTGATTGAAAAGTGAAGTGTTGCACAACTTGAGCTTTTTAAAAATGAATTAAGTTTCTTATCTGCTTTTTACTCTAACAATAATGCGCTGATGGGAATTCCCAAATAGAAAGAAAAGCTTTGAATGCAAAAGTTATGACAAGATTAATGTCAAACTGTGTTCAAAGTAGACGTAGCCTTAAAGGCGAGATTTGTGAGAACCGAGTCAAGTCCTGGCATATAAGCCATTTTAACGTGCACCAATCAAAGTATGTTTTTGTCTCGTTGCCAAAATATGTGTTGGAAGAAAGCACATCCTGACTGAGGTAATGCTTATTAAATGATTTGGCAGATGTTGGGGCAATATTACACTAAATTAAGTCCCGGTATTTCAGTAATGTCTCAGTACCACAGAAGAGGAACAAAAGGACACAAGAGCAGAAACACACTTGTCAGGCAAACTGTCCTGCAATCAGTGAGGTGAGAGTTTGCCTTTGAGCATTTTCAGTGTGTTATATATCTTGGAAAAGTAATTCTGTGCTGTCACACGAAGCATTAATGGGGATGATGTTTTGCTCATTCTGTGCAAAGGCAATGTTACTTTTACAAACAGATAAGATGGTAAAAAGTTCACTGCAGCAAGTTATTTTGTCAGTGGAAAATTGTTGGTATAGATGACTGTCAAAAATCTTAATTTATTACTTGAGGGTGATCATTTGACACCCATCTAGTCTGGTTTGTTTGGGCTGCTTTGAAAGCTGTTGTGGAGAAAGTGAAAAGGAGTATGTAATATGGATGTGTGTTGTGTTTGTGTCCTACTATGTGAAGTGAGTGTCCACACTTTAAGTAACCACCAATAATATCACAGTACAGGATGCCTCTTTTTTATTCCCTTTCTACCTGTTTGTCAGTATTCCTAACAAGAGAACCAGTTGCAGTTTAACACCAGTTTCCAACAAAATTAGCTCATATATGCAGGTTTTTTAAAAAGCAGGAAACCCTGCTATAAATAGGTGATAGACTTCCTTCCCATTGCTCGTAGACCAGTGCCACCTACATCGCTCTGCATTAGAGTATGCCTTTCTGCTGTTTTTACTTGTGTGTCACATCTGACGTCACAAATGCGCAGGAAAACAGGTTAGTAAACAGAAGAAAGCAGCATGGAGGCCAGTGAAAATGTTATGGTAATTACTTTTTTTCAGTCTCTCTTTCAAACTTGGTGCCAACTAATTTAGAATGATGTTCGAGCGCTGCTTTGATGGAGGACTTTGTGACCATCATTATACTGCACTGAAAAAAGGGGCGAAAATTAGTGCATCTATTTGGGTATCATAATTCCATCATTGCTCATCGAAGTCAGTTGGAGCTAGAGCTGATAAATACCCTTGACTACTGCAGGGTTATTTTTCCTGGGAATGAATGCTGATTGCAGCCTCTCCCACTAAAAACAAAAGCCAGATGTCAGTGGGTATAAGTGTTTTTTTGTTGAGTGGGAAAGGGGCTTAATAATAAAAATAATGAGGGACCACTTACCCTTAAATCCAATGCCCCAGTAGTCTGATAAATGAACCACAGGACTGAAAGCCCATTAGTGTGAGAACAAACGCTCCACATGGCAAGGTATTATGTAGAATGACATCATTGGACTTCTAATTGGCCTGTACTTTCTGCCTGTGTTGGTTGGGTTGGTTAGGTTTAGGCATGAGGAGTGAGATTGTTTAGAATATCAGTAAAGGCTAATCAGAGGCAGTGTATGGTCATGCCTTTGTCATAGTGGGAAGGTCAATAACATGACCTTGCATATAATTAGCCTTGTGTTTCTGTTTGGGAGAGAATGTAGCGTATTTTTGGAGAAACGGCCCATGCATGTTTGTTTTTGGGATAACAGGCCATCAGGGCGAGTGGGCTTTTGGTCCAGTGGGACATTTTTCGAGTTGTTGGAACAACGGCATGGCCATAGTGAGCTCTTAAATTTCCCTGTGTGTGTTCTTGTCATGCTGATGAGCAGGATGACAGACGGTAACTAAAGTCCCTTGTACCCTGATTGTTCAAGGCGGGACTGACATGCTGCTCTGCCACTTCACCGTTCTGTATAAAAGGTACTATCGCTCAATTGGGGGACAGAGTTGTTTCACCTTTAAGCCGGCAGTGGAGGACAAATGTAGATGTTCTAAATATTGAGGGGGACATGTTCCTTGTGTCCCACCTGGAACCTACGCCTATGCGCAGCGATATCCTATACTGTTATCAGTATGTTGACTGAGGCCTTACATTGGCTGTTAAAAATCACTATAATCTGAGTGAGAGTAGGTGTCACTTTTCAAACAGTGTCTGTCTCATTCCTGATTTTGGGGTGAAACTCCCAAATTAAACCCAGACTGCATTCAAAATGACCTATGCAGGCTGTGGCGGAGATCTAACTGCCGTCTGAATGAGGCTGGATGTCTTCATGGAGGCTTATAATCAGCAGAAACCAGTCAGCCCTTAATATGATAATCATTATTTAGCATAGATTCCTGTCAATCCCTATAACCACCCAAATTTATAGTAATAACTGTTATTGGGGAGAGAAGAGGGGGTTTAATTCCTAAAGCATTTAACTGTAAAGATGTATATGAAGACATCGCAGGTGTGTGTTTGCACTTGCCCTCTCTTGCGTGGGGGAGGTGTAAGAAGCCCCAAAGAAAACACAGTGAAACGTGTGAAGGAGATTCTTGAGTGACACCCCGGCGTTGTTGCAACCAGCTGAAGTTCAGCGAGCAGCGAGCTCTCTTCACATCTTTGCCATCTCTGTTTAGGCAACAGTTGTGTAGTTAATTAAGAATGTACTCATTTGTCATATTTGGAAGCAGACCATATTTTCCAGTGTTCATTTTGTGAGCAGAGAGCTCATGGGGAATCAGATAAGTAGCGCTACCTGCTGCTGCAAGCTCTGAGGGTTGCACCAAACCGGTTAAAGGATGAAACTGAGCTATAGATAAACAGAAACAAGTGTTGAGAAAGAGATGGGTGGGTGTGTGCCTTGGCAATTATCTTCTCATGTCCACCCCACTTATATGCGCTGGCTGTTGAATAATGCTCTCAACGAGCCCCGCGGAACACACTCGCAAAACCGACACACACACCTTTTCTGCTCCTGCATCTCAGAGAATGTCAACCATGCTTTGATGCCCCTCCTCCTCCCGTCTGTCTCCTTTTTTCTGTCTTTCTCTCTGTTTCCTGAGAGCTGATTTATGTTTGGTTTAGGAGTCAGCATGTCCGCCTTGATCTGTCTCCCTTTTTGTTCTTTCTAACCTCCATCCTTCAATCCTCTCCTCCCTCTCCGCCTCATGCTTTCTTCAGTCTATGAGAAGAAAAAGAACATTTTGAACACCATTAGTTTTTATAGTTTGATTAAACCCCCGGAGGAAAAGAGAGAGAAAGAGAGAGACAGAGGGAGATGGAGAGGTAGAGAGGTGGGGCACAGAAGGGCCAGTTGGAACAAGGAGGCATTGTGTAGCCCCCCAACTGTGTCGGACTGACAGTCTGCATTACAGCACGCTACAGCAGCCCGCTCCCCAAAGCACTGCTAATCTGTTGCTTACTGGCCCCTCTGGCTAGCGCAGGTAAGGGGGGAGGGAACCACAGAGAAGGGGAGAGAGATTTTCTCTTGTTTTTTCCATGTTTGAGCCAAAATCATTTCTACCAGACAAAGTGAGATCACAATTGTTCCATTTGCAGCATTGCGTCATTGTTAAGTCTTGTTAGAGCTGGACAATAAGACCTAAAATGTATATGACAGAGTTAATTAGATTTATCTTGTTCAATGTATATGGTATAAGTATATGGGTAAAATACCATATCTCTGTCCTGTTTTACAGTATTACTACTTCATGATCTTTGGCTGTTGGCAATCCTGGTGAAATATCATTGGTTGCAACTATTGTCAGTTTATAGATGTTTACTGTAAATTGCAATAAAAGTTTATTTTGTTTGGTGAAGGACTCATTGTTCTTCACAGTAGTGCTTCGAGCTAAATGCTAGTTAGTAAACAGAAGAAAGCAGCATGGAGGCCAGTGAAAATGTTACAGTGGTTACTTTTTTAATATCTAGTACTTATTCAGTCTCTCTTTCAAATTGTGTGCCGACTTATTTGGAATGATGTTAGATGACGTTTGTAAATACCCTTGACTTCTGCAGGGTCATTTGTCGATTGCAACCTTTCCTACTAAAATTCAAAAGCCAGACGTGTTTTTTTGTCGAGTGGGAAAGGGGCTTTACAATACAAATATTGAGGGACTGCCTTTGGTTCCACTTGCTCCTATAATCCAATGCCCCAGTAGTCCGATGAATTACGTAGTTTCACAATCTTATACTTCAGTATTTTTACAACAAACTGCAACTTTCTTGTCTTGTAAAATATCTTTTGAATTGACAAACGTGTAATTAATGGCGCAATTCAAAGACGATAAAAAACTATTCATCTCTCGCCATTGACTACCACATGTATTTTTTCAGAAACAAAGTTCCATGGCACACCGTAAGAGAGACGGACCTTGTCTCTCTATCTGGTCACAAACTAAACTATTGAATGGCTCATAAGTCAGGGGATCAACAAAGTTATCGCAGTTCCTTCTCAGGGGAACGTGAATGTCTGCACCAAATTTCTTGGCAATCCATCCAATAGTCGTTAGGTTACTAAGTCCATTTCATAGCATTTAATCTTGAATAGGACTGGTAGAGATGCAATGACATCACAGACCTGGCTCCATGAGGGCAATTTGTATTGTTTTTTAATAAGTCCATAATAAAAAAATCTTTAGTTGCAGTAGTCGTACAGCAGAGGGTTTATCTGCAGCAGCTGACTTGGTACAAATGGGGGTTGTACATTCAGCAGCCAAAGAGTTTTACCCAAGGAGACCCCAGTTAGCTACAAAAACAAACTCTCCGTGAAACTCCGAATGAATAGAGCAAGGTAAGCTTTCACATTTAGTCTGATCAGTCTGCTAAGTCCCATTGGACATGCTGCAGATGGCTTTTCACTCCCTCTGCTCCTCAGGAGTTGTTCTATTGCTTGTTTTCACAGAACAGCCCCCCGATAAGCTTGTTAATTCCCCAAAAAGCTCAGCCTCTCAGTGCCCACCCACTTCTACCTCTCTTTTTTTTTTAAAGGAAATACCTCTCCTTTCTTCACAGTGCATGCCTGGACCTTGATAGAGGTATGCTGTCATGCTGTTATTGCATTAAAACTCCAAAACCATTCAAGAGTTTTTGTGGGCTTTGTCAAAATAGAGTGGCAGAAAGTGATGGAGCAACTGGGAGACTCCCAGAAAGCATTGTGCTGAACAGAAGCACAACCAACCTGACTAGGGCTGCAATTAAAATAATTTATTAAAGATTAACCTGCCAATTATTTTCTCAATGGATTAATTGTTTCGTCTCTTAAATGTCAAAAAGGGCTATATTTATGGTATTGTTAATTTATCATATATATAAGTACTTGTGAAATGAAAGTAATGGCACATATTTCCCAGCAGAATGTGAGGTTTTGAATTAAGTTACAAGAGGGTTTCAAATTAAATCTTTTGCATTTGATTGGACCACAATAAAGTGGGCACGCTTAAGCGGGATTTATACTTCTGTTTCAAATTAACATACCTGCGGCGTAGGGTCTGCGTCAACGTAGAGCCTATGGCGTATCCCACGCCTAGGGTACGCCTTAGGCTATACCCCCAGAAAGGCTCCAGAAAGGCTCTCCCCCCAGAAATGTAACTATATGTTGCAGCGAGGTAGACCCCATGTCTATTTTTGTAAGCTGAAACCATTTCCTCAGAGGAAACAAAGCTTTTATTTACTTTAATTTCACAGATAAGAAAGAATAAATCGTGAAGACAATAAAGCCTCCAGAAAATAGCATTTTAAGTCTTGTGTGATTTATCCTGGCTTCATATGAGTAGAGGAAATCTCTGCTCTTTGCTAGGCTAATTTATACAATGTAAAATGCCATAGGCTTGTGCTAATAATGTTAGCATGTTATATTTGTTTGGAAAACATGTAGTGTAAGACAGTGATTTTGTAGGTGAACCTTGTGAGCTGTAATGGAGCCGAATTTTCTAACATTACCTTTATTAAATGTTGCTGTTGTCCCTAGCTTCATATGAGTAGAGGAAAAGTCCGACAGCCGCTAGGCTAATTTATACAATGTAAAATGCCATAGGCCTGTGCTAGAAACATTAGCATGTAGGGGTGTAACGATCCATCGATCTGGATCGATACATTGATGTAATGATCAACGATCCAATCACATCGATGCAAAGTGGAAACATCGATCATATCGTCATCTTTAGCATAGGCTTTTATTTTGAAGGTTTGTGTCACTGTCAAACAGCGGCAGGCAGATGGTTAGCAGCCGAGAGAAAGACAATGAGGATAACGTTATTTACTCAGGAATAAATCAGCATAGTGGAAATATTATGGATTTCGGAGAAAAGAGGGATCAACAGACAGCACATGGCGCATGTAAACAATGACATTACGAGACAGAACACAACGTGACGTCACCTGCCTGGACGAGTATCTCACTCCGCTAGCTTCTGGCTTTAGCAACATTAGCCGCTCTGTTTTAACAATGTTCGTCTGAAAAACCGTGCATGCAGGCTGAAATTCAACCGAGCTGTTCTGTCGGGAGATACAGTGACTTAAACCAGCGGTGAGTAAGATAAATATTACTGCTGCGTGTCATTTGTTAAGCTATGAGAAGAGGAAAAATGTCCGCTAGCCGCTAGGCTAATTAATGCAATGGAAAAATGCTAAAGCTAATAATGGGTGATTAGCAAAGAACAACTGACAGGTCTCTGACCCTTGACAGTTATTACTGAGCTGAATGTTACACTTTTGTTGAATGGTCCTGTTGTTAATCTGTTTTATGGCTGTTGGGAGAAGTTTTCCTTCAGGGCTTTAAGCCAGATATTCCTGAAGTTTTAAAAGATGATGGTTTTTTTCTTCCAGAAAGGTCTCTCTGTCAGAAAGCCCTTTGTGTCAGTGGAGTCAGTTTAAAGTGCACTTTACTGAACTTATTATTTATGTGTTTATGTGTTTTATGGCCACAAGTAAAAAAGAAAGGGGTGTCAGCTTCTTCTGTAACAGACTGTGTTAAATGGGCATTTAACATCGCCTAATATCGATCGCAGACCCCTGAATCGTATCGAATCGAAATCGTATCGTGGCACACTTTGTTATATCGCTATGATATCGTATCGTGATGAAACTGGCGATTTACACCCCTGTTAGCATGTTGTATTTGTGGGGAAAATGTGTCCAGATAAAGACAAGTGTTTTGTCTGTGAATGCAACGAGTTACAGTGAAGCCGATTTGTGCACTTGAGTTTGAAATTGCTATTAAGCCATGTTTAATGTGTGTTTTGGATGTGTTTTCAATCAACCACACCACTGACTAGTGTTTTGGAGGTGTAACTGACACAGACACACCACCGCACAAGTATAAATGCTCACAATGGCGTAGGCCACACGTGCGTAGGCTAGGCTTTAGCGCGATACAAAGCTACAGCCGATTGTTGGCTTCACACACACCTCTGTTTTGCCATTAGATGAAGAGGAGGAAGAGGGAGAGATGAATGAATTCAACCTCCACCACATTGTTTTTGAAATGAAAACAAAGGTTTTGCCCAGTGATATCCAAACACACACCCTCTCCTGTCTTTCTCCACATTGCTTTTTAAGCTGTTACAACAACTCACAAATGGTGAAGTGCTGTTTTGTATGACCGGTGTGGCTAGCTAGTCCCCCAGAGTCTATTTGATTGGATGAACTTTTGTAAGTGCAGGATGAGTCATCAAACATTGAAAACATTTTAATATGGTTTTACAGGAAGGGAAAGGACAGGGATTTTGATTTAAACTTACTCTGATACTATTTTGCATATAAGAAGATAAATTCAATCAGTTCACACAGAGACACAAGATTAAAACTGAGAAATTGCATTTTTCATTTCATGGTGACTTTAACATTCATCAATGTGTGTATTAAGAGGGGATTAGTTCTCCAGCAGAATCAGATTCTTTGAGAGCAGAGCCTTTTCTGCCGACTCTAACCATATAACCATTTGGTCAATTCTTTAATGTGTCTTGACTGAGGTTCAGAGACAACGAGTGAAAGGAGACCATTTCTTCATGACCTTTCCGTCACAGGCTCACCTCTCTAAGCCTTAGGCTACCTCTGCCCCACCCAACAATCACTTAAATCCAGTCCGCTGTGGTGAGGACGGCTGAAGAAAGATACATCTGTCGTTCACCTAATGAAGACAATAAAGCTCACACACTGATGCATCTGTCTGGTGTCTGCTGGTCTGTGGTCAGTGATGGGGCAGTCTGGCTGCCACTCAATTCTCTCAGGCCGTAAAAGTGACCATTAAAATGACGGATATCTCCCTCTCTCCCTATCTCTGTGTCTCTCTATCCGTCACACACTTTCTCCTCTGTGTGTCTCTGTGGGCGTCTGGACATGCATCCAAACATCAGGGAGGGTGTTCCCGGAACCTCTGTGCCCCTCACTCTTTCACCCTCGCCCCCACATCCCATCCCATTAATGATAAGAAACGCACATGCTCTCAGACTCAGTGTAAAAGCGTCCTGTTGCCTAGTGCCCTTTGACCTCCAGGGGTCGTAAGGAAAGGCACGTGCTAACAGAGGTCATGGGAGGGCCTGGGTGGGACCAGTGTTTGGTTTGTGGGGACTCTCTAGGGTAGACTTAGCGGCCACTTTCCAACTGTGAGGCCATCACTGAGCCTGGCAGATGTTTTATACCCAATCACCCCCTCAGGATGAGCTTAGACAACAGACCCACAGGTGGACGTCCTCCCATTGTCTGTAGGAATTAGCTAACGCCAACCCTGAAATATTAACTGTGGCCTTGTTGCTGACATGAGCCTTTGACTGTCAGCCCTAAGCTTCTCTTGTGGTTTCATTTAAGCCAGACCGTTCAGTGTGGATCTGTTTGCTCGGCTGTGTGTGGTTGTGAACAAGCAAGAGGAGCATGTTGCGTTCATGTTCTCCTCCAGAGCATAAATTCCTCATCCCACCTGATATGTGTCTGACTTAGCATGTGACATCCCTCCTGTTTTCTATATTTAATCCCCTTCTTGTCTTTTTGCCTGGAAGATAATACTCCACCTTGTTGCTGGAAACAACCGAAGCAAACAACATGCCCAGTTGTTGTTTGTTGTGCATGCTAGAATTTGCTACCATTATTCATATCAACTGATATTAATCATATGATAATCCTGTTTTTTAATTTTATAGTTATCCAGCATTTGTCAGTGAAACTTGTTATTTCTTCCATTTCAAAATTTCGCACCAGTTTTAATGCAGCTCAGTGTCCCTGGGAATTGTTGCGTTATTAGACAATTCTGCACCCCAAGATTTACATCCAGTTTGAACTCTCAGTGCTAACACAGAAAGCAGTGTACCAGATATGTAGTGAGTGGGAAAGTGAAGTCCTTTTCCCACTGGTAAGAAAACCCACCAACACCATCTTACATCTTAATTTTGTATTTAATGGGAAAGGTTACAATCGGCATTCACTATTGGGACAAATGCCTCTGCAGTATTCATGGGTATTTCTCAACTCCAGCTCTGATTGGCTCTGATCAGCAGTATTTTAAATACGACACCCATGTTGACGCACAAATTTTAGTCCCTTTGCTGGTACAGGCCAACAAAATACCGACCATCTCTGTAAGAGGAGCGCTCAGACATTGTTCAAACTTAAGTCAGCACTGAGTTTGTAAGACAGACTGAATAATTTAGAGATTAAAAAAATATCTAACATTTTCACTGGCCTCCACTCTGCTTTCAACTAACCTGTTTTCTGGCCCATCTGTGATGTTGAACGTGACACACCAGTAAAAAATAAATACAAAGGGAGACATACCTGTCTACTACAGAGCTGTGTACATGGCTCTGGTCTACTGGTAATGGAAGATGAGTATATAGCTTATTTTCTCGCATTTAAAAACCCTGCATGCACTAATTTTAGTGAAAAACGGGGTACAAGGGTGTGATGGCGTCATGCAAGAGACAGACCAACCTGCAATTAAAGTTTTGTTGTTGTTGTTTCATTCTTATTAGCCTCCCCTGACACTAACATGGTGTGTAACAAGTGTGTAAATTGCCTAATCCTAATCATACTTTTGAGACTAATCTAATTTATTTTAGGGGTGTAAGAAAATATTGTTACACTTGAATATTGTGAGATTCTTTGTTTTACTGTATCGATTCTCAAAAATTTTAATATGACTTACATGCAGAGGTTTTCTCCAGTGGTTCATTTTGTGTTGTGCTCAGATACCTGACTGCAAGAAAGCAGTGTTGTAATCCATCTTCAGTCATTTGACTCTTCCACTCCAGCATAAGGACAAATCACTAGAGTAAAACAAGAGGACAGGCCTATGAAACAGGCAGAGTCATAAAGGGCACACAACTAGATTTTAACTTTAAATTGTGATGTATCACCTTGCTTACAGTATCACAATATATCGTAATCTGTATTGAATCGTAACCTGTGAGTGGTGATCTGTGTTGTCACACCATATTCTTGCCGGTATAGAGCCCTAGTTTAATCTGTGTCACTCCATTTGTCTCAAAGGACAGCAACTTGTTACCTGTATCTAATTCTGCTGTAATTCCAGTATGCAGATGGGTGATAACTAACTGTAAAAACAACCATTAAATGATTGGATAAGCAGAACAAATGTGGGGTGAGGTGAATCATATGCCTGTTGAACAGCTATGGAAGATTTTGGACCGTCATGTTAGACAGCCAGAAAACACCAAATAAGGGAATATTCTTTGGAACAATGGTGTTCATCCTGCCAGTAAACCTATGCCAAGGAGCCCTGAAGCTTTTCTGGGCAGCCCAACATCTTACTACAACACCTCATGTTGGCTTTCCTCATTCATTTCCCACCCTGTGCCTGTTTGTTATATTTATATATGAGCAAATGTTCCAGTGTGAAATACTTGTGTCCTCTGTCTGGTCTTTATTTCTTTTCTGTTGGTATATAAAACCGTTTATTTAGTTTCATCCTTGTAAGACCCATTAGCCGTAACACACACAGCCCGTTACAAGCCAGGGAGACTGCTGCTGTGGATTCATACGTCATGGTGTGAGCAAATAAATAAGCCGTGTTCAGGAAAGCTGGGGGGCAGGGGTGGGTGTGGAAGTTTGTTGATCATGTGCAACAGGTTGAGGTTTGTGTGCCCCTGCATGCCTCTGTGGGTTTATGTGTATATGCATATGTGTGTTTGTGTGTGGAGGTGTTAGAAAGATAAGCCATCTCAGGGAGGAGGAGAGGACCGGGCCAGCAGAGTGTTTGTGTTTGTGTCTCTGGTTTTAATGACTTCAGCTGCTCGGGCTCCGGTCTCGGTCTGTTGGGGGAGGAAGGGGGGTGGATTAGTACCTCTACCGTTCAAATGAAGGAGACCGTCGTCTTAGGAAATTGACACACACATGCAGACATGCACACACGCATCTGCTGCCTTCCAAACCACAGAATTTTGGTGAGCCAAATCCAAACATGTGAATTTGTTTTGTTTTTCATGGCTGCCCCTGCTGATGTGGAAAGGTGAGAATGAATGCAGGATCTTAGCGCTGCTTGCACCCTGACGGCCCGTGTGAGTGCACATAGTTTTGCCACTGTCAGTTTATTGGCTGAAAGAAATGTAAGGAAATGTCCTCAGCAAATAAATCTTGCTGTAACTATGAGCAGAGCCCTCATATTCTCTCCCATTCTCAGTTTACCCATCCTCTATCATGTTGTTTTTCTCTATCCTTCCTTCTTCTCCTCCCAATTTCATTAGCTGTTGTTTGACCAGTCTTTAGTGAAGTCTGATAGCAAAGTGTGAAACCCACGCTGGGTTTATATCCCAGGGAGAAGGGGAGGGCACTGTAGCAGGATTTGAGGTTGTTTTGTTTAGTGTGAAGTCAAAGTGCAAAACCAATGCTGGGGTTAAATCCAGGGGACCAACCTCATGTGAGTAAGCCCCCTCAGCTGACACCCCCACCCACCCACTCAGTAACTGTGTGTACAGTGTGTCTGTGTATGTTAACATGTTCAGTAAGTATTCTAGGAATCCTGCACCTCACTCAGTTTAACAGCCATCACGTGCCATCCATTAATGCCGTCAGTACAGCCCCCACGTCTTGCACACTTTTTCATTTGTGCTGCAGATACACATGCAACTGACCAAGAAAACATGAAAACATAAAGTAACCGGTCAACTAGTACATTAACAGTAAATGCTGCTTATCAGAGTTTCTTAGACAGTTTGTTTCTATAACAGGTTATAAAGAATCTTAATTCAAACTGTGCGTAGGTTTTTTACAGTGGAAGGATTAAAGCCCCTGACTTTAAAATTAATAGTGGCTATGATCAATACTGTTGTTAACATTGGCTCAAATGACTATGTGTAAAGTAGCAGGAGTTGCTCATAAAAACAAACCTGCAGAGAATTAGCACCCAGCTGTGCAGTTTCGCTCAGCTCTTCACAACCAAAGAGCCAGAATAATTGTTTTCATTGTACATTTCTGCAAACCACGCATATGTTACATTTTTATGTTGTGTGTTGTAACGTTGTTGGTTTTTTTACGTTTCAGTTTTCAATTTTATGTTGTGATAATGCTGTGATTATTGTGTTATGGTTAGGCACAAAAACCATTCGGTCAGGGTTAGGAAAACATTATGTTTTGGCTTAAAATGCCCAGGTTGGTTGCTAGAAACATGGCTGGAAATGTATTAGAATCTTATTAAAAATACCTGCTTTCTTGGCTACAAATATTGCTGGAAATGTCCCAAAATCCTTTTAAAAAATACTCTCTATTGCAGCAACAAACAAAGCTGGAAATGTACTGGACTGGACTGATGGAAAAACCTGCTTTTTTCCACTACAAAATGGGATGGAAATTTCCCAAACTCTTGTTGAAAATACCTGCTTTTGTTGCTACAAACACAGCTGGAAATGTCCCAAACTCCCGTCAAAAATATACCTGCTTTTTTCCACTACAAATCAGGATGGAAATTTCCCAAATTCTTAAAAATACCCGCTTTTGTTGCTACAAACACAGCTGGAAATGTCCCAAACTCTATTAAAAAATACTCTCTTTGTTGCTACAAACACAGCTGGAAATGTACTGGACTCTTGTTAAAGAATGCCTGCTTTTGTTGCAAAAAATACAGCTGGAAATGTTCCAAACTTTTTGAAAAATACTCTCATTGTTGCTACAAACACAGCTGGAAATGTCCAAAACTCTTTTAAAAATACTCTCTTTGTTGCTACAAACACAGCTGGAAATATACTGGACTCTTGTTAAAATATGCCTGCTTTTGTTGCAAAAAAATACAGCTGGAAATGTCCCAAACTCCCTGCTTTTTTTTTTACTTCACACTGGGATGAAAATACCCCAAATGCTTGTCAAATACCCACTTTTGATGCTACAAACTATAAAATGTTCTAAAGATAGGTTGAAAATGTCTGGAAATGTCTTGAGCTCCCGTTAAAAATATTTGCTTTGTCTTTACACACACGGCTGGGAATATCCTGAACTCTGTACCTGCATTTATTGCTACAAACCCGCCTGGAAATATCCCAAACACTTGTAAATATACCTGCTTTAGTTGGTCAAAATCGGTGGTCTGCTGCAGTGTGCAGCTCAGCTGTCATGCCATCTATCATCCCCTCCTCCTCCCAGTGAGAACCTCGGCTTGTATGTA
The DNA here is from genome assembly GCA_019142605.1 of Cephalopholis sonnerati. Lineage (NCBI taxonomy): Eukaryota > Metazoa > Chordata > Actinopteri > Perciformes > Serranidae > Cephalopholis > Cephalopholis sonnerati. The sequence goes on along the minus strand of JAGQAX010000009.1, from coordinate 25,472,404 downwards.
TATAATATGAACTATGTCATTTGTAGGAAACATACAAATGTAACATATGGTTTGCATAAATGTGCAATGCCAGCGCTGTATTTTGGTGACTGGGCTACTCTTTAGAGTTTTTTAATCATTTTTCAGCCTCTTGTTGTTGTTGTACAGCCTGTATCTGCCAAAACCTGGTTGATCTTGTTCACTCCTGCCGCTCTCATCAACCTCATTTTCTATCGTCAGTAATCCAACAAGCACAAATTGTGAAAATAGAAAAAATGAAGTAACAAAAACTGCTCGTGTAGGACCCCATCATGTGTAGTAAAAAGCTCTGTATAGCTTTGCTAATGTGGGCTAACAGAATTACAGATCCTCAAATCTTCAAATCACAACAATCCATCAAATATGTGCAAGCTCTGAACCAAAATGGCAGGCTGGTGCGTTTAAGTTCATGCAAAAAAAAAAATCTAAGATGGTTTCACTCAGCACTTACTGAAGCCTTTCAGCAAGCTACCCATTTGCAGTACTTGAGTAGTTGAAAATGTAATCCTGCTCTGACTGAAATTCAACTGCTTGGGTTTAAGCAAAATATGTCTGTGCTCTTTTTCTGCCCCATAGCACGATTAGGAGAAAGTAGGCTAATCCAAAACGTGACGATAGTAGCAAGACTAATGTATTGTACGCAGAGGAATGCAATGTATTTTAGGAATGCATTTTTTTAGACCCAAATCTGAATGGCTTAGCAGAGAGGACCGGCATCTTTGCAGCAGCAGTTGCTCGTAGCTTTCCTTTGACATCATGTCCATTGTGTTAGCGGTGTGTCCTTTGTGGCATCCATGTGAACTTATGCTCCTTTTTCTTCTCATGTTTGGGGTCACATTTCATGTCGGCACACCTCATCAACCTGTCTCATTCAGCCACCATGTATTCAGCTAAAGTTCAGGCCTGAGAGGTGAATGCAGAGTTTTGACCACATATGATTTAGAGCCAGTGGTTGTTTTATCTAAACGGCATGCCGTGCCCCAGGTCTGTGCCGCCTCTGTGGTTTGTGGAGGAAAGTAATTACTACAGGGCCTAAAGCCACCAGCTTTGGCCTTTGGACCTCTGCTGCCACATCCTGTAAGCAGCGACTTCGCTTTTAAGAGATCTCTCAGCTCTTTTTTCTCATGAGCAGCATGCTGTTTTTTCTGTCTCTTGTCCAATTAAAACCACCACTCTCTCGATGTCTTCTCATAAAAATCAACACTTGATTATTTAGCCTGTCTTTTTAGATTTAGCGTGTCTTTATCTACCACCTTAATTCTCTGTCATTCATCATCTCGTCTTCTCTGCTTTTCGACATCCTCTTCCTCCCCTCTTCATCTCCACCAGCCTCCTCTAGACTGTTGCCAGAGCGCGGCCGGCTCTTTTGAGGGAAACCTCCGCTCTCCCCAGTAATCATGACTTAAAGGGAATTCCTTCTCCAGCAGCAGGCCTGCAGCTCTGCATCTTTGAACATTTGATGTTTTGATGGCTATAATTTGCTTAAAATAACACCAATAAAGTCATGAAGCTGTAAATGCCTAAATACCTAATGTACCAAGATGAAACACGGTACAGCCTTTCATTTTTTTGCTTTCAAGAACCTCTTGGTTACTTTTTATGGAAAGTGTTTTAAGGTGTTGTTACATATATATCTTTATTATACACACATGATCTATTTAAAGCAGTTACTCTTTTTTTACAGGCAGTTAAATATATCTCTGAAATACAACATAAACAGGCACTTTTGAGCCATTAAGCTAAGCTGTAATCTTCTAATATTCTGCAATATTATACTTTCTTGCCCAATGCAAGAGGCTTTACAAACATTACTTCACAAGCAACATAAAAGTGAGGGAGTGATCAGAAGCATTAAGCCTGAGCTATTATAACACGTCAGTAATACTTTTTGCTGCAGTGCATTGTTCATTCTCCGGGCTCAACCAATGGGAGGAGGCGGCATCTTTCAAAGCAGGGGAAAGCCCTGAGCATGACTAACAGACAGACTCTACACCTGAGCTGGAGTCAAACTGCTCACCCGCCCCTCTCCCTCCCCCGCCTGCCCTCAGTTCATGTCAGAATTACCTGTTGTGCTCATTCCTAGCAGACACTGAACACCTCAGCTTAGTGGACAATGAGGAAGTTAGCAAGGACCTCCTCCTAGTCTGACCTGAAGGGAAAGAAAGATTGTAGTGGGAGCTCCCGCTGGAGGAAAGCACTATATTAGGGGTGTCACAAGAACCCTGGATGACACTTTGGTACCAAGTGAATGCCAAAATTCTAAAACTAGAACGTACTCATTTTTTTCAGTACTGTTGGTATCAGAGATGCACTTCCTCTGCACCTGATGGGGCAGCATATAGGCCTACAAATGTTCCAGTCTGCTGATAAATGCCAAAGGAAGAAGACGAACGCCTATGCGCATGAAGGAACAACAGCATGTGGGAGTAGGGGTGGGCAAAATGGCCCTAAAATGATATCACAATATTTCAGGGTATTTTTGTGATAACAATATTCTTGACGATATAACAAATTAGTGAAAATATGTTTGTTTTTTTTTTAATTAATTTAAGATAATAGAATTACATGTCAGCCTAACAGTTTGCCTCCAAATATTCAGTAAAAACTATACAAGTGAGATTCAGATTCTGTATACAATATTAATAGTTCAACAAAATAAAACAGCTCTCAAATACAAAAACATGTACCCTGGGATCTATATATATAAATCAACAGGTGATTTCCTTCTTTTAGCAAAATTCTAAATCACTGAGTTGGTTGTTTTTCCACTTGGACCTTCATGCTCTGCCATTTCTCCTCTAATCATCACACTGTAACCTGTGACAGGCTGTAATGATACCACAGCTACTGCACAGTCACATATATGTAGTTTTTTGTCGAGTTGCGAGCATCAAGTATGTTTACATTACCAAAGGTTTGTGAGAAAATCACTTGACAGTCCCGTGTGTACACTGCAAGAGAGGAGCCACTGAATGAGTTCCCTCTGAGCGGTAACTCACTAAAAGAGTCTGAGAAGTCCAGGGCTGCTTATAAAACATTCAGGATTCCCAGGCCTAACGAAACGTTTATCCTACACTACTGAAGCTGCTCCTCTTTTTGGAGCCACCATGGAGTCGGTTATAATTTTGCTTTTAGCCATGCTTGTTGTTGCCATGGGTAACAGTATATCAATATGTCAACAAGTCGAAATATCACCAGTATCATGGTATGAATATTTCCTATGATAGTAAAAATTATACCGGTATTATCGTGATCGAGATGATTAGGCAAAACCGTATGTGGAGGATGGCGACAAGTGCTGCTGTAGCGACGGCTCCACGTCGGTTTTCATGAGGCCTGCATATTTTTTTCAATTATTTGCCTTGAAAGCGGCGCATATTTACACCGTGCTAGAATGACGAGGTGCTGAGCGTTTATTCTGCACCAAGTGCTGCACATTTAGTGTTTTTTCTGGTTAAAAAATGTTCAACTTTGGCTAAAATGCCGCACTCTGCACTATCATTTTTTATCCAACCATACAATCACAGTGGAGGAGGGGTGGGACAAATACCACAAAGACCAATCATCATATCTTAAATGTGCAAGTGCTAAACAAATACAACAATGGAGAAATATGTTAATACACTGTATATATGTCTCCTTGCCCACAAAATGTCATGAACCCACATAGACTAGTATGAGTCTATGTATAAGTAGAGGTGGCTCATCAGGGATTAATAAGAACATTCATATTTTATTTAATCCAAATGTTTTTTTAAAAAAGAGTCTATGTTTAAGTGGGATTTATTGTTTTGTTTTTTGCCGTGGTATCGAAATAAGTATTGAGAATTGTGTCATTTCACCATTATTGGTATCGACTACTAACTCTCTTGTATTGTGACATGCCTCCATAATACAGAAGCAATGAAGTAACATATTTACCCACGCTCTGCTGTAAATTAGCATTGGTATGTGACCTGCACCCGGTTGTGACTAATCAGTGATTCCCAGGGAGGAAAGCCTTCTCCAACAGACTTCTTTCTGTGTCATGTTGACACAACACAGCGGCCCGTCACTAATCTCCATCATACCTGACCTCCACCATCACTGGGTCATACTTTAGGGTCACCACATGACCACAAATGAGGAGCTAACAATCACAAGGGCCACTGAATTCTGGCTTTACAATTAGCTAAAGCTGAGATATGGAGATTTTCACCTACTGACAGGTTAAAGTCGCATCATATGACAAGATCCCATCTGTGTCGGGCAATAGATACAAAAGGCAGGTGCTGTCGTCTATGTTTATAACAAATCCCTATGCTGCTTGTGCAGAGATTAAATGGACCTTGCACGCCTTTCAATCCAGATCACGACAAGGGCGACCTGTTTGTGCACGACCAGCATTGCGACCGCAACCTCCTGTCTTTTAATGACCGAATAAACAAACCAGCAGACATAATAGTGCGGTGCTTTTGTCAAGGGAAAGGGCAGAGAGCTAGTTAAGGAAGGAGTCTGGCCCCACATGAAAAGAAACTGAGGAGGAGAGACGCCTGGGTGTTCCTCAAGCATTGTTCAGCCTTCTGCCTCTGAGGGACACCTGTCATTGGCTGGGCGGTTTACACAGGTGCCTTAACCCCGCCTGATTTGTTGGCCTTGAAAGGAGGTTTCAGTCAACAGGTAGCGTGAAGGGAACAATGGTGACGATCCTGAAGAAGACAGAGGGAGAGTAGGAGGAGGGTGGGATGGCGGAAAAGAGAAACGGATTCTTTAGAAAGCACCTGAGGGTTTGTGTGAGATAATCTGTTTGCTTTTACCCACAGTCCCACTCTGTAGGGTGGAGGAAGGCGTATCGGTGTGTTTGCGGTGCTCTACGATCCCTCTCTCTTCAAGAAGCTCCTCCTCCGAGTGGCCTGCGCGAATTCAATGATCCATCTTCAGCCCTCTCCGTTTCACCCTCTTCATAACCTCGGCCGTTTCCATGGCTACGCCGCTGTACCCGAGGCACGGTTAGCTGGAGGGCCGCGCAAACTCGTGGTCTCTCATGGCACTGGCACTTCGCCAAGAACCAGCCTTAATAATGTGATACTGTTACACCAGCACACCACACACACCCTGGCCTCAAGAGCCAAGAGGAGAGGCTTGTTCCTACCACGTTGTTTGTGTTGACGTTTTCGCTCTCTCTGTGCGTGTGTGTGTGTGAGAGTGTGTGTGTGTGTGTGGTCTCGCTGCCAGGGGGAATGCCAAGTTCCCTCTCACCCTGTGTGGAATGTGGCAGGCGAAGCAGACCTGTGTGTGAGAGGGAGATCACTGTGGAGGGAGGAGAAACTAGTTAAGCCCGCACGACTGAAAGGAAGAATCAGAATTTTCAATAGTGACGCCATGAGTGCAGTTTTTAAATCGGACAGCCTTAAAATCAAAATGTACCCAATACATGCTAAATTGGGTCACACAAAGAGCAAATGTCTCATCATTCAAATCCAAACACCTACACGTTCACATCTCCCAACTTATTTTGGAGTTCAGGGATTTCTGTGATTTTAATGCAATATGATGCAAGTTTGGTATCATCTTTTAGATTTCTGTTTTTCTTATTTCCTTAAATAATGGCTTAACACTTGCAAAACAACTGTGTTTTTTTCATTTGAATTATTTTTTTCCCCAACAGAAGAGGAATGAAATGGTTTAATCTTCCATCTAGCCAATGAGAGTTTTGCCTGACAGGAGGAGAATACTGCTGTGACTATTTTTCCCCAAAATACCCTTTGAGTTTGAATTTTTTTCTAGTGCAGAAAAGCCTAAGTTACCCTCGATCATTATGGAACCACAAAAGTACATTTGCGCTCTAAATATTTTGGGAAGTCGTTTTTCTTTTTGGCCCTCTGCAGCCTGCTACTGGATAGATTGAATAGGTTTAAACTGTGATTTGTCAGACACAAGTATGTTCAACTGATAGTCTCTGATCTGATTCCAGTAGAGGCTTCAGGGACATGTCCAGTTCAATATTTAGAATGTGCATTTGTCCCTACCCCCAATAAAAAGTAGCAGAGTAGTTTTATTTTGACAAAATTAAAGACATTTGCATGAAAATTGATGCAAAAAAGGCACAAATTGATAAATAAAAATTCACCAAAGTGCAGGATAGTAAGTGTTTGATGCCCAAAGTTTCCTGGGGGAGGACCCTAACCCCTTTTAAATATTCCCTCCTAATATTGAAACAAAACCTACATCCTGGGTGCTAACCCTAGACCAGGGTTCAGCAACATTTACTATCAATAGAGCCATTTTTGACCAAAAATCATGCGAAAAAGAGCCGCAAAACATATTGAAGTCTAATGGCAACGCAGCCTATTATGTCTAAATTAGCCTATCAACAATAATAATAGGTGTAAAAGGGCTTTCATGATGTTTTACCACAAGGTCTGCAGTGGGCTGTTTATGATTATAAGGTACTTATACCTTGCAGCATTGGTGGTGAAAGCAAACAAATCTGTATATGCTACATTAAAGTCCCAATTTTTGTCTGAAACTTTTACTTTTTTGAATTTAGAGACCATAGCTACCCTAGCTAGGGAAATTTTTAAGACTACTGTAGCCATCACTGTTGAGGTTCAGCAAAATTTACTAGGCCAACAACAACAACAACAACAACAACAACAACAAAAATAACCGTTATGTAATTCCATGTAATTTTTGTGGTCAAAGCCACAGGGAGCCACTGGAGAGGGGCCAGAGAGCCACATGTAGCTTTAGAGCTGCAGGTTGCCTGCCCTGTCCCAAACTAACCTTCTATTTTATTGTAAAGTTTGAAGAATAGCATGGCCAAGGCAACACGTTGCCCTTTAATTCCAGCTTGTTTTAGGCATATTTGTGCACCTGTCACTGGAACAGGAGCCTGCTCGGATTTAAATCTGCACGTTTTGATGCCAAGCTTTCAGTTTCTCTACCCAGTGACTGCTGATGTCTTCTATTCTTATTGTAACTGTTGCTCAGATGGATCTTTGTCTCTTTCTGCCCTTTCAGTTGTCGTCCTGGATTAGCTTTTTTTTTTTTTTTTCAAAAGCTTGAAAAACAATTTAAAATATAGACAAGTCATCTCAGCCATCTGCTTGTATCCAATCAAGCTTTTGCGGCAGGCCATTTTAAATGTTTGAACATTACTGTTTCTAAATTTTAGCAGCAATGGTAAGACAGCTGCTGTTTTGAGTTTACATCCTGATAATTCAGCATGCAAATAATCTCTAAATAAACTGTGCACCTGTCCCTGCTTTCACAACCCAGCCACAGGTGGAGACCTGTTACTGTGAGCAATGCTGGTTTAATAACCATCTCTATTTAGAGAGGCTGACCTTTCAAAGCCTGAGAATGTCTCTCGTTTCCCTTCCTTCTTTTAACTGTGGCCATGGTGATAAGGGGACAATGTGTGTGTTTTGTGTTTATCCAAGTGTGTACGTGCATGTGTGCTAACGTGTGTTAGAGAACGATGTTGTTTCCTCCTCCCTACCAAACACTAACCAAATACAGGTAATTGAATCACAGTGTGTCCACTTAGTGAGTGTGTGTCTGTGTGTGTGTGTGTGTGTGTGTGTGTTGACTTCCCTGTAAATGTGTTTGCAGAGCACTTAGCGGGAATCTTGAGCTCGCTTTGGAAGTTTTCAGTTGTTATACAAGTAAAAATTTTTCCTTTTTTCCTAAATATCTGAATTAAATTATCTCAGAATGAGTTTAATTTAGATATTAAAACCTGAATGAGTTTGGAAATAGAGAAATTTGAGAAGTTAAGCCTTAAAGTTACTCCTCTGCAACAGCCAGCACATAAATGCTACAGATAAGTCCAGAAAGACATGACAGTGGCCGGGGGATCAGCTCTCTCCTTTATCTGTGCTTTTCCTTCTCACAGGCTGGAATGTTAATGGTGGCTTTGTGATGGGTTCAGCTCTCCTGTGTGACTGACAGGCTGACTGGCAGCTCTCAAAGACTCTTAATGGGAAAGCCGAGAGACTTCAGTGTTTTGAAAGAATGAGAGCTTTTATTTGATTTGAAGCAGCCTCCAAGGTTAAAGAAAAGTTCACGCGGTTCTTCTTCCCTCAGATGTTTTATAAAATGTCTCTGTTTACAGTCTTGTTACCAGCTGGTTGTGTGGTGCAAGCATTGTTACCTGCATGCAAATAATATGTAGCATTTTGCAGAGCTAGCGATGCCTTAAATGCCTTCAGAACTCTGCTGCAAATCTGTAGAAAAAGCCCAGTAAGTAGGTATATATTTGCCGTATCCTTGTAGAAAAAGAGTAATAATGTAAGGCTTTGAAAGTCATCCTCGCAGGTATTTTTTAATATCAAACAGATAAGAGTATGTTCTACAGCCATGACTGGAGGGCTGACGCTAACAGCTAAATAAGCTAAAGCTTTACCCTGCCTGTGTTATTGCGGTATTCTGGGCCTGGAGGCGTCTTTGAGATGTAAGCAGTGATCTGTCAGGGCTTGCTGATATGCAGCGCTACCAAATGTCCATGGAAACACTCCATTATTGAACAGAGAGGATCACAGGAAGCAGTAGTGTGCTGCCAGTGAGGGCTGTACCCAACTCAGGATCATATCAGCTGGATCAGATGTGGCTGTTCAATACAAATATTAGACTATTTGTTCCTTTTTTTCATGTAGCGTTTGATAGACTGAACAGGGTTCAGAAAGACATTCATAGCTCCACATAGCTCGGTATGCAAGTAAACCAGAAGTCATTTTATTCTTATGAGAACCTCTGTGAGCTCTAATGTGTTTGTGAAACCCCCTCTTCAGTTTTCGTTTGTTTTTTGGTCTGGAATTTGTCTTGAATACAGTGAAAATTTAGAACTTTTTGGGGCAGATTTAGGACAGACTGTATGTACTATGCCACAGTAAGTTAGCATAAAAATGGACAAGATGACAGATTGTCGAATCTAATACAGCACTATTTGTAATTTTTTTTTCAAGTGAAATGTTCGACAGCATACTTAGCTAGCTACACACCTAACAGGCTAACCTCCTCACTTATTTGTTGCCGTGCATTGTTGGATGGCAAAAAACAATCATGATGAGCTTTTTTGCCATTTCTGCAGTGTCGTTTCTATCCAAGAGTGAAGAGATGTATTTCCTTATCTTGAACACTAGGGGGCTTACTACGTATACCATAGAGAGTTCTAGGTGAAGAAGTTATTCTGTAGACCGACGCGGAAGATAGCATCGCGCTGGTTTGCTCATCATAAAGCCTGTAGGGTTTTTCCATTGGATTTTGGATTGCTGCCGAAAATAAGTTCTGTGGCAACAAATGTTAATGATACTTACATGTTTTGTTCAGCAAGATACAACAAGATATTCACAAGTGAACACCACCCTCATGATTATTGAAGTCTAAATGCAATCACCAGAAGTAAAAAGCTAATGTTATGAACAAACTACACTACAGTCGCTTGACCTAAAGTCACCACCATGACAAAACTGTAGAGCTGTGTTTGGCTTGGCATGAGGGTGTTCTGTAGTCTAATTTAGCCACTTGTTAGCAACCACCTTTTTTTTAAGACACATAGAAGCTTCAGAGTTTAAGAATGGGGAATTTACTGCTGCACTTTATGTCATAGAACAAAACGTGAAAGTCTCTACAGCTTGTGTTAACCACAGACCTTATGTCAGGCATCTAACCAAAAGCCTATTTGAATAACCATTGACTTGGAGACGAGAGAACCGTGAGTGGTAAAGTGCTAACTCATTTTCGGGTTTTAGGAGTCATTCTTGGGGCAGTCTATACAAACTCAAAACAAAACTGTGTGGAAATGAGGGGTTAGGGTGACCACAACGTTCAGAGTTAGCCGTCTGAGCTAATGCATGCTAGTTATGCCAACGATGGCTTGGAAATGTGCAACGTTTTTTGCCGACACTAGCTTACATAGCCAAAGACTGTAATGCCAGTAAAGCTTATTGAATTGAATTGACTGTATCGTATTAAATTGCTGTGAGCTGTAAATTTACCACCTCGCTCAGACTTACCCTGGATCTGGGTCTGCAGCTGCCTGTACTGGAGAGCAGCATGAAAGCAGGAAGCATTCACTCTGCAGCTACATCTAGGGACCAAACATCTCTATAGGTACAGTGCAAACTGACTGACAGAAACAAGCAAACAAACATATAGAAGACTGCTCGACTTTAAAAATCTCAGTTGACTGAGGGATCCCACTGATGATCTGAATCTTTGACGTTTACGAGGCAGCCCTACCAACCTTCTCTGCATCTGACGTTAGAGCGAAATGGGGGTTTAAGTTGTTATATACTGCACATATAATGCAGATTATGCCATAGGGCTGCAATAAATCTTAAATGATTCGTGCATGCAGTGAGAGTTAAAGTGTTTGAGGTAACAGCTCATTTGCTATTTTCCTGTCTCACAGGCTACCTGTCCAAAGTGTTGAGGAACTACACCGAGCAGGCCTGTGACGGAGACTTCCTGTCTGTTCGCTGCCCACCCCGCACCACCATCACCGTCCAGTCAGCTTTCTACGGAAGGAGAGGCGCTTCTGACCCCCAACAGTGCCCTCAGACCTACCAGGCCCTCCTAAGTTCTTATAACGCTCGGGAGGATGACCGATATTGTTCTGTGTCTACTGCATTACAGGTAAATAACGAAGCTCACACATTCCTGATAGGGTTTTGTGTCATTTTGTCACGATTTTGGTTTCTTTCCTTCATTTTTTAAAAAACTTGGAGCCGTAATTAATTCTGTACAGGTCTCTGAATTCATCCCCAGTGTTTCCCATGTGTCCCAGGCCTGGATCTCACCACTTTTTTGGCTTTCCTCCTTCAGTTAGTCCACCCTTTACACGCATACACACCCTCACTTGTGGGCTGCGGATCCTTCTGGGAGAAAGTGTCCTGTAAAATGGTCAAATTGGCCAAGGGTTATATTTTGGAGGACTACTGATTATGTAATGCTTTGTGAGGATGTTTTCCGGCAAATTACACCCTCTAAAGAGGAAGCATGCTTGTTCCCATGACACAAAGCGATTTCATGGGGTCTTTGCCTTAGCATCCTCTCCTAAATTGGGATGCGGCTGGACTGGAACCCCTGCTTTGCAGCACCAATACAAACACACACAAACAAACACATCCTGTTCAGCATTCATTGGGTTGTTTGGTTTATTCTTAGTCCCCCTGCCTTCTAGCGTCGAACACCCTCCGTTTCCATAATAGACAGGACAGCCATGAATGCACAGACACAGAGAGTGCATTGTGCTGAAGTGAGAGAATGACTGACTGCTGCGCCACCCACATTAGTACAACCCTGAAGAATCCCATTGTACCACCTGTTCATGACCCCTGGTTTGTTGGCATTACATGAATGTCTCCGTATAAAAATGCCTAGTTCAAGGGCATCTCAATCTAATGGTTATTTTCATTCTCATTTAAAGTGGAAACAGACAACTTTTCAACTTTTCACCCCATAGCATTTCCAAGTGGTATTATTGTTGGCACCTGCTGTCGCCAAGACAACCAGATTATCTTCCTTTTTCCTCAGAGCCTAGCAACGGGGGCTCTTTTTCTTTTGACGGATGCAGCTACCACAGTTACTTTGGTTTTTTCACTGTCTGCCATTTCTGCTTTGGGATAGTAACTGCAAAGACCATACCCTGATACTCTTGATAACTGGGGATAGCTACAGATAGCTACCAGGTAAAACGTGTTGGTGAAGATTCTCAGTCATCCCGGTCATGGTAATCATAACCGCTGTATTGTAGGTAACTGGACTTGCTTGGTAATCAGCAAGCTTCCTAGATGTTCTGTCGAATCCCCATACCAGTTTGTCCCAAATTGACTGGCAACATGTCGGTGAAGATTCTCAGTCATCCAGGTCATGGTAATCATAAGCGCTATATCATAGGCAACTGGACTCTCTTGAAGCTTCAAGCAAGTTCAGTTGCCTATGATATAGCAATTATGATTACCAGGTAAAACAAAAGCACTATCCTGTTCCTGTTAGTGTTGCACAATAGTTCACTTCCTTTGTCCCATTAACTGAGCCCTCATTTTCCCGGGAGATAGTACTAAAGGGAATTGGTCTACTAATCATCAATCTAATGATTACGTTTTAAATTTATGTCCATAAATAAATAGATAAATAACATAAAAGTTACCATAACCAGTTCTCTGAGCACAAGATGACATTTTCAAAAAGTTTTTTTGTGTATGTGATCAGTAGTTCAAAAGCCAAAGCTATTTGATAAACAACAATAGGCCATTAAACAGAGAGAAAACAGCAAATCCTTACATTTGAGAAGCTGCAAGTAGCAAACGTTTGGCATAAATACTAGATAAATGACTTTAATGATTAATTGATTATGAAAATAGTTGCAAATTGTTTTTCTGGCAATCTAGTAATTAGTTAATTGATCAGTTGTTTCACTAATGCAAGTGATTGTCACAATGAAAATGTGGTAGCAGCATTCAGCATTGCAGTTCTTGTAATAGATTCTCAGTGACTATGTTTGCATGCACATGACTATTCACTGTCATTCTGAATATGACAATGTCCTGAATTTCTGGTCTCTAGTTCTAGAAACACACCCACTGTTAAACATTATGAAAGAATTTGATATCAACAGGTTTTGTCAACAGGAAATGCACAAATATCACAGTACTGACCTTTTCAAGAAGGTGGCTTGAAAAATAAAAGAGGAAGGCTGCTTTTGCAGAGCTGAACAAGGCCGCCACAGGTGGAAATCCTAACCCTAAAAATCCTATCACGATGCAAAGAAGCAAAATGGTGCAAGAAACGGCTCCAGCTGTTCCACATTTCCATATTTTAACATGACAAACGACACTTTAGGGCACGTTGATTGGAGTATGCATGGCAGCGTGTGAACAGAAATATTAGTGGAATATTCATTTTCATTACCCATGTAAACAGCTTAGTAGGAATTTTGACTTTTTCAGAGTAGGTGCAAAAAATGGAATATTTTGTGTATGTAAACGTAGTCAGTGCGTGGCCTTGCAGGATACTAAAAGCATGTAATGATATGCGATTGAGAGAGCTGTGTATCCCTGTTAAATTCTATCTTAAAATATCAGGTTGCCTTTATACTGTATTTTTATTATCAAAAAATCCCATACAGATGTATTTGGTGTGTCTTAGGGAGAAATACATAGATATCCTTTATGTCTCCCTCTGCATTCCATGATCTATTACAGCACATGCTTCTCCTTTCATGTGAAATTCGGGGAAGGCTCTGAACAGAATCCATTGAGTCATTCCTCCAGTGAGTGGGATTTCAGTACCAGCGAAGGTATTGTGCTGGAATGTGCTCACCTGGGTTACAGCCGGCCAAAGATGATGAAACCAGAGAAGCAAAAGGATGCCAGGAAATGAGCGGACTGGAGCTTTCTCTTCCCTGCTCCTCTCCTCCGTATTCCCATGGCCATAAGCAGCCTGTTTGAAGTGGTTTTAGGTTTTGCCTGCTGCTGGTCTCACCATCGTTGGCTTATTGTTCTCCCTCTAAACCTCTCTTTGGTCCTCTCCCGCTCTCTGTCACTCTTTCCTTCTTTAGAAAATGCTGGACGAGTGCCAAGACAGAAGGAGCTGTCAAGTCCTTGTCAACAGCCGCGTGTTTGGGACAGACCAGTGTCCTGGCAGCAGTAAATACCTCATTGTCTGGTACAAATGCAGACCTAGTAAGTCCCTCATCGTCTTGTATCTTGAAAGTGACACATTTCTGTCTCTCTCTGTGCTGGGATAGTTTCTCTTTTTTCACACACCTCCACATTTAGTCAGAATTACACCAGGGGTGGGGTCACTTCATTTGCACTTGACACAAACTGAATTACAACATTAACTGTCAAAGGAAAAAGAGCTTTTTTTAACCGACCAACCCTATGGCTCGGTTTATTATTACAGCCAGGAGAAGTGTTTCTTTGCTTTCAACCAATCACCATCACATGAACTGTCTCTTTTTTCACTTTTCATTTCCGTATGATGTTAATGTACTCTAGGTACAGGCATGTTTTAAACTGCAATATAACTTTTATTTTAAGTGTACATATAGCAGAGTATTTGTAGATTTTGCATTATGCCTAAAAAAAGAGAAAACTCTACTGAAAAAACATCAGTATTCTCAGAGAAGAGCAGTGGAGCAGAGCAGCATGAGAAGCCTATGATTAATGTCAAGTTTGATTTGTCTGATTCTAAATGTGTCCTTAAATGCATCTTATGTCAAAATATATATTTATCTTCTGGATGTTTTTCCTAATTTGAGTGTATCACACTAATCTGTTAGGCCCTGATCACACAGAAAGCATTTTAGCAGCTGGAGGCGCCTTTTTGTAATTGTTTTTAATGAGAATGAAGCTTTTTGTTCACAGTTTTTGCGTTATGACATGCCTTGCGTTTCAACACTCTAGGCACCTGGCATTTTTTCCGGACAACTCCGAACTCCTCAGGTTGAAAATCTTCAACTCTGAGTGGAAAAGTGCCACATGTCATCTCTTTTCTCCCATTGTCCAGTCGGATGATTTAAGAGGCAAGCCTTCTGTGGTGGTCGTGGCAACAAGTTTACAGTAGCGGTTGCTAGATACCCAGAGCTATATGGTCCAACGATAGACAGCAGGTTGTCAAACTGCCCCCGAGTCATTCTAAAATATGCCTGAAAAACAGCCATCATCAAGGCGAAGCTCCTGGACCAACTGGCGTACAGCTCATGATCTGCCTTCTTTTTTAGGGTCTCATGTACCCACACAGATCTCTGTTTCCCTGTGCCCAACAAACTATTTGCTGACAGCCTCTCATCCTCAACCAGAGCTACAGCAAGTATCCCCTGCCTGAATATTTTAGGAACTAGACACTAATTACTGTGAAAAAAAAAAAAAAAAAAAAAAAATAGGTAGATTAGATTACATGGGAAGGTTAGTGTAAGGACGTGATGAGGTGGTTGCCTGGCAACAATAAAAAGGCGCAGCAAACGTTTTGTTTTTACTAGTGGCATTCAGTTTATAAAAAAAAAAGGCAGTGCGGTGTGCCTTGCGTTTTGCAACCTGCAAAACACTTTATGTGTGATCAGGGCCTTAAAGTAGCTATATGCGACATTCAGAGCATGATTCAGAGTCTAAGCCAAGATTGCCTGCACATGGCTCTCAACATGATGGTGGCTGAGCCGGTGGCTAACAGCTACTAGTGCTAACAGTATGAACTTTGCTAACAACTGCAACAGTGCTGATGGGGCTAATGGAGTTAACGTGCAGAACAGGAGGATGGGTGTTACGCTTCCTCAAAAACGCAGCTCCACCACCGTGGGTAGGGACAGTGCGTCACTCTGCTATATCCTTACATATCAAGTTGTTTGTTGCTATATTAATTCTCTGAATGTCGCATACAGCACCGTTAAGGTAATTGCAAGATAAAGTTGCCATTATTCTATATTTCTCTTACTGTCAACGAATCCTATGAAGAGACCAAAACAGACAGCGTGTTAGTCTGTCTCAATACCTTCTCGCTTTTCCACCCTGTCTATTGCACTCAGTAACTGGTTCCTACTGAAGTGGTAAATCTTTAAAAATAGGTCATAAATATATACTTTTATAGGGGTTTAAAAAGGCCAAGTAATTTCTTGAAACAGGTGGGCACTGTAGTTTTTAAACAAATATTACTCAAACTGTAGTAAACAGTGGACTTGTTCGGGACTATTTTCAGCCGTGGATAAATACACATTGGGTGCGCTAGGAAGTATTTACAGCACCAGGATGGTGTACGTGGAATTTACTCAAAAACCACAGTGACCCTGTTTGTCGTAGAGAAGGAACATGTCAGTCAGTGCGACAGTGTGGCTCCCTGATGTGTTTTTATGGGAAAACAATGGAGGAATAAGTAATATTCAGTTTTTGAGTGCAGGCGATGCTCAATTTATTGCATTTGGTATTTAAGAAAACTACTGAGTCTTGCCAACTACGTCTTTTAAAATTGGCCACGCTATTTCAGTTTACCTCCCAGCATTTCCTGCTCCATTTAAAGAAAAAAAACCTCTTGCTGTGCCTCTCCCTTTATCCCACTCCTTCCCTCTCACTGTGAGCCAGGAAGCTAAGAGTATCACTCCAGAGGGGAGCCACAACAGTGCAATAATCCCACCCAGATTCTAGTCTCCATTCACGGCTCAGTGCAGTGCTGAGCCGAGCTGCACTGAGCTGTGCAGCAGTTCACACTAGAGTGACCAGAAGTGGGCATTAATCCACTGATCCCCTTGCCCTCCCCACTTTTTCTTTCTCCACCGGACCCCGGGGCCAATCAACAGCTCTTTGTTCACTGTCACTTAACCAATGACTTCTCGGGGGAAGAGAGAAAGGCCGCATGGGGTGTTAGTGAGGTGCAACGGGCAGGTGTCACTGCCTCTGAAAGGAGAGGTGGATGGAGGATGGAGGAAGTGAAGGAGAAAGGGAGGGAGCGAGAGCGAACAAGAGTGAATCCGTCACCAAGAGATATAACGAACTAGGTCCTGCCCCTTTTATCTGCTTTCTTCCTCTCTCTTATTTCTGCATTCCTGTTCCACTCCCCTCATGGATGTAGAAACGGCTGCTGTTGTGTTTTTATTTGCTGGCCAGTGGAGCTGCTCTGGCTGTCACAGGTCACTGTGGCTGGATGTGTGTGAGGAATGCCTCTGCATGGCTCTACATGTCCACTGAGCAACTCTACCTCTGTTTCTGCCTGTTCACACAGAGTGAAGCCCTTTCTCTGTCCTCTGATTTCTGTGCTCATTAAAAGCTGCTCTACAGAGATTCGACTAAATACAAAGATGGAAAATTGAATTTTTGGGGTAAAGGGAACCAACTGATAACGTAATGTCTGATGGACAGGGCATGAGCTGCCTGCTTTAAGATATTCTTGATTGTTTATTTGTTGTATACAGTACTTTTGAGAAGAAACTGGCCTTTTGGTTTTGCTTTTTTTTATCATTCATAACACACCTGTATCCTCTCTGTCCCTCTATCTCCAGACGAGTATAAGAGTAAGGTGGTCTGTGAGGAGGAGAGGATGAGGCTGAGCTGCAAACGGGGTATGCAGATCGCTGTCTACTCTGCCATGTTTGGCCGAACTCAACAGGGCACCCTGGAGTGTCCCCTGCACCACAGGAGGGCCCCGTCAGTAGGTGAGGCACCTTGAATTATAAAATATGGTCGACAAGTGTCAACCTGACAATTCAAAATAATGTGTAATTATGATGTTAACTGGGAAGATTTGAATATACATTTCAGAAAAATGCCACACTGGTACCTTAAACTACGAAACACCATGCTCATGACATCATTATAGATACACTTAGTAAGGTACGCATCATTGGATTTTTCAGTCATTTGTTTAGAATGCTCAAATGCTACAAATTCTGAAACACATATTTCTCCAGGCTAGTTATGGGCTTCTAAAACTCTTACTTTGGGCAGTTATGGTAGCGTATAGCTTGTGATGTTGCAGTGACTTAGTTAGCAGTGGCTAACGCTGGCAGCCAAAAATAGATGTTGTTGATCCATTTACCAACATCCGTTGGCCTATCTATCTATCTTGATACCAGATGTTGGTACAGATGCTGGTACAAATTCTCTGTAACATATGTCATTATGTTACAGGAGTCACAGTACAAATGCCATGAAGCTAATGCTAAGACTGGGAAACTGCTATTAAACTTGTATTACATCTATTTCAGGAGCTAAAAACCACCATAGATATAGAAACATAGATGCCTCATTTGCTGCTGCATTATTAAATACTGGAAACATTACGACTAACTTTACTAACAAAGCTGCAGTCATCACATTGTGTGCTAATGTTACTAGTCAAGCTAACATTAAGACTGGGGAACTGCTATTGAACTTTTCTCATATCTATTTCAGGAGTCAAATACAATCCTATGCCATTGTTAAATGCAGGAAATGTAATGGTGCCACAGTCAGCTTAACAACATGCAAAGTGAGAAAACCACAGTCTAAATATGACTACTAGCACAAGACATTATGTTATTGTAGGGTCATTTTTAATATACTGCCTTAATTGAAGTTTTAGTTGATGTGAAAATCTACTCTTTCATTTGTAATATGGGTACTTAAGAAGAAGCTTTATTGTCACTGCAATAAATACAGTGAAATTTGGTTTGGCGCTCTCTTGTAGCAGCTACAATGTCTCTTCACAGCCATGGGGAAGAAGCTGTGTTTCAGCCTGTTGGTGCGGGCTCTCATGACTCGGAGTCTGCCAATAGAGAGTGTCCTGGGTGGGCGGGGTCATCCCGAATCTTTGTGGCCGTCGGAGGAGACGGCTGGAATAGATCTCCTCTAGGCGTGGAAGTGGGGAGCCGATGGTCCACTCAGCCGTCTTGATGACCCGCTGCAGTTGTTTCTTTTCAGATGCAGTGCAGCTGGCGTACCACACCGAATGTTAATGTTATAAATACCCTTACCTATGGTTAGATATAGTTATTTTGTAGCAACACAAATTTGTTCCATTCAAAAATAATATTATACACTCAAAGCCAGTATTTTTTTTTTTTTTTTTTTTTTGAATTTTTATTTTTGTTTTATTTCATCATAAGCAGAAATTAAGAACAACAAATGCATGTCACATGTATTTGTTTGTGAGGAGAGGGTTAACAGAGACAGTAAACCCGCTCGATGACATGGCCAAACCTGTGGCTGGACCAGTTGGTTGCTTATGGTGGACGTGTTTGGTTGTGGGTTGGTCTGATTTCTCTTCACACTTAAGCATGTTCTTCTTTGGAATGGCAGTGCGAGCTGATTTAATAGCAGCCTCCCGCTGGATCTTACTTGGGATGGGTGGGAGGGGGGCAGCACTTGGCCTGAGGGGTAGCATCTTGGTGTGGACCTGTTTTCCTCTGGACTCCTTGTGCATCCCATTGGAGCTGGGTGGTACCTTAGTGTCATCTACTTTGTTTCGAGGCACCAGCTTGGTTCCACTTTTCTGCAGTGACTCCCTCAAATCATAATTCTGCATTCTCTGATTGAAGTACAACTTTTTGATGTATTCTACCTTGACAACCAGTTTGTCATTCTCACTCTTGTACTCCTCTGCTTTAGTTTTAAACATGGAAAGCTCTCCTATTAATGCCTTCATCTTGTCACTCTGCTCTCTGATAACTCGTTGGCACTTTGGGATCAACTCTAGTCTGTCTGAAGGCAGCAGCCTTGACATACGTAGCTTCAGCTCATCACACTCCCTCTCCTTTTCATGTATTATTTTGTCCTTCCTCTCCAGTTGTTTTTGCTTGATGGTCATCTTGTGTTTTAACTCCTGATTGATCTTAGACACGTCGTCCAACTGACGGCCCTCATCGTTGTTTAAACCATGCGGTTTAAGTTGCTCACTAAAGTCAAGTGCCTGTTTCAGTTGGTCTTCCAGGTCAGAAAACATGTTCTCCATTTCAAGATCTTTTTCTTTTTGTGCAAGTTCCCGTCTCTGGTTTTCGCCTTTCTCCTTCTGAAGTTTTTTGTTCTCCTCCTCAAGTTTGCAGTTCTCAATGTGAAGATTGTGTTTCTCCTGGAGAATCTTGCTTGTATTCTCTTGAAGTTTCTCCACTTCCAGCTCGAGCACGTGAATTTTCTCCCCTAGCTCTTTCTCCTGCCTGCTCATTGCCATTTTCAGGTTCCTGTTTTTCTTTCTCAACAGGATGCATTCCTCTTTGTATGGCAGCAGCTTACCCAGGGAGTCTCTTTCTAATGTCACCTCCTTCAGAATCTCCTCCTGAAAGGAGCATTCCCTGGAGGTTTTAAGACATTCTTGTTTTTTCTCTTGGAGCTGTTTCCTCAGTTTCTGCAGCTCCTCCTCGTACTTCTTATTTTGAGCTGTAAGTCTAGTATTTTCTCGTGAAAGGTTCATCATGTCGTCCAAAGGTTGAGCAGTTCTTGAGATTTGCTAAGTACACCTGTATGTATACACATGTATACACCCACAGACAGAGGTCTACTTACTAAAGTTTGCCTGATGACATAATGCGTTCCGTGATGTCACACTCTAAACACTAAGCCCCTGACCTGAAATGACCTAACTTGGCTCCGCCCACAAAACAATATGCACTGACCTGGGCCCTGCCTTGCAGGTCAGTTAGGTTTACTCTAACTGAATTATGCAGTTTAAAATGAATTTGGCATACTTTTTCTATGGTTAAAAACTCATGGTGACCTCCCCATATAATATAATCTAATGTGGAAGTAGACGACTTATCAAGGTGCTAACGTGCTAGCTAGCTAACTTTCTCTGCTTATTAATGTCAACTCTTTGATCATAACAGAATAAAGAAACTGTCATTACTGCTCATTTTAGATGGTCCATGGCAAGAAGACACGTTTATTGTTCATTAGATATTGGCATTGAGATTGGTTTCCATCTCCATCCAGGCAGGGGAAAATGAAAGGCTCGCTAAAATTAACCCGCTAGCTATGTTAGCAATGGCTAACGCTGGCAGGCAGAAACAGACATCATCACAACATATCTATCTATCTGTTTTTACACCAGATGTTGGTACAGGTGCTGGTACAAATTCTTTGTAACATATGTCATTATGCTACAGGAGTCACAGGACAAATGACATAAAACTGACGTCCCCATATAATATAATTCAATGTGGAAGTACAGTAGACGACTTATCTAATTGCTAATGCGCTAGCTAGCTAACATTCTCTGCTCGTTAATTTAAACTCTTTGATCATAATAGTGTAACGATCTGTTAATGTGTTATCTTATGTGTTGTGTTACAAGTCAGAGAGTTTACAAGTTTGCAATTACTGTTCATGTTGCTGACTAAGCACAGCTGCCAACTTCTCACCTCCAGGTATGTTGTCATCTGTGTTGTGAAGTAGTTAGTCCTTAGCTTTTACTTTTAATATCTGGGGCGTTGTTGGCTCCTGGATAGAGCAGGCGCCCCATGTATGAAGGCTATTGCCGCAGCGGCCCAGGTCCGACTCCAGCCCTCGCCGTTTTTGGTGCATGTTATTCCTTCTCTCTCCCTCCTTTCACGCTTAGCTGTCCTATCAAGTAAAGGCAAAATGCCCAAAAAATAATCTTTAAAAAATATAGTGTTGTAGTGTTATATGTGTTGTGAGAGCATGTAAAGGCTTCCCAAAATATTATTTTAGTTAGATCTTAATCAAAATATATTCATCCATTTCAACCATGAATTTTGCTTTAAATCCAAAATGGGTCTTGTGTCTATAAAGTAACAATAATTATAATAGCTTTAATTTATATAGCGCCTTTCAAGAGACCCAAGGATGCTTTACAGGAAAAAAAAAACAAAAACAAACAAACAAAAAAAAAACAGATAAACAAACAGACTAGCTGCCAAAGGCCTGGCCTATGCCACATAGGCAAGTCCTAATTTCTGGTTTTAAGTAGTTCAGTCACTCTGAGCTGAATGCAGCTTCACTTGTGAAGGCCCTGCAAGTCAGGGTGGCTTTGAATGAATGTAGGTATTGCCCATATCCAGAATGCGACCCCTAAACCCACCAGAATGCAGGAAATCACATCTACCACATCTAAGATTTTCTGGGGGCAGAGCCCCCAGACCAGACTATACCATCATTGTCTCTCTCTGTATGGTATTTGTATTCAAGGTATTAGGCCCTATCCATCTCCAGCAGGCACCCAAAAAATCCATTAGGGTGCGGGGGATCAGGATGGCATCTACCAAATCGGTTGATAAACAAAAATTTTATGTGTAGGCCTAAACGACAAAATCGTGGTCGGCCCCGCTGAATCTCACTCCAAGGTTTTTTGAGAAGTTGGCAGCCCTGTACTAACTACTTGCTAACATTTACTATGAACTTAGGGAATGTTAGCTATTAGTAATAGTTAGCTATTATGTAGTAGTTACCACAAATTACTTGGCACTCAGCTAATGTAGTAATTACTTGCTAACATTTACTAAGAACTTAGTAAGGACATAAAACTCAAACTTTGTAATGGAAGAAACTGTATTCCTATGAGGTCCTAGGGTGCTGTTTTGGGTGGGCAAGGGGTCATATTAGCATTTTAGCATTGATACTGTTTGACATTATCATTTGCTCTATTCATAGCATCAGTCTTGGGGTCAGTCTGAGTTCAGGAGAGAAATGAGATTTCTTACATGAAGACACAAGCTGGGAATGCAGATCGAGTCTGCTAGCGTTTGCATGATTTTAAAACGAGTCTCCTTGTCCTGCTAATGTTCTCATACATATTAATGATTTGGTGGAGTGGAACTTCAGGTCATTCTGAAGCCTAGATTTGTACCATTTTGCCCTGATTTGTCTGAGCCAGACATGATACCCAGAGTCATTATGCATCCGGCAGATGGGGAAAATGAAATATTTTTATTGATGAGTTTTACGCGTCAGGACTCGAGCACCTCTGAACCACAAAGGCAACTACAAACGCTGCCAGGCTCATAACTCCTGTTGAATGCCTCCTTCATTAATTTTCTTTGACTTGGGTGATATTGCCTCGAGATGCTGTTGTGGTTTGGTAGATATTATAATTTCCTGTACAGCGTCTTCGCCTCAGAGGCTCCAGAGCAAATGCTGCCCTGCCACGCCCATCACTGATGTCAGCTGTTTACAGTGTTCTACTGCGATTACTCATTAATAACTTTTAGGCACATATCACCATTTAGTATTTCTCTGTCTTGTTATTATGAAAGCATGCCGAGATATGTAAAACCACCACTCAAGCTCAGGTAGACACAAACATGCACTCACACATTGCCAGGGGAATTGGGATGGAATGTAGATCAGGTGTCTCCGTCATCCAAAGCGCAGAGTTTGGCCCGTAGAAAAGGGACAGTATTGAGTTCCCTCCAAGTATGTATGTGTGTGTGTGTGCATGTGTGAGCGCATGGGATATCCAGATGTACCCTCGCCCTTGTTTAGGGGAATGTTAATGATTCTAAGCTTGGATCCATGACAAGTATTAGTCTAACCGTAGCTACTGTGGTGGCCCTGGCCTCTTGTCTGGGCAGCTTATTTATTCCGCTTCATTCTGCGGTGCCTTTGTCTGGTTAATGTTTAGAAGGAAATGTACTCTGATGTTTGCGCTTGTGAATAAGTAGCCCGAGCAGGTGTAAGTTAACTGGTGTGTGTGTGCTAGAAAAGTTGTGAAGGAAGGCGAAATATCATTCGTCTTGATCCATAATTCAAACAATGCACCACAGACGTGCCCTGAAGTGTGTTTGTGTGTGTTGCCTTTTTGACAAAGGTGACAGGATGGGGTCGAAAGGCTGACACAGGCGTCAGTCCCAGGGTAATCAGAGACACATGTGAAGAATGGCATTGTGTGAGTGTGTATGCGTCTGTGTGTGTGCTATTGTGTACTATATGAGCATTGAGGGCTGCTTTGAAGCAACCTCAGCCAGTCCTCCAAACGCAGGTGGACCAGGAATGTGCGACAGGTCGGTGAGACAGGGCTGGTCTGATATCTGGTTTCAGACTCCGGATTAAATACAGTAGCCGAGTTCTCCCAGTATTGATGGAAAATGGACTCTACTGTTACAGTTGTACAAAGACCAGGTTAGAGCAGCGGAGGAGTTGTGTTCAGGTGATTCTTCAACTGTCGTGATTTTGTCAGAAAAAAAAAAAAAAAAAGAACACATTTCTTATGTTCTATTTTTGTCACACTCACTTGACACTTCAAGGAACATACAAAAATGTATTGATATATGATTTTTATTACATAGAAATTGGCCTTAATATGTGTTTTTTGTTGCATTTCCTTTGTCCCTGCGACAAGTTTTGGACATTTAACCCTGCTTAACTTTGAATTTCATATTGATCTAACTTCAAATACAAATGACACATGGATTCTTATGAAGTGTGTCATGTGTTATAAGATATATTAGTATTTTATGTATTTTCTTCGTAAAAAGGACATCTGTCCCTTGGAGTTGCTGTCATTTCAACGCGTTCTCACCCCAACTTGACAGAGGATGTTTTACGTCAATTGATGCTTATTACATGCACTTTCAAAATACACTTTCATTTTCATAGGAAATCTTTTTTCAAAATAAACTCGCAACGTAACTAAAACCCTAAAAGTTTAGCTAACAAATAAAATAAAAATGAACTGTAGCATGCTGCACATACCAGCACGCTGCACTGTTTGAACCATCCATCTCCACTCTCACCCTCCCTGTAGGGACTTTTCTGTTATGTATGCCACAGTAGTTGCCGGTGGTGTGTTTTGTAACGCCACAAAAGGTGCCTTTGTGCGTCAGTATCTTACATGGACATCCACTGACAAAGTGGCGGTATTTGACGACTTCAGGTGTTGGCCCCTGCATCAACAACTGCTGCCGCTTGGTGCGTATTATACAGGCCGCAAAAGGTGCTTTTGTGTGTCGCTATCTAATGCTGGTGATATTTGACAAGTTGGGAACCACACTGTACAAAATGCGAATTCAGGGAGGTTTTTTAGAGTTTGTGTACTTGATGACAACAGTGATCGTCATGTGACAGGTTAGCACATGGCTGGAGGACAGTTAGCTCCATAGAACTGCAGTTAGAAGAAATGTAGTTAAATAAGAAATATGTTTACAGGCTGTCATTTCCAAACAGCTTTGAATGTACGAAAACATTTTATATTGTGTATTTTGTATATATTTGATGGTAAAGCTAAAACGGACATTAGTAAACTAACATATCATGAGATTGTCAAAATGTTGTTTTCACAACAGTCATTTCCATCACTGTGTTTGTTGTGATGGCAAAGTCATATGGTAATGGAAATGACATTGCCAGTGTTATAGTACTGAAAATGTTGTATCGATACATTTCTCCATAAATGTGTGAGATTATCCAAAAGTTTTCAGACCAAAATGGAAAAAGTTGAATGACCAGTTTGTGTCAAATCACATGTTAATGTTGTGTGCGTTTACACAAACTGTACACTACTACATACACAAATGCCTTGTTCTGTCCACCCATTCTACAGCATGTTTTTCTATATCTCTATCACACACACACACACACACACACACACACACACACACGCGCATACACACTGCAGCCACCTGCAAACAACCCCTCAGGCTGTTCCAGACAGTCTAGTGGTGCCCTAGTGGGACTTCCCCTGTCAGCTCCATCTTTGATGTGGCTCCCATGTCACCAGGAGCAGGAAGTGAGGGTGTCTTGAGTGACAGCTCAGACACACACCGTTGATTATTTTCAAACGCTTTCCTCCCCTCTTTTTGCCCTCCCGTGATGTGGTGCCTCACATATGTATGTGTGAGTGTGTGTGTTTGTGGCTTTGCATGCGTGAATGATCTTGGGCTTGGCAGTCACATTATGCGCAAGTTTGTTTTGTAACTATTTTGATTTTATGTCTCTTTAAAAGTGTGTTTGAATGTGCCAACAAGGTTGGTTATAGTAATCTCCTTAACCGCACCGGCCTGGCAGCCTCACCGCTGCCTGAGGTGTGAGATCAACGGGTGAACCCACAGAGCTGGCTGCACCTGCCCAGGTGAACCATGCGTAGTATCAGAAAGACAGTATAACAGCAGGGAATTGCTTGTACACTATTTATTTTTGTATTTTTCCCTGCAAACAAACTGTGTACATATGTTACTTCTGTTTCATACTTAGACTAGAGCTGCAATTCAACACCAGCTACCTGCCAAATAGAGGCAGATTTCTCTTTCTGTCTTGCTGTCTGAAAACCAACCATCTTCTGGAGCGGCTTTTTTAGTCTTCAAACCATATTTAGCTTGTGAATTCTGCTGTAGAGAGCAGCTGTCTGGTTGCTTGTTGAATCCAACGCCCTGAAAAAGCATAACAGACAAACACAAGTGCATACACAGGCATGTGCGCACAAAAGTAAGACCTCTTTGATCTCGTCTGCTCTTCGGTTTTGGGGTGGGGTGGGAGTGGTGGAGTTGGACAGGTCTTGGCGGCGATGGAGGATCCTCAAAGCGGAGGGGCCTGCTTCAGCCCTCCTCTCTCATCTGCCCCATTACCATCACACACACCTCTTGACATCTAAATAGCCCCCCGTGCTTGGCATGCAGGGTCTCTGACTACTTTTTTTTTTTTTTTTTTTGTTTGAAGGCCACTGCGCTTTCACTTTTGAGTATGTGCTTCAGACGAGATGTTTTAAACTGTAAGCGCAGGCTGGTTGGTGTCTCATGTGATCAGAGTGGCTTTTAAAAGCTTTTTTAAAGCTGAGCACACACAGCTGCAGGTCAAATTTAACATTTGGCTTTCAGACGCCTGTTCCAGTTGTTAGGGTGCGAGCCGTTTCACTGTAACTCTATCTGCATCTCTCTCTGACTTTGATGCATACGAAGCAGATAAGCAGCAGGAAGTCAGAGTTGTTTTGGACTAGATTAGATTATACACAGTCCTGTGTGTTTAAACCTGCCCTATAGTCCTTTTCAGTCATTTCATTCTTGGTGGTTTGTCCTAAACTTCTCCAAAATAACATCCCTGTGGTTTATATTCCGGCTACTAGAGCTTTAGTCTGCATGTTTTCCTGGTTAGCAGGTTCATAGAAGGTTTAGGGGAAAGTGTCACGGCTGATTGGAATTCGTGGTGTTTGAATATATGAAGTAACATGTTGTCAGTGATAACACACGTGTGTAGGGTTGACTGTTTTCGTACCAAGTGCCTCTGACTCGAGAAACTAGCTGCTATCAACGTACAAACACAGCTGAAGAGAAGTCTCGGCAGGTGTTCTGCCGCGATCCTTGAAGTCACTCTGTTACAGTAACATCAGATCCTACCGCAGTGAATAGAACTTTTACAGTAAATGTGTGTGTGTGGGAGCGCTCTCATATCCATTAATGGCTTTCATGAGAAGCACTTAGCGTGTGCAGGTCCATTTTATGACAAAAAGACTTCTAATCCCACAACAATGAGTTAAGCCTCCCTATCAAGTGATACAGGTGAGTCACAGCAGAAGAGCAGATGAGTACTTTTTTGTCCGCTTATTGTCTTGGAAATTCCAGGTAAGGTGTGCGTGGGTGGAAAAACCTGGGGGATTGTTATGGAGTGTCAGTGTGAGAATTTTCTGGGAATGGTTGCGCTATGTGCCTTTGTTTGTGCATGTGTGTGGATGGGTTTTTGTGTCGGGATATGTACGTGCTCAGAGACGTGTTTTGTCTTATGGTTTTGTTTGACAGTCCACCAGCACATACCCGCCCACGATACACCCACCCTACATCAGTCTTAATTAAAGTGGTCTCTGACAAGTGGAACTCAACAGCAGCCATCACAACACACAGCAGCTACTGTTTGAAATATTGTCACGCTGTTGCTTCTTTAAAATTATGCCATCATGTTAAAATATTTCAGTAGAAGTGGGAAAACTGGACACAATCCAAGGCTGATGCTGGTTTCAAGCAAGCAGAAAGTTAGATGTATGACAGATGACTGATGTGGCAAATGGAGCTGAGCAACAGAAAGATGCTGCTGGTACAGGGCAGCACATAAACACACACTTCAGAAGCAAGACAGAAGACAGTATCCATCCATCTATCCATCCATTTTCATCCGCTTATCCGGGGCCGGGTCGCGGGGGCAGCAGGCCGAGCAAAGCAAACCCCTGACATCCCTCTCCCAGCAGCGCTTTCCAGCTCCTCCTGGAGAACCCCAAGGCGTTCCCAGGGTAGATGAGATATGTAATCCCTCCAGCGTGTTCTGGGTCTGCCCCGGGGCCTCCTACCAGTGTGACGTGCCTGGAACACCTCCAGTGGGAGGCGCCCAGGAGGCATCTTGATCAGATGCCTGAACCACCTCAACTGACCCCTTTCGATGCGAAGGAGCAGCAGCTGTACTCTGAGCTCCCTCCAGATGTCCGAGCTCCTTACCCTATCTCTAAGGCTGAGCCCAGCCACCCCACGGAGGAAACTCATTTCGGCCGCTTGTATCCACGATCTCATTCTTTCGGTCACTACCCAGAGCTCGTGACCATAGGTGAAGGCTGGGACGTAGATGGATCTTTAAATCGAAAGCTTTGCCCTCCGGCTCAGCTCCCTCTTCACCACGACGGCCTGGCGCAGCGCCAGCATCACTGCAGAAGCTGCCCCAAACCACTGATCCATCTCACCCTCACTTGTGAACAAGACCCCGAGATACTTGAACTCCCTCGCTTGAGGCAGTAACTCCCCTGACCTGGAGGGGGCAATCCACCGGTTTCCGGAAGACAGTAGCGGTTTCTCAATCTAGAAATGCTCTGTTTTAGCAGGTGTCAGTATCTTCAAGAAGGTGTGGGTGATCAAAAGTTATGTCTTTGCGTGCTCTTGTTTGTGGTTCTCTGTTCTGTGAGTGAGAATAAGTGTTTGTGTTTGTCCAGGAAGCTCCTCCCTTTCCCTCAGTCGCTGCTTCTCTTGACTGTGGACCTTCTCTCATGAACCATAGGCCTGTCCTTGTTGGGCGTGTGGAGGCTAGAGGGTGGGTGCACAGGCTCGGAGGGCAAAGGTTAGAGGTATCAGGGGTTATTCATGCCTGTGTGTGTGAGAGAGAGAGAGAGAGAGAAGTAGAGAGGACTGTTGTATGCCTGTCTGTCTGTATTAAAGCCGCTAATGGGAGCCAGAGGAGGTCAGACCCTGAGGAATGCTCTTTTAAACTGTGCAGAAATGTGTGTGTGTGTGTGTGTGTGTGTGTGTGTGTGTGTGTGTGTGTGTGCGCGCGTGCACATAGCAGTGTAGAGAACCAGTGGACAAAGAATAAATGTCTCCATCCTCTTGTCTCTAGAAGTCTCTATCAGTCTCCGAACCCCCCCTCTACCCCCCACCCGTTCCTCTGTGGGCCGCCCTGCTCAACTAATCACCCAGTCAGGGAATCAAAGCTGCAGCTAATGGGGGCCTGTCTGTCAGTGGACTTGCTCGTCAGAGAGGAAAGTTTTCAGCGTGGTACACTGGCTCAGACGAGCCCTCTGGGAAGGAAAAGAGAGAGGGAGAGCAAATTAAAGCACACCAGGCAGAGCAGGAGGTCACTGTGCTGCAGCATCTACACATAGACACTGATATACAGACACTTACACAGATCTGCACACATTTTAAGTCATTATGACAGAGTCAAAGGGTAATGTAGGTGTTTTTCCAACATGGATCCAGTTTTCCCGTGTTTTTGTGTCTAAGTGATTAATGGGAACAACAGTTTTTTAAACTGGTACAGTATTGGGTGAGACAGCTGCAGCCGGCAGCAGCAAAACAAGCTGCAGTGTAACCACTCGGGGGCACGATTGCATCGTCAATTTACATCCACTAAAAGTGCTTGATTTTGTCACTGACAGGCTCAAATTGTTATATAAGTGTCTGACAACATTATGGAAAGGATCCCTACAAAGATAGGCCTTTTTGTTAAAGGGTAATATCATTTCTGTTCAAACAGAAACAGCCCCAAAATCGTTATCACCAAACCCACCAGACTCCATTTAAAAAAAACAGTGATTTTAGCGTGTACCGAGCCAGCATATTTTCACATCTAACTGGGTGTTTTATGGGTTTATTTCAAGCAAACCAGACTTGGTGATTGTTGTAACAGTGAGAACGATGAACCAAGATGGGTTCTTTTGGTTTAATTTTGTTTATTTCGACTTTGAATAAAGTGTGTTCTATGATGATAAAATTACTGTTTATTTTAATGTAGTCTGGTGGCTTTGGCAATAGTGATTTCAAGGCTGTTTCTGGTGAAACAAAATGGATATTACTCCAAAACAAAAAGGTCTGCATCTGTAGGGATCCTCTCCATAATGTTGTTAGACACTTAAAATAATGATCTGAGCCTTTCAATGGCAAAAACAAGCACCTTAAGTAGACGTACTGTACACTGATGATGCACATGTGCCCTGAGGTGTTGCATTGCAGCCTGTTCCGCCGCTGCTGTCTGAAGCCCTGTTGCTCAATACTGGACCAGTTTCAATAAGTGATGTTAACACTAGTCACTAAGATACAGAAACATGGGGAAATAGGATCCAGGTGGAACAATACCAAAGTTATCCTGTAATGAGTA
The DNA here is from genome assembly GCA_019142605.1 of Cephalopholis sonnerati. Classification (NCBI taxonomy): domain Eukaryota; kingdom Metazoa; phylum Chordata; class Actinopteri; order Perciformes; family Serranidae; genus Cephalopholis; species Cephalopholis sonnerati. The sequence continues at coordinate 25,442,426 of JAGQAX010000009.1, read as the reverse complement.
AATTTAACTTGCCGAAAGTTGGTGAAACTTCAAAAATCTAATATGATTTCGTCATGAAAATAATGTGTATGTCTCTGACTTTTAACTGGCAAATCTAACATGGGATAAAAGCTTTTGGCAGGTGGACACTGTCTAAATTTTCTTTTCTATTTATATATATTTCTATATATGTTATCAGTGCTTCACTGGTTCAGGTTGTACAATGCTGCTCCTTCAGTCCTGTCCTCAGGCTGCAGCTCAGCCAGTGATGCAAGGCTGCTCGGTCATACTGTTTTACTTGCAAACACATTTGTGTTGAACATACTGTAACTTTCCAGTGGTTTGTATTGTATTCTTTTATGGTGGAAAATAATGTAGGCGTGTGTCAGGCATGTTTCTACCACACTGAACAAGCAAAAAGAGAGGAGTGTCTGAATGTACCAACATAACAGCTATCTTTGGAGACACTCCTGCTGAGCAGTGCCAGCAGAATCTTCACATTACTCTCCAACATAAGTTTCCCGAAAGAATTAACCTCCTCAGTTGCTATCAGTGAATCCTGCCCTGTTTTAAGTGACAGTGGGAACTGTCTAACCTTTGAGGTGTCTGACTGGTTATCCAGTTACACTCACTGGTTCCCACAGGCTCCCACCTTACAACATCCTGGCCAGGAATTCCAGTGTGTCGGCTCCAGCTGGGGAGTGTCCGGTTGCCCCTTCAAACCGCGTCCAAGTGGACAGACGTTGATTCAGGTTTACATTCTTAAGAAGCTTTCTACCTGCAATCTCCGATCTGGTTTCACTGCAAACACAATCATTACTACGATTCTGATTGTTGTAATCCAATCAGACTGGACTGCACATTGAATGTTGACACTCTGCATGACCACTGCGTTGCCCTCTTTCACTTCCTGACTGGGACATTTGCCCTCTGACCTGTGCCATAATTCATCATGGCCTGTTAACGTGTGAGCCAAGCCTTAACCGGCCTGTCTGATCTCTCTGTCTGTCTTTGAGGCCCACCAGGACAGACAGTGTGAGAGCCCAGTGTCCACTTTCAAAGGCTCATCTCCTTGTGTTGTCTTTAGGGGTTAGATGAACCGTGGGGGCCTGGGGGAGACATTCATGTGGAACCCCGGCCCATCCACATTCCCACAAGACTCAGCGGGAGGGTTTTCCAACTTTATTAGCACCCCTCACCTCACACACTTCAGTTCGGGATGTCACTGAAGTTCACAGGGTGGAACAGAAAATACTGATTCCACCAGAGTTAGTTTCATTGTTCAGGTTTGGTTAACAAAATTTGCAACATTCAAACAACAGCTGCAGGTTTTGTGTCATTAAAAACACTTTATTAGATTGAACCAGTGATTTTTTTTACTCTGAGTGTTGTTTGATCACAAGAAATTTCACTGACAACAATTTTATCAGTTAAAATCTTTTTTTTTTTTAGCAAAAGTACAGAAAAATTGCAGATTCCAGCTTCTTAAATGTTCAGATTTGCTGCTTTCCGTCATCTGATATGACAGTGAGGTGAATATCTTTCTTGTTTGTCACTATTTGTTGGACTCTCAGTCACTTTTTTACTATTTTCTGAAACTTTTCAGACCAAACAATTAATCATTAAATCCAGAGAATAATCTGCAGATAAACTGATCTTGAATATATTTGTTTGTCGCAGCCCCGCTTTAAATCAGGGGTGTGTAAACCTGGCTTTATCAGCTCTGATAAGTTCATTCTAAAGTTTGTGAGCACAGCATGCCGTCGTATCATCCTCTGTAGTCCTGTTATTAATGTGAGAGAGGAAGGAAGTGAGAGTGGAAAAAGGAAAGGGAAGAGCCTCATCTGTCCATCCGTGCTCCCTCGGAGGATGAGAGCTGTAGAACAGAGGGTCTGGAGGAGCTGGCGGGTGCTTAGCGATGATGTATGAGAGCCACGTCCATTACGCTGTCTGGTCTCCATACACACATGCATACACATGCACACACATATGTTGGATCAGATATCCTTTAGACAATGTGAGGCCCCAGTAAGGTTTCTGTATGTGGGTCTGATGAGGCTCCACCATGAGAGCTGAGGAGGCCTTTATGGGAAGGAGTGTGTGGGATGCTCTCTTCAATGTGTGTCAGTGTGTGTTTGTGTGTGTGTGTCCATCTCTGTTGCAGCTGACAGAGACTCATGTACTCCTTTTGTGCCTCAAGTGTTACTTGTCCATCAAACACTCCACAGTGAGGAAGTAAGAGACTCGTGTGCAGTGTGAACATTATTCATTACATTAGGGGTGTCAAATATACGGCCTGTGGGCCAGAACCGGCCTGCCAAAGGGTCCAATCTGGCCCACTAGATGACGAGACTAAGAGGTGCCAGGTTTCAGGAGCAAGTTAAACAATGCCGACTTCATGTAAAGTTCTGCTTCAGAGGCTTTTCCACCCTGACAAGAACACAGTTCTCTGATATAACAATTAATACTTACTGTGACCATGTTTACAGATGTTAAAAATTGTGCGAAATATTGACAATCAGCAGCTTCAGTACAAAAGAGTCTATGTCAGGAACCTCTAAAATCTTAATGACTGAGAACAACTCAAAGAGACTTATTTAATGTGTAAGTGCAAGTTTTCACTACAAATTAGCTGGGATCAAGTGCGCCAACTGAACACAGTCTCCATTTCAGGGTTACAACTAACAATTATTTTTATTATTTAATTTGTCTATTACTTCATTGACAGATTGATTAATAGTTTGGTCTATGACAGAAAATTATTTGCAGAAAGTGATACATTTGTATTGCTTAATTCCATCATTAACTATTTTTGATGACCAAGACAACCAACAAATTCATATCCGAGGAGCTGAAATCAGTGTATTTTTGGCTTTCTGGCTTAAAAAATGACTCAAAATATGCAAATTTTTTTGCCGTTCATTTTTTGTCGATGGACAGTTTAACAACTCAACTTATCATGTCAGCTCCACTTTATTTTCCCTTTAATTAGCACCAAGTTTCACACTTTTACCAGAAATCTTCCTGTAAGAGTTCCCTCTTTAGCAATTGACATTCCCATGGACCATAAAATAAAACAAACATGTTTATTGGATTTTTGATACACTTCAAATATTACATCAAAAACAACATCATAAAACAAGTAAGGTATGAAATAGAACATTAACAGTAAGGCATTATCTTAATATCAACTGCTACAACAGGGCAATACAGTGAGGGCTTTACCAAAGTTTAAAATACATATTCAGAAATGCTCCCCATACAAGTATTGACAGTCTGAAGGAAAGAAGAGGAAAGAAAATAATCATGTTGTATTTAAGAAAGATAAGTACACTTCTGTGGCCTTCTCCCCCTCTAGAAACATCATAAAATGTCCCAATATCTTATCAAAAAATATTTACCCTTAATCATAACATTAAGTTTTTCAAGTGTATCAGTTTGGATTTCTGATAATAATCTAATACTTTTCTGTCGTTCCTTCAGACTGCCAGTCGTCTGTGGCTCTGCAGGTTCTGACCTCCCGCTGCCAGGGAAAGAAAAGCTGCCTGGTCCGAGCCTCCACCAGAGACTTTGGAGATCCGTGTTACGCCGGCACCAGGAAGTACCTCAGTGTCATCTACACTTGTGGTGAGTCCCTGTGCGCCTTCACTGAGGGCTTCACTTTCTCACCACCAGGGGGTGATGTTTACCCACTGATCAGCTTTACTTCAGTCTTGTCTGTGAAGTTTTAGCTCTGTTTCTCAATAAGCAGCTCTGAAATGGGCTCTGATATACTCAGAGAAGATTTATGTTTTCGGATGATGCTATTGGGTGCACACTCATATGGACAGTAAAGGGCATATTGGTTCAGCTGTGCTATTTCCTGAATGGTAGCTTCAGTGGCAATGTGTTCTGGCTACTGTCATGATTAATTTGAAGTACTTTTCTCTCTAGTACTTTATATTTACGTCAAGGATTTTGCAAGGGACAGCTTGTAATCTTCCCTTTTTAGACTTTAAATGGTTTCTATAAGAGTGCAGTGTTTATTTTTGGAGCTCGAACATGAAGTCCAAAGTTTCTAATCTTATTTTCCACATTCAAGTCACACCTCCAAACTTCTGCACTTTGGCGCTGTGTCTTCTGTTTTGACTTTTTGTCTGTGCAGATGAGGGAAAATGATGGTCTTCCTTTTTATCTGTTCCCCACCCCTGGGCTAATCCTGACCTGTCAAGGCTGTAATTCATTAATGGCACGCTTGGAGACACTCTCAGACACACACACGTTATCCAGACGCCTCCAGCACCAGAAACTGATCAATCAGCAACGTGGCCTGGAGCCTCTCATACGCAGTGAAATCTCTGACACATAGACATCTTGGATTTTACTGAGTTCTGATTTCAAGGCTTTTATGACATCTGTGTCTGTCCCCACTGGGCCTGAAAATCACTGTGTGCCTTAAAGGACTGTTCATTAATCAAAGTCTGGTGTGGATTGCTTTTTCCACTGTCTCTCGTCAGCTCCTGAGTTTTCACATGAGCTCACTTATAATTTTAAAGTTCTAATAACACTTTATGGCCTGTTTGTGGTCTCATTTCGAAGATCCACCACCCTGAGTCCTGTGTTTGTCACATTGTCATCCAAGAAACCATCCATCCTTTATCTCAGCAACAACCAGTCAGCACAGACAAGACCACACAGACCGTTTCAGCTGTGTTTATAGAGTCATTTGGCTCTGACCGACCTCCCTTATCTGACACTGATAACACAACATACTCTCCTAACAGCTCCGGCTTGGTAAATGTGTGAGGTATGCAGGGGATGGTGTAAATGTTCAACAGCGTGCTGCGAGGGGGCAAGAGATGTTTTCTGGGGCTGCGGCGGCAGCGGAGAGGGTTGAACGTGAGTAAATCAGTCTAGCCGCTGCAGACATGAAGTCACTGGTTGCTCCAGGCTCCAGCAAAGTGGTAATTTTGGGGGATCCTCTTTCATTGGTGGTCGAGTGTGTGTAGGATTGACCCCATTTGAGTTGGAGTTAGGGGACGGAGGATGTCTGTCTGCAAATGATTGGTTGCATTCATGTGTGTGTGGGGGGGTTTGTGCCAACTGAAATAAGTGGAACTTACACAAAGGGATTGATAGCACAAGATTTATGGGCTTGTTTGTCTTTTAGAGGTTTTTAGAGTGTGATTTTTATGATTTAGTTTTGTTCTAAAATCCATGAAGTTAACTGTGAGTGTGTGTAAGTGTTTGTGTGTGTGTGTTTAAATGTGTAGCAAGGGCCACGCTGCCTGAAGGACGTGTTAACCCACTTAAAATCTTTACAGTTCATGTCTCAGTGCTATTTTAGGGGCTTTTGCCGCCTGCCAAGAATAAAATACATTAGGAAACAGCGTTTTATGTGTGCATGAGTGTGTTGCTAAGTTGTTGTTTGGGTGTACAGTACTGCACACACACACGCGCAGCAGGCACGAGTACGTGTTTAATTCGCATCATGGACTCGCTATCGGCCCCGGCTTGTCTGTGATTTATAAAGCCATCAACCCTCCGAGCTCCAGCTTCTTCCTCACACAGCCCCAGGGGTGGACTTGCTCCTGAGCAATAACACAGCAGCAAATGGCCCGGAACCTGCCATCAGTCTCCCGGCAGATCACACACACTCGGCACTGTCAGGCTTCATTTACATCCACTCCCCCTGGAGGAAGTCCCAATGGTTTGTTTGTTTGTCAAGAAAAGGACTTGAGCCAGGAGTCCGATCACAGCTCTAAATATTTGACATCTGTATCAAGATGAAGTCAAAAAAATACATTTGAAGTAATGAGTTCTGTCTTGGAAATTATTTATAGCCTAAAGTTGGAAATATTTACCCTCAGTGTGACTGGTGGAGATTGATGAATGAGCCTGCTCGGGGCATTTTCTTCAAAGTATGGCCCCTTTGAAGTTTCTTCCTTGTAATGTGTTGGTTACTTTGTCAGGATTTGACCTACGACTTTTGAAGCTGCTGGGATGAAAACGTATGCATCTGTATGATAAAAAAGTCCAGTTCTGGCTCTTGTTGTACGCATCCTGTAAGTATGTCTTTTGGGTCATGTGTAGGAAGGGTCTTATTTATTCAGCTTGCTCAACGAGACCTTGAGCTCTGTCCTGCAGCCCCTCAGCATCATCCTTCCTCTGCCATGCGAGAGAAGAGACGCAGCCTGAGGGCATCCTGCTTCTCTGTGTGTATCTTTGTCCCATAAAGCACAGCGATAACTTTAAACTTCATTTAACAAAATGTGATTTATGGACGTCCACGCTGATCAAATCATATCCAGAAGAATCTCTCTTTCCTTCCCCTCCTCCTTCCTGTGTCAGTCCCAGACACAGGCCTCCCTACACACAGCGCAGTTCTTTTCCTCCCCCGAGAGGTATTAAAGCTTCAGACTTTATATCAAGGCCTCTCTCCTAAACTTCCCTCCAAGGCTTCCCCTCAAGAGTGTTCACTGCGGTGTAATGGATCACCCCGAACAAGCCACACAGCCTCTTTTGAACCACGCAGAGCAGCAGACTTTCAGGGGGATGAAAGGTTACGTAAAGCCTAATGAACAGGTCTAATTTCTGAAGAGGAAATGGATTAATTGCGGCACTTAGCTGGTTAACATGGGGTCTGGTTTAAGGAAGAGGGGGGTTTAGTGGAACAGGCAACTCAGGCATTTCCAACCCCCGGGTTGAAACCTCAAAGTGGAAATAGGATCTCTGAAAAAACTCCTAATGAAAGTATAATGAGTCCATTAATATACTATATGTGTTTTCAAGTGTGGCACTAAAGCCAGTCTGGCTTTTGGAGCGGATGCAAAAACAAAGCTGTGCAGCTTTTCTGCTGAGCTAATTTTCCACTAACTGCTGGATCCATTACTGTTTATCAAATATAATAGTTGTTTTGACAAAACAGTCTCACCTCAAGGTTCCAGTCAGAAGCTGCTCTGGAGCTTGTGATCATGTCACGCTATCTTTATCAGCAGATGGATTTTGCTCAGTTGTCATGAAAACATAGATGTTTGGCAAGAGATTGCCAAAGAAATAAGGAACATCTTTGGAATAGAAGTGGATTGTTCTTTTGTCATACTGTATTTGGGCAAAACCCTGGACGATCTCATGACCCAGGACAAATACCTTTACAAAGTGCTTTTGGTTGCTGGCACGAAAGCCATCACAGGGAGGTGGCTACAGGCAAGCCCCTTTTCAAAGGACGACTGGATTGAAATTATCAACTGGAGAATGCAATTTCTGAAGAAATCGCAGGTGTGAATGCTCCATGCTGAATAGCTGATGCTATTTTGATAATTCAATTAATGTATGAATGATGTGGAATATTTTAAGGTTGTTTGAAAAGCTGACGCTACACTGCGGACAATCCCATGACCCAGGATAAACACCTTCATAAAGAACTTTTGGCTGTGAGCATGAAAGCCATCACTCAGAAGTGGCTACAGGCAAGCCCCCCCTTTAAGGACGACTGGGTTGCAATTGTTAACGAAATTCACAGTATGTAGAAAATCACCATTTTTTTTTTTAAGACTGCGACCTGAACAATATATAAAATATGGGAAAAAATGGACTATATACACAAATGGATGTAACATATTGACTGGCTAGTTGAAATCCCCTGTTCTGAACCAAAAACACCAATAAAAATAAAATTCTAATTTACATTTTCTCTGAACACTTTAAAAGAATACTTTATCCAACAAATGATAATTTGTATATACATTAAATACGAATATAAATTACTTACATTGTGTTACGTCGAATTTAGAAAGAAAACGTTTTTCTCATGATTTTTCCACTGTGAATGAAGAATCCAAAAACTGAGAAAATTCTTGATGTACTGAAGAAAGGGATACCACATTTAACAACAGCAAAACTACATAAAAACAGTTATCATTTATTCAGCTGCATGCTCAGTACTTCCCAAACACATGCATTTTTGCAAAAAAATTACAATTTTAAACACTTTAAACACTAAAACTGAGCATACGAGTGAATAAATGAGACAGTTGTGTGAGAGTTTGTGAACAGATGTTGTGATATAGTTTTGGTGTTGGTAAACTCAGACCCCTTTTACTTCTGTTCATAAAGAATGTTTACCTTTTTTGGATTCTTTGTTCACTATAGAGGCATATGAGAAAAACAACTTTCATGCCAAATTCAACGTAAAAAGTACTAAAACCAGTCGACAAACTGGACACAAATAACTGATATCTTTTCAATTGTTTTATGGACATTTCCTTGAAATTCAGTCGCTCAAGTTCAGGCATATTGGGTAACTTTGTAGGCCTTGAAAATTCAACTAATTTGAAATTATAACAATTTACAATATGTTTATAATGATGGACATAGGTCAGTTAGGGAGTGCTGAAGAGATAGAGGGAAAAATTCACTTGCAGCACTTTGACAGATTTAAGAAAACAGTGACTGTGCAACTGTGTCTTGGCCTGTTCTGTTTGTTTGGTATGGTTTAATTTCCACACAGAACTTGCCAAAAAATCACGTTGAATTTCTTATGATGTAGAAGTCTTACAGAAAACAAACATTAGAAGTATTCTAAACATGTGTTTATCCTTCACATGTAAAGAAAAAGCACTCATGTTCACAGACATTTCCTGAGAAGAAGCTCACTTTGTTTGAAATGAACAAGTTCAGGCACACTGCTCGCTGGTTGCTGTCAAAAGTCACTTCATGTACTTTACTAAAATAACACAGAGGATGGATTTGTTTTTTTATTGTCCAAGCCGGTGATACATTTAAATTCCCCTGTTATGTTTTTACCCTATTGAAACAATATAGGGTCAAAAGTATTGTTAGCTATCAACATATAACTACAATACTTTTGACCCTATATTGTTCCTGTATTCTTATAGGAGACAGAATACTGCAGGAGCTGGTAACACTGTAGAGACTAAACTGCAGGGACTGACAGAGGTGTGGTCACTGGACTGTGCTACTGGTGTTTTTAATGGACACAATCCGAGCAGCGGAGGCTCTGGCAGCCGACATGTGGCTCGGGGGGGCTGATTTAGATGTAACAGGGGAAAACAGAGCAAGATAAAGATGTAATTCAGAAGCTTGAGGGTTTGTATTATCCCAATTGGTTATGCAGACATACGCACGGAGGCATACACACAAATATACGTGCACAAAGATATTTGAGGTACACATGCGACCGCTGCAAGCCACACACTCCTCCGACTCCCCCGCACACATTCATGTCATTTCAGCAGAGGAGACTGTGGGGAAGATGTTTATTTTGGCCCAGTTGTGTGGAACTGCAATCCAGGCAGGCAGTAGCTGCTGCTGCTGCTGCTGCTGGGCCCCGTCCTTCTCCCTTATAGCTCATCCTATAGCTGCAGGACCAGAGGCAGAAACACACACATTTATACTGTGGACAGGGAAACAAATATACAGTTTGCCCAGTATCTCTAATCTGACATGTTTGCACAAGTAGTTTTCCAGTATATCTCAAGTTGGTGACATGCAAAATTTAGGGCAGATTACTGTCAGTGGACCCTGAACCAAGTGGCAACCTCTGGGGCTAAGAAATGCAGCCAGTGCTGGAGTGTCAGCACCATATCATAGCCTACTTAGCAGAAATTCCAAGTGCAGTGCTGTCCTCTTGCAGGCGCTTGTCTCAGGCCTAAAATGTCAGTGGGACAGGTCATACAGCTCTGGGTAATCTTGCACCAAATGATCGGCTTCTCCTCCATAGGAGACATATATTTATTGATCAATAAAAGATCGGCTGGCTGTGATTGGTTGTTCCTTGTGACATGATATGCAGTGTGTACTGCTGTGTTCCAAAAGTTGAACTTGGTTTATCTCAGGGTGCAGCCGTTGCACCAAATATAATAGGCGCTTGGGAACGGTTACACACCATGATGGTGTCACTCTTGCTTTTTAGTGTGCCTGCCACACATTTAGATTGACAACAATGGATGTAAAGGGTGCAAAGAACACAGCATATGTACAGACCCTTAGAAATGGCAAAGGTATTAACTTTCCTCAAACCAGAGAGATTCCAGTGACCAATTGATTTCAATTTTTATTATACTCAGGGTGCCTCGGATTTTTTCCATATTTGCCATTGTTGTGGCCCCTGACTCCCAAGAGTCCATTTTATTTTTGGTGTAGGAGATTAGGTCTTTTTCCTTCTATTAACTGCTGAGAATTCCCTTTGGACTCACCTCAGTATTTCTTGGGAAGCTCCATTTCAGGGTTATCAGTACTGCTTGATGTGATTTTGTGTGTCTGATGATAATTTTCATTAGATTTCATTGTCAGGTTACTTGAAGACGTTTCCAGGAAACAATAGTACATGACAGAGGCTCTTGTAGGTCATATAAGTCAGTCATTGAGTCAGGTGTGTTTGTGCTGTCCTAATGCCAGCCATGTATGTTTTTACTGTAGTATGTTGAGGCTGCACCTTAGCTGAAAAGAAACAAAGAATTCTTTGAGTATGTTTTCACCTGAGTGCGCAGACAGATCGGGTGTGGTTTGATACAAACGGCCAAGTCTACTTGCACCAAGTATAATGTCAATCACAGCAAAATGGCCTAACTTAACCCTCAAATACTTGAGTGGTAACGTCAGAGGATTCTGGCTGTCTTGCATCATTACTCTGTTTTGACCCACCCTAACAAGTGGGTGTTTTATTAGGGTAAAACAAACCAAGAACCAGGAAAAGGTGTTTTTTAAAAACAGTCTTTGACCCAAGCGTGATCCGTGGTGTGTCTGATTTGAGGCAAGCAGAAAGGAATGAAGTGGCCCCTCTGAACGCTCCCCAGCCTCGTAACACAAACCTGACTCTGCAGAAACCCTGGAATAACAGCCGCAGCTGGCACCCTCAGGAACGCTGCTGCGAGAAAACACACAGCACGTGACCCCAGCTGACCTGTGTGTGTTGCATTAATAGTGGTAATGGTTGATCCAGCCAATGGCCTTAAAAGGCATTGAGTTTGATTGGTACAGTATAACATCATCTCTAAAGTAACAGGCTGAGAGTTATTGAAGCCACCCAGGGTGTGGTCTCCGGAGCAAGCAGAGGAACATGGAGGGAGTTTTTTGGCGGGAACACGCAGTTGTCATGGTGATTTGCTGACGCGAGGGGTTATGGGACTGTGCTTTGCCAGCATGTTCAGTCAGCTGATGTCTGGCCCTGCACTGCATCTCATCGACTTGCATCATCTGGTATCTGCTGGCAGTTTCATGTACATGAGCAACATGTAGCGCATAAACACTGGTGAAATCACACGTTCCTCCTGGTACTTTTCCCTCCATCAAACATGCTCACACTTGCCTACATGCAGTGTGGTCAGACATTACACATTTAGTTTAATACCAAGCCGATGTGGTCACCGGCCTCGAGGGAAAGTCTGTAAGAAGTTTAATTAGGTTAAAAAGCATCTTGAACAAAAAGAAGAAGGCGTTAAATTCGCTTCTAAGTCCTCACAGCTTCTCTGACTTTCCCTTTTTCTTGCACTCACATGTTTGACTTCCAGGCCTTTTCCCTGTGTGGTTGGTATCTGCTGCTTGTTTCTTACTCTGTCCTCTTTCAGTGTTCTCCATTTCCTGATCCAGGTCACCCTCACAACCTGTAAACCCTCTGCCTTTCATCTCATCTGTCTTCCTTGTTTTGTTTCTGTCTCCATTCTGTCCACCATTTCCGACTGCTCACATGGTGATAGCCCTGAGGTCAGAACTGGGAGTTGACTGGTTTATGTCCCTGACTATCTGAGGGAACTATACATTTGGTCATGGGGAGTATTAAATTATGCAGATACTATTTTTGTAGTGCCTTAGAGCAATCCACCAAAGTGCCAACTGTCTTCCAAGTTGCTCAGAGTTATTTTTCAGGTGGCAGCTCCCTCGTGATTATATGTAACACAACCTAATCTAAAACTAATCCTTTAGGCTGTACATTGGTTAGAATCTAAGATGAAATGGCATTTTGAGAGTATAGCTTCAGTATCATGACATATTTCTGAGTGAAACAGGAACAGCAGGTGGGATGTAACATTGGCAGGAATTTGATTTTCTAATTGAAACGTAGGCAGGCCATAACAATTAGACCCTGACTGTGTAACGCCAGTTGTATCCATCAGGGAGAGAGATTGTACAGAGCTCCAGGAGCTGATGTCACGCAATCCAACAGTCGAAATCAAAACAACGCCATATTGGCAGGAAAGCGCGCTGTTCAACTGACTGCCCAGCATAGGACAGCTAACAGCTAACTCGTCCATTCTGCGGGCTTTCTTCATATAAAAGTGAACACGGTGGACAGCTGCTGTGCCCCGGGGTGTCAGAACAGTTGACACGTGAAGGGGAGAGCATTTTATCGAATCCAGAAAGATCCTGAAAGACGGCAGAAGTGGATCACTGCCATAAATATAATTTCATGTATGTTTAGGAATTCATACACACTGACGGTACTAATGTAGTTAATTGTTGTCAAATCATTGAGACAGACTAGTTAACATACAGGTTAGCACAGCAGTTACTTAGATTACACTGCCCGTAGCTCACGCTAACATAAATGCTACGTTATGGTAAGGTACGACTAAGTGACACTTACCCTTCCATTGAGGACAGCGTTATCTTCAACCGGTAGACTCCAAAACTGAATATTTGACACGAAGCCAGCTTGTGTCCATTTGTACCCCTCCAGGCTCTTGTAGGCTTTCAGGGAAATATGTTTAATTGGTCAAGTTTTGCGATATATCGCTCAATTTCCGGGGCTTTAAAGCGCAAAGTGAACTCTGACGACCAGCACTGGCACCATTCATTTTTGCTCAAGACTTTCCTGCCAACATGGTGGTGTAAACAAACCGAGTCACGTGACGTCCGGAGCTCTATACTCCATGTAACTTCAGTTGCTGAAGCAGACCTCTGTGAAATGCCTTGTGCACAATCTGGAGATGTCGCAGTTTTCACTTTCCTCAAAGGGAATAAATTCGGGCCACTAACTGCGGTATCTTGACACACTGATGTAGCCTGCTGTTGCCAGCCAGCTAACTTAATCTTAGCTCTGTGCTGCTAAAGGTTGCAGATTGACTGATGTTGGAGCCATATGCTTGATTTGTGTGAAATGTATTATCCCGCCACACCTCTAGGTGGCTTATGTCATTGGCTGGCCGTGGTATTTAAGTTCAACCCAGTTAGCACACGTGTTGCTGATTGGTGTTCGACTGTGCTCGGATTCACATTTATATGGCTGTATGTATTGGAAGTTGGAAGAACTTACTGGAAGTTACTGTATATGGGCATGACAGACAAGGGTGAGAAAATAACTGAATAATGATATACAGCTTTGGTAAGGATTGGCAGCGGTTTTCTCAGTTTAGTTCAAACAATTCAGCCAATTAGCAACCAAAGCAAAGTATAAGCTAGTCACTACAATGGACGGGTGGATGTCATGGTGTTTTTGGCTGAAATTGGTTGGTACTAGCTTACATAAGCAGGTCATATTTTGTTCTACAGTAAGAAAACAACATTAAATGTTGAAGAAGAATACAAAGAAATAGATTATTTTGTCATATCTTAAATAGGTACACAGTATGACTGGGGATGTGATCTAAAAGGGTTAAAAGGGCGTTTTTCATTTCACCTCGACTCTAAAGTCTGCTTATTTTATCCAAAATAAAATGCAACCTAATCAAAATCTGTGCAGAAAAAAGTTTATCACTCAATTACTTAAAGTTAGAGACTGTAATTGTGTCTACGAAAGATAAAAAAAAAAGAGTTTGAATTGTATTTTTGGGTAAGTAAAATGCACCATGAATAAACAGGACTCATTACAGTTTCTGATGTGGTGCTTATGAAGTGTCTATAATTTGAACTTTTAGGCAATGTGGTCAAAAAAATCTATTAAATTCTTCAGGCCAGAGAAACTTAAGCAGAACTAAATGGCTGATTGCCTCTTAGATTAGTTGTAACTCCTTACTAAGACACTTGGTTCTTAATCATTTTGCCTGTTAGTGTAAAAAAAAAACTAGCATAAAGCCTTGTATCTCGCCACAGTATCCATGACTAATGTGAGTTAAGAGAGTTCTCAGAACTCAGCCATTTTTCTTTTCCCCTGAGCCAGTGGTGCAGTGTTTCGAATCCATGGCCATTCACATTGGATTGTGTCATGGTACCACACTTTAAAAAGTCCCTTTAATGAAAACAGAGAAACTGGAAATGGAAACTAGACTGTGTGGCAGCCAGACGCTTTGATTCCATTATCTACAGACTGCTTTGTAAACACGGGGAAGCGGCAACAGAGAGCTGCACTGATACAGACAGATAACACAGGTGACTGCAGCGTGACACTGGTGGATGTGAGCCAACTTAGACCTCGCTGAGTATGATTAACTCAATTCTAACCTTTGAAGCATTTAACAGGCTCATCAGCTCTGCTAGCAAATGTCTAAATGTGCTGAATCACCTGGAACATAAGATAAACCCCTGCAGTGATTATCATGTTTGTATGTGATGTGTTTTAACGGTTTAATCAATGATGACCCACGGTGCTGTAAAACAGAACAGAGTACACTTACTCACATTTGAGATACTAAGGCAGGAGTGCCCAAACTTTATTGAACGGGGGCCAGATCAGATAAAGTGAAAAAACCTGGGGGCGAGCTGCTTCTGCATCATATGAGTTATTTAAAAAAGAACCACATCCAAATGAGACAAACGTAACTCTATCACCTTTCTGTGAAAACATAATCAACTTTTCATGGCTCCTGAAAGCGGCGGCCCTCGCTGTCGACTTCTTTGCTGTGGCCATGTCTGCTGCCTAGCAAGAAATATCCGCTGTTAGGTAACCATTAGTTTGCTTATTTACCGTTTCTTTATGAAAAGACTTAGGTTCCGCGTGCGCAGTTCCTACTTGTCTACAAACTGTATGATGGTCTTGCCATTGTGGTGTATATGGAAAAAATGCAAAGTGATCTTACATGATTGACAGATAAATGATTTGGGCCACATATCGTAGATAGTTTGAACAACAAGCCAGGTGCCATTTAAAATTGCCCCCCAGGCTGAACTACATAGGAATGGGAATCAGCAGAAGCCCCACGATACAATATTATCACGATACCCGAGTCGCATTAATGTATTATTGTAATTCTAAACATTTTGCAAATGCCCCAAAAGAATGAGATCACGGATGCAAGCGGCCAAAATGAGTTTCCTCAGAAGGGTGGCTAGGCTCAGCCTTAGAGATAGGGTAAGGAGTTTGGACATCTGGAGGGAGCTCGGAGTAGAGCCGCTGCTCCTTTGCATCGAAAGGGGTCAGTTGAGGTGGTTCGGGCATCTGATCAGGATCCTCCTGGGCGCCTCCCTTTAAAGGTGTTCCGGGCACGCCCCACTGGTAGGAGTCTCCGGGGCAGACCCAGAACACACTGGAGGGAATATATATCTCATCTGGCCTGGGAATGCCTCAGATAAGAGGTTAAAAATGGAGTGGAATTGTAATATCGTATTAAGATTTATTATCTTTTTTTCAAATGCAAAATGGGCCCCAAGTGAAAAATTTTGTCAATATCTGTTATATCAAATGAGAAAACGTTTTCAGTTGTTCCGGTTCATTTTTATTTCTGCAAAATGTATCTAGTAGACTGAAAAAGCACATGAAGTCATTATTCTAGTAGGCATTTACTGTATTTAAAGAGATTTTACAGCAGAGTAATTCTACTGTTTCCATGGATACCATTTTTTTTTGCTTGAACATACGCTTGTGATAGCCACCAGTGCATCCTCTCATACAGTTGGTCTAATAGTAAAAAGAAATGGCAGAAGATAACAAGACACAAAAATCAAATTAGTCGGAGAAAGAAAAATCATACTTCTAAAAGAATTGGATATCAGAAAGAACATACTGAAAAGTAAATTTGATCCACAAATAACAGCAAACATGAAGCAACAAATGAGGGAGGAAATTGCAATGAAAATTAATTCAGAAAGTCTGGTGAAGAGGTCCGTCCAAGAGGTACCAAAAAGAAAGACAATTTGTTCCCACTACAAAGCAGCTTCAAGGTATTTTTGTGTTGTTTGCCAGCAGATGTAAATGACAACGAGGTACCTTCATGCAATATAAAATCAATGGAGAGAGATGTTTTGGTTCTCTCTGTGGGGGCAGGACTTAAATGTGCTCTGTTTCTCTGGCAATGATATACATAAAAATGGCCTTTGCTCTATCCATCCTGCTTTGTTGATTTGTCGATTCTACTCTAATTCTATTTCCGTTCTCTATACAGTTTGTAAATAATACCTTTTGCTTGTTATGTCTTTTAAAATTTTGACAAAAGTTTGCTTATTAATTGTCTTTGGCTCCCTGATGATGAAGTTCATGTTCTACAGTATTAGCACAGTTTAGGATCCAGAAGTAGACTGTTAAATTTCTACTTGTTTATGATTAGAAACTGTTTTTATGCCATGCTGTATGCATTTATTGTTTGCCTCGCTCAGTGTGTGTTATCAGTAGCATTAGGACTTTTGAGCTAATTATTGATTACCTCATTTTGTCTAAGCACTGCAGTGTATTCTGATTTGCAGAAATGCTCACTTGTTAGATTCCTTCCTGCTTTGCCTTCCCCCTGTTTATCTTCATTGTGCAGACAGTCTCATGACATAGCAGATAATCAATGTCCATCTTCCCTCCTGTCTGCCCCGCCGGCTCATTACCGAGCGCTCTCTTCTACCTGGCCTCTGTGGCTCTTCTAGTGAGGCCGTAGGTCTCATTAGCACCGATGTGTGTGGGAGTGGGAGAAAGAGGGCCTCTCTGATGATCATTTTGGGGTCTGTCGCTCTGCTGCCGCTAGTCAAAGCCACTTACGTCCCTGTAACTGTTCCAGCCCCCAACATAGGAAGCGCTTTCCAGAGCGGAGGAATGTTCTGCGTTTGGCTTCAGGCTGTTTGTCTGCTTTAGAAACGTGGGATAATAGGAGCATGCAGTCATGTTAACATCCACACAGTCACATGCTTACACACAAACACATGTAAACACATGTACAAACATACCTACACACATTAAAACAAGCACCAATAGATTATACAGTACATGCACAAACTGAATGCACAAACACTGTACACAAACACACAAACACCCCCCCCTCCTCGTCCTGTGTTTTTTTTTACTTGGCCTGTTTTCCCAAATGAGCAACTGCTTCTTTGTTGGTCTGGAAACTGCAAAATAAGCAAAGCTCTGGACGAGAACTCGCTGCCAACTTTGTCGGCTTCGCAGAGTCGTAAACTGTGTACACTACTGTTTTCGTGTCACTCTGCGCTCACGGCGAAAACTACTCTTCACTCTTTTAGCGATCCGTCGTTCTTGTTTTCGTTTGTATGTAGAGTGTGTTGAATTGAGAGGGGGGGCAGACTAATGCTTTCCAGTCTGTGGCTGGTTTCAGTTTTCCTCCTGCGGTGGACGAGGACAGAGAGAGAGGGAGAGAGGAAGGGAGAGGGGAGAATTAGTGTGTGTGTGTGTGTGTGTGGAGGGGCAGTCTAGGGGGTGGGAACCAAGGGGAGAAATTCCCAGGGCATCTTAAGCTAGAATTATAGTTCTGCAGGATACATTTAAATGTCTCTGTGGATCCATGCAGAGAACATTTTGGATAACTATAGGTCTCAGAGGGACGCAGAGGAGTAGATGCGCACGCCTCCCAAATCTTTCTGTTTCAGCTTTATTGACAGTGACGTCATGAACCACAACAGTGACCAGGGTTGCGTCTTTATACAAAAACATAATAAAGAGCACATTCTTAACTAATTTTAACAGCTCTCTAGGTGTTTGAATAGTTAACGTCATGTGATTAGTAATATAATTAAATACATTTGTATATTTTGATTTGTTAATATTGTATCAGCCTGTGTAGTTTACGACCACTAGCGCTATTGAGCAATGTTTGGGCCTTGTTTTGTTCATATTACATGCATGTGCACACGGCAACGCAACACACATCCCTGATGCTGCTTTCACAATATTTCACCAATTGACAGTTTGCACCCAAATAGTGCCAAGAAACAACAATGCATCAGGAAAAGCAAGGAAGAAAACATCTGCAAGCGAGAAAATGCGGATCAAACTACACAGAATATTTAAGAAATCAGCTTCACAAATGTTTTATGGGAAAAGAAAAAAGTTTACAAGATGCTCCACATTATAACTTTAATATATCCGTTTAATTTTCCCAGTTTTTATCAGAATTTACGGAGCAAAAAGCACATTCTCTAAGCACAACTCATCCCAACAATGCATCATCCAACTTCCTGTTAGGAAAACAAAAGTCACATTCACGCTATACCAAGAAGAGAAAGAACTGATTCCAGTTGAGAACTGGTTCCAAATTGTCCAAACCATCAGAATCATACGCCTCTGAGCTTATCACTTCCTTTCATCGATGCCAGAGTCTTTCTCTTACAGTTGCATTTCACGGAGAAAGAGTGCAACAGTGCTGCTAATGTCTGTAAACTGATCATTTCAAGAGTGAAAACACCAGCAGAGTGCTGAAACATCCTCCTACGCAACATGGGCTTAAATACTAGGAATGCCATGTATTTGACGCTCTACACACAAGTGCCACTACTCATTACAAAGGGTAAATATCCTAGTTATAGTTATAATAACATTAGCGCCCTGCAGGCAGGCTTAAAGAAAACCTAAGTGAGAACAAATGCTGTACAAATATAATTTCATCCATTTGAGTTGATGACCTGAGTCACATGCCTTTTTCCACTCTGTTAGTACACTGTGTTCAGACTCAGAGATAATAAAACAGCTGTGCTGACACTGAAAACCTCTGTAGGTCTACTTTTTATCCACACAGAAAATCTATCTGGAATCTGGAATTAGGTAATCAATAAAGAATTGGACTGATAAGCGTAATCGATAATGGCATTGGTATCAATAAAATTGTATCAATTCCCATCCCTAACAATGCCACCAACTCCAAACGACAACATGGGTTTTCTGCGGGTGCTCCAGCTTCCTCCCACCATCCAAAGACATGCAGGGTAGGTCACTTGACCCTTCGCTAAGTCCCGCCCCTGGACACAGACTGACCAATCATAGCAAAGCGGCTCAGACCAGCGTCCAACAGCACAGCTGTGCTCCATTGACTCTAATGCAATGGTTTCAGATTTCCTTCATTTTCAGGCTGGTTTTATGGATTTGGAGCTAAATGTTGTGCCTGGGGCACGTCGTGTATTAATGATACTCGTTACCTGGAGAGGTTGGAAAAAGATATACGTTTCTTCCCTGTTCCAAAACCAAAATCAGACCCTGAAAAGTGTAGGGTTAGCTAGCTAGCTACTGAAGATATAGCCTACTGAATGTATACACATGCTGCTTTTGCTTTGTAATGATTATAACAGTGAAACAAAGACCGACCCTGCTGTACAGGAACCAGTGAAGGGAAGCAGGGAAACTTTGCTGATATTCAACACCGTTCATCTGCACACACTGCGATGCCACACAGCTGGTTCAATATCAGCAAAGTTTCCCTTTATAGTCATTGTCTTCTGTGTCGATCAGCAGTGATGTGGTGGTTCACTTTTACACTGTGATCTGTAGCCTATAGTTGGGCTTTAGCTTCTAACTATCTTTGTCTTTTTAACCTGTTGTTGCTGCTGAGTCAGTTTGACATCCTGGATATATCCTTCAAACACAGACTGTAGACCCCTCTGTCTGCTTCTCTCTGGCAGCCTGAAAACCTGACAAATCAGTGCACTGTGTTCAGTGTGGAAAACTCTTTGACAGATGAATGTTGTCTCCACACTGCCCAGTCTCACCAGGCACGTTCCCCTACATGCAGCCATGCAGCAGCAGCAGCATGTTCCAACTCTGCACCACAGTCCCAGCTCTCCAATCTGAGCTGAATGAAATTCTCAGGTCATTTCCTGAAGCCGCACGTTGACTTTTTTCATCCTCCTCTCTCTCTCTCTCTCTCTCTCTGTCGTGCACACACTCACAGCCCCCTCCTCCTCTTTCCCCTGCTCCTTCCCTCCCCTCTCTACCTCTCTGTGACTGCTCATTCACACAGCAGTGGGCTGTGTAGGTGGACACTACATGTCCCCGCTTCTGTCTCTCTTTCTCCCTCCCTCT
This sequence comes from Cephalopholis sonnerati, assembly GCA_019142605.1. NCBI lineage: Eukaryota > Metazoa > Chordata > Actinopteri > Perciformes > Serranidae > Cephalopholis > Cephalopholis sonnerati. The sequence goes on along the minus strand of JAGQAX010000009.1, from coordinate 25,422,349 downwards.
CTCCCTCGCTCTCTCCTGCTGTCACATTCCAGTTGTCTAAAGCCGGGTTTAACTTTCTCCCTCCGTGAGAGCAGGAAGGAAGGGAAAACGAAAAGAGGAGAAGCATTAGAAAAGCCTCATTCTCTGTGGATGAGAAGAAGAAAAGAAGAGGAAACTCTCTTTATACTCCATTTGGCTTTAAAAAGGGGGGAGTCACCTTAAAGGAGAATACCTTCTTAAAGGGGCTATCCTTTTTTCTTTTTTTTTTTACTCCCTCCCTTCTTTTTCTTTGCCTTTTTTGGGCCGTGCTCTCTCATTCTGGTCGGACCCACGGTGGACTATTCACGTGAACGCTTGTTTTTACGGCAAAGCTGGTCCCAGCTCTCCTGGCGGGACAGAGAGGAGGAGGAGGAGGAGGAGGAGGCGGAGGAGGAGGGGGCAGTGTTTGACAAGACAGACACAAACACACGCTCACAGAGAAAGTTACTGCCTGGACCTCGGAGGATTTTCCATTCAGCAATGTGTGTGTAAGTGTCAACTCGTCTTCTGTCTGAACACGCTTTTAAATCTCCTCGCTGTAGTCTGGCTGCTGGTCTCTGTGCTGAGGTTGTGTTGTTTGAGAAGCGGGACCATCCCTCTTTTTCTCTGTCTCAACTTAAAAAGTAACTTTTCTATATATTTAATCTTTTAGAAGACAGTTTTTACCTTTTGCTTGTAGCGGAGTTTAAATGCCTCACCTCTCGTTGCCCTCAGGAATGTCACTGCTGTTTCAGTTCTCGCTGCTGAGGATGTGATAATGAATGTGCAGATAAATTAGTGTGTGTGTGTGTGGTAATTATGTGGAAGATGATGCTTGTGAAACATGAGGAAACAAGTGCTCAGGAGCTGAGAGAAACACTTTCCAGGTTGACTGACTGGATTAGACTCTGACAGGGAACTGTAAGCTTCACGTGTGGACAGATGAGTGAACAACAGTGTGAGATCACCGAGACACAGACAACACATGACTGCACTGATACCTGAAAACACCCCACTCAGTGTACCTTTAACAGGAACAGGGAAACTCTTTTTGTTCACATCCTTCCGTGTGTGTGTGTGTTTCCATAGATAGTGTTTTTTTCCCCTAATGAGCTGCTGGTAGAGAACAGGCTCCGCTGGCCCGGTGGAGTTTGACTTCACTGTAATTAAGCACCGGGTGCATAATACAGTAAAACCAACAGGGGCAGCGAGTCGTTCACACAGTGCAAATACTGCTGCTGATTCAGAGCAGGCACTGAAAAGATGTCACTTATCTCCTTTCATTATCGGTAATTCTGCTGGTTATTTTCTTGGTTAATGAATGAATCGTTTGTTCGATGAAATGAAAAAAAAACAAGGAGAGATTGTCAATATGCAGAGCCAAAGGATGACGTCTTCACTTCTCTCGTTTTGTCTGACCAACACTCCAAAACCCAAAGATATTCAGTTAACAACAGGGGCTCTGCCAAATACCATTTCTGGGGCTTCAAACCTTCAGTGACAATTATCTGAAAATATTGAAAGTTTTGACAAGATGTAACGGGACCCATCAGTGGTCGATTGTACACAATGTTTCTGTAAGTTATAAATAACTTGGAACGCCAGGGGTTGGGCCGCATTGCTAGATGTAAAGCAAGCGCTTTACTACAGTTGCCAACCGTGGGAAACTGTCTGCAGCTCATCTCACTCTCACCTGTTCTTTTTCCTTGTCGGACAGCTGATTTAATTGCTTGAAGCAGGGGTCAATGACTGCACTAAGGACACTGGTCTCGTGCCTGACACTTTCCAGTTTGGTGAAAAAAACAAAACAAAAAACGAAGCCTTTGAATACTGATGTGGACAGTGATAACCATGGCAATGATTGAAGCTTAAAAGCATCTGCATTAGATGCCTAAAACGATTAACTGATTACCAAATATTTCCCCATTTATTTTCATCTAATCAAGCTATTAACTAATTCTTTTAGCAACTGCAGCATTATCAACCTTATTGGTCGGAGTATATTTGATAGGGATGGATGATATGATAAATGGACTGCACTTGTACAGTATAGCGCTTTTCTGGACTTCCGACTGCTGAAAAGTGCTTTACACTACATGTCACATTCACCCATTCACACACATTCACACACTGGTGGCCGGTGCTACCAAACATGGTACCACCTGCTACCCAGTAACCGTTCACACACCAGTAGAACAGCCATTGGGAGCAATTTGGGGTTCAGTATCTTGCCCAAGGGTACTTTAACAGGCAGACTGAAGGAGCAGGTGATCGAAACACCGATCTTCCGATTAGTGGATGACCCACTCCACCTCTGAGCCACATCTGGGCCGCCCCATAAAGTCAATATCAGTGTCACATTTACCTTGAACAATAACTATTTTTAATACATCTGTGCTGATGATATTTCAGTTTTCAGATCAGTTATCAGTAAATGTTCTGGACTTCTGGACTAGACATGAGTTGGATTGGTTGCTTGATCATCTGGTCAGGTCTCAGTTTAGTGATGTGGGACTCTTACTTTTTATTGTATTTGCTGTAAAATGTAAAATTTAGGTCACTGAAGTAAAACTTCACCCACAAAATGAACATCTGTATATCAGTTAGTCATGATGTGTACCTTGAATTGTAACACTGCATGACTAACTCATAAACAAATGGTCATTCTGTAGGTGAAGAGTTTATTTAAAGATTCACAAAAGATTCTGTAATTCAGTAATCGATTTGGTTTATGGTCAAATAATAACCTGGAAGCTGAGCTGAACTGGGGTAATCTGCCTCATCATCTCAGTGTAGAGCAGATGGGCTCCTTTCGTCTGATGCTGAACTCAAAACATGTTCACTGTTTAATCCACAGGCACGATCGCAGCAACGTCGCCCACAATTCAACACGTGTTTTTCCACAGGAGCTTGCCTAGAGCCCAAAACAACTGCAGGCTTAACTCAGAGCGGTGCATGCCCACCACCTTAACGCACGTCACCCCTCGTAAACAGAACTGAGAAACCCAGCAAGCTGCTCACACCAGACAATGGCGCACTCAGTTCCTGGGCTCCAAAATGACAAAATTGCTTAGATGGCTTCCAAATGGTGTGTGTGTGTGTGTGTGTGTGTGTGTGTGTTTGTGTGTGTGTGTGTTGTGAACATGTGCATACAGTAGGTCTGTGCTCCTGCCTGTGAGACTGTAAGTGTGTGAGCCTGTTAGTGTGTGCATGCATCCACACCTACCTCTCCCCGTCAGCCAGGTCTCCCTCTAATTGATACGTAGCCGTTCCGCTGTAGCGCCAGTTCGCAGTGCCGGCCCGGTCCCTCCCAAACCACAAGGGACTCTTTGTTTGTAATTTATGAATTAGTGTGTGGTTTGGGTTACGAGAAGAGAGGGCGGGTCAGAGGCTGACGGCACAGGAACAGGAACAGGAATGAGTCCGGCCTGCTCCTGCGCTCATTTTGATTCGCTGGAAGTGAACATGCTTTTTGTTTATTATTCCAGATTAGCAGTCTGGATGTACTCTGGAGATTGAGGAGAAAATTGAGATGGTGGTAGAAATGATAAATGGGGAAGATGAATGAGTGTCTGTTTTTCTTTTTTCCTCTTCTGGACCCCTTTCCTTCCCCCACACAGAGATGTGACTTCATGTTTGACAATGCCGTGATAATCTGTTTAAATCTGTGTCCGGCCGTCAGATAAGGCTGACTGCTCTGTTGTAAAAACAGAAAGTCAGACCTTCTCGTTCTCTCCCCCCTCATCTTGACAGCATGGCGTAGCTTCATACCCCCCAGCTCGGAGCGCTCTTTCCGCCATCCATTGGCTTCCTTTTGCTCTTTTTCATCAAGTGGTTTTATTTACTTTGTCTAGTCTGAATGGAACCTGGCGCTGTACTAAGCTTTGGCCTGGTTCTCTCACAGAAAAAGCGAAGCCCTCTTTCCTTTCCAACCCCCATCTTTTTTCTCTACCCTTGATTTGATTTTTATCCTTCCCTTCTCTGTTCTCTGTTTTCGAAACTCAGCATGCATTCCTAATGGCTTCAACGCTCCTAGAGGGGTGTTTTCATTTTTCCTTCCTTCCTACTTCCCTTCCTTCCCTCTTTTCTTCCTTCCTTCCAGAACAAGTCTTTAAAAAATAAGTCATTTTGAAGTAGGGAGGTGAGGGGGTCTCTTGATAGCCAAAGCAGATGTGCCCCCCCTCCCCAAAAAAACTTCCTGGCATTCTTGAGCACCAACATGCAGCTGCTTGCCGGGGGTGCTGGGGTTCTCCTGTCCCCCATATCTCACCCTATACTCCCTCTTTACCACCACCTATACATCCTCATGCCATCATCTGCATAGCTTTGGCCCCAGCTTGGCCCTCTCTTCTACTGTATATCTCCAGTGTCTCCTCTCTCCAATCATAGCTGCCAGGGACCCCCAGTCTCAGTTATTATACGCCACAATTCTCTGTTAACAAGCTGACTGTACAGACCAAGCTTCCAAAAAGCACAACCCTTTACTTTATAGTTCATCTACAAGAACTTTTCCTTTTCTCTTGGGCCAATTCTTTGTGCTTTGAAAAAAAGTCTTCTCCTGGAGGAGCAATGTTTTATCACTCGTCTGATGTCTGTGCTGTTGCCCGGACTGGTCCTGGATGGAGGGATTTGAGGAGCCTCATAGCTGTGGGGACTCATTTATCTCCCAGTGAGATTGTGGGGGTAAATCCCCTGGATCCTGCAAGCTTTAAAAGGTCAGCGAGGTGGGAGAGGGGAAAACGGCAGAAGGTTTTACATAGGGCTGTCCTGAATGCCATTTTTGGGGCTTTGAAGCTTCAGTGATAATTACCTGCAAATATTTGAAGCTTTGGCATTGTGATCAGTCATGTTCAAATACGCCAGGGGTGTCCAAACATCTTTGAATAGGGGCCAGATTAGATAATGTAAAATACCGGGAGGCCAGCTGCTTCTCACATTACATTGGTTGTTTAAAAAAAAATAAAACATCTAATATAATATATCTTCTGTTTCTGAAAAATCTTTACTTTTGCCTGCATAGTTCCAACTGGGTCTGTTTCTACATATTGTATGATAGTTCTGCCATCTTAAGGTGAACAGGAAAAATGTGAGGTAAACTTGGAACGTAGTAGGCCACATACAGTATATTTTGAAAGACAATCTGAGCACTGTACAAAATCTGTCCACTGGCTACAATTGGTCCCCGGGCCAGACTTTGGACATGCCTGATATACACTAATCCACCACTTGAACCTGACCCATCTTTGGTAGGATGTAGCGCTGCTGCTTGTGTGTGTCGGAAAGTGCTAGAGAGGGAGAAGAGAAGGTGGAAGGTGGACTATTGTAATGTGTCTGTAAGTTATTAATGACATGAATGCATACAGAGCAAGCACTTTACTGCAGTTGCTAGCCGCAAATAGCTGTCCGCAATTCGTCTTACCTGTTCCTTTTCCTTGTCTGACAGCCAATTTAATTGCCTGAAGCGAGGCTTAATGACTCCACCAGGGGCACTGGCCACCTCCTTTCAATTTCCCCCAACAGTGTACTGGTGAATAAAAACAAAATAAAAATGAAGCATTCAAATATTGATTCAGATGTTGATTACTATGGCAACAACTGAATCATCAAAGCGTTTGGGTCAGCCCAAGTCATACAATTATGAGAATAGCTGTAGAATAGAACAGATGTTGCATTGCATGTACAGTAGATTGGCAGCTGCAGTTATCTAGTAAGTATGTGTATGTCCAGTTCATGCTCAGGTCTGAAGGATGTGGACAGAATGCCAGGGAACCTCTTGAATGGCTTTATTCAGGAGGCTTTCTGCCGCTTTAGTTGCCCTTTAGTAAGCCATGCTCACCCAGGAAAATTAATTTTCTCTGCAAGGCACTCTGGTCAGGGTGAAGGACGCTGCCCCTGTGTGTGTGTGTGTGTGTGTGTGTGTGTGTGTGTGTGTGTGTGTGTGTGTGTGTGTGTGTTGTCCTGGATGTTCTGGCCTTAGAGGAACCTTCACAGTAGTCTAGTTAATTAAACCAGAGCATTGCACCATGAGGAGAGCAGAAAAAGCCCAGTGTTGAGGTGCATACCAACTATGTGTGTTCATGTCAGTGTTTTGCCAAAGGTGTGTTTGTTTGCTCACTTGCCTGTCCGGCCAGGTTTGTGTGTACCAGACGCGGGTCAAAAAGATGGATGGTGTTTTTACTCTGCAATGCACACTGAAAGTTGCAGCAGATTGAAAGTCAATGTGGGGGGTGAACTTTTCTTTGTCAGCTGCCCTAATGTAGTAACCTTACCCAGATAGTCTCTGTACACATTAATACAAACTGAATTACCTTTACATTACACTCTAAAACAATTGAGACTAGTGTGAAATAACATTTTAAGACTAACCCTCATTAAATGTTAAGATGTATTTTTTGCCGTTCAGTGATTTCCTGTGTGGGTATGTGTATCTGTGTGTGCCATGCCAGCACACATTACTGTCGGATTTGTTGGAAGAAGTTATGCTGCTGTTCTCCTCGTAGGGGACTGGCATGGAGTAGCATGTGGTGTGTTTTTACAGCCCTCTCTTTGCCTTCCCCTCTCCTCCCCCTCGGCTCACCCTGCCTCACCCCCCATTAAACTCAATTTGTTCTGAGAGGCAAGGATCGCTCTGAGTCCAGAAACATGTGCTGCATGGGCTGAAGAAGGCAGAGAGAGCTTGATTTAGAGGAGGATTTAGCAGCATGGTGGGAAAGAGAAAGGACTGTTGGCTCGGGGAGGGAGGTATAAATTGGTAGGAGAGTGGGAGAGACATTTATAACATACATTTTAAGTAGTTAATCATCAGCATATAGGTTTAATGTATCCTCTGTTTTTGTCATGCTTTGGCCAGCAACGTACAGTACTTTTTAACGACCTAATTGAAATGAGAGGGAGAGACAAAAAGAGAGACAAAGACAGACAGTTAAGGAGGAGAGACAGAGTACTCCTTTCATATCAACAAAGTTTTTTATGTTTTGGCTTGGTGGACTCTTTATTAGAAGTCTGGAGACTTTCAAAAAGCCCAAACACTCCTCAACAATCCACCGAGACTTCCAATAAAGGTTGAAATGTTATGCAGTGGGATTACAGGGTGCCAATTTAATGAAGACTCAAAGTCTCAGTGAAGAGACTTTGAGAGGTGGTTTCTATCTAAACATGTGTTTTAAGTCAGCCCACATTTAGGAGCTTTCAATATACAGTAAACATGTGTTTCGGGTTGCGTTGCCTTAGTAATTTTATCGCTGCTGTATTTCAGGTCTTAGAAATTAGCAGACATGCTTAATGATGTCTGTAGATTTTTACAGCCCGGGGTTTTTGAATGAAGCATTAAATGACTCGCTGCAGATGTTAGGCAGGTTTTCAGATGTCTGTCGGTTGAGGGAAGAACATCTGCTGTGAAGTAAATTTGTGTAAGCGATATCTAATAAAGCACTAACTTTTTAAGGCTGAATTTAATCCCATTGTAGTCTAAACTTCAAGAGGTTTAAGCAATATTTATATACAACAAATAGCTACTGATGTTGGAATAGAGAACAGATTTTGGAGGTGATTCACTGATACAGGATATTGGCTTGAAGTATATTTCAAAGTGTAGTTGGTGTAGGCTGAGTACTGATGATATTAAATATATACTGTATGTCTGTAGATTTATATTAAAAATGAAATAACTGCATTTGTTAAATTTGAACTTTGCCCAGATTTCAGAAATACTCAATTCGAGTACTGGAGTGCACTCAGGCGGAAACTGGACTGTTTATAAATTTGGATCGGTATCGGAATGTACTGTTCAGTTATCCAGAGCACCGCACTCTTGGAGTGGCACTCTGTCTGGGTTGGCAGAGCAGCAGAGCGCCAAGCAGAGTGAATGTGTGATTAACTTGAATTTACGAACGCACCATGTCAGGTCATTCACTCACTGGGTTGTGAGTGTTATTTGAAAAAATAAACACTGGCCAACCATATAGACAGGATGCTGAAGGTGGGACGACAGGCTTCGTGGTTGATTACTATGCCAATCTTGCAAAGAAGGACGACACCTAAACAGTTTCCACCAGTTTGTTTTGCTATTGACGATAACGTTAGCTAAAGCGCCAAAAAGTTAGCGTTACGTAGAAATCCGATATTCCTCTTAATACCTCCCCAATTTCTGATTAGGTGCACATGATAACCCTTAATACACATAACGTTATTCATCCCTACAACAGTTAATACTTTGTCTCTAACCTGATATAGTGTACTGCACATGAGCATTTTTGATGATCGCTTCCGTCCAGTCCTTTCGTCTTATCACATTTGACCATAGCTGTCTTTGTTTTTGTTTACGGATAGTGGAGGCTGGTATGCGATAAAATGTAAGTTTTGATCCATGACTCCTTCTATTCTGGCTCCCAATAACACAACAAGATGATATTTTAAGACTCCTATGTAGCCTACAGCCCTGTGGTGGAGAGTTGTGTTTTGCCTCCAGCTAACAAGCTGACATCATTACGACGTAGGCCCTAAAAGAGTCTTTAGCATTGATAGGAAAGTTTAATATTCACATTGCATTTCTATCCTTATTTAAACAGCGGGCCTGAGCTCAAACCTGGAGTTTAGTTGTATTACATGCTCAAACTTTAAGTAGAGGAGCTTAACATTTTACATTGACTTATAGAGTCCCTGATTGAAGACTTTGTGAGACTTTACAGACATCACATGATCTGACATGGTCTTAGCTTGAGAAGCTTCACAATGATGTGAGATAAGAGATCCAGGAAAACACAGGACACAGAGCTCAAGTAAACATGTGATGTATCACGACCTCAATCGGCCAGGGTCAGTCTGCTTATCAATGCCTGCTCTGTGGAGGGCGGCCTTACTCAAGACAATATTGATCTCTGATTGCTGTTTTTTAGGGTCAAAGGTTATCAGCGGTCCTGTAGCAGAGGTCAGGAGGTTGTTTTGGAGGAAGTAAACGTCACAGGTCATCTGTTGAATGCTTCTGAAGGTGTTCAGGTATCATTGTTCTGTACAGCTGTTCGCTGTATGTTTTCTTTATTGCTAAGTATAAAAAAAAAAATTATTTTGGCCGTAAATGTAAATTTGTACTCACCATGTTTGAGGACTGCAAAAAATCTGATGTGGTGAGAAACACGAGCAGTCAGACAGTCAAACCCTCAGGTTAGCCAAACTTTGCTGGAAGAGAAAAAAGCAGCCAAACATTTTTAGCCAAACCAAATATCCATCAGTGTGCGCAAAGTTTTCCCTTTGCACAGGGGGGATTATTCCATGGATGACAGTTTTACTTTCAAATAAAGTTGTTTATATAATCTGGCAAAACTGTCTGACCGTCTGAGTGCTCATGTTTCTTGCTGTGTCAGGCTTCTTTTTAGCAGTATTCACCATGTCCTGAGATCTTAGCAACTAACTTGGTTAGTACAGTGTTTTCATATAACCAATAGAAATCATGGCTAAACCCAAGCTGTATAAACTAGATGTTTATTTCTGAATATTATGAGGATATATATGAATCTTTACATGTATAGTATTGAGCTAGAGAGGTTGGTGATTGGTTTAGTTTATTATAAAAACAGGAAGTAGGGTGAAACAGCTAGCCTGGTCTGTCCAGTGTTCAAATAAATGCATCCCAAACACCAACAATGTAAAAACAAAAGTTGGGGTTTTATGTGGAGTAATGAACCATTAAAAGTAACAAGGCCAGTTTGATCATTTCTCAGTTTTGTTTGTGTAAGGATTAAACAAACAAGATACAACTCAATAGCTTCTTAGCATAAGACGTCATACATTAGTGGACTGTCCAGATAAAGGCAGGGAACTGGAGAAAAAGACCACCAACACTGCATTAATGCCTATGATTAGAGCTGGTAACAAAAGGCCACTTAAAGTCCTGAAAATAGTAGGACATTAAGAGAAGTCTTTAAAGAAAACTCACCAAGAAAAGTGGCAGATGTTAGTCCAAAACCTCCGTCTTCAATCTGGAGGAGTTAGCATTAAAGCGTGTTAAAGATTCCTTGAGTTGGATGCAATTGACCTTTCGCTATGTCCCACCCCTTTGTGATGGTCCGTCATCACAGTGTGTGCAGACGAACGGTGTTGAATACCAGCAAAGTCTCCCTGCTTCCCTTCACTGGTTCCTGTACAGCAGGGTTGGTCTTTGTTTCACAGTTATAATCATTAAAAAGCAAAAGCAGCATGTGTATACATTCAGTAGGCTATATCTTCAGTAGCTAGCTAGCTAACCCTACACTTTTCAGGGTTTGATTTTGGTTTTGGAACAGGGAAGAAACATATATCTTTTTCCAACCTCTCCAGGTAACGAGTATCATTAATACACGACGTGCCCCAGGCACAACATTTAGCTCCAAATCCACAAAACCAGCCTGAAAATGAAGGAAATCTGAAACGACTGCATTAGAGTCAATGGAGCACAGCTGTGTTGTTGTCAGACGCTGGTCTCAGCTGGCCCGATGGTACATTGTGATTGGCCAGACTGCATCGGGGGTGGGACTTAGTGAAGGGTCAATAACAATCTACTGCGACAATTGTTTGTTTCTCCTTGTTTTTAGGCACAACCCAGAATTTTAACAGTGTTTTACCAAACCTCTGGGAATAGTTGAAGCTAGCAGGTAGAAAGTAGTAGCTAAATTTAGCTAACACTAGCTTGTGATGTTGCCTATAAAAATGCCTGACAGTTGACACATTTACTAACCCGGCCAAAAACAAATCAGTTCTGGACCCAACTGCACATAAAATAGCTAGGTTATAGGTCACGAGACTCTTGTACGCTGTCATCAGCTCGCTATGTAACATTAGAAAAGTTAGAGTCGTCTTAAGGATGAGGTGAAGTGTGACAATGTCTGTGTTCACACCGGACAAGTTGTGGAGAAAAATCACTTTTTTTTTTCATTTTGTCTGGATCACATCCAACATGAGTTTCAATTTTCTGATGACACCTGCTGCCTGCAGGTTCGTCCAGCCCTTTAAACGCTCACATTCCTCTATTTTCAGTTCACACAGCGTAGGGATTTATCACTTCCTACCTTCCATCTGAATTTTGTCATAATAGTAACATTGCAAACAAGCTATTAGGGAGCTTTAGAGGTGCTGGTAGGTTGTTAAAGTTTAGACAAAGCCAGGCTAGCTGTTTCCTCCCATTTCCAGTCTTTCTGCTAAACTACGCTAATCACCTCCTGGCACTTGGAGTACAAAAATGAAAAAGATCTTTTCATATAATGCAAGAAAGCAGTAACTGTATTTCTCCAAATGTCAAAATCCCTTAACTTAAACTCGATCAACTTTTTATCATGACATATCATCACCTATTTGCTCTCATACTGTAAATGTAGCACTTGTGCTTGTGGTGTTTTTGTTCTGAGCAGCACTTGATAAGAATATTATTCCCCACAGGTTTAAAATATATTCTCACCCATTGGGATGTGTCCTAAATAGCCTGCAGGCTCCAAGCCCCAGCCTAGCCCAGTACAGTAGAGCCATGCTGGGCTGTTATTTAAAAATCTCCCAGAGAACTCCATCACTCTGATCTCGAGCCAGAGCCCACTGATCTAGCCTCCAAACACCACCGCGGCCTCACTCTTCCTTTTCCTTCCAACCGAGGAAGAAGGGATGATGGAAGGAGGGATGGAGGGAGGAAAAAAAAAGGAGGGAAGCATTCTCTCTGGCCTTCTTTGGCATGCTTTTTTTTTCTTCTCCTTTCTTTTTTTACCCAGCAGGCCATCTGTTTCCTGTCTGCAACATGACACCAGCGCCCGATTGGGTTCTGCTACTCTTGAGGTGTGTGTGTGTGCTATTGTGGGCTTTATGATTAGCTGCTATCCTAATGCATCTCGTCATTTATGTTGGTACAGAGTGGCCCATGTGCTCTCATGTGATTCAAGTGTGATATAGTAGACATGCTGTGTGTGGGAAATGCTGACTTGGGTGTTATTGATTCAGATTGAGTGTGCTGTTGTAGAAGTGTCTCTGCCATCTAGTGTCATGCACATACACTGTTTTACTCGTCTCACACTTGTTGGTATGGAGCAGTTTGGATGCTGTTTGAGTGTACTCTGATCAGGTTTATAGCTTGGTGCTGTTGGCTGTTAGTCTGACCAGTATTAAGTCTTGTGTATGCTTGAAGGGGGCAGTTTCTGTTTGGATCTTGGCTTTTCTCCACTAATAACAGTAATGGAGATGGTCGGATGGACCTGGATAATCCCCACTCTCTTCCTTCATTTGCTCTTAATGAAAGTGAAGGAGTGAAAATGAAAGTCTATTGAGCATTCAGCTTTACTGTCAATCCTGTTACTGTTGAAGTGGTACGTTGGCATCTTGGCGTTAGACAGCTCCATCCGACTATCCTGTCCACCAGCCAGAAGTTCTCAGTCTGTGTCTTTCACTTTCTCCTGTCTAACCCTGTCAGATGGGGATTTTCCACCCCTAGGCCCACACCGAAAAGCTGGACTTCTCCCTCTGCCAGTGTGTTTGTTTTTAATCGACGTGCATAATGACGTCCGTCAGCTAAAGCGAAGCCAGACCTCCAAGTTGTGTTTGTTTAGCGAGGCCACTGTGGGTCTAGGCCGCCGTAGCCAAACCAGACACATTTTGGGATGCTACTTTTGTGCAGTCCAAAATTTTGGTAGCTTGCTGATGCAAGCAAACACACATCAGGGCTGTGCTGTTGTCAGAGCCAGATTTACTGTAGTTTAGAGAAAGCTACGTTGAAAGAACGGAGAGGTTGATTTACAGTGGATTGAGCTGCTATTCTGTGAACACTGCTTAATTAGCTGGTTAGTATTTTGAACTTTTAAGGAATTCTTTGACCCCTTATGATCATTTGTGTATCAAATACTCACCCCACACTAAATTCATGAAGTAAACTGGTTTTCTCACATGCGTCCACGGTGAACAAAGAATCCAAAAACAGAGAAAATTGAAGTCATAGGGATCTGCATTTAACAGCAACACACTCTCACACAACTTGTGCAGTATAATCCAAGTCTCATTTGTCCAGTTGTTTACTCAGCACTTCCCTAAACACATGCATGTTCACTAAAACCTTACTATTTAATACACTTCTGCATAAACAGTCTCATGCATGGACGAATAGTGCACCTGAGACTTTATGCAGCAGTGTATTAAATCGTAAGGTTATAGCAAAAATGCATGTGTCTGGGAAGTGCTGAGCATAAGACTTGGATTATACTGCACAAGAGTGTGTGCGACTTTGCAAACACGTGTTTTGATATAGCTTTGCTGTTAATAAATGCCAGCCCTTTCTTACTTAAGTTTATCAAGAATTTTGTCAGTTTTTGGATTCTTCGTTCACCGAGGAGTCAAGCAGGAAAAACCAAGTTTGTGTACCATGGTGCATTGAGATTTATTACCAACTGTAAGCCACTAACTCATCACTGTATCCCGTATACTCTGGTTGGCTGTCTGTCTTTACAATGTCGTAGACTTTTTCATTGGCATTCTCTTGTTTACAAAGCTATTCTTGGCCTACTTCCAGCATCTTTATGTGTGCACATTAACCAAGAAAATGAAAATAGCTATGCTGTCCATTCTCAGAACATGTTTTTATTGTCTGTACCGCGGGTACGTGCGGAGTTTGGCAGGCAAACATTTATGTACGCAGCTCCTTATATGTGGAATCATCTGCAGAAGGACTTAGAGTTGAACTCTTTGGTTCCTCTCGGCCTTTTAAAAACTGTGCTGCAAGGTTTTTTTATAGACAATCTTCTATATGCCAATGTCACAGTGTATCCTAGCTGGTGTTTGTAATCATGTGTAGTTGCCCTTTTTTGCTTTTTTATAGTTCCCTTCTAGTATATATTATCATACGTTATAAGTACAATGACTTTTTCAAAGTGTTATCAATAAGCATAGACCCCCAACATTAGAAGTGTTACAGACAACCACACGTTCTATGTTTTGATCACAAGACGTCTTCTCTTTCATTTGCCTAATAAAATGCCTGTCAGTGTTAATATGACAGTTGCCCTATAAAGGTCAGTGCTGATGAGTTCCTGGGTGGTCCTCCAGCTACTAAGAGCCATTTTAGTTTGATCTCTGGCTCCTCAGAATGTTGGTGTATCCCTGACCCTGCATGAATGAACTGCTATAGTGAAATTACTGTGACCATACAGTAATTAAAGCACTCTTATTAAATGACTTTTTTTTTTTTTTTGGCATAATGTTATGTTCGACACAGCTTGCAGTTATACATCACTCAATAACTGCTGTCAGTATCACAACACATGTAGATAAACAATCAAAACAGAGCATAATAACAAAAAATTGAAACAAAAACTGCCTGGCCTTCTCTTAGTAACATCATACCTCATATAACACAGCTCTAATGTTATGACAAAGACAGTAACAGACATTAAGAAGTAACACAACATATACACCTACACCTTTTGATCATTCCTCAACCCTGACCTTCCCTGTCCCCATGGGCTTCTCTTTAGCTCCACAGATGAAATCTCTATTAAAGAGTATTTCCACTGCTGAACAGAAACACTGTGTGGCAATAGCATAAATAATAGCACACATTCTAATGAATTCATTAGCAGATATTTAAAGTATATTTAAAGTAATAGTTTTGGAAGAACACCTGAAATAAGAGGTAGCACTCTCGGTCTCCACCCAGGATAGTTAGCTTAGCTTAGCTTAAGTCTTGTCAAAATGACTCCATTCAAAAATGACAAAATCCACCCACCACTAACTCTAACACTCACTAATTAATGTGTTATATCTCATTTGTTTAATCTGTCAAAAAACAAAGCATAAAACATTGTTTCAGAAAGTCTTTTGTGCTGGACTTTTTCTTCGTAACTTCCTGGAGTCTCTGTTGGTTGCCTGGCAACTACTCCCAGCCAACCTAAACTCTCAGAAAAAGAGCATATATAGGTCAGGAGCCAGGTCCAGCCCTCATGATGTTTTCTGCTACCTTTTTTAATAATTATTTCCTGTTAGCCTATACCTTGGGCCATCACAAGCTGATAACGAGCATACCAACTCGGGGCTGTTTGGTCTCAGGGGGCCCAAAACCCCCCTGATGTAAATGCAAATATTAGGGCACTACGATGGCATAAATAGTCATACAAGTATGACATTTGGCAAGGAGTATCCTGACCACGCCAGCCAAGTCAGGACCCTCCAATACTATCCAAATCAGCCAAGCAGTTGCTGAAATATGGTCTGTATGGGTAATTATGCTATTCAATGCTAAGTATGCCAATTTCCTAACATATTCAAGTTAGCATCGGCAGTTTCTAAATGCTGGGCACCCATTCTGTACATTTTTTACTTGAAACTTTAGGGAACTCAACGCTTCCAAATTCACATTGCTTGCAAGAACACTCTCTGTAAGGTTAGTGACTGAAAATTCTGTTCTCTCTGATTTGAGGTATAGTGACAAATGTAGGGCAAAGCAAGAGTAATTTTCAAGATAGAAAGGTCAACTTGGGCTCAAATTGGAGCTTATCAACGTTGGAAGTTTTCTATGAACAAGTGAAGCAGTGATATTAAACACAAAGTGATGAAAAATAATCATTTTTGATGAGAATTTGTCAAACTGACAGTAATTTTTTGTATTTTTGGGGATGTTGTGTGTGATATTTTGAAATAAAATGGCAGCAAGCCCCAGAATCTTATTTTGCTACTTTCTCCTTTGTGTCGGGATACTCAATGCCAAATTTCATACTTGTATGACTATTTATGCCATCGTAGTGCCCTAATATTTGCATTTACATAATTTCACCAGAAATTTGTTCCAAAAAGGGATTTTGGGCCCCCAAGCTAACAGGAAAAAGCAATGAAAAAGAGGTATCAGAAAACATCACGAGGGCTGGACCTGGCTCCCGGTCTACATATGCTAATTCCAAAATGTCAAACTGTTTCTTTAAATTTCTGTCTGCATGTTTCTCATCTCTCTCCTTTCAAGTGTCATTTGTATTCCTCCTACAATGACTGGTACATCGACATGATAGATATAAATATTTTTGTCTGTTTGGTTTAAAGCTGATCTATCTCCCTCACCCTCAGGGAAAGTCATAATTTTTCCCTCCCTCCTTCTCTTTCCATCCCTCCCACTCTAACTTCCTGTCTTCTTCTGTCTCAGGCTTGAATATATGTGCTGGAAAGGTGTTCTGCATAATGTGTGTGTGAGTTAAAGTGTCAAGTGTTGACCCGCGTGTCAGTGTATGCTTGTGTGAGTCTGCCTTATGTCAAATCCGCACTGAACCCCCCGCAGCAAGGCGATGTGAAAAAAGACACAACCATCACAGATCAAATTGCATTTTCTAACTCTGTAAGCCGCAGTTGGCCCGCTGTCGAGGGTTTCTGCAGCCGTTTGATACCGGAAAGATTTACAGCACAGCTGGAATGAAAATACTGCAGGCAGGGATCGGGATTGAGAAGACAGATCTTCTCAGCTGCGACAAGGGGTTGATTCCTGTTGGGTAGAGAGTTATTTGTTACTGCTAAAGAAGGGTGGGCAAAGCTACTCTATCATTTATCTATTAGCCCCACTGTGTTTTTACTTATTGTTTGACCTTTCAGAATCTGTTATTAGCCTCAAATGTAGATGTGCTGCACATTATCGTGTTCACAATAATCAGGGATATCTTAAAAATGGAGAAACAATGATGTTTTATAATCATCAGAACAAATGGGACATATAGGCAACTATTTAGTGAACTCTGTTGAACTTCTCTCCCCATTAAGGAGAATGTGTGTTCCTTGGATCGCCACAGCACTCTCTGAGGTGTTACAATCAGATGCAAAGCTCATTTAGCTCATAAGGAACAGAGCTGTTGATATGATGACTGATAGTAAGTGAAAAAACTTGTTTATTAAATGTATTATTTTAATGTCTCACATGTCCATCCTCTTAACTCTGATTCATTTGGGTGTGTGTCCACAGAGCGTTTTTCTGCTGAAAAGTGGTGAAAGTGCGCTGTGGAACATTTCATCCCAATGCAGTTTATAGACAGTAGCCTAGCTGAAGAAAGGCAGTGACAACACCACAGTCTTTCTGAAAAGTTCAGCTATTATCAACTAGAAGCGCTTGGAATGGTCGCATAAAGATGTCAGAGCGCTCTGGAACAGGATGATGGGTGTGGCACATACATGCTTCTCGTCATTGGGAACAATTTTAAAAGGAGGCTGGCAAGTAGAAAAGAAAATGCTGTGCAGACACAGACCCTGAGTTTGCCACACTGCATGACTCTAGCAAATGTTTTTGCTAGCTTTGCCTGTTTTAGGGTATTGTCAAATCTGTGGTCGGACTCTGGCTCATTTATTCATATCCCCTTGGTGCGATATGTTTGGGTAAATCTTAACACGGCAATTGTACTCAGGTGAACCAAGACGCTGTACAGGAAGTGGTCTCAGTCTGGTCACAGATTCCTGAGCAGCTTGTTTGTGGTGGGAAAGTGATCTGACCTTGTTCTGACCCAACTGCAAGGCCTACTCTGTAAGTTTCAGCTAACCGTCCCTGGTAGTCCAATGTGCCTTGCATTCTGGGATGTGGTCAAATGAAATCAACAGTTTCTAGCACATGGAGAAAATACAATGTTTACACACTAATTCATTTATTGTGACCAAAGCATACAAACTATAGGTTTGAAAACACCCTCATTTCCTGAGTTGACGGTGACTCTGCATTCACAGGATACAAAGTTCTCAGTGTTCACAAACCAAACAAACTTGCAAAATAAGCTGAGCAGCAAATCCAAGTTTGAAGGCACCAACAGGTGTTTGCGTAAAAACCCTTATAGGTGCTGAATTTTAGAGGTGAGCAAACAGTGTTTTATGTGCATTTACCCTCCACCACAACTCTGGCTGCATGTTTGAAGTGTTTATTTCCTTCAGCCTCGTACAGAATATCCAATTTAGACTCAAGGACTTGAGATCATTTGTGATGTTACAGCTCTTTTCGCTCAATTTCATTATCTAATCACAGCCGTGCCATTACAGACTGCAGGATCTCTGATGTCCCCCCGGCACTTCAGCCACGGCGGCAGGTGTTTGTTTTAAAGACTGGTGTAAAAGTGTCTCTGGCAGCCTCTGCGTCTATCACTCCTCTCTCCCATGCTCTTTCTCTCTCCACTCGTAACCCCTTGGGACATACATCTGCATCTGTTGTGGCTCAAGCTGTTTTAAGACCATGGCTAACTTGACAGGGCCAGAAGAAGAGGACAGGACATAGATTGGATGGAACAGGAAATGCAGACAGCAGGACAAACAGATAACCAGCTGTACCCTGAAAGACTCTGCATTGGGGATGGAAATGTGACATTTGACTTTATAAAATTAGACTTATATCATCATCTATGGACCAGGGATGTCAGTTACGGTTAATTTTGCTTTCGATAGGCCACGTCCAGAAACTAATTGGTAAATCTTTAAGAGAAAATGCATAATGACTTGTAATACAAGAGGCCTTTCCTTTTAGTCCAGTGCTCCATTGACTTAGTGAGCTAACACCACATGTCAAAGCTCTGTCAGCTTAAAGGTGGTGACATTGTGTTTTGTGATCCCTATGTCTTGCCTTTTATTTATTTTCTGTTGGTTTAACTGTCAGACAGCCAGCAAGCTGCCGAATATGTGGAAACAGAACACCCACTGCCCACCATCAGGTCTCCATTGGTTAGCTAACATTTGCCTTAGCGGCTCTGCAATGCGCACCATCGGGGTCAAGTGGGAGCTAGCTAGCTGTGCCAGTCATTCAGAGATTACTACCAGTAGCAGTGTGTCACTGGCGGGATGTAGCCAACCTCTGGACTTCCCCCAGGTCACCCTGAAAAATAAGCGGCGTCATTTTGAGCTGCAAAACCTCATTACCGCAGTTAGCTATATTAGCACCACTAGCTGTTCTGATACTGCTAGCAGTGGTAACAGACCTAACAGTGGTGACATGGTTAACAATGCTAAAGGGGGTTTGTAGCTCAAATTCAGCCACTTACTCACCGGGGTTACCTGGGGAGAGACTAGAGGGTGGGTGCAATGTTTCCAAAGCAACGACACATTTGACACATTTGCAAATTACTTGCAGTCCATTCAGAATGGACCTGTGACCTACGTTTGGATCCTGACCCACCAGTGGGAAACCACTGAACTATAGAGTAGCAAAATGAACCTAAAGACTGGCATGCGTAACCTGTCAAAAATATTGTTGACATCCCTGTAAAGACCCATATAAGTGTATTGCTGTGCACAATTGCAACAAAAACGTAAGTGTGTTGATAAGAAGCCCGGTTAGAGCATTACAGTATCCCTGTATGCCAACAGAACTCAAGCCATACAGAGAGGAAGGAAAGGAAATGTTTATAGAGGTTCTTCTACTCTGTTCTCTCATCTGTCCTCCCTTTCTCTTCTCGCGATCACAAACAGCTGCTCAGTGATAGCACCCACCTGCTAATGTCTATTTTTGGAGTTGGTTCTAATAATAGTTTCTATTAGAGTGATGTCAAAAGTCTGTTCAGATGGCACGGGTTTGGTCCAGTGTGTAGGGCTGGCTATGAAACCATTGGTCAGCATTCAACAAGCTTGACTTTAAGTTTGCCTTCTTTTGTTAAATTAAGAATAAAAACACATGCTTATATTTCTCAAATAATCCTAACAGAGTCTAATTTTGGCGCTGTTGGCGTTATCAGAAAAACAGTCCAGCGTAGAAGTAGCAGACTAAACAAAAGGTAGAGGATAATATGCATGTGTGAGTGCCGTGTACACTTGTGGTGATAAGACTGATGACAGACTCAGGCTGACCCAGACCTCACCGTCATTATCTCCGTCCAGGCCTGACCGCTAATATGGCCCAGCACCCTGTCAACACATGAAGGAAAAACATGCCTCCCTTTCTTAAACACAAGCGAACACGCCAACTCCTACACACTGCTGAGGTTTTCATCAGCTCTGTCTAAGGTATAACTTCGGCTGAATACTACTGGTCGTGATTCACTCTCACTTAGAGCTCGTCTAATTACCTGACAATGACAGGGCGCAGGAGCACCTATGATAGAGCAGCGCTACATGAGGCAGGTGGTAGTGTTTTACCAAAATGATAAAGAGAGAGCATCAAATCATAGAGCGTATAATGACACACAGATGCTCAAACAAGCTGTGCTGTGTTATTTTGTTGTGGGTACATCCTCAGCCATTTAGCACATCGGCTTCTAATCTAATCTAGTCATTTCTGGTGTTTACTGAAAAGACAATGTGTCATGGAGATGGTCTTAAACATGTGACTCTGAGGACATAGTTTTGTAGTATCGCAACTGCCCTTGCACAAATACAGGTGTGTGTATTGTTTGTTCTATATGTATGGATTTCCTTTTATAAGTACAATGTGTTGAACTTAATGACTGTCCTTTGAACTGATTGTGTAGGGGAGGAAGAATGAGTCCTACTAGTCATCAATAAAATATCACATCAGTGGTACAAAGTGCAATCAGAACGTTCACATGGATAAAACAGAAGAAACCTCAGGGACATATCAAAATCACCGGGGATGTGTGTAACAATGCTACAAGCATCCTATCTTTGTCCCCACGCCTCTCAGTTAACTCCTTTAATGAAGTTAGCTTTATCAAAGAGGCCCATTCAACAAGTTAGGTGCTGACCTCGGTGAACTCTCTTGTTGTGGGATGGAATGAAGCAAATCTTCTGTTCTTACCTGACTCCCATCTCGTCCACTTGTTGCTCTGCGGACAATTCTGACAACATTTTGAGGCTTTTAGTTTATCTCCATTTTAAAATCGTTAAATTTCCATTTAATGTTGTTTTTGAAATCTGTTGTTAAAGTTTAGGTACACTCTTAACCAACACCGTAAGGCAAATACATGAGGCCTCCCAGTGTGCCCTTTCTTTCAACACAGAGCATAGCGAGGATACTTACCATTTTAAGTGCACAACAAAATTTAACAGACCACTTCAGAACACTGGACACAGATTATAATACTGAGTCACTGTTGGAGTATTTTAGCATTACAAACTGTAAAGGGGTACAGCCCCTGTCAAGCTGTCGGGTGCACACCAGGCTCTTCATCACCTGATGCTGAAGCTAGAGCGCGGCTCGGGCCGCATTTGCCTGACCGAACCCAACCCAAGTCAGAGACAATTTTAACTGAATCTGCCCCGAACCCGACAGACTTTCTGATTTTTAAGTCCGAACCTGACCCGAGCCCGACACAGTTTGTCACCTGACATAGTTATTGTTATGGACAGTGTGTAAATGACCTTCAAAAGACTGGTGTTACGCAGAGACAGGCCAGAACCTTGGCAGGCTTATCAAAAATGTTCATCTAATATGGGGCAGATTTGATACGATGATTGACAGAGCAGCGCCACCAGTCTCTGCTCCATCCAGCGCAACACACCAGGCCCATGAATCTCCCATCAAACTGATAAACTTGGCAGCGCTGCTTAAATATGAATCAAAACTCTGTTACTGTATTGCCTATTGGTGCCTCAAATGGCTTTTAGAAACACATTTTAGTGTACTGTTTAGCTGTAACTTGAGAAAGTTTGTGACTGGGCCTCAGTTTTTTCCTGCGTCACGTTTCATTGCTGTCATTGGTTGTAAGTCTACCCAGTTGCATCTAGAGGATTTTTGGTCTGTCTTGTTGATAATATCCTCTGGAAATCGAAAATTAACTGAGAGGTTTCAGAATAGTTCACAAATGAGTAACTCCACTCATTATTTGGGGCCCGAGCACCACATGGTGCGAGGACCCTATCGATATCCAAGGGATTTTTATTCTTCTTCTTCCTCCAAATGAATTGCTCTTATGGGGGGCTTAACATATTCGAAAACTCACAAAATTTTGCAGACACCTCAGAACTGGTGAAAAATGTTATATTTTATGGGTTTCATGCTTAGGTGCAAAATATGGCTCAGTAGTGCCCCCTACAAAATTTCTGCAAAGCAGCCCCCGAAGCTGGTTTCACCTACATGTATGAAACTTGGCAGGCACGTTAAACACCCTTAGACGTACAAAAAAAGTCTCTTGGAGCTGTACCCTATACCCAACAGGAAGTCAGCCATTTTGTGTAGTTTTTATGTGTAGTTTTTGTTTATTTTGTATTTTTTGTGGAATTTCACACCCACAATCTATGTTTCTAATAGTAAATACATGTGAATTGTGCAGGATATCTAAATTGACTAGGTGATTTCTAGCAGCAAAGGAGCAAAGTGTTCATGGGCGCAGAGCGCGATCTAACTTTAGATAGTCCTGATGTTTTCACATGCTCTTTAGAGAGACAGTCAGCAGGAAAACTTTTTAATTGAATCAGAGCAATCCCTTCACACATCAGAGACTAGAATGAACCTTGCTCCATCTTATTGTCACTTTCTATCACTCTATCAGTCACTCATGATTGAAAGCGTAATCACAAGCCTTTTGATGTAGTCATCCATGCAGGAGACAGAGAGAGAAAGAATGTTGACAGCCAACATTCATCTCAACTGTTGTAACTGTCACACGTTAACAAAGACGACTGTACACTGCATAAAAGTTAAATAGAGGCCCAGTAGTATGTTGGGATGGATGATTAAGAAATAGCTTGGGCTACTTTTAGTGAGTCGTAGTTTATCTTTCACCAAAATGCCATCCATTCCTCAGCTCCCAGTAGACTGTAAGTGTTGATTTTATTAACTGCTGCGAACGACCAGTTGTTGCCGTCTGCTAAAGATAGCAGCATTGTTTAGATCAGCCGTGACATATGTTGGAACATGCTTGTTGAATGTTTCTGCCTTTATTTCTGTCACGATTGTGTCTAGACAGGTCCCGCCACTATCTGTCCTCTCTCTGTTCCATATCAGCGACAACAAATGACGATCTCTTGTCATTTGACGACCTCAGCAGCTCTCTGGCCCAATCAGGACCCAGCATCCCATTACCTCACGACTCTGATATGAAGGAGTGAGTTTAGGCGGGCAGCATGGTTTGATGATTCAGCGTTGGTCACATCCTTGTTGACCCAGTGGAAGATCAGATAATGATGAGGCAGTGCTGACTTCGACAGTGTGCCCTCCTCTCCCACGTCCAGCCGATAAAGACGTGGAAATATAAACATCAGAGCTATCTGAGGGCGGCATTTAGTTAGGCAGCTCCAGTCTGGTGGGGTCAGAGGTCAGGTCTAGCTATGGACAGTTAACTTTCAAAATACATGACTATTATATTTAAGGATTATGGCTTCTATAGCTGTGAGTTTTTTTTGTGAAGACTACTGATTTTCACATGGTAATACCTAGACTTTTTTAAAGGAGGCACACTGGTGAAAAAAGGAACACAAGGTCCTTTTAGTACAAACAGCTCAGGACTTTTTCCAATAAAAGAAAGTTAAGAAAAAATGGGGAAAAAACACAAATGAGGTGATGACTGCACCAGAATCCAACTGTGTATGTAAATTGAGTCTGTGTTTGTGCTGTAAATTTTATTTTAAATGTATTTTGATGTTTTATGTATTTTTTATAATCCATTATAATCAGACAAATCTATACAAACTAAGGGTGGGCGATATGTTTATTTTTTTCAATGTATCGCAGCTTGTTCTACTGGGCGATGGTGTGTGAGAGGAGGTGTGTGTTTTTGTATCTGCAGGGCTCCAGACCGCAACTATTTAGTCCCATTTTGTGACCATGGAGCACCAGTGTGACTTGCAAATATTATTAATATATGAACAGCAGAGCTCTTTGTTTGTTTCCTGCCCACAGTGCTCATAAATCCTCACGTTTAACATCGCTGAGGTATCGGTTTAACTTTCCACTAACTGCTAACATCTAACTGTTGAACGGAAGCTTCAAGTTCACAATAAAAACATCAACACTTCGGCCCGAGACCAGCCGGGTGCTCCAAATAAAAGCAACAGTGGTCCCACTTTGATTTAATTAATTATAGCAATACTTAATGTTACTTTATAAGAATACTTGATTGAACTTTATTATAACAGTACTTAATTTAACTTTATTAAACAGTACTTTATTTAACTTTATTATAACAGTACTATATTAAATGTTATTGTAACAGTACTTTGTTTAACTTTATAATAACAGTACTTTATTTTTATTTAACTTTATAATAACAGTACTTGATTTAACTTTACTGTAACAACACTTTAACTTTATTATGCCAAAATGTTACTTAACTGTAATACAACAATACTTTATTTAACTTTATTGTAACAGCACATGATTTAACTTGATTATTGTAGTACTTGATTTGACTTTATTATAACAGTACTTTATTTAACTTTACTGTATCAGTACTTTATTTAACTCTATTATAACAGTACTTGATTTAACTTTATTGTAACAGTGCTTGATTTAAATTTATTATAGTGGTAAGTGATTTAACTTTATTGTAACAGTATTTTATTTAACTTTATGGTGACAGTACTTTATTTAACTTTATTATAACAGTACTTGATTTCAATTTATTATAGTGGTAAGTGATTTAACTTTATTGTAACAGCACTTTAACTTTATTATGCCAAAATGTTACTTAACTCTATTACAACAATACTTTATTTAACTTTATTGTAACAGTACATGATTTAACTTGATTATTGTAGTACTTGATTTAACTTTATTATAACAGTACGTTATTTAACTTTACCCTATCAGTACTTTATTTAACTCTATTATAACAGTACTTGATTTCAATTTATTATAGTGGTAAGTGATTTAACTTTATTGTAACAGTATTTTATTTAACGTTATTATAACAGTACTTTATTTAACTTTACTGTATCAGTACTTTATTTAACTCTATTATAACAGTACTTGATTTCAATTTATTATAGTGGTAAGTGATTTAACTTTATTGTAACAGTATTTTATTTAACGTTATTATAACAGTACTTTATTTAACTTTACTGTATCAGTACTTTATTTAACTCTATTATAAAAGTACTTTATTTAACTTTATTGTAACAGTACTTGATTTAACTTAATTGTAACAGTACTTTATTCCACTTTATTGTAACAGTACTGTATGTAGTAGTTTGTTTTTATAGTTTACAGGAGTTTAGAGAAGATTTCAAAGTATTGAAATATATATGTCATGTATCACAATATAGCCCATTTTATTTACAGGCCATTTTGCCCAGCCCTTATACAAACTGATATGATCAGTTCAGGCAAACAGAAATCCAGATGTTTAGGTTTGATTCACTGATGATAAAACCAGAGGAGAGAATGGATGTGTATGTGTATGAAGTGATTATCGTGCTCAGCACCTCCTCTTTGTGCATATTTCAAACTGAGGTTGTGGATTTTATCAGTATTGACGACATCAGTGGGATTCTTGTGTGTGTGGGGTCTGAGGCGGCGGGGAGCTCCACAACTGAGTGATTTTTCTCACTGATTGTTATGACCCCGTGCTGTCAACAGAGCATCTATTCCTGTCTCTGCATCCATGTTAATGACACCAACTGTGTGCGCGTGCCCGTGTGTGGTGTGTGAGCTGTGTTTAAATAGCCAAAACAGCTGGGATTTTGGAGCCTTACTGATGGTTGTGGTGAAGTGAGAGTGATTACGTTCAGAGCCCGTGCTGTGGCATCCGTGTATGTGTGTGTGTGCATACATTTGCATTTGTGGGTGTCTCACAGCAGAGGGATGTGTGTTATCCATTAAAGTAAATGGGGAAAAAATTCTGAATGTAGGGCAGGGGGCTCGGCGAGGCAGGATGGGGGGTTGAGCTGTTCCACTCTCACCATCCTGGAATTTACTCTTCTCTAACCCGACTCTGGATGCTTTGAGACTGTGTCACCATCCAGCTATGTCTTGTAGTAGATTGTACCTGTGTTATATTAAAGAGCACAAGCCTCTTTAGCAGGCAGATCTTGTCACAAGAAGCTCCTGCCAACTAAGGGCTTTTCTAGCCTCCACAATCTGCGCTGACTGGATAACTTGAGACCGCTGATTTGATTAAGCATTCATGCATCTGAGCCAAAAGACAAAGCTGAACTTTTCCTGGATCTCCAGGATTTGAGGCTTGATTCTCATGACTTTTTGTAAAGGTTTTCTGAGCTGTGCTTGCTTCTTATTCATACAGTTACAAACAATCACTGAAGTGAACTTTCTGTTATAGCCAGTTTTCCACCAGTGGCCTTAGATGAGCTGCAGAAGTGCTTTTGTGGTGGATTAAGGGACTTACTTAAGGACACATAGATGGCAGTTCGCCTACTAGTAACGTTCCCAGCTGTTTGTCTATAGGCTTTAAAAGACAGCTTACCTATCTTGTAATTTTAACCTCTTGATTTCCACATGCATGTTGAAATATCATGCATGTGTTCTGTGTCAGCAGCACGATGGTTCAGTGGTTAGCATTGTCGCCTCACACCAAGAGGGTTCCTGGTTCGAACCCAGGGTGGCGGGTTCAAACCCTTGGGTGGGGGTGCCCTTCTGTGCAGAGTTTGCATTGCGGCTTCCTCCCACAGTCCAAAGACATGCAGGTTAATTGGTGACTCTAAATTGTCCGTAGGTGTGAATGTGAGTGTGAATGGTTGTCTGTCTCTATGTGTCAGCCCTGTGATAGTCTGGCGACCTGTCCAGGGTGTACCCCGCCTCTCGCCCAATGTCAGCTGGGATAGGCTCTGCAACCCCGAACTGGATAAGAGGTTACGCAAATGAATTGTTCTGTGTCGGTTCTGACATTTCATTGACAATGTTGGGCCATCGTTGAGCGTCTGTTGTCCTTGGTTTTGCGGTCTATCCCATATTGTTGGCACTGTGTTGTGGGCTTTTTTTCAGCCAGTGTAGCATGTTGAATAAGGGTTGGATATGGCAGAGCCCGATGGTGAATGAAATCTCTCTGAGTGGCAGTTCAGCTCACTGCACGAGAAGAGACACGAAAGCGAGGAAAGTAAACAAAGGGCTAAGGTCAAGAGACTTGTTTTATTAGATTGTTTTTTTGCCATTGTTCTCTTTAGCAGAAACAGTTCATTATTGTTTGTGTTAAATTTTGCTGGAGTACTGTAAATATATTTTGTTCTTTCAACATCGTTTGTTTTGTTAATGTACAGGCTAACTAGCGTCTTCAGTCTGTCCTGACGATCTTCCCTTTTTAATGGCGAACACAGACTACTACTGCCCGCTGGTATTAAGCATAATTTCCCCTCACGTAGGCACAGAATATATGTGGTAGTTGGCCTTTGGCTGTGGTCTGTGCGATGTGTTTAAGTGCCGGGACACAGGCGACGTGAGGCGACACAACAGTCGGTCTTCGTCGCCACTCATTCTTTGATGTCGGTTTGCTGTGTCTGAGCCTTAAGATGCTCCCACTGACTGAAATATCCATCCCAGCCTTCATAATTTTATGGCTGCACTATTCCACGAAAGAAAATTATATGAATGTCTTGTGCGCCATTTAGAAAAATGAATGTAAATCAATGGCTGTTGCCTTGAAGGTGGGAATTAAATGTTTAAATTATGGCATGCTTTGAGAAATTGTCGACAGTCATGTAAATTAGATGTAGTTTATAGTTAATGGACTACATCTTTCAAAACCACTGGTCTCTTTTAAGCCTCCTTTAAGGTTACCACAGTCCAGTGTATGTTGTAACTCTCTACTACACACACACATACACTTACAAGAAAACCTAATAGAGTAGTAGAGGAGGTTGGATTGCCCATAGAAGCTTAAAAAATGGAGCAGAACCAGGAAAAGCCCACAGCTCAGACTGCCAGTCCCTTGATAGAGGTCACGTTACCAGGTCTACTTTGTATACACAAGCTGAGAATGAGTGTGTTAATCATGTCCTATGACACGCATGCTCTCAGTCATGCAAGCACACTTGCGTTTAGATACACTCATGCAGCAATTCATTTTCAGAGAGTGAGGTCAGAGTAGATAAACATGACGGTAACTCCTCAGATTGGCTCATGACAGAGAGGTTTGCATGTGCCTTCCTCATCTAAACAATACACAGTTTTATCTGTATGTTGTATGTAAGGCTGTCAAACGTGCACAAACATTCACACACAGACACACACAGTCCAATCAGCTGCTGTCAGCTGGATACTGTTAGTGTTACGCTGGGGGTTGATGAAAAAAAGGAGAAGGGAGAGAGACGAGGAATGCAATCTCAACACCTTCAGCTCCTGCCCTATTCACCTTGCATGTTGTTCTGCAGGAATGCCATTAGCTCAGTGAAAAATGGCTGTGTGTGTGTGTGTGGGTGGGTGGATGGGCTCTGAATGTGAGCATGCAGATGTCTGCATGCCTGTCTGTGTGGTGTCTGAGTGTGAAGCAGGAGGAAGAGCTACAACAGAATACATTCTGTGAGTCTAGGAGTGTCTGTAAACATCGATTTGAGTTTTCGAGGCATTGTCTCTGAGTGTGTGTGCATCACGTGACTGTTGGGTCTCAGACAGCACTTTAATGTTGTATATTGAGTAGGCACTGGCTGTGAGCTGATTGAAAACAGACGCTTTTGCTCAGACTTCTTACACACATGCACACACATGCCAGCACATTGTTTCAATGCACTCTATTCCCCCCCCCCCTTAATGCTATATATCCCCTTAAGGGAAAATTATTACCCATAGTGTTATGCGTTTTGTCATTGAAGCACTTAAGTTATTCACTGCATAACTGAGCTATTTTTCTAATCTGATTTGGAACAAAAACTCTCCATACTATATGTAGCTGCAAATTATTTCTGTATCCTGTGAAAAGTGTGTGTTGTGCACATTCTATTTTACATTTTCTCACACACACACCCTAGCTTTTACTGCACTCAAAACAAAAATGGTGCTAAACAGTACCCCAAAATGGTTCCTGGGCACATAGCCATAAGGGAACCTGTTTTGATGCTATATGGCACCAATTTTTCAAAGGTGCTACACAACGCCTTTGTCAAATAGTGCTGTATAGAACCATTAGAGGTGCCGTATAGCACTATATTGTTTTGAAATTTTTGAGGAACACAATATGTTATCTTTTCAATCCTGGAATATTTTTTGCACAAGAAGGCAAAAAGGTTGAGAGCCAGTTAAAATACTGTGGAAATACACTGTTTGTAGGCTGTTTAATATAGTGTTTTATTCCTTTCCCAGTAAACTGGACTAAACTAAGCTGAAGAACAGGTAGAGAACCTTTAAAGAACCTTCGAGTGATTTATAAGGTTCTCTACTGGTTCTTTGGCTTAATTAAGTTTAATTTACTGGGGAAGGAGCCAGTAAAGGACTTAAAGGTTCTCTATTGGTTCTTTGGTTTAGTTTTTAAGTTTAGTTTACTTGGGAAAGAGTCTGTAAAGAACCTTTATTAAACAATAGAGTGGCTTAAAAGGTTCTCTACTGGCTCTTTGGCTTAGTTAGCTTTACGGGGAAAATAATCAGTAGAGAACTCTAAAGAATCATACGGAGGCTAAAAGGTTCTGTACTGGTTCTTGGCCTTACTTAATAAGTTTAGTTTACTTGGGAAAGAGTCAATAAAGAACCTCTAAAGAACCTTAAAGGTTCTCTACTGGTTCTTCAGCTTAGTTAAGTTTAGCTTACTGGAGAAAAGAATCAGTACAGAACTCTAAAGAACCATACGGGGGCTCAAAAGGTTTTGTACTGGTTGTTTGGCTTTGTTAAATGTAGCTTACTGGGGAAGAGCCAGTAAAGAATCTCCAAAGAACCATAGAGTGGCTTAAAATGTTCTCCAGTGCTTCTTCGGTGTAGTTGAGTTGAGTGTACTGGGGCGAGAATCAATAGAGAACTCTAAAGAACCTCACAGGAACTTACAAGATTCTCAAGAGGTTCTTTGGTTTAGTTTATAAGTTAAGTTTATTGGTTAAAGAGCCAGTTGAGAACCTCTAAGGAACCATAGTGTGGCTTAAAAGGTTCTCTGCTACTTCTTCGGCATAGTTAAGATTAATGTACTGGGGAATGAATCAGCAGAAAACTCTAAAGATCCATACTGGAGGTTTTCTAGTGGTTCATCGGCTTAGTTAATAAGTTTAGTTTACTTTAGAAAGAGCTTGTAAAGAACCTCTAAAGAACCACAATGGTTCTCTACTGGTTCTTCAGCATAGTTCAGTTTAGTGGTTAAAGAGCCAGTAAAGAACCACTAAAGTACCATAGATTGGCATAAAATATTCTCTGGTGGTTCTTTGGCTTAGTTAAGTTTACTGTGGAAAGAGCCAGTAAAGAACCTCTAAAGAAACTTAGAGTGGTTTAAAAGGTTCTCTACTGGTTCATCGGCATAGTTAAGTTTAGTGTATTGGGGAAAGAATCAGTAGAGAACTCTAAGGAACCATACAGGAGCTGAAAAGGTTCCCTACTGGTTCTTCGGTTTAGGTAATAAGTAAGTTTACTGGGGAAAGAGTCGGTAGAGAACCTCTAAAGAACCACAGTGTGGCTTAAGAAGTTGTTTGTGTTGCAGTGGTGCTTTATAACACCTCGGCCCACACCGAAGAACCACTGAGAAACCAACTTCTTTCTGTGTGTGCAGCTTTATGAATATATAGTAGATCTCAGTCAGAGCTGGCTCTAGTTGCCCACAGCTCTTGCTTCACCCACGGATAGAGTGAGGAGTGTCACCACATTAAGACTTAAGCTTCGAGTGCATCACAGAAAAGTCATAGTGTAGATTAAGCTGTCTTTATTGGGGCCAAAATCTCAGAGAGCTAAAGCAGACCGAGCATTAAAGAATGCCCTAAAACGTTGGCCCAGGTCTGATCTCATCTCAGATTTAACATGGTTTAATATTTCATTATATCCCCTCTGGCTTACGGGGCTTTGTCCCAACTGTGTTCTGCATCGGTCAGCACATGGCCCACAAACAGACACACACAGACACGCACACACGCACATACGCACTCTCTGGCCTGCGGAGCCCAGTGAAAACAAAGCCGGGCTCTGCCAGTGTAAACACAGCCCATTGTTATGGGCACTCTTTCCCACCTCGTATCTTCGCTCCCCGTGGCGGTCCAGGGCTCTGAGAGGTACGGCTCTGGCACGAGTCCCGTTTAGTGCAGTTATAATAAGACTCATTTGCCATGCGTTTATGTGACCATGTCATTATAATGCAGGCAGTAGAGTGTGATTTATGTCCTCGGTTTCTCTCCCTTGCACTCCTCTTTCTCTCTTTTACTGCTTCAGTTTTTACTGCCTGGCTCCTCAAGTGTGGTTTGTGGCCGTTTGCTTCGAGAGGTTTTAGCTTTTTGACAATTATTTTTAGACAAGCAGCAGTCAATTTACTATAATGTACCAGCTTCTGCCAGCAAAGTAAGCCCATAGAAAAACATGGGAACTGGCTTTTTGGAAGGATAGATATTCTCATGTTAAACAAGTGTGTTGGACTGCGTGTGTATGCACATATGCCAAACAATGCGTCCATATGTGCTCAATGCATGCACGTGCATTTGGTATAGCTATATAGGAGTGTATCTGTCCCTTAATGGTGTAAAAGATGTGTGTGAGCGAGGGTGTGTGTGTGTCACATCGTGGCGTCTCTCAGCTGTGACCCTGGGCCACATGTGCAGCCAATTAGGTCCAATCAGAAGGCTGTAATCAGGGCGTGGCGTGGGGATGGTGGCAGCGTGGCAGTGGGGGAGTTTTAAGACCCATGATTAGTGTGTCAGGCTGATGAGGAAGGACAGGGGGGAACTGCCAGGCCGAATCCCGTTTCTTCGTTTCTCTGCATTTTTCACCTCCACATATGAGGGACTTTGTTTATTTAGTTTGTGCCAAGCAGACCTGGATAAAATGGGGTTTCAAATTCTCGTCTTTTTAACCTATTTAGGTGACAGATTGGCGCGGTGTGCCACATGAGATGATGCAATTACAGAAAGGTATTTAAATGTAAGAGTATTCCTTTTTACAGCTGGCAGCGCACGCCATATGAGCTCACCTACAGCAATACGATGAACTCGTCCAAGCAGCGTAAAACAAAGACCAGAAATCATTTACTACTTCTATTACTCTGGTATCCTTTTGCTCAAGTAGAAAAGCAAAGGCAGGAACCAGATTCATTGACGCTCTTTGAAGTCTATGAGTTTCAGTCACCCAGCTTTGTTGAATGACTCTCAGTGAGATAGCATCAAGAACTTCCTCCTCTCACATGTGCATCGCTTCATAAAGCTCGCTCAGATAATATGGTTATGTATGGCGAAATGAATTACAGAGCACAAGGGTGTGACTGCAAAGGCTCTTTCTTAAAGAAGTTAATCAATTACTGTTCTCACTGGCTGCTCTGCAGTGAAAGAAATATTTTAGTAAGTCAGTGTTATAGGAAACCCATTACTCAACTTTGAGCCCAGTCGAGCCATTAGAGCATGCAGAGTCACAGTAGTTGCACTGTATAGATGCAGCTGTGATTGTGTGTGATTAAAGGACTCATATCTCCTTCATTCAGCCCCATTAGCAACGTTGCAATCAAACATGTTTTGCTTGGGGTTCATTCATTACTTACTTCTGTACTCTACTGGGGCCCTATTCCCAAAGCCTCCTGGTGCAAGGGTTGCTCCTAGTGGTGAAATTCTAAGAAAAATCTTAGAATTGTGATGTTTTCTTAGAATTTCCCCTTAAAGTTAAGACTAAGTCCTTGTAAAGATAAGTTATTCACAGAGCATTTTAGCCCTTAAAAGAACTCCCAAGGTGAGAAACTGTTAGAGGGAAGGAGGACTTGCTACACATTAGATCCTGCAGGGATAATGTTTGTGGTCGATGTCATCAGGGGTAAGCACACATTTCCCACCCAATGCAATAACGCTATAACGCCAGAAATGAAACAAGGGTGTGTCTGTGACAACCAATCACATCTGTTAAAAGCAAACATCACACCTAGCAACAGGGTCAACCACACCTCGTCACCAAGGTCAAAGTTTCTGTCCTTTCCTTACTCAGAGTTGCTCTGAGAACTTTCCTGAATCACCCCTAGGCCAGGACTCCTTACTAAATTTTTTTAGGCTAAGTTAGGAGCTCTCTGAGAGTGTTCTCGGAATGTTTGTGAATATGGCCCCTGGTGTACACATGCCAAATTTCAGTATTAACGGAATACTTGACCCCCCCAGTGACCAATTGTGTAGCAGTTACTCACCTCCTGTTACGTTTCATTCATGAGGAAAACTTTGTTTTACTTGCCTGCCTCCACAGTGAATGAAGAACTCAAATACTGAGAAAAGTCATGATGAATTGAGGTGTAAGGGGTCCATGGTTAACAACACTAAACTTTATCAAAACAAGCCCTTTCAGACAGGTAACTGAACTATACGTGATAATGCTCTCTTTAAAGCCAGATTCCATTGACAAAAACAGTAATTCTACCTTACTTGGTACGCTGGAGCTGCTGGTCTACCACTGCCTTGACTGGTGGTTTGCTTGTGTTATTGTGTGACTTTGCTGAATCCAAACTAACCCTTTAAAACACCAAAATCACACAATAACACCAACAAACTAACCAATCAAGGCTGTGGTCGACCAGCAGCTCCTGTGTTCAGCAAGTTAAAGTTACTATTTTGTCAATGGAGTCTGGCTTTGAAGAGAGCATTGATGAGTTTTACTTTCAATTCAGTTATCAGTTGGAACGGCTGTTTGTTTTGGAAGTACTTAGCATATGACTGGATAAATTTGACTTGGATTATACTGCATGAGTTGTGTGAGAGTTTGTAAACGGATGTTTTGGTATAGTTTTGCTGTTGTTAAACGTGGACCTCATTTACTTCAATTCATGATGAATGTTCACCTTCTTTGGATTCTCCGTTTGCTGTGGAGACATGCAAGAAAAATAGAGTTTTTTTCACTAATTAAATCTAACACAGGCTGAGTAATTGATATACAAATGGTCATTTCACAAGTGAAGTATTACTTTAACATTTTATTGACATTGGAGTCTTGACAGTCTTACAGATTACATTTTAGGAGCCTATGTGCAGTTGTACCACAAAACATCCATCTAGTCCCCATCTTTCTATATATACTGCTCGAAGATGGCTGTTGTTATGTGTGTATGTGTGTGTCTTGTCGTATGGGTGCAAGTGCCCTGGCCAAAGTGCCACCTCAACAATATATCCTGTCAATCTCCAATGTCAACTATGTAATAAAGGCAAAATACAGTGTGTCATAAAAAATCTGTACAGTAAATGTCAGTCATTAAATGTTCCTGCTCAGCCTTTTCATCATTGCCTACAATTGGAAAACTCTTGTAATGTGTCCAGGGCCTAAATAGTATCCAGTGGAGGGGAGCTTTGTGAGGTCTGCTCCGCTCCTTCCTGCACTTTGATTGACTCCTGGACCACTGCCAAAGCCTGTCTCTGGAAATTTGATCAGCGTGTTTATTTATCGGCCCTTAAACAAATGGTCCATTTTTACCCCAAATCACATGTCGCCGTTTCACTATTAGCGCTACTGATGTCAGCAAAACCAGGCAGCTGATTATTCTTCACTGCCTATTTGTTTGTCCGAGCGGAGCAATAAAAACGTAAGACTGGCAGACCGACAGACAGCTGGACAGAAAGTCATCTGTGGAGCTGTATATCACTGCTGATCTGACGGGGCAGACAAACACGGTGACCGGAGCGTGGCCCAGCCTCAGAAACCACATGTGAGCGGGCAGGAATGTATAGCCCACTGCACTGTGGGTTTGAGTCTGTGGGGAAGGAGTGCAGACTCCCTGACTCACAGGACACTGTGAGGTTGGGGGGGTGTGAAGGGGTGAGGAGGAGGAGGGGGGCGGCATAACTTTCGGGAATCAGAGTGCAAGATCAGGAGGAGTGTGTGAATCACAGCCACAATGCTGTCTCATTTCTAGCTCCATAACAATGAGTTTTCACTCTCATTTTAGGGTGAAGGTTCAGTGCGTAGGATTTAGGGGGATTTATTGGCAGAAATAGAATATAATAGAACAAGTTTATTTTCTTAAGTGTATTATTACCTGAAAATAAGAATAAATAAATCTAATAAATCAGAGGTCATGGTTCTCGGTGGATGGCCCCTTCCGGTTGGGAGAAAGTTACTGCCTCAAGCGAAGGAGTTCAAATATCTCGGGGTCTTGTTCACGAGTGAGGGTAGAATGGAGTGTGAGATTGATCTGCAGTTTGGTGCGGCTTCTGCAGTGATGCGGGTGCTGCGCCGGACAGTCAGGAAGGAGAAGCTTTAGATTTACTGGTCCATCTATGTCCCAACCCTCACCTATGGTCATGAGCTCTGGGTAGTGACCGAAAGAATGAGATTGCGGATACAAGCGACCAAAATGAGTTTCCTTCATGGGGTGGCTGGGCTCAGCCTTAGAGATAGGGTAAGGAGCTCGGACATCCAGAGGGAGCTCGGAGTAGAGCCGCTGCTCCTGCGTCGAAAGGGGTCAGTTAAGGTGGTTCGGGCATCTGATTAGGATGCCTCCTGGGCACCTTCTGTTGGAGATGTTCTAAGCACGTCCCACTGGTAGGAGGCCTCAGGGTAGATCCAGAACACACTGGAGGGATTATATATCTCATCTGACCTGGGAACACCTTGGGGTCCCCCAGGAGGAGCTGGAAAGCCAGATCAGACAAACACTGGCTCTCAATTAGGCCATTCGCGTTTTCCAGTCACCCACCATCTTAGCAGCCTCTCCATGTCAACCTAAACAGCATCGTAAAAACATCTTTGAAAAAAAACTCCAAACATCTGGATGTTACGTTTTCAGAGACAAAAGGTGAGCCCACATTAGCAGGGCCTGGGCTAGGAACTTGTCTATAACGAGCCAAACGTGATTCGTGACGTGAAGCTGCTTTAGTGTTTTACCAGTTTTAATCACTTGTATAGTTTGTTTTGGAGAGGAAGAGACCTCTGTGGATAATTCGTCTCGTGGTAAAAACCTCCAAAACAATGAGCACTGAAGGAATCCTAACCGGGAGAAGTTTTTCATTGGTTGTAATCAGAAATCCTCACAGCGAGATGCCACAAAATCCCTTTAAATCCCTCCAACTGATCCAGACACGGGGTCCAAATATCTCCTTGGTCATTAGTTCAAGGTCCACACAGTTTAATGCATACAGCATCATACTTGCGTTTGGTCATGCTGTCGAGCTAGTTTGCTGTCTCTGTCATGTAGCTGTATGTTCGTTCGTCACTCTACAGCAGAAAACGGCGCTTCAGAATAAAAGCTCTGCACCAGATATATAAATAAACACTAAACCTCACACACTGCTCCTTTCAACTACTTATGCTGTGTCATTTCTTTTTGATTATTAACTGCGTATGCAGATGTATCTATGATGATGATAGAAATGACTGCTTTTCAAATTCATCTAATTATCCTCTCTGTATCTTTCTTGGATTCCCCCGATCCCCAAATTTCCCTCCTTTGCTCCCTCTATCCTTCTCTTTGAAGTCCCAAAGAAGTTGCTCCAGGAGCAGGGACCCAGACCGCCTGTGTACTCCCCTCCACCAAGCGCCCATGACCCCAACATAGTGGGAGACAGCCCTCCAGAGGGGAGCTCAGTCAAAAGCCCTGACACTGTTCCAGGTGAGCAAAACGACAAACACAGAAGTTTTTTCACTCACACACACACACTGACACACACTCACAGCCTCCCATGGAGAGCAGTTAACATTAAACAGTCCCAAGGCCTCCCAGGCATCAAGAGAAACAGTAATTCAGGTCTCAAGTCGGGGCATATATGTATGTATATGTAAAGTCACACGGGGTTCAACTGTTTCCATATGTATCCATCGGGCTGGACCATTTATGATCATCGGTCTTAAAAATATACGAAGAGCCAATGATGTGACCACAGTCTAAATCAGTGCGCTAACTCCCATCGAGAGAAAGAGGGAGAAGACAGACGAAGAACAATGATATGAAAGAGTGGAAAAAAAGAGGAGACGCCAGCGAGGAAGGCAACTTAAACAAAGCTTTATTCATGAGGGATGGTGGCCTGCGTCCAGCACACTAATTACTCTGCTCAGCTACCGGCACTGTACTGATTAGGAGGATAGACGAATGAATGAGGAGTTAAGAGAGGGAGCGGACAGGAGATGTGTGCTGCGGGGCCGACAGCTCCTGATGCATGAATGGCTTTACTTCCTAGCACCGGGTTGAAACGCTTCACTTAAGGCTCATCTAGAAAAACCTGTTTCCATCTCTGATGAAAGATAAAGGCGGAACAAGAAACATCTCTCTGTAAATATAGGTATCCTGATCTTCTCATTTCTCTTTGTTTATTTTTAACTGGCGAGGGATCAGCGTAAAGAAGCAGATTTGATCTTTCTGCTTGACCAACAATTCACTAAACAGCAATTTTCACAACATTTTTCTTAAAGGGATAGTTCGCCATTTTGGTAAATACGCTCACTCACTTTCTTGCTGAGAAAAGTGACACCACTGTCACGTCTTTACCTTAAAATCTTGATTTTCTCCTTCTCTTTTCACTCAACTTTAATCCTTTTCTCTATATATGTATTTAAGGGTCCATGCTGTGAGATATCTCAAGAAAGCCTTTAGGAAATGTCCTCAGATTTGACACAAACGTCCACTTGGACCAAAGGATGAATTGACTTGATTTTTGTGGTCAGAGTACAAAGGTCATTGTGACCTCAGAAAACACATTTTCAGCCTAATTCAAGAACTCATGTGCTATTTCTGACAAAATTTCGCAAAAATGTCCAGGGGCCATAGACGTGCCACGATTTTTTGCGCCCTCAAATTTAGTGCTTTCAGTGTAGACGTGCTTAAACGCCACAGCACACACGCATTCCCGAGCACCCATTTTTCACAGCGAGATGGCTGCATTGAGAGATTAACCACGTTCAACTTTTGGAACGCAGCATGTGACAAGGAACAGCAAATCACAGCCAACAGATATCTTTCCCTTCTTCCATAAATATCAGTCTGTGATAAATATGGAAAAGTTGATCCGGCTGCCATGCTCCTGAAAGCTGGCTTAAAAAAGTAGCACCCAGCGCCCGACCTTGCATTTTCCAGGCAGTTAAAGACGCGGCATGTGTACAGCCCCTAACAGGACATAATGATGAAGTGATGACATTTCATATCCAAAAGGGCAAAGGTCAGCTTCACTGTGACATCATAATATTCTCCAAAAACACTTGTCTGGCCATTATTCAGTGCCTCAACTCAGAAACAGAAGGGAAGAAATTAGTCAGACACTGATTTGATGGTACTAATCTTGAGCCCCTTTCCCACTGAAAAAAAAAAACACTGACACCCACTAACATCTGGCTTTTTAATGGAATTGGAAAGGCTTTAATCTGCATTCACATGACTCTGCAGTAGTCACGGTTATTTATTGGCATTGATGGGAACACAACACCCAGGTGGATGTGCTAATTTTAGCTCCTTTATTGGAAAGCTGCATTGACACCTCATCACAAAATACCATCCATCTGCGCCCAAGCAGAACATTAATCCAAATTAATTTGAGTTTGAAAGAGAAAATGAATAACCAAGAGACATATAAAAAGAAATAACCACCATAAAGTTTTCAAAGGCCTCCATGCTCCTCTGTGTTGTTTACCTGTTCTCCGGCCTGTCTGTGACCTTGAATATCAAGGTCACATTTAATTATTGTGGTTGAAGCCACTGTGTTATGACTTAAGCAGCCCTCCAGTGATACCGTCAAAAAAGACACTGTGGTAAACAAAAACAATGAGCCTCCCATTGGTTTCTACCGTACAGGTGAGGCCACACCCTAAAGCCCTGACGAAGACCTGTCGTGGTCAAAACATGTTGACTCTTTTAATAATTTAGCTACTATAATAACGGATTTTAATATGTCCTTCCTCGGTGATAGATTTTTAGAGTCTCTGGATTGCCGTCCTGTGTAAATTGATCCACTTGTTAGAAAGGTTTAAAAGTTATACTCCACAAGATGCTGACATTATTGTCTCCATCTTTGGTCCTAACTGCTTGTTGCTGTGTGGTGTCTCTTCACTGGAAATTCCCACAGATCATTTGGCAACTACTGCGTTTGTCTTCCAGTGAAGTCCTGGTTTTTTTTTGTCCTCTCAGCCATGATGTCATCATATCTACCCAGATCCTTGTATGTCTATTGCTCACACACCTCTGTCGCCGATGGTTAAAACAAAAAATACTGGATATCGCTCGGTGTGAGGCAGAGAAGCAAAGTAGATGCAGGATTTATCATTGTTGGCATTGAATTAATATGACTTGAAAGTACATAAATGGGATATTAAATGTGATTTTACTTAAATTTATCATGTTCCATTGTTATGTATCCTGTGTTTTTAAGCACTACAAGTGACCATCAGCCTGCCTGCTCTCATGTGTGTTAGAAAGAGAGATTGTGGTGTGTTGGTTGAACGTTAGCTGATGTGTGCACCGCAGCAGAGGGTCCAGGTGGAAACATTTACCTCCTCAGTGAGCAATTCCAGTCTAAACTGCATTTATCAGATAAAGGGAGCCTGACACACCTTAAGAGACTCTGCAATTAGAGGTCATTGGTGTGTGTGACAGGTCGCTAAAGCACGCTCACCTGCACTGACAAAAAAATCAAGCATGTAAATATGACGATGCTGAGTTGAGGCTCAGGTTTATTTTGGCTGCGTTAGCTTAAGGGTTGTTCTTTTTTCAGTGAGGCATTGCTTATTCATGGAGCTAAAGTTTCAGTAGTTACATATCCCACCTAAACACTTCTTTAGGTTAACTAGATGCGACTTTACTCAGAAAGTTCGTATAAATCGAAGTAATCAAATCACCCTGCGCTCCCCTGTTCTCTCTTCTCAACCCCTCGACTCTTGCATAAACAACACAAGCCAGCATGTAAACACCCAGAGAAGTCGTGCTGTGATGGAAATCCAGCGGAGGGAAACAGTTGTTCTCATCTATAAATAGATGGCTTTCTGAGATTTTAGGGGAAGCTTTTGAAATGTTGCCAAAGCGCAAACTTTTCCCATGTGGTTCTGTTAACGACCTGAGTCAGAATGAGTTTGACAGAAGCGGATGTTGTGTTATCTTCTGAATCACACAACTCTCTGCGAACATGTGTGCATCTTTATGTATGATGCATCTTTCTACAGAAGCGTATCTCCTAAAATCGGAAAACCACCGCCAGACTGCAGATGACTCAGTGGTCTCGGAGCTGTAGTCACAATACCTCAGAGACAGTTCACTCCTACTTTACTGTAAATGAGAGAACCAGCGCCGTCATAATGTGACTCCACATGTGGTAATGAAACATTGGAAACACACTCCATGTGTGTCATTGAATGTCGGCCACAAGATTGGGTATATTCTTGTTGTTTTTAAATCAATCCAAGTGCTAAATCCTGATAGAATATAGTCTGCTTTATGTTGTTAAATTGAACTTTGCCCTGCTTTTACAGATAGGAAGAAGATTAGGGAGACAAACCCCAACGAGGAGAAGTTTTCAGAAGCAGCAGCAGGAGGAGGAGGAGGAGGAGGAGAGACTCCACCGCGGCCCGCAGGCATGAATCCCATCATCAACTCCACCTCTAGCACCAACATGGCCCTCATCAGCAACGCACTGGCAGCCTACACTTACATATCAGGTAGGGCAACATCCATAATCTCATGTGACATCACATTACAAGATTCAGGTAAGTGGGAGATCTTAGTCTGACCTACGCTATGCTAATTCAGACAATGTAAAATGCCTTAGGCTTGTGCTAAGAACGTTAGCATGTTATATTTGTTTGGAAAACGTGTTTAGTACAAGACAGTTGTTTTGTTGGTGAACCTCGTCAGTTGTAATGGAACCGAATTTTGTAACGTTACCATTGTGGTTTCATATGAGGAAAACTCCACTAGCCACTAGGCTAATTCATACAATGTAAAATGCCATAGGCTTTTGCGAAAAACATTAGCATGTCATAGCTAACTTGAATCCAGACACACTACCATACAAGTGTAAATGCTGACAACAGCGTAGGCCACATGCATAGGCTACGGCGTAGGCTCTGCATAGAGCTGACGCACAAGTATAAATCCCGCTTAAGTAAAAGCCACACCTGCCCAGACCCGTTGATAAAAGTCCCGCAACCCGACCTGCACTCGTAAATAAACACTCACAGGCTACAGTCACTTACGTTAAGCTGAGTTCTCCACTCTTAAATTACAAATGCAGTGATGCTGGGATGGCAAAAACATTCAAACACTGACAGGTTAGGAAACATTTTAGCATGCCCCATCTTGGGTGTCTTGAACTCGATGTAGGCTGCCACCTCGTCCTCGGGTTGCAAAGTTTCACGGCTGGAATCCTCCATGTCAGTGATGAATGTGACGACGGGGTCAAAGGTTTGACTTGTGTCATTGACTTTCAAAAAAAAGGATTGCGGCTTGATGACAGCGATTCAGATGTCAAAATATTACAAAATTTACATTACATTCTAGCTGCTTTTTTTACCTGCGGGTCCTGACCTGGTGCAGGAGTCTACTGTAAAGGCACTGTGGCAGCACTGTCTATCTTTATGGACCATCTCACTGGAATTGCATCGCTAGGCACCAGCATGGGTCCATGTTTACTTCCTGTCAGCTGATGGCATTCACATACACTGTAAAAGATTCCAACAGGAAATACAAAGAGACCCATTTATAATGTTTCAGGTTTAAAACGATCTGTATAGTATAGCTGTGACATCACAAATTCACGGAACTCCTGACAGCTTGTTTAAAGACACAGTGTCTGAATATCTTCTAAAAGCATTTCTCTGCGGACGGAGTGTTTTGATACTGTCACAGGATTTATATAGCACCTACAGTATACCTGCTTTATATTAAAAAAGACATCAAAATCAGACTTTTCACAACATGGTACATTTAATACTTAAAGGTCTGGTCAGATCAAGATTCCTTCTTGGACAGT
The DNA here is from genome assembly GCA_019142605.1 of Cephalopholis sonnerati. Classification (NCBI taxonomy): domain Eukaryota; kingdom Metazoa; phylum Chordata; class Actinopteri; order Perciformes; family Serranidae; genus Cephalopholis; species Cephalopholis sonnerati. The sequence continues at coordinate 25,380,574 of JAGQAX010000009.1, read as the reverse complement.
GACATTACTGACATGGAGATTTGAGTGCATGGTTTCATGTGTGGTACATGTGTGTGGCATGCTATCCCTTGCATAACATTTCCCTGTTTCCTTTTTCCTGGGACTGAAATGTGGGTAAATGTGGGCCAGAGGAATGCAGATGTTTGGCAGAGATAACAGGCTACACACACACACACACACACACACACACACAGTCAGTCACCTGCTTCAACCAGCTGCCAAAACAGACCCTGCAAT